>WEDG01002568.1:0-697500 GCA_017591395.1 Schistocephalus solidus
CCCGCGGTGTATGTTGAATAACTAAAGGTAATGAAGAAAATGCGCCGTTTCCGTTTTCAGCGTTCTACCGACACCAAACATAAGATCACAGAAGGCGAATTCTTCCCATTACGCTTCGAAGAGGCTATTGTACGAGGCGAGCAGCGCCCTATTATCGCATTGATTATATACGGCTGAACGGAAGAGCATAAAGTTCGTCTCACTTCGCTTCTTCCAACTTCAGATATTCTTCGATCATTTATCTAAGTCGACGGATTTCTATTTACGATACCGCCATGAACACGCACGATTTACAACTTCTTAATGCAAAGAAATATCAGCGCTGGCTGTGATGATATCGTGCTCAATAACGAACAAAGTAAAGCTCAGTTAGTCGGTTAGTAGCGTCGACTGTCGCGTCATTGAGATCCCGATATTGTGCCTAATGATACAGGCGCTTGCGTGATTAACCGAAGCTGGTTGGTATCCATTTCAACTGACCGATATTTCCATGAATGGGGACTGGCGCCATTATAAGAAGAGTCAGTACAGCCAGCCATCGTTGGTTATTGCCGCAGAATTTTGCAGGTAATCGTACCGTCATTATCGACGATATTTCGGATTATCGCCCGCCGAACTATGTCGCCTGATCTGTTCCGTTTATGTATAACATCTCTTTAATCGTCGCGTTTCAGATATACTACCGATACCAACACGCAATCATCCGGTGGTTGCATCTATCCGTTCATTGATCGGTACAACATAGCCGGACCAGATACACCAGATGACGTACATAATGTTCTTAAGCCGAATTATATGGGTTGGTAATCGACAAAGACTGTCAGCGCCGAAACCGGTCAGCAGGCCTTCGTTTTCGCCAGCCCGCCCGATTTTGTTCGATAATCATGGGCCAGAGGCCGTGATCATTGCGCCAGTTACTGAAGGTTCAAAGCTGTCAGGTATGCCATTGATTGGCTTTGCAGCGATGTACCCAGATCACGAAATTCCGTAGTTTTCGGAACAGCTTCACTTTGTCGACAAACGCAGAGTTCAGTTTTGAAAGTGCTGCCAGTATTGTCGTTCGCAGAGTCAAATATCGTCTTCTTACCATATTAGTCATCGCAAACCATTATTGCGTTTTCTCCTATATCGATTATTTTCGACGAAGTCGTATATAAAACATACATCTTTTCGCCAATCGCTGGATATCACCGGTGGACATAACCAAAGATGATAAAACATTAGTAGGCACGCAACGCAAGTGATACTGGTTACAAATACGCATCCTGAATAATCAACATGCCAGCAGCCTTTACACCGACAGCATCACTGCAAACCGATCACGGCCGCCACTTTCCTGCCTGCGACCACTATAACTTCAGCAATAACATACGCCCAGCCGCTTCAATGATTAACTTCATTGCAGAGACGTTCGCTGTGGCAGACCGAAATGTTCGGTTCGTCGGGCTTCGGTTAATGCATTGCTTGGCCGCCATATGGTGACTGGCCCAGTTCACGCGTAATCAGTGTCAATAACAAAGAATGCCAATATATAATAACTGCAGGCGGATCAGTGAACGTCTTCGCGCTATCATACGCGAATAAACAAACAGCCACCAGCAAAATTCGAGCAATGGGAAGTTGTTGTGGTGACATTACCACAGGGTCAGTTGAGTTGGCTGCCATTTGATGGTGTTTTGCGACAACGATATCGTGAGTCATCAGGTTTCATGTCGAAGCGACGCCTGTTTAATACGCTGCGCTGGTAAGCGGTATTAGCACGTTTTCGACGCGGGAGCTACGATGCTGCCGTCTGCGTTGAAGATACGGTCATTCCGATGCTCGAGTATCTCAAGGTTGGTACAATGCGTTAAATACTTTTTACCATAACCGGAGATACTGTGGGAGACAGGTCAACTGCAATGTCAACACACTGGTTTTTTCATTTATTTCAGAGAAGGTTTAAAGTTTCATACAAGGGTCGGCCGTAGATATCCAGCAAGTTGGCGTAATGAATAATGATTAGCTCGTATAACACAAGGATTGAAATCGTATCATCGACATGTTTCCCCGTATCATGGACGCACCCACCGCGCTTGTAGACTTACGGTGGAGTGCGTCGGATCCCGGTGCTTTACCGCTGGAAATCTGCTGCACGTCCCAGATGGTTTCTGATATGGAATGCGGCAGAGCAACATCATTGTTCGTGTCCACATGAGGGAGCCGGTCAATGGCAGCATCGGGAGATGGCTGATGAGCAAATAAGGACACTTCTGGTGCTCGGCCCAGCTTCACTTCAGGATTTTGCGATTTTTCAATCAGCAGTGTTGTGCCGTCAGAGCTGAGCAGCGGTGCGGTCTCCTTGATACACGGGCCGTAGATGGCCTTGATGGCTTTGAATAAGTTTTTTATTTCATTGCAGTCCACATACCCCCGGATTTCCTCAGCCTTTCGGATCATCCAGGCATCCTGCATCTACCGCAGCCGTTGCTGTACAAGGCACCGGCATCTGAAGAAGGCTGCTTTGGTAGCGTCAGTCCGAAGGTCCATGTAGGCTTTGTTTAGTCTATTCTTCTCTGCAAGTAAGTTGCTGATGTCGGCGTCAATATTGTCAAACCAGTCCTGGTGTTGACGGCGTGCGCGTCCGAGGACTTCGAAGGCGGTGGACTGGATGACCTTTCGCAGTTGACACCATCGTGTCTCCACGGTAGCATTATCATCTGGAGCATGCAGGTCCTCCATTTTCTCAGTTATTTGGTTGCCGAAATCAAAAAAAGTGAACAGGCAAATTTAATAAAAAAGTATTTAACTTACCTGGTGGCCTCTAACCTTGGGGCCTTCGTCGGGGTTGCCGTCGGAGCCTCATCTGGGTAGATGACGAGGCCGTGATCTGTCCAACCATCGGTATCGCGGATCGCCTTGGTTACCAGCACGTCCTGTCAATCTCGCCTCCAGACGAGAACATAGTCCAGCAGATGCAAGCGCCGCGACCGAAAGAGCATCAGCGTGGCCTTCTCCCGCGTCGAAAGGCGGAAGAAGGTGTTGGTCGGCAGGAGACGGTGTTCCGCACACGTGCGCAGAAGAATGAGGCCGTTATCGTTACAGCTACCGAGACCGTGGGGACACAGCACTCCCTGCCAGGCAGCGTGGTCCGTCCCGACGCGGGCGTTGAAGTCACCAAGGACGATTAACTTGTCCACCTTCGACACAGTCGCCAGTAAGGCGTGCAGGTCCTCGTAGAATTTTTCTTTCGCCGCATCAGAGCTAGTCATTGGGGAGCGTAGACGTTGATGATGGTGGCAAACTGGTCTCCCCGAACAGGCAGGCGAAGGCTCATATCAGGCGATCATTGATACCCTGCGGCAGACATCCCACGATGTCGTTCCGAATGGCAAAGGCAACACCAGGAACGCGTCAGTCTGCCTATGGCCGGCCGCTCCAGAAGAAGATGTAGCCGGCACCCCTCCTCCAGCTGACCCTGCACAGATAATCAGGTCCCGCTGAGAGCAGCAATGTCTACCTTGTAGCGCGCCAGTTCCCGAGCGACTAGCGCCGTCCTCCGTTCCGACAGGTTGCTCCTAGGATTGTCTTAAAGGGAACGAACATTCCAGGCTGCTAGTGTGAGTGGACTCGAGCAGCCTGGAGGGTATGGCGAGGGGGATTGGGACGGGGGTATTGTTTGTTTGAGTTTTACGACCGCGTATTTTGCGATTTGCGAGCCGCGGCCGGCTGCAGAATACGTGATAACAAGCATTTGTTTAGGGCACCTTTTCTAGCCCCTTCCTCCGCGAGGAGGCAAGCAGTGTTGTCCCTTGGTCAAACGCATCTAAGACAATATACCATAAGATTTCATGAGTTAGGACAGTAACTGTAATTGAGATACTTACATTTCTCTCATCCACCCCTCGAGCTACCGATATAGCGTGCTGGTAATTGACACTTGCAAAAACGCTGTCGCTGATTAAAAATCTCCCAGAATCACAGTGCGTCTCTCCATAGTTAATTCCAGTAGGCTACCAAAACTACCAGGCCAAGAAGTCCTCATAAGTATGGCGGCTACAACCAAAGCTGTTATAAAGTAACTTGAAATCGAACAATGTAAAGGGAGCTTACGCGACCGCCTTGAAATAAAATTTGTGCCAGGCAGAGTGTTGCGACCCACGCTTCTGCCGACAGACGAGGAACTTGGTGAGAGCTGCCGCTGCCGTTTATAGCGGTCTCTCTCAGGTCGCCCACCCTCTCCAAAGACTTGCGGGGAGAAGCGCGAGTCTAGCCTGGAGAGACGGTAGGAGGCGTCTGCAGTGGCAGGTCTTTCCAGAGGTAGAGTTCTACTCTGGGCAAAGGCACCAACGGGTGTGTCGATGTCACGGCGTGGCCTGTGTTTACTGGCCTCAGAGCGCATGTATCTGCTGCCACCTGGAGGGAGGTGGTCGGCGCCCTGCTGTTGTTGCTGCTGCAAAGACTGAAGTTCCTCAGTGCTAGTCACTGCCGTGAGACCCTGTTCCGCTAGGCGTAGGTAGGAGATTGGGTACTGGCGGCCGTAGTCAACACCTGGAGGGCAGATTCGGCGGGAAGAGCCGTAGAACAAGGTGGATGTACCGCCGGAGAGTGTTTGCACCATGGAGGGAGTGGTGAGGGCGCCGTCAGTTGCGTAACTTGCAGGTAGAGAAAAGCCACGGAAGGCTGAGTTGGCGCTCGTGGCCTGCATGAGTAGAAAAAACCAAAAACAAAACAAATGTGATATTGACAGTGGTTTTCAAATTTCAGGCAGCAAATCTGTTTATACAACCAAAACCTTTTTAGTACTAGGAAGTAAATCCTGTGCAAACTGGGGGAAGGAAGGATCTGAGGAAAATATCGCTATCTACTACCCTACGTTATGC
This sequence comes from Schistocephalus solidus, assembly GCA_017591395.1. Lineage (NCBI taxonomy): Eukaryota > Metazoa > Platyhelminthes > Cestoda > Diphyllobothriidea > Diphyllobothriidae > Schistocephalus > Schistocephalus solidus. Next base: position 4,863 of record WEDG01002568.1, read on the forward strand.
ATTTTCCCAGTTAACTTTGATTGCCTGTTGACCCTTTTCGTTTAGTATGCCTCTCAGTCTGTGAACTGTATTTCGCGCAAGAGCACTGGGACATTTTGCATAACTTCTGTGGAAGATAGGTAGAAAAAAACCGACCCGTCTGTGTCTTTAGTTCAAAAAGTACATGTCCACTGGCCTTCCGTTACAACTGTTCTGGTTGATATCCAATAAAAAGCAGTTGGAAGCGACGAAAGTGTATGTTTTATGCCATATTTTTGAGCTTACTTAAAACAACTATCAACCCGGTTCAAAGAAAATGATGTCCTCTGGGAGAGAAAAGCAGCGTATGTGGTTTTACGGTGGCAATATGACAAGAAAGAAGGCACCTGAACATGGAAATAAACACCAGCTCATAACCCACAAAATCCGAACGTGACCAGCCTACAATACAAGCCTCTGCTGATGCTATTAAAGCTCCTTTTCGAGTCGATGAGGACTCTGCCATAGAGAGCTTATGGACTTGGAAGACATTCCGTTGGGCGGGGTTTGGCAAGAGGAGGGCAGAATGCGTGAGAAAATGCCCAGTGAGTAACGTGTTCCGAAAAGGAAGGCTTATGGGCCTTGTTCCTACAGCTTTATTGACTGTGGTCAAAAGCTGTAAACCTTACGCCGGAGCGCCGACAATTATGGCAATGATCTGGAGGACACAGAATTACGTTTTATCGTCCCTATAACATAGGTTCTACTCCGAAAACGCACTAGCACGTTAAGTCGGTTCCTGCGGCCACACGAAGAGACAAAGCGCCTGTCAACTCCATCATAAAACCGTAGAAAGTTGCAAAATATGCCGCTAGTATTTACCTACTATCTGTGCCAGCAGATTGACTGGAAGAAACTTCCAGTATAGCGAAGCAAAACATGATCGAGGTTTTCAAACAGGTGGTTTCTCAGTCAAAGTAGACGGGTGTATCTAAAACACACGTGATCACATAATGTCTATGGCCATGACCATATCCAGACAAAATAATAATTTAAAGTTGGCTCAATAACGCCAAACAAAATTACAAAACTGTTGAATATCACTAATTGAGTTTCATGCCAATGTAGAGAGCATAAGTCTCTCTTATAATTTGTCCAGTCGTTTATAAATATAACCCACAGAGAGGAGACGTGAATGGAATAATCGTTTCCCTTGATTTATTTACCGTTTTCTAACTCAACTATAGAATAATTCCAAACATGATGGTTCCAATTCAAGACAAGAGAGCCTCAGAGAGTTGCGAACACGTTGTGTATTTTCTGAGAATCATCCCATCTTTCCTGAGCTGGGTGACGTTTAGACCGGACTCACTTTCCTTCCTAGTGCTTATCTGCGAAGGAAAGAACTCGAAGCCATAAAACCCTATGTGCTCTCTTTCTCGCTGTTTTTCTTCAATGCCGGACAAATTTCTGTATAGGGTCTATGCTCTCTGGATGATTGCGTGTCACTAGTGCCGGTGAGTGGCGTTCAGGGGTGTGAAACAAAGTCGCGCGCGTGGGCAACCGCAATCGAGGGGTAAGAGAGAGAGGGCCGATCAGAAGGAACGGCCAGGAGTGACACTGCCAATGTAAAGGTCACCGGTAATTCCAATGCCATGAGAACATTAACGGTAATTAAAGGGTCGTGATGCCTGCTTAAATAGCCGCCAATCTCTAGAACGGGGCGAGACTAAAGTCAAAACATTTTCGAATTGAGGGGTCAGCGAAGCATGAGATAAAATATCGCAAACAGACCATATGCGTGTAGGAGATAATGGCTTGTTTTGCAGTTGCTCGCTTTTGTTTTCGAGATAGTGAAACGCGACGCACACTGCAAAATTCATTGTGTCATCGGTCCTTGGATGTGGGCTGTTAATAAACTCAGCAGGGTAACACTGTAAGCTTAAAGGCCACAGGCAATTCGTAACTGATAAAACTCTCCCCAGCCAGACGTTAAAAACCTGCCTTTCACAATGTATCTGTGAATGCGCTGGCGAGTTATTCTTCTTATATAAATGGCATAATTCACACATTTACCAGTCCCATTCATAGCTGAAAGTGCAAGATTAGCGATTAATCTGGAAGCGCAAATAAACAATCAATCATTTGAAGCTGAGAGTAGTTACGAAAAGCGAAAGAACACTTCGAGTCATCGAAATCATCTCGTAAAGCGTGCATAATCTGGTGCGAAACAAACTCAAATAGCTCAAATTCCTCTTTAATATGGGACAGGTCCTGCGGGAGATGTATATAGCTAGTAACGACGCCCATAAGACAACGAATCGGCCTTGCGTAACAGTCTCTTCAGGAAAGAACATATGCACAGAAATGAAGCTGACAACCTGTTAACTCTTGGCAGGCTTCTACTACTTTGTTCATTTATGCTACAAACGGGAGGCTCGACGGGCGTTTCCACCTCCATCCGCACAACACAGCCAGCGCACTTTTTGACCAGAAATTTGGGCAGCGCATCGACAACCGACAAAGGAACGCTTTGCGCGACAAAAGTAGATCGGTGGACTGTTTTGGCTAAGGTAAGAGGCATGAGTGACTCCAGAACACCAATAAACGAGCATGTGTTCACTTTTGTAATATTTACTTCAAGGCCAGTATAGCCGCGCGTGGGAACGCTTTAGTAAAACATGTCAGATCAGAAAAATCGACTAAGATCGTAGTTAGGACTTAATCAGAGAATAGAGAGTATTGGAAGCTGGGCGGTGGGCTAAATAAGGAGGTCCCGGAGGATTCCGAAAGATTCGTGTCGAGAGAAGGGGATAAGGCGGGAGGACACAAGAAGTGCATGCAGTTAATCGAACTTTGGCCAAAGGTAAGCGACGGTTCTGCTATCTTTAGCGCTACAAGACCGGCTCTGCAACCTGATGGCAACCATTGCTGCTGCTGCTAGCAGCCACTGGTGCTGAGTGGTTTCGTGGAATTTCAGTTGGACCATAAAAATTACCCGGGTAGACATCTTTGTTCAAAGGTACGCGCGGGAAAACCAACATACATGTGTGAGGAGTGGTGTTGTTTATGCCACTTATCGCTCGTATCCCGGCAGCCATGCCGGAAGTTGTTCTCGTACTCATTTAGATAGGCACCCACCTCGCGCGATCAATACGAATCGTGCTTCATAGGAGCAGAGTGCGCACTGCGGTGCATAAGTGAGCTGTGAACCTATCCTTATCTCCGGCTGCTTGATGAATAATACGAGAGCCCATGCTGCTGGTAAGGTTCATGAGATGGGTTGGTCAAAGTCGCTTCTCAGGGAGTTCATTGAAAAACTAATCGTACAATAAAATATTCAAAAAGGAAAAGAAATACATAATGGAAAAGCATTCGCAATATTCTTACTTCTCAAGCGCGTTTGCTCTGTTCTCTTGATATGTTTAAGCTATCAACAACCGGATTGTTGTCAGTATGTAAAGAGCGATAAATAGAACAGCTGAGAAGCGTTTTACAAGAACCAGCATGTTACAAGGAAACTGGATGTGGGAAAAGCGGTAAATTTGTTTGACGACATTGTTGCAAAGTGCGGTCATGCGGCATTTAACCGTACCTTTTGGATTATTCGAGACCTGCATCGTTCAAATCTCTCTCTGCATTATTTGCGTTCGCTGCCCCAGAAGTCAGCTTCTCATGGCGAGCGGGCCGGGCAGACTCATATACTGTCTGTGAACATACAGCGAAGTTTCAACGTGAGATTCAATGAATAGAGCGCTTGCTGTAGTAGGTGCAGAACGAGGTTCGCGCGCGCTGCTTAATTCCACTTCCCCTCTTCACGTCAGCTGACACCTTTGCACTGCTTCATAATCAGTTACATCAATCGTCCAGGAGTTGTTTCTGTAAATTTACAAGAGCGATAGCAAAAACAACGTTCGTCTACTTCACTTCAACCTACGGGTGCAGGGGCTAATGAAAGTCCTGAACATTCCTGCGTCCATGTTAAAGGTTCACTCTTACTTCTCACGAAACCACAGGCCTTTATGAAAGGCCAATGGACTCTCTTTTTCTAGACTGAGAAGCCCATTTTGTATTTACAGCAAAAATTTCTTCAGCCTACTATAGATGACACGTAGTGCGCGATTATTTCATACAGTACTAGCAGACATTGGGACAACTGGCATTTGGTTATCAAGTCAAATGGCGATCATTCGATTTGGCTCACTTTTCGTGCAACATACAGCCGAAGTCAACGCGAAACCAAGTATAGATGACAGTAGGATAACAAGCCCGTGATTCGTGGTTAAGCGTTGATTTAAAGTTCAGTAACTGAAGATTCCATGCACAGATCCCAGATTATCCAAACCCGGCTTTACGTATGCTTGGGCTGAAGACGCCGGATACTACGGAAACGAACACCCAGTCACTCGTCTCTGCCCGTACTCCCTCCTGCGTTATTTTGTTTGTTTCATGAACTAACTACCGGCAACAGCGACTGGTATTTCTCGCTCCCGCACTAAGGTTGAATCACGCAAGACTCCGCTTTTTCCTTTTCCTTTCATCCTCTAGTGCACTTTCACACCAGAGTGCACCTACAAAATTATGTGAATTCAGGACATGCACGTGCCTGCAGCAGTGCCCTTCAAGGTCGTGCGATAGCCATGAGCAGGCGACACTTTTACCTTAGCATTGATGAGCTGCGTGGAGATGAAGACAGCGGAAATGGACAACACTCATTCACGTGCAAAAATTAGTGTGCTGTGACATCGTTTGGTGCGAACCTGATTGGTCTTAAGGGCTACAACATAAATTCACAAGTATACGTTTGCCTTGCGAGATTCTCATCGCTTCTGTAGGTGGGCTTCTGTCTATCCTGTTGGCATTTGCCCCCTTCGTCTTATTTGAGCTTGAATTATACCAAGAAACTGGGTCAGCTTTTTCCCTCCCTACTGTCCTGGACATAATCTTTCGATTCCTAACTGATTCGTTGTACATAACATATTTTCACCAGGATAGAACATGCTCCTTCATTCTTTGCCACTACTCCTCATTCGCACCAACTTTTAGCTAAGTGTTTCCTACGGAGGGGTTCAAGGAGGATACTCTCTAGTTCACCACCATAAAGTTCTACACTTAAAAGCTCTATATTTTTTAGGTATTTTTGGAGATGAAAGCACTAACATCAAGGTAAAGTCCGATGAGCTCTTTTCGCTCCTTTCGGCATTCCGAATGCATTCTCCGTTCCCTACAGGGTTATGCGATGTCAAAAATGGGCAGTCTTGAGGCCAACCAATAAAGCACAGGAGTGCATGATGGTCAATATTGGAAAGCAGTGGGCGATAGATTCCTACCAATAGCGAACAGGTTTATGACTAAAAACGATTCACTAAATGAAAGCTTTGGAGGACACTGGAATAGAAACCCCCGTTATACAGGTTGCTAAACCAAAACTTAGCCCTACCCTTAATCTCGTTGGAATTTAAAAAAACTGGAGTATATGACAGAAAGCACACAGGGATTTCTGGGGCCCACTGATGAGTCGCACCTCTTGCAGCTGTGCCATGAAGCGGCAGAATATCGGCAAAACATGTGTCTGGGTTTTTAGCCAGTACCCGTGCTGCCAGTATGGCAAATAATTTCAAAAGCTGTACTACGGACTGCCTGTTGGTAGCTTGTGAATCTCACGCAGTTAGCCCACAGTGGCTGATGGATTTCAGCTTAAATACTCCCTTCAAATTACAGTCTATGCCTAAAGAACCTTGAATAAAGTGATCTGCCTCAATTTATAAATTAATTTCTAAATTTATAGTTTCTAAATCCTGTCTCTTATCGAAAGCTTTCACCAATTTGACTGGTACAGCTGATGACAGTGTCCAGCTTATAATCTTTTGGAGACTGAACAAAGCAAATCTAACTTTTGCGTGACTCAGCAAAACGCAAAGCTACAGTTTTCCTTCAGAAAGCACTTTATCTGGAACTTGCTACGAAGAGGACCTTTTTGCACTCGAAATGTGTGCTTTTTAAGAGCTTCTAGCGAAATCACCTGCCGGGAAGTGTAAGGGAAAAGGAATAGGGAAACTAGCGTTAGCACTCGTGATTTATTCGCCATAAGGGGCCAACGCTATCCAAATCTCGGATGTGCAGACGCATTTGACGTTTGAACGCAGAAAAAGCGAAGAATAAACGCCTCGAAGTGCGAACATCGGTTGGTATGAGGAATGCTTAAACATAAAAGGCTGCCTTTTGTAATAGAATTCCCGAAGAAGGCAAAGACGCCTATAAAACCAATGAGACTGTCAGCTAAGAACTGTTTTATTTTGTGAAACTCTAAGTCATCCTCCGGATGAGACATGAAGACCGTAAGTAGTCCTATGAAGGAAAATTACGGTTGAGACTCATTGGTAGTTTTAAATAAATTATTGGTTTCTAATCCGCGAAAGACCAGGTACGCCCCACCTTGCGTTGTACTGTCGTGATTGAACTGAAGACTGATAACATAGCTGTCGCCTCTGTGCAATGCACTTAAGACTCCTGCTCTGTTTGAAAAATCCTATATATGGGCAAAGTGCTAAGGCGGGGCAACCGAAGGCAATCTTTGCAGTCGCCTAAAGGGTTCAGAAGTGATGGCTGCAACGGTAGCTCCGCAACCAAGAAGGCAAAAGCACGGTTTTGTTCATCCTCCCTCAAGAAAAAGGGCTGCGTGAGTACAGGGTTTTTTGAAAATCGGCACGGCACTTGGCCGGCAGCGCAAATGGGATGCTGTCATTTTCGTCAACTTGCGCCTCTGGTGGTGGCGGTGGCGGCATCGGCAACGACAGAGTTGCGTCACATGTGACCGTCGCCGCACTGTCGCCGCACCACCGCCGCACGGCCGCCGCAGCAGCCACCGCTGTTAGAGTCCTAGCCGATTTTGACAGGTAAAGAGACAGGCGGCACGCCCAGGACCGGACGAATCGCGAGCTCTGCGAGAAGAGGTCCATCGACGGCAAAACAAATGCGACCGAGATACCGAGGATTTGAAAACTTTTTTCGCGAAATAAATAAGCTGCGTTATTTGGTACATTTTCGTGTTGATGTTGCACAGACTCACGTGTGTCAGTGCGACACAAAAGCAGATAACCGAGCAAAGCGAGCGGATAACAGTTAAAGAGGCTACCAGCAAGCCCATCCGGCACTGAGGTACAATGATACCTACGAATCATCAGCCATCTAACGCTGCGCTGTACGCTGGAGCCACTGGGCTGAGGTCATAGATAGCTGAAACACTGCTGTCTGAATGCAATCCCTTCAATAAACCTATTACGGTAGAAACTTATTCACTTTTCTGATGAGCCAAACCATCAGCACTTATCCATTTTGCAGAATAAACTTGAAAGGTTAAAAGACGTGGGAAACTGATAACTTTTTTTCACCAACTAAAAGTGCTTATGAAAATAATCTGCGACAGATAATCCGAGCGACGTGGGATTCAGACAGCACGATATACTAATCAGACATTCAATTTGGTGGGCGGGAAGGGGTTCGATGAGAAACAGATTGGAGTAAGTGGACCGGGCAGGGGGATAAAAATGGCAAGGAAGTCGGTCAGACCAGAGGGCCTGATTCATCTTGAGGAGAAAGAGGATAAGATGAGGAAGGGGAGATAGAGAGGAAAAGGAATTTAGGGGTCACCCTACCGAATATTTTGGTCAAGCTATTAGTCCGGTGCTGGTTTCCCCGGCTTTATGGATTTAGTAATTCACCTCAGCACTTAGAATTCAAGGAAATTATACTAATTTACTTGCTATTTCAGCAGAACTTGGGTTGAGAGCCTAAGTCTATCCTTCAGTGGAGCACACGTAAATGGTGGACGCAGCTCACAAAAGAACTTTTGCGGATGTGCAATTATCGCATGTTTCATAGTGTGCCTCAGCAAATATCCCGTTTGCATGACAAAGTTCACAGAAAAACTCTACTTTGACGAGTTTTACTATTAAATATATGCTGCGCAACCGTCCAGACACGTGGTGAGAACAAAATAGGGAAATGCGCGTTAAGAGTTCTGAAAATTGCAAACTCGATATATTGTGTGCATCGGTTCGTCAATTAAATTTACCCGAAGAGGCGCATACAAATTTTACTCCCTTAGCTCATTTTCAGCGAAACGAATGTTCACAAAATCTTATGCCAGAATGAATAGTACCCTTGGTTTTCCAAAGCTTGCAATTTTGAAATTTTCTAACCCTAGCGGGTTAACTCGCATCGTCATAGTAGTCTTTCATACAGTGATCTATGCATACGGCAGTATCCTTTTAGTTCAAACAGGCATTTTCATGCGAAATTAATAGGTAAATTAATTTTAAAGGAAATATAACGCGCATAGCTCTGAAGAGCTTCAGAAAAATGGGAAAAAGGATACTTTGCTTAAAGAAACATAATAAGTGCTTTTTAAACACTGTTGTGCTACCATCATCTCAAGTATGGAATTTAAAGGGCAACAAACTTTATAACCGGATGATTCCAGACTTTCTATGCATCTTTTCGAGGAAATGTGGCCGATTTTATACAATTATTGCCAGTCAATAGGATGAAAACATTATCTAATCGAGGAATTCGATTGGACTGTAGGTTGTACTGACAGGGGAAGAGATACTCAATCCAAAGCTGGTAAAATGACTTGGCATTATACTTTACTGCAATGAGTAATCCAGTCAGTTATCGAACCGTCTATGACCTTAATAACATTGACAGGTATTCATCAATGCATCCAGAGTTTTAATGAATCTTTTATCTTCATAACGAAATTCTGTAAAAAACAATGTCCTTCCAATTATAGGAAAGTCTTGCCTGCATGTCGGCTGACTATGTCCAGGCTCCCGCGGAACTACGAAGACCTGTGCACCGTTGGCTCCAGGGTGACATTTTTTTTCAAAACTTCTGACTCGTGTAACTTCTAATCTGTCACGCGTACGCTGCGATATTTTCGCTTAGTTTGCCATGAAAGGTTCAGCGCACAGTGGTGCGGGTGCAAGATCTATGACAAGTGGAGGATTTGACGATAATCAAGTGGGGCAGTCAGTAGTAGGGTTATCTTGTATGGCCGCCTAAACGGGACATGGGAACGGAAATCGCCCAAAAGGCATCCGGCTTTGGGTCAAATTCCGGGGAAATTAGGTTCAGGATTAGGGTGAAGGTAAGAGTTAGGATTAAGGTTAGGTTTGAGGTTGGGGTTAGGATGCGAGTTGGTGTTACGGTCAGGAGCATGTGAAGAGTTGGAGGTTGGGTTCGTGTTAATTGTAGGGTTTAGGATTTGTGAAGGGCGAAGATAAAAATTAAAGTTGCAATTGAGTTTAATTTTAGGGTTAAGACATGGGAATATTTACACTTCCTAAAATTTACCGTAAGGCCACCTACTTTAAACGGGCGGGGTGGTTCCCGTTCGCGTATCCTGTTTAGATGGTCATCCAAGACAGCCCAACCCAGCCGGTAATGTGGCAAGAACATCGCACGGATACCTCAGAGCATCCATGCAAGGCCACTGAGGAAGTTTAGCTCAATTCAACCTCATTCACGATACCAGTGCAATGTTAGTTCTTTGAATTCAGAACAACTTTCTCACCAAAAGCAACACAGTGGTGGTACGGTGATGAAAATCATAGTTTGGCTATTGAATCGCCGGTTTTAGATTCTAAACTAGGTCAGTAGATCTGCTGCCACAACTAACCACATTAGGCTGCTGCAGCAGCCCGGATCTACCGTGGTTCATTAGAGATGAGGTATGTGCGAGCGTATATCCACCGAAGATCGCTGAGATTAACAGACCCAAAAGAATGTTAATGTATGACTTCAAAATTTCTATAAAACATTCCGAATTTGAGCAGGAAAATTATTGTTTTCCAGCATATAACTAATGAGAGCAAAGTGCCTAGTTGAAGGGACAGAGCAAAGGCATAAGATTGAGACTTGTATACATTTATAAGACGTCTGAGTCATCTGTCTTCTTGTTATAATGGAAATGTTTCAGTATGGTTCACGTTACCGCAGCCAACCTGAAGTTCTCGTGATGACGCCAGGATTGACTTCACGAACAGTAGGTAAGTGTGAAGGGCTGTCAGGAATAGTGCAACCGGCAACGCATTCGGGTAGCCAGCAACGTCCTAAATGAACCACTTTTGACAAGCGTTATAGCCAGCTGGGTAGCTGACACCGTCACACGCGTCCTGTGTCTTGTTGTCTGTTGCAACTTTCCTCTGCACCTAACCTTATCTATACAGAACTGGACGTAATGGTCATCTAATATACCTGGGCAAGAATTGGCCATTTGAAGGCACGATAAAGGCAGCCATTTCGTTCAGTGTGGTTAAGATTGTTTACCTTAATAGGCATAGCCTGAACAGCTGCACAAGATGCCCACGGAAGGATAGCAATTTCGAGGTATTGACGATTGGCTTATGATTTGGTTGCCCCCCTGTGACCTCATGTGGCGTTCGACGAGGGTGTGTTGAGCACAGCATTCATAACACAGTAACCATCTAGAATGGTGGGTGAAATAAGATTAGAGGCACGGAAGTTTTTTTTAACTCCACGGGCTTTTCGTAAAGCCAAGTTTGGATATCGGAGAAGGGAAGGTCATGTTGTAGCTGGGTTATATGTCACGTGAGCCAATGGATGCAAGCTCATCTGAGGTAGATTGGGCCACATATTTCCAATGGAGTGTGGTGGGGGTGGTAAGAGGCTACGATTTCGTCCTTACTATAAGTCCATTCGTGTGTACGTAACCCCTGGGACCTGAGTCAACGAGTTTACCGGGTGACCTTATAGATAAAGAGTATATCAGGCCCGTTTAAAAGCACAATTATTATATAAACAGGTTTAGTAAAAGAGGCATTGACTGTATAGTTCTGGAGTTGACATTGACAAGGTTTCAGATCCGTAAACAATATAAATTGGGCACAGACACTGAAGATCCCACCTTTTACTCGAGCAGTAAGATCATCAGTTTCCGAAGCAAAAAGCAGTGAAATCCATTAAATCATGCATTTAAGTAGGAGGTTTATAGTGGTTAATATGGCATGAAGTTTTTATGTAAAGGAAACTTTGATTTTTTGAAAGATGTTAGGTTTTATCGTACGTCAGTCAGCGGAACTTAAACAGAAGCTACCAGTCTCCACATAAGAAGCGTTTGTTAGTGCATTCTGCGGCCATCGTTGACAGGCGCTAAAATTTTGAAGCAACCACAAAAATATGACACATGTTCTGACCTAATCAACCTACTCCGGTGAAGCTTTATGCTAGCAGTCGAAACTTATGCGAATGTGAGTGCGTTCCACGGTGGCGAATATAAGTTAGACCCACAAACATATTACAGCGACTCTAAGTAGTTTCACGGCCTTCGGAGGTGTGATGTTATGACGAATGCACTTCAACAGACGGCACTAATAATAATACAGACCGTAACAGTGACAAATCTAGCACGGTGAGACACCTGGTTTGTTCACTTAATCCCAAAATTGGTTAAATGTTTCCTTATCTGTCCAATTTAACGGGTATGTTGCCTTTTGACTGCCTGCGGCTTATAATGATTCTTTGTTCCTCAACATGCGTCATCATTCATGGAAACTTAGAAAGAGACATTTCAAGGGGATTCCGAATATTTCAACTCCAGCGAATTTAAAGGAGGGCCCGTACATCTCCTAAAAGTTGAAGACAATAAATGACCTAATGGGCTACGTCGTTGGGCTATCCTATTTGTCTGGCCTTTTCAAATTTAACAAACCGGGAAAATCATAGTATTGACCAAAAAGGCTATGGGTGTTTGAAAAGTGAAGTAAACGTAGGCGGATTGACCATGAATTCGCTACTACACCGAGATCTGTCAAACTTTATTGAAATCCAAGACAACGAGCTCGTGTCGCAGTGGGCAGAGCGTTTGACTTCTAACAGGTTGGGAGTTCGAGCATCGGGTGCCGCGACACCTGGCATTGGGTATGGCTGGCTGGTGACGGCTAATAAGCCAGAAATGGTCATTCCAGTCTCTCCCGTATTGGTCAGTCATGTTATTCTATATTAGCCAAGGTCTGAGCAGGTTCAATAGGGCTAATTCGACCACGCAAAGATAAAGAGTTCACATAGGGAAAACATAGATGAGCAGTCGAGTAATTCACAACTGTGATTACTTCTCATACTCTCAGGCTGAATTAGCAGCTAAAATAGAGCGAGGCCTGAATGCAGACGTCTGAGTCTGAAATAGTGCGTGCGATTGAACTGCCTTGTCGTGTGTGAGAATTGTGTCTAAAGCCAAAGCTGAATAGAAAGCAAGGCAGCAGGACGATTTAGAGAGCGTGTGAAGATTAGAACCAACTTCTAAAATTTCTCACATTTGCTCTTTTGTAATTTGCGGGAGATCCAGTGCAAATTTACCCACTATTTCCTACACCTAGAAATTTCCACCGAAACAAGGAATTAGGCCAACTTTTACTTTTATAGTTCGGAAGATCAAGCTACGCTAATCGTTTTTGAGGACGGAAGTGCCAGAACTATTTATGCATTCAGTGTCACTAGCAAAAAGAAACGTAAAAGGCCGTTTTTTCAAAATTTCCAACCTCAGTCACCATTATTGATTTTTAGAAAAATATGGCTATTACCTTTAAAGAGAGCACTTCAGAAAATCTAAAGCACCTTTAAATAGACTATTAGCAGACCTCAAATCGAATTTAGATAGCATTTATACTGTGCAATTTGAAACCTAGAAGTAGCCCTGGCGTAGCCAAAGACTACTAGATGCTGCATGAGTGTCAAGAACGACCGGTAACATAGAAGAGTAAATTCCTGTGGAAAGAGAAAAAAATCAAAAAGCTCCTCAGTGAATTTAACCACATTTCGATACATACAATGCGTTACCTCTTTAGTTGCGGGCTTCATATAACACAAGAAAATGTAGAAAACTGGGTGGCGATGACATTCATTGAGGCAGTTAACGTGCGGAAAACTCGAAATTAGAGGTCACTGTCAGTACATGTGACGCAGAGGGTTCGACAGATTAGGATAAGTACACTAAGGCCAATGGATTAATCAAGTCCGACTACCGTTCAAGCGCACTCATGAAACCAAATCGAAGTTGCACTTTTTTATAATCACTAGCTTCTGTAAAACAAGGACGCGAAAGTCGACGATTTTCCGTGCTCGGTTGCCGCCTACTTTAGGAGATCCGCGGTTTGTTTAGCAAAACCTCGTAGCGATATTTTAAAATGCAGCAGGACAGTCTTCCTTGTACAGCATAGGATGTTACTTTACTATAAACCCATAAGGTGCACAGCAACAGCCACGAAGTCTACAGAAAATGACGTCATAAACATTTCAGCAGGGAAATAAGACTTCGTTGATTCCCTGCGAAAAGCTAAAACAGTCGAGATAACCTATTCAGACTTTCAATGGGATTTCCAATAATTTTTGAGGCCATTTTGATGCCGAATTTGACAGCGGACGAAGCTTAGTAAGCTGTGAGGAATTGCCTTTTAGCTATTATCGGACATTGTAGGTGAAGTTAGCACCCGACTATCAGCCCCACCATTGGCAAGATCGCATTGGTTTTCTTATTTTCTAACTGAAGTATTCCGGATGAGGTGGATCTGCTTTCCATTGAGGACCGACTATGGCGTGTTCCCTTCAGATCCCGTTCGATTGTGCTTTAGTTAAAACCTGGTTTCTGCGAATCCGCTGTTTGTAGTTTCTGCACTATAAATGCCAAAGTTTTGTTAATTTTGTTTCAATTCATCACTTTTAAGCCGAATAATCTACGCTATTAAGGTTTCCCTAACCGCCGACATAGCTGGTACGTATTCATTGGCTTGTACTTGCGAGGTGACGACGATGACGGACCTACATCTCAACCTTTAGCGTCTGCCTTCTCATTGTTTATTGAAAGGTTATCGCAACACAGAAATATACTGTAAAGGATCCATGTTCATCGCAAAGCTTACACACGGGTTACATGGAAATCACACACAATTGGTCGCTAGGTTGTGAAGTTTGCTTGATTAAGTGTCTGACTAAGTACCAAGACGCACGGAGCCTACAGAGGATGACCAAGCCACATTAACTAGCCTGGTTCATTTGACGCACACAAAGCCCTGCGTTCATTCAAATACCACATGAAAACAGTTGAACTGCGCTAGGCGACGGTGGACATGCATTTCTAACTTGGGGCGGCACTTTAAACAGCTTGGTATCCGACAGACGTCTTCAAGCCGCGTCTAGTCATTGTCACACAGGTGTGTTAGTACTGCATTTGCAGACAAGATTGAAAATTTTATTGAAATCCTTCTAAAAGAAGCCTTACTATCTTCGAAGACTGAGAGGATGCAAAGTACTGATCCGCCTGTTAGCGGTCAATACTACCCGTTTGTAACATGAAGACTGGATCACTCTTGGTGAGATATCTTGTGTAACTACGTATGATCGACTTATTTCTCTATAAAAAACTGGCGAAATTATGTTCAATTTGTCTGAGTACAGACTAAAACTGGGAAGAGATTATCTATCTTATTTTGTGCACTTGGGAAATTTTCGGCATTAATTTGTAGGCTTACATTTCCTAACCACTTATAATTAAAGTATTCAATCAATGTTGTACCACGCCATTTTGTTTACTTTCTCGAATCCCGAAACCGTAATATTTAATTTCAAAAGTTGGTTATGTGCCTCGAAGACCGGAGTGCATTAAGTTAACTCGATTTAAGAGCTAATAATGGCTAAAATTAGTTTTAAGAGTGATATCTACTCCAGACCATCGCATTTTTAAACGCCCAGTGAAAGCCAAATATATCTTTTCGTTACTAGTCACACGCAACCGTACTGGAAACGGTAGATTGTCATCGCCGATGGCTGTAAGTTCAGCTCACTCTTTCGTTCAAGAGGCAAATTCATTGGTTATTTATATATAGGATTAACATTTTGATTTAATTCGCAGAAGTTCTTGTTCTGGGAAGCTCAGAATCCGTCTGGTTAGATCTCGAATGAATAAAACTACGTTAATGGCCAGTGCGAAATGGGTGGTATAGAGACATTGGGAAACAAACACATTGAGCAAAAGGTTTTAGTTTTATCTCAGCTAGAGAATGCTGCCTAACTAGGGGGTGCAGCACTGATAATAAGAGAATATAGTCTTAGGTACAGTTATTGAGCGATCTCACGAAATCATAGCTAAAAGTCTGAAATACGTTTTAGTTTAGGAGCGGTTTCTCAGCCGGGGTTGTAATAATGACTCGCCATGCCCCCTAAACGGGCCGCCTGGTAGATGCGCTGAACCAACAAGGGAGCCACATCAGGGTACGGCAGGCGTTCTTTGGGGATGAGGTCCCATAACAAACATGGGGAAGGGGGTACGCGTACCAAACACTGGCACGCCATGCGCACCCACTGTTGCCATTTATAGCTATGGTGGGGGTATGATTCACCTGTGCCCAACCGCGCCTCAGGTCTACTTGACAATGTCTTGACAACGGGAACAGGAGGGAAGGAAAGGGAGAGAGAGAGAGCGTGGTAGATGCGTGCAAGTCTACTATCAGTTAAAACTAATTTGTGCACAAAACACCGGCCCTGGACCACCCTTCTGTGGAGCATACAGTGGACATCATCGGATGAAGACGGTCGAACTAACCATCAAACATAATCCTTTCATCCCCACACAAAAACCCCTCTCAGCAAAGATGGACTGCTTAAATAGTATAGATTTTATATTGACCTTTGATGTCCTTAGAAATTCAAATATATTTTACCGAAAACCTGAGCAAACATATTCTTTCTTGTGCTCATTTGGTAGCAAGTCAGCGTTTCCTCAAATTTAGGGTTTATTTAGGTTTAAAAAACGTTTTCGAATTCCGAATAATTTTGATTCCGATCGACCATTGTATTTGAATTTAAGGTTTTTAGTCTACCAACCTGCACACTCTAAGCGTAGCGAAAATCATAAACTTCCTTAAAGCATTGTGCATATACCATACAGCATTCATAAGAATCTGCAATGGATGTGGAGTATGTTTTTTAATTCATGAGAAGCATTAATGAACATACAGCTACGGTGGTACTTGAATGGACATTGTACGGTGTTAACAAGTTTCATAATTAGAAACTTTTTAAAGCCTAAATATACCTTTCCGTTGTGTCTAAAATTTTAAGGAGGCCTGGATTGCTACCAACTGAATATCAGAAAAAAGATTTTTCGTCTTCTTTTTCTATACAATATATCTGAATTTATACAGGCCGAAAATTAATATAAAAATTCATAGTATTTAAGGAGCCATTTTAACTGACTGTCATTGTTACCGGCGGTTGGAAAGATATGCATTCAAAAGCTGGCAGGCTAGCAAGTCTGAAATATTTCGGGTTTGGGCTGGAAGATGACAGATTTTAAAACCCTTATTAAGAGATCCTTTCTAGTCTAAAACAAATTTTACAATTTTGCTTCGCATTTCCTGAGATTGCTGACTGATTGTAACTTCATGCGATATGGAAAAAATATTACTAAACGCATTCGATTTAGTCAACGATTTTCTTGACAGGTATCTGCTTCTGCTGGCTCAGGAAGGTTAGGAAACACAGGAGCCAGCACGAAAGTATATTCTGTACGCAAGAAAAATGTAAATTATTTCAAGTGTTATTCATTTTTAAAGTTTATTTATTTATTCGGATCAAATTTTGGGCCAGTCCTCAAGGATTCGGCTTATTCTTTATAAACGAATGAAAACTTCGAAATTCCGAAGGACAATACCACTTTCCCTGGTTTATGCATGCTTCAACATTTAATTTCGTTCTCCAGTATAACACCTATATTCCAGTGCGCCTGGACAAACGAAAACTGGCGTCTTACTTAACGGTCCTAATGATCTACGTCATCCCACAGATGCAACTGAAATCTTGTGTCTGATACTGACCTATAATCCTGACATTAAGACGACATCAAGATTTATTCGTCGCTGCTACATCAAAAGGAAATACTTCGCGTATGTCTTGGAAGCACGTAATAATTCCAGGTAACATTATGGAACAGAGGAAGGTCAGGGTTGCTAGGTGCTAGCACCAGCATCAAATAAATGTCCACCGGCACCAACTTTGCTCAAGCTCGTTAGAAACCTGGATTACTCCGTACAATTAAGAGTACGTATTGCATCACTTACTGGGCTAACTGCTCGGTCTCTATCTGAAGTACCTGATGAAACGGTTAACCTAATTAGACGAGGGGAGGCATTCGACCACGAAACTAAAACTCTTAGCATTGAGAAGTCGACAGCAAAAGGCAAGGTCAAGCGTGTCTGATACTGCGTACTATGCGCATATACAGCCAGGAAGTAAAAACGAGGATTTCATTTTTAACTGTGTTTGCTAATTGCCTACCACCATTACTTAAAGTATCAAAAGAAATCATTTCGGAAAATTAATCCATTTCGTGTATAGGTTGAACCTGACTTTGAAAAGAGTGTTGAGCTAATTTATTTAAGGAAAGTATTTTTACCTGGGAAGGCATTTTACCATGACGCCTTATCCTAGTTTAATTCCAGTAACTCCTACACTAATATGGTATGCTGCATTCAGTGAGCAGGACGAATTTCTGTGGTGGTTGTTGTTTGGACCGGACGTGATGAAAGCGGCTTCGTGACAGGAGCTAATCAAACAGGAAGCAAAGGAGGAGAGCGAGAGGAGTTTGAATAAATTACAAACCATCGCGAGTGCTGCCTGAGCGCGTTCACGTCCACTTAAGCACGCTCTAGCAGACTACCTGATGGTGGTGTGCTTGTACAATAGTATTCATAAACCGCAATCAGCTGCAGTAAAATATTTCTTCTCTTCCGTGTTTTGTGTTGCTAGCTCCTTGCGGTGTCCTCGAAATGGCTGCTTTTTCTAAGCTACACACACAAGTCTAGTGCAAGTCTATTACTACCCCTAATAATACTGTAAGTTCGAATGGTGTCCCGCAATCAAATGCTATTTAACTAATACTATTGCCAGAAGTCCTATTAATAGCACTTATATTGCCTCTGCTCCCCCAGAGCCTCATTTCTGCAAGGAGCTATGTGGGCAAAACCAGCTGCGTATATACTCATCCAGATATTTACGGAATAGCTAATTTCACAGTAGGCAATAACACGCGGAATTAACACATCGGTGTGTGCAATTAAGTAATGAAAAATTCTATAATTATTCTTCATGTGCATATTCATGAGCGTTACGGAGACCATAAAAATCCACACGCACTTCCGGAAAACTGGGCGGCTCAGGGTCATCTTTTGTTGTTTTTGGCCAGTGTCTGCAAGCCGGTTGGCAAGGAAGTGAAACGGCGCCGTTGGAGATCTTAGGATCACTTTAGAGGGTTCTTCCAGTAATATAAAGCTTTGGTATTTATAATGTGATTCATTGCGTTCGCCTTCAACAGACATCCTATTTTACACGCAAGCAAATAGTTTGCGGAATTTCTGACGTTGCGGCCTACTCGTGAGATTCAGCATATTCCCGGCCGATCGGCCGATTATGCTGACGGGTTCATCTGCTTACAACCCAGGTTTCCCTTTAATAGTCCCCCAGGGCATTAGGCAAAGTCAGTGTGTAGCTGTCCATGCGGGCAAAAACAAACTGCCACAATGGTACTAATTTTCGTTTTTTACACAGAAAAAACGAGGTGGAGGATGCTGGGTGAGACCCGCCTACCGGCTGTGAACACGGGTTTGAGAGCGTGGAAATTAGGCGCCGGTTTGAATAGCAGCCTTGCTGCTTTGTGGCTGCAAAATGATCCTCGGCGCGCAGCCATAAACAAAAGCCCGTACGAATAGCTTCTTTCGCACGGCCCCTATAAAATGTTCATAGATTAGGCAAGCATGTTAGTTCCCAGGTTGTGTAAATTACAGTGGTCACATAACTGAAGTGTGCGAATTTAGGGAGGACAACGTAGTGATGACATTTAAACTACGTGTTGTGTGAAATTGCAACAGAAGAAACTGACAGTCTAAGTTCTGCTTCAGTCGGCTGGTCTTTGCGGCCGAAGGTTAGCAGTCGTTCCATACTCGTAAGTACATGGGAATCGGTTCTGCACTACGCCAAGGCAAAACGTCTACGCACTATTTTAGAGACCGTCAGCTGGTACATAGTCCAGACTGCTTAAATACAGTTGATGTGCTATCTTACGAAAGGTTACACGAAATCCTGAAATTTGTTTTAGTTTCGAAAAGGTTGCCCAAGTAAGCTTGAAGGTTTGATTTTCTTGCGCCATATTCCCAATGAGATACTTTTTGGTCACCTACAAAATGTAAGTTCTGCAATAAAGGACTATCTATGAATTATGAAATTTCTGTTGATTTTCGACGGCTTCATAAATTCAAATGTATTTTTTGGAACGCATGCACGAAAATATTAGTTCTTCTATCTAGTTGTTAGTAAATTACGTCCTTTTTAAATAATATGTTTCGAGCAAGAGTACTTTTCGGTCTCAAAAGAAACTTTTCCTACTGCAGAATACTTTAAAACCTGACTTGACGTAGCATTTGCATTTAGCGTTACCAAAGTACATGCTGTACACATCCAGCATAAGGAATATTACACATTCCAAAACTCTGAGGACGTCACATAATAATCTTAAAATTAAGCGATGAATGTACACCATGTTATATGCTTGATAAGCAGCATTAATACATGGACAGCTGCCATTTTTTTCTTGAATGGATATTTCGCAGTCTTAAAAAAAAACTCATAGCTTGAAACTGTTTGAATCCAAAAGAAACCTTTTATCTCGACGATAAAAGTTTAAGGAGACGTAATTTCCTACCAATTAAGTAGAAAAACGAATAGTGGCCCCCATGTTTTTAAAAAAAATAGTAGAATTTATAAGAAAATCGAAAATCAATGAGAAAAATGCATGCCCTATAAGTAGTCATTTTTGCAGAAGTTTATTTTTGTTGGCAGTCGGAAAGACGCTCATTAAATAGCCGGAATCCTGACGGGAATAAAATTTTGGGATTATGCTGCACAACAATCAATATCATAGCCACACGTCAGTTATTTTTTTTTGGAATCAGAAACACAGTTCAGAACTTCCGTTGACGCTTCATGAGATAGTTAAGCTACGGTCCTGGAAATAGGATGATAGAATAATACAATCTGTCAATTCCACTTTGCGATTATTGCTCGTAGGTCTCCATGTGACCGCTTTTTAGATATGCAGATCCAGATGTACGAGGCAAGACTGGATTTCCTATAGCTCATCCGCCAATCAAAACAAATCCGTGAAAGACACCCACATGCGACTTCAAATATTTCCCATCGCACTCGACGTGGGTGGGTCGGTAACTCAGGTGGGAGAGCGCTAGACTTAAAACTGCTTTAGAGCCAACTGAAATGCGATCAAAGCTCAGGCCATCGCCGGGTGATGACAAGCGAATTAGAAACGATTATTTTAGTCTCCCTTGTTTCGCCAGTACATAGTTTAAGGTTTCCGTCGGTAGATAGGCGTGGGATTATGTAAATAAGCGCATTATTTTCCTTGGCTTAAACTGGCGTACAGCAGAATTGTTAAACCTTCAGCTAAGAGATACCTCAAATTCTAATAATTAACTTTTATTGAAACAATGATTTTTGAACTAAGTTTATGCATATGAAAACACAACTACTCACCGCGGACTGTAAGCCACTGGACTTTATGAGAGCAGTTTCCTCCCTTGAGTAGAGGCTGTAGGTTGGACTTTGTCCAGCCTGAATTTTTAAAAAGAATTGATAAATAAAAACTATAACTGCCTAGTTTCACGCTAAAATTTAACAGTTCGACTGGATGGGTAGTTAGGATAAGCGTACTAAATTCTAGGTGAATCCCATCATACTTTAAGGCGAGTATTTTGCCTTCACACAACTGTGGCGGTAACATCCTTTGACATCGTTTGAGGTATTATTTGCGCAAACACGTAACAGTGAATCTATGAGGAGGGCCCACTTTAATTACCAACGAGAGCACCAAAAAGGGAGATTTGGAGTAAGCTAGAAGCCAGCACTCACAATGTGTAGTCTTTTGAAATCATCAGGGTATATTGTGCTATGGACGCAAAGCCAAACTGAAAATTGTTAGTATGCGGTTTCATTCTGAAGGCAAAAATCAGTTATAACAAAAAAACTGCGTTCTTTAATATCCATGATTTAGGACTTGGGTGCAAAATCGAGAAATATAAAGAGGAATATATATAATATGAAGTGCAGAACTGAGTAAAGTGGTGAAAGCATGCCAACCCATTAGAACCGATAAAAATAAGAGTGACCGGAATGACCATTTCTGGCTTATTAGCCATCATCAGCCAGTTATACTGACCTTATCGTCATTTACCGCAAGTCGCTATGCAACCGTTTGTGAGCCCCAAGGAACAAAGGGTCATGCATGTTTCGGAAACAGATCGGTGAACGCCATATTATCATAATTCATATTCCCGACAACAACCGACAAAACAAGAGGCCCGTGCCTCAATGGTAGTGCCAAATGACCAAAGGTTTCGGATTAGAATTTCAGGTGATCCACACCTGGGATAGGTTATGATTGAATAATGAGGGCTAATAAACCAGAAATTGACATCCCCGTCTCCTTTGTCTTCGTAGGTTCTTCATACAACACAAGTCGTTAAGCGACTGCCTACGAGGGCTTTAAGGTGAGCCCCAAGACATAACGGGACAAACATGTCCCGAACCAGATCAATGAACGCCACATTATCATATATATATATATATATATATATATATATATATATTTAGAAGCAAAGACGTTCTTGGGATGCCTTTTTTCCAATTGATATATATATATATATATGGAAGGAGAAGATAAGGTGATCTCTGGGGTAGAAGATATACTTGTCTGACGTTTCACACTCATACTCGAGCGCATCATCGGAGATAGAGCATAGGGGGAATTACATGGTTTAAAAAGGGTCTTTCGTGCTGACTTGCGGTAGGTCTAGCCGCCTCGTTTCTCATTGGTCCTCCCCTCGTGCGCCAATGGTGCTTGACGGCCTCATGGGGCACAGGTAGGTCAATGCTGCGGTTGATAAAGTTGGCGTCTGACGGTCAAGCTTCGATGCCTTCCCTCGCCAGTCTATTTTCGGCTCGGCCGAGCACTTGAGCCTCGTCAAAATCGAACCGGTGGTTGTTTTCTAGACTGTGCATGGCGACGTGGGATCGAATATCCTTTCGCTTTACGGCCAACGTGTGCTCGTGCATGCACGTACTCAGTCGTTTATCGGTCATGCCGCAGTAGTTGGCCAGGCAGTCTAGACAGTTGACACGGTAAATAACGCCTGAGGTGTCTGCGGGTGGTAGTCGGCCCTTTGGTTGCATAACTAATCGACGGATGGTGGCCTCCGGTCGGTGTCCAACGCCCACGTTTAGCGGTCTTAACACGCGCTCAGTGGCTTCTGAGACGTTCCTCACATAGGGCAAGACATGGAAGGTTTCAGGTCTTTGTTTAGGCTCACCTTACGTCTTTGTATGCCTTTGGTATAAGCATTTGTTTACAAAGCTGCGTGGATATCCACTGGCGAGAAAGAGGCGCCATAGGGTTTTACGTTCTCGCAGCTTCTCAGCCTCTGTGCTGCAGTGTCTGGATGCGGCGAAAAAGCAATCGGACGCAACTGCGTTTATGCGACAGGGGGTGATTGCTGTTGTAGTGAAGAATTTTCTCCGTGTTTGTCGCTTTTCGAAACACGCCAGTCTGGAGGGTTCCGTCCTCCTGTCTTGATATCTGAACATCGAGAAAAGGGAGCATTCCCTCCTCTTCTTCCTCCATTGTGAATTGAATCTGTGGGAACATCGAGTTCAGATCCCTTTTGAAGTTCTCTTTGGCTTCTCGGTGTATGATAAAAAAGGTGTCGTCTACGTAGTGCATCCAGAATTTCGGCTTGTAGATCTGGAAGACCTGAGTTTCCAGTTCTTGCAGGATGGCCTCCGCAAGGTAGCCGGAGATCAGTGATCCCATCGGGGTTCCCTGGATTTGCTCATAAACATAGTTGTTAAACGTGAAGTACGTGCGAAGGCAGTAGTCCAGTAACTCCATTGCGTGTTCCCTTTTAAAAAGTTTTCCTTCATCGTTGTACCTTCTGTCCAGAAGGTCATCGATGACTCTCATGGCCAATTTTTTTGGGATGGATGTGAATAGGGAGACGACGTCAAAGGACACCATTATCTCGTCGGGGGCGATTGTGATGCCTCGGAGTTTTTCTAGGAAGTGCGTTGAGGATACGGCTGTGTGTTCTGAGCCCTCTACCAGCTTCTTCAAACGCTTAGCGAGCCATTTAACCAGTCCGTAGGTAGGCGTGCCTTTCAGCGCCACGATGGGCCGTAGGGGAACATTCGGCTTGTGGATTTTTTTGCAAACCGTAGAACCGCGCTAAGGCAGCATCCTGTGGTTTCATTTGTCTCCAATCGTTTTCGGATATTGCCTTTTGGCTCCTCATTAGATTCAGACTCTTATTGATTTTTCCTACCAGTGTTTTCATAGGGTCAGATTCGACGACCTTATATGACTGACTGTCGTTTAGTAGCTCCTGAGCTTTTGCCACGTATTCTGACTTGTTCAAGATTACAGTTGCCCGTCCTTTGTCCGATGGAACAATAACAATTTCTTCGTCCTTCTTTAATTCCCCAATGGCCTTTACCTCGGCTGGAGGGATAGTTCGGCGTGGCCTGTGGGATATGATGAGGGAGGTGACTTGCTGGCGGATCGAGTTCTTGGCGTCTTCTGTGGTCTGTGTCTTTGAGAGTGTCGCTTCCAGTGAGGCAATAAAATCCACTGTATGTGCATCTCCTGTGTTGAAGCCGGATTCGTGCTGAAGCACTTTAATCTGATCAGATGTTGGTTGTTTAGACGACAGATTATGGACGGATGATTGTTCAGGTACGTGTGCCTGTGCTTGTTTTAGGCTACACATTTTGTTCAGTAGTTGGGCCTTTTTTCTTGTCTCGGACCTCATTCATCTTATTCGTTATCCAGCGATCTAAGTTTTGCAGTGTTGTCATCTCCAGGCGTGATGCACATTCTGCTTTCTCCCGTTCGATTTCCCTGCCGTATTTTTGTAGACGAATGTGGCATTCATTGATGAGGGTTCTTAATAGGCGGCGACTGCAGTTCCTGGCGACATCCCGACCGAAATCCGTTTTAGCTGGTGGTCTTACAGAAACACTCCGTGGCATAATGTCCGACCTCAAGTATTCGTGCAGAAAGGCTAATTGTGACCATGTAGATCCTTGTCTACGGGAAAATATTTCCCAGTGCCGTGCTCGGCAAAGCGCTTCGCGCCCGAAATTCTCATATATATATATATATATATATATATATATGGCAAAGACGTTATACCTAACTTCCGACATAGATACTAGATACATAGAAACATCGGCGAAACACGTGTCTGGGCTTTTAGCTAGTATCCATGTCGGAAGTACGGTATAACGTCTTTGCCATATAAGATTCATACTACTTGTAGTACTACTTGTTTGTAGAATGGGCATTACGTGGTTATTCCACAGTGGTTGATTGTCTTCGACCCAAATGTTCATTGAAATTTCGGATCTGACCCTAAAAGTCATGTCTGAATCACCTGACTCCATGTCCTGCACTTAATAATTTCAGAAATTATTTACCCGATTATTCTCTGGAGTCCATATACCAGAAACCGCATAGAGAACGCTGGGGACCCACTGAGGAGCCGAACCCCTCGTTGCTGTGTCACACAGCAGCAGAAACATCGGCGAAACACGTGTCTGGGCTTTTAGCTAGTATCTATGTCGGAAGTACGGTATAACGTCTTTGCCATATAAGATTCATACTACTTGTAGTACTACTTGTTTGTAGAATGGGCATTACGTGGTTATTCCACAGTGGTTGATTGTCTTCGACCCAAATGTTCATTGAAATTTCGGATCTAAACCTAAAAAGTCATGTCTGGATCACCTGACTCCATGTCCTGCACTTAATAATTTCAGAAATTATTTACCCGATTATTCTCTGGAGTCCATATACCAGAAACCGCATAGAGAACGCTGGGGGACCCACTGAGGAGCCGAACCCCTCGTTGCTGTGTCACACAGCAGCAGAAACATCGGCGAAACACGTGTCTGGGCTTTTTAGCTAGTATCTATGTCGGAAGTACGGTATAACGTCTTTGCCATATAAGATTCATACTACTTGTAGTACTACTTGTTTGTAGAATGGGCATTACGTGGTTATTCCACAGTGGTTGATTGTCTTCGACCCAAATGTTCATTGAAATTTCGGTCTGAACCTAAAAAGTCATGTCTGGATCACCTGACTCCATGTCCTGCACTTAATAATTTCAGAAATTATTTACCCGATTATTCTCTGGAGTCCATATACCAGAAACCGCATAGAGAACGCTGGGGACCCACTGAGGAGCCGAACCCCTCGTTGCTGTGTCACACAGCAGCAGAAACATCGGCGAAACACGTGTCTGGGCTTTTAGCTAGTATCTATGTCGGAAGTACGGTATAACGTCTTTGCCATATAAGATTCATACTACTTGTAGTACTACTTGTTTGTAGAATGGTCATTACGTGGTTATTCCACAGTGGTTGATTGTCTTCGACCCAAATGTTCATTGAAATTTCGGATCTGACCCCTAAAAAGTCATTTCTGAATCACCTGACTCCATGTCCTGCACTTAATAATTTCAGAAATTATTTACCCGATTATTCTCTGGAGTCCATATACCAGAAACCGCATAGAGAACGCTGGGGACCCACTGAGGAGCCGAACCCCTCGTTGCTGTGTCACACAGCAGCAGAAACATCGGCGAAACACGTGTCTGGGCTTTTAGCTAGTATCTATGTCGGAAGTACGGTATAACGTCTTTGCCATATAAGATTCATACTACTTGTAGTACTACTTGTTTGTAGAATGGGCATTACGTGGTTATTCCACAGTGGTTGATTGTCTTCGACCCAAATGTTCATTGAAATTTCGGATCTGAACCTAAAAAGTCATGTCTGAATCACCTGACTCCATGTCCTGCACTTAATAATTTCAGAAATTATTTACCCGATTATTCTCTGGAGTCCATATACCAGAAACCGCATAGAGAACGCTGGGAGACCCACTGAGGAGCCGAACCCCTCGTTGCTGTGTCACACAGCAGCAGAAACATCGGCGAAACACGTGTCTGGGCTTTTAGCTAGTATCTATGTCGGAAGTACGGTATAACGTCTTTGCCATATAAGATTCATACTACTTGTAGTACTACTTGTTTGTAGAATGGGCATTACGTGGTTATTCCACAGTGGTTGATTGTCTTCGACCCAAATGTTCATTGAAATTTCGGATCTGACCCAAAAAGTCATGTCTGGATCACCTGACTCCATGTCCTGCACTTAATAATTTCAGAAATTATTTATTCGATTATTCTCTGGAGTCCATATACCAGAAACCGCATAGAGAACGCTGGGGACCCACTGAGGAGCCGAACCCCTCGTTGCTGTGTCACACAGCAGCAGAAACATCGGCGAAACACGTGTCTGGGCTTTTAGCTAGTATCTATGTCGGAAGTACGGTATAACGTCTTTGCCATATAAGATTCATACTACTTGTAGTACTACTTGTTTGTAGAATGGGCATTACGTGGTTATTCCACAGTGGTTGATTGTCTTCGACCCAAATGTTCATTGAAATTTCGGATCTGACCCTAAAAAGTCATGTCTGAATCACCTGACTCCATGTCCTGCACTTAATAATTTCAGAAATTATTTACCCGATTATTCTCTGGAGTCCATATACCAGAAACCGCATAGAGAACGCTGGGGGACTCCACTGAGGAGCCGAACCCCTCGTTGCTGTGTCACACAGCAGCAGAAACATCGGCGAAACACGTGTCTGGGCTTTTAGCTAGTATCTATGTCGGAAGTACGGTATAACGTCTTTGCCATATAAGATTCATACTACTTGTAGTACTACTTGTTTGTAGAATGGGCATTACGTGGTTATTCCACAGTGGTTGATTGTCTTCGACCCAAATGTTCATTGAAATTTCGGATCTGACCCTAAAAAGTCATGTCTGGATCACCTGACTCCATGTCCTGCACTTAATAATTTCAGAAATTATTTACCCGATTATTCTCTGGAGTCCATATACCAGAAACCGCATAGAGAACGCTGGGGGACCCACTGAGGAGCCGAACCCCTCGTTGCTGTGTCACACAGCAGCAGAAACATCGGCGAAACACGTGTCTGGGCTTTTAGCTAGTATCTATGTCGGAAGTACGGCATAACGTCTTTGCCATATAAGATTCATACTACTTGTAGTACTACTTGTTTGTAGAATGGGCATTACGTGGTTATTCCACAGTGGTTGATTGTCTTCGACCCAAATGTTCATTGAAATTTCGGATCTGACCCTAAAAAGTCATGTCTGAATCACCTGACTCCATGTCCTGCACTTAATAATTTCAGAAATTATTTACCCGATTATTCTCTGGAGTCCATATACCAGAAACCGCATAGAGAACGCTGGGGACCCACTGAGGAGCCGAACCCCTCGTTGCTGTGTCACACAGCAGCAGAAACATCGGCGAAACACGTGTCTGGGCTTTTAGCTAGTATCTATGTCGGAAGTACGGTATAACGTCTTTGCCATATAAGATTCATACTACTTGTAGTACTACTTGTTTGTAGAATGGGCATTACGTGGTTATTCCACAGTGGTTGATTGTCTTCGACCCAAATGTTCATTGAAATTTCGGATCTGACCCTAAAAAGTCATGTCTGAATCACCTGACTCCATGTCCTGCACTTAATAATTTCAGAAATTATTAACCCGATATATATATATGGGTGTGTGTGTGCCACCTAAATGGACCATGTGGTAGATGCATTGGCCCAACACGGGGGCCACAACAGGGCACGGTAGGCGTTGTTCAGGGTGCGCTTCCATAATAAATGTGGAATATGAGGGTGTACTGACACGCCTAGGGGCTGCTAGAGCCAAGGGGCCCCAGCCGCGCCAGCCATCTGCGCCCTGTTTTACCACCGCTCTTCTTGATTCTGTCATGACACCGGGCTCAGGTTGGGGAGGAGAGGGTGCGGTAGCTGCAGCGCAAGGCTACTATCACTTAAAACTAATTAACGCGCAGGTCACTGTCCCTGCACCACCCTTCTGTGGAGCATACGGTGGACATCGTCGCACTACGACTGTCGAACTGTCGTGTGTGTCTCCCACAGAACCAACGTTGACGATGAGATCGCTCCATTGGATCGCCAAAGTCAGCCAAGCCTTTGGACGTATGCAAAACGTGGTCTGGGATCGACACGATCTCAACCTCAGCACTGAACTGAAAATGTAAAAAACTGTCATATTGCCGAAGCTGCTGTATGTAGCGGAGACGTAGACGACCTACCAAAAACAGGTGAAGAAGCTCAACCACTTCCACCTCAGCTGCCTTCTCAGAGTACTGAAGCTGAGATGGCAAGACAGGATCCCAGAAACTGAAGTTCTGGAGCGGACCGGAATCCTCAGCATCCACGCCATGCTGAGGTAAGTGCAACTGCGCTTGAGTGGCCACATTGTGAGGAAAGACGACGAAAGACTACCCAAACGACTCTTATATGGAGATGTTGCCACGGGTTCTCGTCGACAAGGGGATCAAGTACGACGCTACAAGTACACTCTGAGCACATCCCTGAAGCAACTGCAGATCAACCTGGTGACCTGGGAAAAACCTCGCCCGGAACCGACCGGCTTGGAGGAGGATAGTGAACACAGGGGCAGCAATCTACGAAACCAAAGGGATCGCCGCCGCAAAGACCAAAGAGCAGCACGAATGTCACCAGCGCCCCGGACCAACACCGCCAATGCCCAGGCCCTTCCAACATGCCCACGCTGTCAACGCACCTTCCGTGCGTGAATTGGCCTCGTCGGACATCTTCAGACGCAATGCACCAACAATCTGACGATTCCAACTTCTACATCAAATTCTGTCAACCCTCCTTCGGACTCCCCCACCCTGACCCCTGGCATCAATTCCATTACTCCCACCATCATAGACACCACATCCTAATACTCATCACCTGTTAGTCCCACCACCACCACCATCAGCGATGGGGACTCTCTCCTAAACTGTCCTCATTGCAACTGCACCTTCACGTCACGCAACGGCCTGGTTGGTCACTTGCAAATTCATCGTACGGAGACTGGTAAACCAGTGCCTGAAGCACCAACACACAGCAGAGATCGCAGCCTCCACTGTCCTCACTGTCCTCGCGCATTCAATCATCGCATGGGCCTATTCGGTCACATGCGCATCCATGATAGCGGAATTCACCACAATGCCGACAACACCGATACCCCATGCACATCCTCTGCTCCTGCCATTCTTACCGCCATCGCCACCCTCACTACAACAAATGACATCCCCACAGCCCCTCCTGATTTCTCCTGCCAACACTGCACCCACAACTTCAACTCCCACATCGGCCTGATCGGTCACCTGCGAATCCATCGCACGGAAGCTGGTGAACCAGTGCCTGGAGATCCGACATACAGTCAACGTGCCCGCCTCTACTGCCATCACAGCTCCCGCACATTTACACACCGCATGGGCCTATTAGGACACATGCGACTCCACAAAAACACGTGGTAAAAACCGGAGACTAAGCCACAAAAGCGAACACTATCCTCACCATCATGATGTACCTGAGAATATCACGGTTTCCTAGAAACCGTGGCTCGGAAGGCTGCCAATCTGACGGTAACATCAGACAACGCCGTCGGCCCAGAGTAGGTGTTGTGAGTGTCGAGTGGCTGACGCGTGGACTAGGAGTCAGACGGCGATGGCTCCTCAATATCCCCTGATTTAGTGAATCCTGGTGTGTGCGTTAAAGGGGCCAGGTCGTGCTGTGGCGCGCGAAGACGGGTACGCCGACCCGTTGACCGATGCGCCCACTCCCACATCAGACAACTGACTGGCTCGGGCGGTGATCTGATTGTGGGGATGGGGAAAAGAGATTGACGTCGACGGCTCAGCGCATTTTCCTCACTATAAACCATCTGACACGCCTGAACCTATCACGGTGCGCTAAAAGCCGTGGCTTAGAAGGTTGCTAACTGAAGGGATAGCTCGAACCGCGTGGTCCGCCCGATAAGTGTTCTGTGTGGAGTTGCTGACTGGCGCGGACTGAAAGTTAGGCTGCAATGATTCCTTCATAATGTGACCTTTATGCACTCCCACTCTGTGGGATCCGAGCCAGGTGTGGTGGTACGCCTCGGGGCGGCTCCGGTCGCACCAGCCACTTGCACCCTCTCCCATCTCCGATCTTCTTGACTCTGTCATGACACCGGGCTCAGGTGGGGGAGAAGGAGAGAGTGCGATAGATGCAGCACAAGTCTAATATCACTTAAAAATAAATCAAACAGAAGTCACCGTTCCTGCACCGCCCTTTCGTGGAGCATACGGTGGACATGGTTGAAATCGACGGTCGAACTTTCGTGTGAAGAAAAGGTGATCAAGGGAAACAATCGGCTTAATCTTCTGACGTTTCAAAAAGCAAGCAAGGTTCTATAGTCGGAGGTCGGTTCTGTATGGCACTTCACAGTATTTATGGGTGGTGAACATGGTGGCGTTCTGCTGTCTCTACAGCTACTCGTGTGTTTTGAACTGAGGGGGGAATTTATAGCTATCCTGCTGGTCAGTTATTTTCTCCCTCGCCTCGGCGGCAACGGTTATCGAGCTCGTCACAATTGCCCGCATTTGTTATCCCAGATCCGCATATCTCGTATGTATATATGTATTTCAAGTAAGGGCGTGGTATATATATAGCAAGGGTAGTTGGGCGCTCACCGATCGTTTACAGGACTCACTTTTCCCGTTGTGCCTTGGGGTTAACTCTAGAGCCCCGCCAGTAGCCATAGAGCAGCTAGTGATATAGGCAGAGTGATATTACCGACAAAGACAAGGGAGACTGGAATGGCCATTTCTGGTTTATTAGCCGTCATCAGCCAGCCATACCCAACCCCAGGCGGTGCGGCGCCCGAGGCTCAAACTTGCGACCGGCCGGGCAGAAGTCCAACGCTCTACCCACTGCGCCACGAGCTCATTGTCTTGCCGGTTTCAATCGGGATGGGCGCTCACCGCTCGCGTCAGAGACCGCCTCTATGCCTTTATGCCTTGGAACTATGTCTAGAGTCCCACAGGCAGTAAGTAGAATAATGACTAGTAGAATAGACAGAATTTCATTACCAACAAAGACACAGGGGTCCGAAATGGCCATTTCTGGCTTCTTTGCCGTCATTATCGGGCCATACGAAGGGACAAAATTGCGTCTTTATACAATCAGATTGCATCCGTATCATCTGGCATCGATACTACCATTTATTTTACTGGCCGTAAATCAGTAGTGCGGGATCAATTTTGGCAGGAGTCAAATTTCCTCATGTCTTTAAATATAAAACATGGAAAATTAAGGAGCAAAGTTAGAGCAGACAAGTTCTGCAAGTAAAAAACAAGAACGCAATATTAAGAATGATGGAAAGGATACTTACATCATTTTTCTTGTAGCCAACTAAAAATGTTAAACGCAGTTCTTTTAGACA
The DNA here is from genome assembly GCA_017591395.1 of Schistocephalus solidus. Lineage (NCBI taxonomy): Eukaryota > Metazoa > Platyhelminthes > Cestoda > Diphyllobothriidea > Diphyllobothriidae > Schistocephalus > Schistocephalus solidus. The sequence goes on from WEDG01002568.1 coordinate 36,380, forward strand.
ATAATCCATAAATTGACGGATAAAAATTGCATGAAGAAATAATCAATAAGGTGAAAGATTTACTTATTTCCAAAAACCTAAGCCAAGTCATCCCGTCAGTTGGCAGCTTACTAAGCCATTATTAAAAGAGTCTCATAGCGGATTCGGTCGCAACAGATTAATTATAATCAGGAAAGTATTGGTTTCCCCATTATTTGCCTTACCCTCTTCTATCTCTGCTGAACCGGCCAAAGTCGAAACGACCGAAGGTGGGCTCGGGCACAGAAGCTGACAAAGTATAGCAACCGATCTACGCAGACCACACTACAGGTTCCAGACTATGTTTCAGTGGAGGATCTCGGATCTCAACTAGGTGCTAACTGTCATACAGACCAAATTTAGGCAGAACCATCGCAGCCTGGTCCCCAGTCCGGATTGGGACAGGGTTGAAAACCTGCCGAGCTACAACTGATAGCACATCCTGATAGATTCGGGTGCGTCAACTTCCTTATAGGTAGGAAAGTACTGGTTTTTATGTGCTTGCGCTCCCTATTATCTGAGTTATCATCTTCTCCTTCTGCCAAGCCTGCCAACTTACTGATGATGTAATTGGGGGCTGTGACTGCTGTTGGGGGAGACATATGTCTAATGTGTGCCATACGCATGTGTACCACAGCAGGTAAGTTCTAGTGCAAGACAGCACAGCCCGCAAAACGAGCGCTATGAGCCAGCCTGACCCGCGTTTTCGTCCAGTGCACCTGTAACGCAGCCCATCATCTGCGAGCATAATATGCTTATTCCTGTGTAACAGGTGGCAAGGGAATGATGAACTTCACTCCGCTGAAGCACTTGTGACCCATCTGATAGACCACGTCTGTGGACCATCTGTGCAGTGTGCGTGCGCATTTCTGTGTTTCTGGTCCCAGATCGTGGTCAAACTTCTGATTGGCTGAATGGAGGCAAAATAATGCCAAAGCATTTCGTTATCAATCTACCTGCATCTTTCACTATCTCCCAAAACTACCTCTTTTATTATAGTTTGGCAGACTTTGGCCTGGCAGGCGATTTTTTTGTTTGACCTCTGGTTCGATAACCCACTACAGATGCGCGTGCGCACCACTGTGGGAAGGCATGTTAAAATTTCGCCAAGATTTCCCTTAGGGTTTATTTATTCGCCTTTAAGCCTAAAATATCCTTGACAGAAGCCGAAAATAATTATTTTTGCGCTTTGTTTTAAACCTTAAGACTTATAGTCTTCCTCAACACCTTCCTCGGTGTTGGCAGGTTAGTCTCTGGGAAATATGGATATCAAACTGAGTTCTGTGCCTAAAACCAATGGTCCACGTGCTTGGTACAGTTGCAATAATATCTGATAGAGCCAACCTCGATAATGTCCCGAATTGTACCTCTACACGCGTGCGAATTAAAACAATAAGAGATGGGGCTAAGTTTAGTAACAAAATAATTTAACTCTAGGATAATACCGTGGTATGCTGGTCGGCCACAGGACATTAAACACCTAGTTGAAGTCTTCGGGACATAGAGACATGTATTCCGTTGGTTTTAACTCTCCTTGGAAGTTATAAGGCACATTTTTGAAACCAAGCTTTGAAGCTGCAGTTCATAGTGCCGAAGTGAACATACGTCCTTTACCTAGAATACGTCATGAATCTTCAGGGGTTTTGGTAATTCGGAACATGCACATACACATAGTCCACTCGAAAACACTTGTGAGTAAATGTAGAGCATCCCTCTACACCAGCATGATTAAATTGTACACAAACGCAAAAACTATCTGAGAGGATATTAAAGACGCTTCCTGATTTTCGGGACTGTGTACAGATCTTTCCTTTTTGGCAAAATATGAAAACAGCAAAATGGGCCAACGGCAGAAGTCATTCCAATTGAATTTCATTGCTTTACTTCAGTGCACTTCTATGTCTGTAGAAAAATCCGGCCAATGAAATTACAGCAAAAGAGGAAATGTAGTCAACAAAGGCTTGGTGAAATTTTCCAAAAGAAAAGTTAAGTACTTGAGTGAAAAGATGGTTTGATGCCACCCTACAGCTCGGGAATACTCTAATTATGGTAAATACCATAGTAGCTTCAGCGCACAAACTTTCAAGATGACATATGAGAATATTTTGCATGACCGCAATGGGTCCAACGCAACAGTACAGTCTTTTTACAAGCCCTGAGCAAGGCACATATGAGCGATAACGATGTGTGTAAACTAGAGTACACTGAAGAATAATCAAGTAGAATTGAAAAAAATCCTCCCAGAAATCTCATTATGCTTCAGTTACAAGGCGGCTGGAAGCTAGCCTTAGTAGGGCGGGCACATAGGCCTTTGCCTGCACCTGCCTATACGTACAATCTATACGCTGGTAGTGCTCCCCGGGTAATAAAGTTTTTGGGCGCACGGTGGTTGTCCTAAAAGCCCTTTTCAGAGAATCTACTGCAGACTACTTCTACATTTTAGAAATTACTGTATTACCAAAAGGCAACCTCCGAAATCTCAGCCTCTCATACGCTATAGGCAACGGTTATCTTCTTAGAAGGAAAGGCAACGGGCAAATGAACAATATTTCCGTCATCCTTCTTTCATAATCTTAAATTAGACGTCTGTTGGAAAACTGAGCAAGTTGGGTATTCAGTATTAGACCCAACCCATATTACAATACGGCAGAAGAGCCATATTATCTCTTGTTAAGAAACGTAGACACAGTCTTTAAGCTGAAGTGCCACCAATTTTTGAGAACGAAAACACAGCAAGTAGTCGATCGTCATCCACTGTGGCCACAACTATTAGGGCAGAGTTGAATTACACGTGAAGTAAATTTTTATAAGAGCGACCAAACGTCAGTTGCAGCAAAGTGAAGGGGGTCGGTCCCAGTCTTTCTTCCCTTTTCTGTCTAGTTTCAGCACCGGAACTGGCCGGTCAGCTAAACTAATCTCGGGCTTTTTACACAACTGTTGATACCTAAACCGACATACAATAAAGTTCACTCAGATTAAAGTTCAATAACCCGAATTCATGGCCCTTATTTACATCTGGCTAGCAGTCGTTTGAAAGGCCGCCCCCTGGCGGGATAATGACGTGTGGCTCTGAGCTGCAGCTCAGGCCCCAATGGCCTTCTTGTTAATGTGGCCTTTATGGCATTCACACCTACTTGAATTCTCAGCCAAACCTGTTGTAGTCCACCACCTTTGTATTGGGGACCAGACCGTGTGCGAACACGCTCAGGCTGGCTGTTTCGCTTTGGCAACCACTGCACCCGCACCCATCTCCAGTTGTTTCGACTTTGCCTTGCGCCCTTGGAACATTGTGGGTTAGCGAGGAGAGCCTGCGGTAAATGCGGCGCAATTCCGACCCAATCCACGCGCAGGCGACTTTTGTTAATCCTAACTCCTGGAGCAGCGTTTCAGCAGTCGCCATTTGCGAAGGCCGAAACTTCGGTTGGGCCACGAAAGCAACGAAACGAAAATTCCCCCTCCTGAAATCTTATCTCGGTCAGTAATGCTTGTCGATCACGGCGACTTCGGGCTTTCGTAGAGGGAAGGGGGATAGAGCACCTTGTTTGTCGTACTGCTTCCTAAGTTCAGAGCCGGCACTGTCAGTTGGAACGTCTAGGTGTGACCAATATCACTAACCCTTCTTATTCCGACCGCTAAGGTCATGTGCCTGGACCTCGTCATGAGGAATTACTCATGATTGTGCCTAAAATTCGTAATTGATACAGTGGTAAAGCAATAAGCTCTTATGGAGGATAGCCGTTGTCGGTGTTTGTGATTATTAATGGCAGCACTCTGGGAGCTCTATCACGCCGACTACTAAAAGTAAGTGTTAGGGACACCAAAATTGTCATCCTTCCTGATAAAAAAGAAATCGAGAAGAATTAAGACGATTCATTCGTAAACCTTTCGAGGGAATATTGCTCAAGAATTTGTGACCTCTCTTGGAAATAAAAAAGAAGGAGCCTAATGTGAAAACTGCCTACCTCAGAGAGCATCATAAGGCGATATCAATTGAGCTAACATATGACAGTCCAGGCAGACGTAACAGCATTCATAGAAACCTCATTCTCTCGTTAAAGGAAGAGATAAAGTCTTAAATAGAAAGGCGACAAAAACCACTTTTGAATAAGGCATACAAGTAGGCTCCTTAAGTCATTTCACAAACGATGGGAACCTCTTCGCCTGGGTAATTAGCAACTGCCGGTGGTGGGGCATACAGATGTATTCCATTAATCTGATAGGTTTTCCGACTGACTACGATTATTTTGTAGCATTAAGAGCTTTTCCCGAGACCACAAAAACTTGTCAGTTGGACTACGAGGCGTTGGCGCAAATGGAAACGTGCATTTATACTCCGCAAAGTATTGAACACAAAGCCGAGCTATAATCTGTGGTGTACAGGTTATGAGCTTGTGACAGTGGATTTCATCGTGTAGGTTGATTAATTTTCCACACTCGGGACTGCTTGCGGCAATAGCTTCCCTTGTGTACTGGTTAAAATGCGTGAGACTCTTTTGCCATAGGCATATCGCACGAAGGCGTAAGCTAGCGGTTATCGAATTGACACAGAAAGGGGCGGTCTGTTAGCATGGTTCATGAGTTGCAAATGGCGGAACGATTTTCAGTGAAAGTTTGCTGTGTAGTTGACATGACAAATAAGTTGTCATGGTCCACCGGTAAGCGTGCAAACTGGAACCGCGGGAATGACATTTGGCACACCGAGTATTCCCTAAAATACCTCAAAATACTGTGGTACCATGGCGACAACGTAAACGCACAGCTGATGAATCGATGTTTCTGCCATAACTGCTTGGCGAAATTATTCGAAAGAGCTTAAACACTAGGGGATGGATCATGGATGAAAAACGGGTAACCAGTAGAAAGCCGTGTTAATCGAAGACTTCCAAGATACTTCGTGGAAAAAACGTTAGAAAAAATAAGAAAATTGAATTGGTTCACACAGAATAAATGCCCGGTATTTGCGGCTGAAGAGTACGAATCTTTGTCATTTGTGGCATAAAAATTCAGCTAAGTTTGCAGTATTTACGAATACAGTATCCGGAGTCCGGATCTCGTAAACAGGTCCTGTGTGACACCCTGTCTTTCTCCTAATAAAGCGATCAGGACTACTCCTCTTTCAGTTAAATAGTAGTCCCTGCCATTCTACTAGACGGGGTGTGACCATCTTTCTTTCGCAACAAACAAAGCATACATTTTATGTGTAAAAAACAGCCAATAACCGACAAATTAACGAAGAGACATATTAATAACACTGTTGTCGTTTCTGTTTACACGTCGATATCAACTGCTAATCCGTGTAGTAAAACCATGGGTTCCCACAGGAGCTGGTTGACTAACGTCCTCGCTGGGAGGTACTAGCTTTTGTTGTAGAACAAAAGCGCAGTACAGGACCGGAAAATTCTTTAAAGACGCTTCCTACTTGAATAATACATACAAGCACCTCGCGGCCAAAACGGCGAAAGATTTACCTGCATTGCTGATCGAAGTTCGCTGTTTGCAAGCAATGTACGCTTGCAGTCTTACTGCAAACAGACGATGATCTCGTGTTCTGACGATTGTTCTGTGGTCAGACGGAATTATTCATTTTTGACGACTAAAGGCTGCCTACCTGGATGCATGATGGCTAGAGCTCTTTTGTCAAATCATGTGTTATTGCGCAAATGTCTGAGATCTTTCTTCACATGACAATTCGCAACACCCCATGACGGGTGTCATGGTGTTAGCAGATAACGATAGTTGAATATAGTTAGTCCTGAAAATAGAGCTGTCGTTTTTGGATCGATGAATTGGAGGTGCAATCAAGAATTTTACGAGGAACCTTGGGAAGGCCAAAAGTATTTACTAGATGACATCAGGTACCACCACTGAGGTTTCCAATGTAAACGGTCGTCAACTCAGCTGATTCATTCATCAATGAAAAAAATGAATGCGTTTCTTAATTGCGTCTTTGCTAAAGATAGGGCACACATCATGGTTTACAGCTGGTATCCTAAATTTATAGAGAACGCGAACCATCTCCGGTCAAACTTTTGCCAAACTGACAGTGAAGTGGACGAATTAGCTATTTTTCTCTGGGTTCTTCCAACGATCTAGTATCTCAACTGACGCAGGTGTCCGTCTATACTGGGCACCTGTTTTATCTGTCTTCCCTTTTACGGTCGTTAATACTAAGCTTTGTGCGCAGAAGATGAGCCAAATCTTGAATCGTTCAACAACCGTTGACTAAGAACGGTATTCCGTGTTTCGTACGTTAATTTGGTCTGAATTGAAGCAGTCTCGGCACACTGTGATAAGCTTGCAAGCCGAATTAGTTGCAGCATCTGCTGCGCTTGGACAGAGTGTCGGCTAGATCAGACGTGATCACAAAAGTGTCAAATGCAACCATTAGTAAGTAAAAGCAAATAAACCTAGAGAACCACAACGCAAAAGATCATTTGGAGGTTATGTTCACCGGTCTGATCTGAGTGTGGAAGGGGGCACCAGTGTCTCAACTTGCTTTGGAAGTTCAGCTCAAAGCCGGCTCAGGCTGGCGCACAGTGACGGGTAATCAATAATAGGCACGGAAAAAAGATGACAAAGTAATTCAAAATTAACCATTATGGTTCTCAAAGCACAATTTGAAATCCAGATGACAGTTCCATAATCTTAATTACAGAGGTAAGAGGTTCATTGGTAAAGTTGGTTTTAGCGGAATCATGGTTAGCCGCAGAATACCCAGAGAATGTAAGCAGTATGTATATTCCGGAAGTGGTGCTTCGCTGAATTGGTCTCAGAACGGAAAAATGTGCATGTAGCACACCTTAGAGCGTCACTTAATGACAGGTAGTGATGCCAAAAAAATCTACGAAGAGAGGGGTGTACGACGGTCCGGTCTGGTCCTCGTCAACACAGGAATATTCTAATCCCTCACCTCTACAACCTGGGTTTTGGCTTGGATTTTTGGTCATTTAAACTAAATCGTATACCTTAGCATAAGGGAATGACCGTTCAGGGACAATTAGTAGGCCAGAGAGGATCATTCCAAGCGACACTGATTATTTTGTTAATTCTTCTGCAGCATCCTCTAACAAAAATGTCAGCCGGCAAATGTAAAATGCGATTTCCGCTCTGTTGACTGTGGCTTTCGACGATCCGCTGTATTGTAAGATGTTTCAAGGAGAAGTTTAAATTATTGTCTCTGGTTCCACTGTCAAACAATTTCTTAGAATACAGCGGACCATTCTGGGAAGGGAAAGCTTAACTGCCCAGTTCTGCACAATTACGTTTACTCTGGTTGAATGCTAGCGGTTCTGAGTTCGCAAAGCAGACGGATAGAATGAGGCCGCCTTGCCCCTCTCTCTTTGGGTTATATGCCTAATCTGTCCGGCAAAATGCTTTTATTTTCTCCAAGGACAGATTGACGTGTCCTGGCCTGGCAGTGCATGCGCGCATGCGGGTCAGACACGGTGGCCGGTCACGTTTTAGCCGCCGAGGTCAGAGTTAATGGGGAGTGTGCAATCTGCCTCCCTCTCAGCCTTCAACTGACTGGGGTCTCTCCGCGAAGACGGCTGGGGCAGATCTGGTGGGCACTGCAGTCCATGAAGCTGGCGCCACGTTATGTCCTGCATTTAATGCTTTGTTGATGGGATGGTTTTAAGTCAAATATCCACAAACTGATAAGCAAAAACTGCTGTCATATTGAAATGCTGAATCCGGTTCTTGTTTTATGGGTTGCAAAAAATGAAGAGACGCATATATCTACAAATTCCGGTCAAACTTCCCCAGGGCCGATTGTTAGCTGTAAACTTGGGGGTAAGAAGGGAAATCTTCCGCTGTTCACTTTCTTTACAGGAGGGTTGGGGATAGTTGCAGGTGAACCTTCGTCCTTACAAAAAAGGTACTTCTTGACTTCCCAAACGTAATCTCCTCAGCAAGGAAGGCTTTTTGCCAATAACCGCAATCAGACTTGTTGGCACACATACCTATACCTATATTCCCTACGCAATCATGTGGAATGCTTGCGGCTGTCAGCGGGTCTTCTGCATTATTAAATGGGTGTCTTTGCAGAACCTCCTCTTATTGGACACAGTGTGTGGGGGCGCACTCAGCGTAAAAACAGTTCCCTATACGCAAAAACAAACTAACTGGCAGATTCACTAGTGCTATTCGGTATTAGTAGACTTCGTCTCTTCTTCTGCTTTTCAAGGACTTGCCCTGCTGACATAATGCATCCCTCGCGGTTAACCATGCAGATCAGAAAGCAAAACGAGGCGACTGGTTATACTGAAACAAAGTTACCGGCTTTAGCTTGTTGACCTTAGCATGATAAATGTAATGGCTCTTCTAACTATTACCACCACAGGTTATCTTCATTGGCAGAATCAGGAAAAAGCCATATAGTCTCTTGTAATTTCCGAGTAACCTAACCACCTACAGAGTTCAGAGCGATACTTCTAAGGAAATGGATAGTGGTATCTATTTAAGAGGGTACATATCGTGATAAGGTTTGTATGCTGTAAACTGGCATAAGGAATAAGCAAACTGGGCTAGTGCAGAGGGGAAGTACGTATGCATCTGGAATTGATCGTAGTGACTGCGAAGTTGGTAACTATAAGCCACTTCAAATCAAGCAAGAGTCAATATTTCATGTTTGAAGAAGAAGAAGAAGAATGTAAGGGATTGTGTTCAAGTGGATGGTCACCCTGATGTCTTACGTTTCGGCGTCATAATATAGAACGTACATAGCTTTAAAAAGACTGACTTTATTGTTACCAAGGACGGTCTAAATCTTAAAACCCAATCGCCTACTGTGGTAGTTGCTGCGGTTGCCTAACTTCGAAAAACTGCCTCAAAACTTTGGTACTAGGTATGAGAGATCTGTCGGTGAGGTCGTATCGCCAGAAAATGAGGCAAGTTGACGCGGTTAATCATCGTATAAAGGCAGTTCTAATGTTGACTCCTGGCACCCCTTTATACCTAACTTGTTCATACGCGTGAAAACTCAAATGGCATTGGGAAGGAGAAGAATCGAAAATATCAAATTGTTGCACACTTTCACGGACCAGTCTCACATAAGTTCGCGGGTATTGAATAGAGATGGTGATGCAAATTATTTATTGCTGAGTGTAAAATCAGGTCCAGATGGTGGGGCTTCTTGCTCTTTGCGAGTTCGCATACGAACAACGCATAACATCATAAAAATGAAGTGGGGAAAAATGACTGTGCAAAAAAATAAGCACTCGCAAATATAACAGGTGCTAGGGATAACTTACTACTGATGTCGCCCTCTCCAACATTAACCGTCAGCTCGCCCGTCCCATTCACACTGTTCGGCGGTAGGAAGGTAGTCTTTTCGGTTCTACCGAGGCAGGAAGTAGACGTTTTAAAGTTAGGGACATCACCACTGCCAATGGTTTTTCCGTCGGCAGAATGCCAAAAATTGTCTCCGTTATGACCGCCAAAATCATCCGGCGGGACAACATCACCACCGAGAGGAGCAAGCAGGCAAGTGGAGGGGACACAAGAGGCACAGTAGAATTTGTCCTCTTGTGCCACTGTCTTCTCTCCCGTATGAAGAAGACGTCTTAAGGGGCAAATACAGCAAACATTTCAGACCTTATCATTAGGACAGTGGACGTTTTCAAAATTAAAACGTCGAAATGCATAAAATCGCTTGGTCATCCAAGCATTATATAAGTCCAGTGGAAGAAGGTAAGAATACACTTAGAGAGGCTATTGCATTGACAACCAGCTGACCTTTTGAGTAGCAAAACTGTTTCTAGGCGAAATCTTAATGTGTCATAACTCCTAGGCATCGCATAACTCACGATTCCCTGCGTATTTAGGACTTTGTAACGAATTTTTCTAGTAGAAAGAAAAAAATTATTTTCAGAGCGGAAAAATATTTTAGAATAATATCATAAACTTGCATGGATGGGTCGTAAATCAGGTATGAAACTGGTCTTGTCTGGGATGTAAATAAACTTCTCAAACTGAAGCTGTTTGCAAAATCAAGGTTTAATCTCTCCAGATGTCTTTAGTTTATATACAACCAAATGTCCATAGTTGAATAAGGTTTTACAGTATGCAAATAAGTAAAAAGATCTACTGAATTGGAAGAACTTACAATAACTTTTTAACCTAATCTTGAAGGCACCGGTTGGTCATGTTTCTAATAAAAATAACCAAATGCAGAGAATGCAGTTATCATACGTAGAAGATGTTACCTTTCCACATAAGCACTAATCATGGTAATTTCAAAAGATATTCCGTGAGCACGCAGTTCGCTGTGTAATAAATTGGCCATTTCTGCTACTGCGCCATGGAGACTTCTAATGAAGCCAAGGTGATTGATATTTAACTTTGGTAAAAAAGGTTGTGATTAGATATCTAACGCGCATGAGTGTAAAAAAAACGAGAAAGTTCGGTCATATTTTCGAAATAGATGGTATTCTGTCATTAGCGACTCCTGTTTTCAGCCCCCAAAGTCGATAAAAGAAATTTACTCAATCGATGATGCAGTGGGCTAACGGTATGTTTAGACGTTTCCGATGTCAGAAAAAGGAGCCTTCCGTGACCCTAAATTGAGGTAAATACAGGTATACAATTTCAGCAATCAAGAGGGATTGCGAGTCTTGGTAGTGAATGATGGTCGACATACGACATGCAAATGCTTTGCTGATAAGGCACAGTTGGCAAAGAAGAGGATAAAGTAATCTCCAAAATGCAACTACTGGAAAAGTATTAAAGATATTTCAAGATAACATTTCAGCTCAGCCTTGCATCGGTACACAATAACTTACAATGCAATATAGTTAGCAATTAGACTGTGGGTGTACTTTCCAGGAAATGATATTCAATTATCTGCAATAGCAATCACATCCACAGGCAGTTACAGGTGATCATTCGCGTCTGACTCATTCTGTCATCCAGAAGTCGTCTGTGGTTTAATAAAGTTACACTATACGGGACAGACATACCAGTTAAGTCACCTTGACTTATAAGAAAGCAGAATAGGGTGGCAGGTCTGAAAAACTAGGAATTTTAAGCTTATTTAAGCACCCTTTTGTGAGAAAACGGAACTATTCATATCCTGGTACGTCAACGATTGCCTTGTCTAAAGTGAACTATGTCTCCCATTATCTTTTCCAGTCCTCGTGACCGCATCTTGTCACTGCATCAAAATTTGTCTCTCAAATGATTGTGAGGTGAATGCTTCGTAAATATTCCTCAAGGTAATCGGAAGTCCATATGCCAGACCGCATTGCGTTTCCAGGCAATCGTTCTTATCATCAAAAACAGAAAAAATAGCACATGTAAAGGCTTGGGTTGAAACAGGCTTGGGTGAAGAACTCTTATCATCTGTTAGACCTTAAACTGCAAAAAGATTCCCGAGAAAGTAATCTAAGAGCATTTACTCGCCTGCAAACATGACAACGAAGGCAGTTGGGATGAAAAGATTTCCCCAGGGCCGTGCTCACATTGCCTTCCAGGGGCATGCCGCAACCACTGCACTTTAGGCTGAATTCCTGGCGAAAGTCTTCCTGACAGTAGAGATTTTTGTCCTTCATGTGAAAATGAGCCTCTTCTAGAGCTTTGCTACATTCTGTGATACATGCGAAGATACTAAAAACATACTTACTTGAACACTTGAAACATCCCTTATGAACGTGTTCCTGGTCGATTTTTAGGACGGTGCCCCTACACCGCCGGTGACACACGAGGCAATTTATTTCCCTGTAGGACAGGGATATAAGCATATGAATGCAATTTAAAGAAAACAAAAGTAGAAAATGCTAACTATAAAGACTATTTTCAATCGAACAGTGGTAACGAAAAATTTCTTCACGTTGTAGCCCTTCCGAGGGATATGCAGGTAGTGCAAGGTGCCATAGGGCTTATATATTTTTTCGAATATTGCAATTAACAAATGATTCGTTTGGCAAGTAATTGTGTTAAATAAATGAAGAAACGAGGCTTTAAATGCAAGCAATAAAACTCATGGGTATGAAAATTTTTGACATCAAACGCTGTCATAGGCTGTGAGTAAACTCGGATCGGCAAGTTACCAATATCTTATAGAAAGAAACGAGAAAGTTAATGTTATGAGCTTTCTATCGGGGTATTATAACTAATAAGACGGCAATAAATGCATTTGTTTCTAAGTCAGACAACATGTTACTATTCAGTTCTATTACTGCGCTACTTTGTCTTATAGTTATAATTCCCCAAATGTGTCAGTAGTGGACGTCTTCGCAGAGATGTTCGTGCAATCTTCACGGACTAGACGCACCCACTTCATACTTCATCGGACATAATGTTTCCTGATTGTGTGAGGTCACAACCAACTATGCTTTACATGAGGTAGTAATGTAAATATTGTTCAGTCAATCAAATGGACCGCTTGATGGAACTACCGGTGCTCTAGAAAAGCGACCATTCAAGTTAGTATGCTCGTTCAAAGCATGCGCTTTACTCGGTGTGACAACACTTTTGGCAACAGGTCTTAATGACACAAACTTATTTATATAAGTAACCTGTAAAATCAGAATCAAAACATTTTATACGTGCAACATTTGTCGGATTTTATAATGAACATTTCAATGTATTGTTTTAGTTTAGTAAATTTAAAAACAGTAAACCTCATCGTCAGTGAATTTCGAAACATCATCATGAAACTTAGACAGCTACTCTCCAATAAATAAGAAAAACTGTCTTTCGTATTTGAAAATTCTACAGTTGTGTTGTTTTGCCCAACAATATCCTACGAATATTCAGCAGGTCATCGCATAGATAGCTCGAATGAACTGCTGCCGAAGTTGCAAAGCTACCAGACATGCATGTGTATCAGTCATCTCCAAAGTCTGTGTCAAACGTTGTGGCACTAAGTGATTAAATTATAATTTTATTTTAATGAACATGCTTGTTTCTGGTACTAAATAGTTTTGGAAATGTATATACAACTTGACACTTAACAGAATAACAACCATTTGCTTGTGCTTAGATGTCGATGCTTATGAGCCTCGGCATCATAAATGCTCTAAATATTTAGACCTTAAATCAAAAAGAAACAATCAGGTCAGCTGTCGGGTGCATGAAAGACTTCAAATAGGAATTTCTGCTAGCAAAAGTGATAGTTTTGAACACGGACTGCTGTCATTTAGTAAGACATTGATGCAAAACGAACTTAAACAGCTGTTGGAAAATATGGTAAGTATTACTCGCAGTGCCATTAATGTCAACCAAAATCAAGTCAAATGAACTTTTCAAACGGTTCTGTTTTCAAAGAAAAATGAATGATTGTCATATTTGACAATTAATTGTAAACTTAAATTCGAGTGGAAGGCGTGAGTACCGATTTCGTCGGTTGCCTAATATCTTGATTAATTGATATATTGCTATAGCTATTATAATAGCTTGTTTCGAAGCGATTAATGTTGTGTACAATTCAAGTAATTAACTCGAAAAGCGTTGCCTACAGAGATTATCATTCAGTCCAAGGATAAAACCTACCCATGTTAAGCCGCGCTAACTAAAGCACGGAACCGGACTTCCCATCGACTTTCAGACAAACCGCAGACTTTTTCTTTTCGAGGCTGCTCCAAAAACATTGGGCAATTTGAAGGGTTTAAACACCGTTTTCATTGAACTTAGCCACAGCGGGTTTCCGTTAGTTATAAGCTAACATGTGAGCCGAATCAGTGAATCACAGACTCCGTTTAGGTATAAAAACCATGCGAGTTTTTGGAAAGAAATTCGTTTGAAATTGCTTTCGAATTTCAGCTTCTTTGAGTTTACGAAGTTTTAGTCTCTACCTTTGTGTAGAAGACAGGTTGGTTTATAAAAACTCTTAAGTGGATTGTCCAGTTTCTAAATTTGGGAGTTATATACTTGGACTTGATGATTCTGTGGCTAACCAACTATTCTTTCACTGCAGATTCTTCCACGTCCCGGAGGTTATCCCTATGAGAAATACATGCTTCAACGTTCACCTGCTTCCGAAATTCACGTAAGCGGTGTGCTGCTTTAATCTGCTCTCAATCGGGGAAGGTGAAGTTGCAAATAAGGCTGAGTCATCACATGCTTATTAGACGTCAGATTGCTGAATATTATTGCACTCTAGTCCTTTTACCTAAGAATATTTATAACTTTAATGCATTCGCATAGAATTCTAAGAGGTATGGAAAACGCATACGCTCAGGATCCATCTGCGAGGAAAAAATGAAGCCGCAGTTGGGAGTCAAACCCTCGTCGAAGAAAAATTTGGCGACGTACCTAACTACTCCACCAGGTTCACTTGGAAATCTTATAAACAAAATTGTATACAAACCGAAAAGGATGGCAAAGACAGATATTCTGTTTGTATCTCTTCCCCTTTCAAGTGGGCAAAAAGCCTGATATCACTAATGAATGTCACCTACGAGGACGAAAAGTGTATGGAGTGTTTAAGTCGTTTACAGAAATTCTTATTGATAAAGGAAGAGATAGGTAACTTGAAACGACAAATGGCCGATCTAAAAGATATGGTTCATTGTTTATCTGGCAAAAGCACCCGTTCAAACCGAGAATTCAAACAAAATAAATTACGTATTCAAATATAGCTTTCTCAAGCAGAAATTTAGAGCTAGAGGACATTGCATCTACAGAGCTCAGTAAATCAGTTGACATTTCCTTACTTTGAAAGGGAGATCAAACCAGCTAATGTACCTTCCTTCTGTCATCTCGCTCAGACAGAAGCGGTTATGCTCTGGATACACAAACATATGCTGCATCCTTGTTGGATGATTAAAGGAAGGGCAACGTTGAAAAGCTCGTTAAAGTTGAAAGACCGAAGACGAAGAATTTGAAGTCGAAAAAGGCCAAGATGATTTCACAAAAAAAGGAGTTTCAACTCCGAACAAAGCTTCTTCTTACCAAAAGACGCTCAAGCGGAATCCTGTGCTACTGATACATGAGAAATTGCAAGATAACTTGGCAAAGTGCCCAAAAGGGGTTCAACATTAACTTTAGAATTCGTTGCTAGTACTGAGGAAAATAGCTTCGTCAACCAGTGTAGAATTCTTCCTGGTACTGATGTCCTACCAACAAATCAGAGCACCTAGTCACCAAACAGACACATTTGACCGAAATGTAATCTCGTTATTAAAGGGGCTCCCGAGTCAACTTCACTTATTGCAAAGAAAAGGCTAGAACATGACCTTAGTCTTTCCGAGCATACTTAAATTCGATTCTTCAAGATGACGAATGCAGAACCGTGCGCAAAGCATTCCGTTTAGGGAAAGTTGGTGTTTCACATGAACTATCATCAATGAGGCCTCTTAAAATCATTCTTGGAAATGTGGTTCAGGCTTCACTTCTCCTAGAACACAGAATGGCTCTCCGTAGCTCACACAGCCGGATAAGGAACCATTGGAAAGGCACAAAATGATGATGCTGAGAACCAAACTGAAGTGGAGAACTGAAGAGGAGAACCGAAGAGGGGAAAATTGCTCCAAATAAAAAATGGAGAAATAAAATTGATGCACGGGCCTTTCGTGTGGCAGACCCCGTGCCTCATCAAGGCAGGTCCACACCGAGACTGTGGACGCTAAATACAAAGTACCCAACTGTATAGAGCTCGTATATCAATAGGAAGGTGCTCCAGAACTCGGTTGATGACCATTTATCAGACCGCAGTCTGGGCGGGATATACACCATTTCGTCTCGGGAAGCACTGACAGATTCTAGAATTCAATCCTACGAAATGAGCAGAAGTCTATACGGAGGAGTTCCCCAGTCTTAATTGAGATGTTTGAATACCAATGCTCAGAGCCTCATTTCGAAAATAGACGAACTTAAGGCACTAGTCTCAGACCAAACCCCTGATATCGGTGCCATTACAGAAATGTGGCTCAAAGTACAAATTGCAGTAAGCAAAGTTTCGATAGATTGATACCAGCTCTTTCAAGGAGACTGAGAAAATAGACAGGTAGGTGGAGTGGCCGTATATGTAAGGACAGGAATCTCAGCAGTCGAACAGGCGACGCCCTCATCCTTAATTATGAATTTTTCTGGATAAAGATAAAAAAGAATTGTTTACAAAATCTTTAATTCTTGACGATCTACAGAGCATCAAACATTCCGAGTGCAGCTGATGAGCCACTCCTTTATTTGTCAAGGAAGTTTCAGGTCATAATGAGGTGCTTATTGCTGGAGAATTTAACGCACCTACAGAAGACTGGGTAAATCTGACAGTTGATGGTGTGCCAACTTCCTTTGGCCATAAGCTATTTGATCTCACTCTCGACCAACCGCTGGCACATAAGGTTACATTTCCAACGAGATGTTTAGAGAACAAGAGAGCCAATTGCCTGGAACTAGTGTGAAAGAAGGACTTCTCTAAAATTGATTAAGTGAAGTCTATTGCACCTTCTGGTAAGAGTGACCAAACTACGCTGCATTTGGATTACATACTTTATTCTCAGCGCCTGAAGAGAACGGATGGCGATTGAAATATAGGGAAGGCTGATTTTAACGTGAGAAAGATAGAACTGATGTGCGTGAAATTAGATTATTTGCTTAAGGGGAATCCAGTGGATGACTGGTGATCGTTAAAGACGGTTTCACAAGATCTGATTGAGCGCTTTGTCCACTGAAGATACAAAAAGACTAGTTGCCCTGCCTGTTTAACAAGAGAACTTAACAGGCAGTTAAAGAAGAAAATAAAATAGAAGATTTTTAGGGATACAGGGTCAGCAGAACATCCTGAGGAATTTCATCACCAACGAAATGCCGTCAAAAAATAATCAGTCAGGCTAAAAATATACCTAAAATTTTATTTCATTATATCAAAAGTCAATTAAAAAACAAGGACCAAGTCACAGTACTTATGGATGGGAATGGTGTTGAAGTCGTTGAAATGGCGAGACAGCCGAGCACTTTTGGCGATTCTTTGCTTCGGTATTCACAAGAGAATCTGAACTTTATCTTGGCAATGTCAACTGTGTTGTTATAAACGCCGGTTCAGTGTTTGGATTTATACTCGTCCTGGCATATCTCCTAGAACGATAACTGCATTATCTCAAAGAAGCATAATCATCTGGTCCAGACGATTTACCGGCAAATTCCTTGAAAGAATTGGCGGGCGAACTCTCCAAACCCCTAGCGCATATCTTCAATTCGTCAGTTAAGTTAGGGAGACTGCCATCACAATGGAAAGCAGCAATTATATACCCCTATACAAGAGTGGGGCTCGATCTAATGTCAACAATTATTAGCCTGTCAGCCTTGCATCCATTTGCTGTAAAATAACGGAATCAATAATTAAGAAGACGGCCATGAAGTTCCTGACGGAAAACCATTTACTGTCAGAGCTCCGGCATGGTTTCAGACAGAAGCGCTCTTGTATCTCTTGTTTTTTGCTCTCTACAGAGCAGTGGACTCGCGAATTTGACGAGGATGGTAAAGTTGACGTCATCTAAACTGATTTCAAGAAGGCATTTGACAGTGTCGCACACAAATATCTCATCTATAAATTATCTGACAAAAGAGCAATGCTGCTTACATGAGTCACAGATTTTCTTACAGGAATATTGCAAACCGCGTGTATCAATACCTCGAAGTCAACACCTTTTCCAGTTCTAAGTGGTTTCCCTCAAGGCTCCATCTTAGAGCCGTTACTCTTCTTAGTGTACCTCAACGACTGTATTGATGACCTGGGTTGCAGCAGCGTCATGTTTGCAGACGATGTTAGATTTTGGAGGTTCTTCAGATCTGGCCCACACATATCGATGACCTTACATTAACATTGTCAGTTTTATTGTAGTAAACGTTTATTCCATTTCTTTTTTTAAATGTGAATATAGAACTCAAGGACGAAAGCCTACTTCCCTCAATAAAATGACTTAAAGTGACTATGACAAGTGAAAAACTTAAAGGTGGCTTAGGAGCATGACAGTGGCAGGAAATATATTGAAGCAATTAAAGCGGCAATAGGATAGTTCGCAAATTTTAAATATGCGAACGAGCTGTCAGTTTCAATATTGGACTATGAAGGATACATTTCATGTGAACTGCTAGATTAAAAGTATTCAATTCAATTCAATTCAATTTATTGAGGGAAATAGGCATGGGCCTTTGAGTACCCTATTTGTAAATTAAAATTAAGTGCGGTATACAGAGAAACCATGTGGGTTGCAAAGTTACAAAAGGCGGTCATAAAATATGACAAGTGGTGCATGACTCTCGAGGGTTAAGATAAATTCCTCATCGCTCAGGCTCGTTTTCGAACATAAAACTGTCAAGGATCCTTTTAAAGCTTTCTAGCGATGGTGACATCACAACGTCTTCAGGGAGGGCATTCCATGATTTAACCACTCTGACAGAGAAGGAGAACTTGCGCACATCCAGTCTCGCCTGCTGGACACGCAGTTTCAATAGGTGACCTCGGAGATGGGTCGTGGCGGCAAATTCAAAGAAGTCCGAGAATTGCAGGCAACAATCCAATCCCTTCACAATGCGGAATGTCTGCAGGAGATCATCACACATTTGCCTATAACTCAAAGGGAACAGATTAAGATTCATTAGGCGGGATGGATATGGCAAGGAGCTTTGACTTCTAACCATTTTGGTGGCTTTCCTCTGTACTCTTTCGAGGCAGTTCTGATCTTGAACTGTCCAGGGTTTCCAGGCTTGCATAGCATATTCCAAATGCGGCCTATGAATAATCAAAAAGTCTTAGCAAAAAGATCTTCATCGAAATCCAAAAAGGCTCGTCTGATGGCATGCAACACCGCAATTGCGCTCTTCGCCACTTTCGAGCAGTGAGACGATGGTTTTAAGGTGGTGGTCGTCAGCACACCAAGGTGCTTTTGGGTTTCCACGTCTTTTAAGGCTCCACCGTTGATAAAGTAACTTCTACTTTCAGCAGATCCAGATGGGTTGCCCAACCGAAATATTGTACACTTATCGACGTTGAACCGCAAAAGCCCATGATTCGACCACTCCTCCAACCGCGTTAGGTTGATCTGCAGTTTATCTTCGTCAGCAAAGCTGTGGATTACATAACAGATTTTGATGTCATCGGCAAATATTGCTGCTTCACTGTCGAGATTCCTGACACAATCGTTTACGTATATTAAAAACAGTATTGGCCCTAGAACTGAACCCTGAGGAATCCCACTCTCGACCGCAGCAGAACTTGACCTCTCTTGGCCGATGCACACAACCTTGCGCCGACCCACGAGGAAGTTTTCGATCCACTTGAGAAGGTTACCTCTGATTCCAATTCGTTCTAGCTTGTACAGCAGTCTCTCGTGCGGCACAGTATCGAAGGCCTTTTAAAAGTCAAAGAAGGCAATGTGAACCACGTGTCTATCTTTTAAAGTGCTTGGATCCATCCCTGGAGCGATTACTGCAAATTCGTTGTGCATGATCTTCCTTTTCTGAACCCGTGTTGACAGCTTGATAACAAATTATGAGTCTCTTGATGATCCTTTCCAAAATCTTGCCAAGGATGCATGTCAAGCTTATGGGCCTGCAGTTTGTCACTGACGCCCGGTTACCGCTTTTAGTACAAGGGAGTTATATGTGCCAGCTTCCAAGCGAAAGGAAGTGTGCCAGAGTCAAACGACTTTTGAAAGAGCACTGAAAGAGGTGCGGAAAGTTCATTGGCGAGTTTTTTCAGAAGCTTGGGTGTAAGCTCGTCTGGTCCTGTGGATTTCGGCTCTTTTAGTTCTTTTAATTCCTTTTGGATCAGAAATTCTGAGAATAGTATGTGGCTAATGCTTGCAGTCGGCGGGTTATCCACTGAGGGACGAAGGAACCTTGCCTCGTTTGTGAAGACTGAGTGGTAGAACTGTGAAAAGTACTCGGCTTTTTCCCTGTTTTTAGAAATTTCGACGCCCACGGCAGTCTTAATCAGCGGTATTTGATGTTTATTCCTTGTACATCTACGGAGGTAACTGTAGACTAACTTTGGATTCTGCGTTGCCTTTTGCAGCAAAGTCTTCTCAAATTCTCTTCGCGTTTTAAGAATAAGGCTTCTTATTTTGTTTCTCTGTGTTTTATACTTATTAAAATAGGCGACTTGATTAGACTCGCAATATTTTCTCCACAACTTGTGCTTCCTGTTTATTTCCCTTTTTAAGTTGCTGTATAGCCACCCAGGACGCTTGCTGTGATGGGCACTCGTTAGTGGGCAGTGGTTGTCAATAAGTTGAAGAAGAACATTTCGGAAGGACTCCCAATCTTCGTTCACGGTGCTCGAAATCATTGAGGTCCAGTTAAATCAGTATAATTCAGTATATATAAGGAAGGTAGGCAGAGCCTGTCTGTTAAATCTGCTTGCATCTGATAAAAGTTTCCTCGCCAAACGTTACGCCGTTTTTCCTCTATAGCAGGCGCAACGGAGAATAAGGAGTAGTCCCACATAAGCACCACATGATCACTACGACCGAGCGGAGGCATTGAAATAATCTCGTCAATGCTGCCTGATGTTTTCGAGAAAACCAGGTCAAGACAGTTAGCCCTTTGGCCTTCACGTGTTCTGGTGGGAAAGGGACATGTTGTGTGAGGAGTGATTTCAAGATCTTTTACAGAAAAACATAATCAAAAGTCGATTTCGGGCATGATGATTGAACAGTGCACCAGTTACTTCCTGGTGCGTTGAAGTCACCCATAATCATAACATTAGGTCAACTGGATAAATTTTCTAATTGTTCCAACAAGTGGGTGTCCGCGACTCGGACTATCCTAGGTGGCCGATTGACAATGAGGACATCCAGACATGGAGAGCCAAGAGCCTTGATGTTCAACCATATGGCTTCCATGCTGCACGCAAACTTGCTCGTCTTGTCAGACACTATTAGCACGTCTTTCATATACACAATTATTCCACCACCTTGTCGGTTTTCTCTATCACTTTAATATATTTGGTATCCAGAAAATGTTATTTCGCTATCTCGAATACTGCCCGACAGCTAGGTTTCGGTTACTGCTATCACATCCGGAGATACTTCGGCAAGGCAAATTTTTAACTCATCAAGTTTTGATAAAAGGCTTTGTGCATTTGTATACAAGCACTTCAATTTTGCGCCAACCAAATTTCCTGTTGCGTTTGTCAATTTTATGGGCCCAAATGCGTCTCCTCTAACGTCAAGTCGTATGTCTTTTCCGTTTCGTGATGATTTTCGGTAACTATGGTTTCTTTAGTGAGAACGCTGGGCGTTACGGAATCAGTTCTGACATCCTTTGGGCAATTGGTTCCCTGATTGTTTTGGCGTTATTGAGGTGGCTGCCATTGTCCTTAGAACAATCGGTTGGTTCAATGGAAAATTTGTATTCTTTTGAACTACCTTCCCCTTGAAAATAGCCAGATTGTGTTCGCCAGCCTTCAGTCTTGATTGTAGTTCCAAGACAAGTTCCCGGAGTTTCAGCCTTTCCACAGTGGAGTATTCCGGTTGAAAAAAACTCTTTATGCGAGTGACGAAGGTTAGTTTTTTTGATAGGATAACCTTGCTTTGGTCTTTTCTCTCTAGCATTATTTTGAGAGGTCGCGGTCGCGGCGTTCCTAGGCTGGTTTCAGACATTTTGCCGATCCCGAATGCATTAATAACTTTTTGTTCCACGCCCGGTGGGAGCAACTGGTTTAGGAGGCCATTTAACGAAGCAAGGTCTTCGGCGACACGGTCTTCAGGTCAGACTGCAGTTAACTCGTGCAAACCCTGAATAACTAAACACTGTTGCCGATCCTGGTGCTTGGAATTTTCGCTTCCTCCTAAGTTCTCCTTAGAGGCACGAGAACGGTTTACAGAGCTCTCGTTGGGATTTAGTCTAGCTCTGACCATACTCTAATCTGAAGTCTTCAATGAATCCATCAGAATTGATTGTGACTTTGTCCTCCTGTTGTGGTGTTTCCCCATTGCAGCTTGCCACGCGTTTGTTTCTTCGGATTCAACTACGGGCTCTTTAGAACACCCAAGATAGCAGGATGAGATTTGTGGTTTGCTCTGGTAATCGTCCGTAGGATTCAGAGACTGTGTTCCTGTTATCCGGTCGTTATGGATATTCGCGTCCGAACATTGTGAGCTGTAACAAGTTGTAGTTTTTGATACTTTTAGTGCTTTTGTCACTGCCTTTTTAACTGGAATATTGCTAAGCGTATTTCGTCGAGTAATGTTACCTTGCAAGAGCTTCCTTAAGTCCGAAAGCTCATTTTCCAGTTTTTGAACTCTTATTAATATATAAGAACATCCAACGCAAGATTCGTCCTCGTAGCCGACGGATTTGGCTGCCATTACGCTTTTTGCGCGCTTTGCTGGTTTTTGGTTGTAAGTATAACGGATTGAGTGCCAGTCGTGGATGTCGAAGCCAGCTCAACAGGCTTTCCTTTAAAGGAAGTTCCGTGACTGGTTCTGTTGCTAGCAAACAATTGTTTTGAGTCGATGAATGTTAAAACACTGCGTAAAAGTATGTTCTCCATTGAGCGTATAACGAAAGTTTCCGACTGGCTTTGGAGTATGGTGAGTATTTAATGCAATATGAGCAAAAAATGTTTATACTTGTTCAAAAACGCTTTCGAAAAATACTATAAACGGTATGAAGGATATTCAGGAACGACTCAGTCATTCGGAGATGTCGAAGGTCCTGGATAACATCAGATCTTCACAAGGTTGTACACGTTTGGTTCCCTGAGTGGTTGTCAGTTTTTATTGGTGCAGAGGCTGCGCGGTCAACTTGAATAAGTGTAACGTGCCCGAGACCTACAAGCAGCGACCCGGAAGGAAAGGAAGATGTGCATGTGTACAATATACTAGAAACCTAAGTATAGAAAGAAACTAATGGGAAGGGGAACCTAGGTACAAAAATAATCTAAGTCCGTTGGATGGCTGTTCAGTTGAGATCCGGGAGGAGCGACGGACGGGCTGCGGAGATGTTTCCTGGTCAAAGATGCGGCCGGAAAACGGGGGCCCAGGATTTCATTCCTCAGCCGTATTTATAACATCTCCATTGACAAGGTCAGCTCCCACCGTTGATGATTGGTTGAGTTGTATTAGGGAAATGAATTAAAACAAATTTAAGCTAGGTATATTTTCCTTACATTAACATTTAAACTATATTATTATGTTATTAAACTTTATAAGAAACATAAATCATGTTTAAGTGCTAGACGTATAAATAGGATGAAGGATCGCGCGCGCGCCCCTTAAGGGGCGCGTTTTCTCGAAGATTCTACGGACGCGCGTGGAACACGTGGTTAGAGCTTTCTACATTACTTCCTCCTACAAAAGGACTCTGCTGTCCTCAGCAGCATCAGCTAGTTCGGTAGCCGATCCACCTTCAGGAGGTACCTCTACAAGTTTTTCAACTTGTTGTTAATTGTTGAAGATCTCGGGTAGTGCGTAGCCCCCTTCCGGAGGAACCTCTAGGTAGTCCTCAACTATTTGAGTATCGTCCTGGTGAGACGGGCTAGCATGCATCTCGGCATTCTCCCCTTCATGATATCCTGGCTTAAGGCGGTTGAAATGAACGGAGAACTCCTCAGAATACGGCCTATCTTGGCGGTGGATGAGGCACGTGGTGTCTGACAGGACACGAGTAACAACATAAGGACCAACCCATGCTGGATTAAATTTCGGTGGTACCCCAGCAGGTGCTGCAAAATTTCGCATCCATACGATATCCCCCACCTGGTATGGGGTACCATGCGCTAGACGGTCGAAGTAAGCTTTCTGTTATCGCTCTCCTTCTTGGAGATGTAGGCGAGCTTCCTCAAGTGCTACTCGTAGAGTTCTCCTTAAGCGTGAAGCGTATGTTTCTACGTTTTCCATTCGATGCGTAGTCGGAAGATGAAGGTCTTCATGGAGTTGCATCTCTCGACCACACGTGAGAAATAATGGACTATGGCGTGAGGTAGCATTTACCGTGGATTGGTAGGCCAACAAAGGCATGCTGGTATAGCGTCGTCACAGGTTGGTGTGGCATATCTCTCAATAAAGGCCCGCAAGAGATTAATGAGAGTCTGGTTGGTCCTTTCAACTTGGCCATTGCCCTGAGGGTGGTATGCTGTCATACGTGTTTTCTTTATTTTTAGGAGTTTGCAAAGCTCCAGTAAGACAGCATTTTCAAATGACGACCCTCGGTCTGAGTGAATTTGGTCCGGAGCTCCCCAACGGAAGACCCAACAATTGAATATAGCTTTAGCCACAGTGACCGCAGACGCATCAGGCAGGGGCACAGCTTCTGCCATTTTGGTAAGGAAATCCACCATGACTAGGATGAACTTATTCCCTTTAGCAGATGGTGCGATTTGCCCAACAAGGTCAACCCCTACCCTCTCATTAGGATAGCCTATTTTAATAGGCTGGAGGGAGCTCTTAATGCTTGGTGGGGTTACTTAGAAGCCAAATGGAACTCGCACGACCAAATGACGTCTTGAATATCGCGTTTTCGGTTTGGCCACAAATAGCGTCGTCGTAGGGCCCACTCGGTTTTGTGAATTCCGGAGTGGCCTAGTGCTGCAGGCATCCTTTCTACTACGTCTTCCACCATTGAAAGAGGTAGCACAACGCGATTCGGATACTGTTTGCTGTCGCGGTAGAAAAGGACACCATTCTAAATGATCAGTTTGTCCCAAACACTGTGGAGACACCGCGTTTCGTAGCTATAGCCCGCTAGCTCTGACTTGCTGAGGGGCCTGGCGTTGCTTACCTTCCTGTTATAAATGGGGGATATATGTGGATCGTCTCTCTGAGCTGCAGCCCAGAGTAGGCATTGGTCGCTTTGTAAGGCAACAGCGGATATAGTGACATCAGTATACGACGGGCATTCACCGTGGGGGCGATGCGGTTTCCTTGAGAGAGCATCGGCATTTCCGTGCTGGTGACCCGGTTGGAACACGCATTCGAACTCGTTTTCCACCAGTTTGTACTGCCACCGAGCGACTTGCCCCTCAGGATTCTTAAAGTTCCGCAACCACGTCAAAGAACTATGATCAGTGTGCACGATGAATGG
This sequence comes from Schistocephalus solidus, assembly GCA_017591395.1. Taxonomy (NCBI): domain Eukaryota; kingdom Metazoa; phylum Platyhelminthes; class Cestoda; order Diphyllobothriidea; family Diphyllobothriidae; genus Schistocephalus; species Schistocephalus solidus. Next base: position 61,367 of record WEDG01002568.1, read on the forward strand.
CCGATACTGAAGGTAGGGCCGACATTCTTCAACAGAGTATGTTAATTCTAGTATCTCTTTGCGAGTCACACAGTAACGACGTTCTGCCTTAGTTTACGAACGACTGAGATACTTGATGACACGTTCGGTACCATCGGGTTGCTGCTGGGAGAGGACAGCACCTATTGCATTATCGCTAGCGTCAGTGTCTAACACAAATTTTCCAGCATTAGAGCTGATGTTAGGGAAAACTAGAATCGGAGAGGAGAAAAGCTTATCTTTAAGCGTCTGGAAGCTGGTAGCACAGTCAGCAGCCCACTTAAATTTGAGATCTTTCTGTGTCAGCTTATGAAGGGGGCTTGCAATATGAGCATAGTCCTTGATAAACCACCGATAGTACGCGGCAAGTCCTAAAAAACTTCGAACCTAGGATACGTCTGTGGGAGTAGGCCAGTCACGAATTCACCTTATCTTTTCATCATCGGTCTCTTTGCCTTTGGCAGAGACGATATGTCCTTAAAACTTGACGCGCGGCTTGATAAAGACGCACTTGCTTTGCTTTAAAGTGAGACCAGCCTGTCTAAGGCTCTCGACCACAGAGCGCAGATTTTCAAGGTGGTTGTTAAAATCCTTACCGAGGACGATAATGTTGTCCATGTATACAAGACACGTGTTTGAAATCAACTGGGACAGAACCTGATTCATCAACCGCTAAAAGGTGCTAGGGGCATTTGCCAACCCGAAAGGCATTGTCTCAAATTCATAGAGGCCTGAGGGGAGAGCGAAAGCCGTATTTTTCCTGTCAGCGGTTTTTACTTTAACCTGCCAGTAACCAGAAGTTAAATCAAGTGTTGAAAATATGGTATTACCGGTGAGGGTGCCCAACGTTGCGTCATTTCGCGGGAGTGGAAAAGAATCTTTCTTGGTAACGCTGTTGAGTTTTCTATAGTTAATGCATAGTCGCATTGAGCCGTCTTTTTTCCTTACAAGCACTATCGGTGACGACCAGGGAGAGTGAGATGGCCTGATAATATTACGATTGAGCATATCGCTTATGAGAGTATCCAATTCATTCTGGTAGAAGATTGGAAGCCGCCTAGGTGGGACCCGGATGTGTCGTGCGTCCCCTGTGACAATGCAATGCTCCGTCACATTCGTCCTACCCGTAGATCTCCCATCCCAAACGAATATGTCTTTAAATTCTTCAACTAAATCACTTACCCTCTTGGCACTAGTCTGATCAAGATGCGCTAGGATAAGTTCCTTAGAATTATAGGTAACTGTACACACAGGTAACCTAGCCGGTCTAGAAATACGGGGAAGGAAGGGGATCTTAACAGAGGCTGTGTGCAGAAGGCGCCTTCCGAAATCTTCGGAACATTTAAACTTATTCAAGAAATCAACACCAAGTATACAATCACAAGTTATGTCTGGGGAGACAATAAATTGATGGCTAAAACTTAATCCAGCTTAATCCAAGGAAAATTCTACCAGACCAGTATGCCTGAGGTTAGCGCCGTTGGCCGTGAGAAGGGTAAAATTGGGTCTATGACAGTACCGGATCTTAGTCTGGAATTCTAGGAATGGCTGCTGACGTACTAACGAGCATCCAGCGCCAGAATCTACTAAACAGGAAAGACTAGTGTTACCTACAGTACCTCGGACTAAGGGACAATTAGTAGAGCCTAAGCATGATATAACTGAATCAGGGACAATGTAGTACTTACCGTCAATGGGTTCTGGGCCTGCGTCAATGGCATCGATGGTGCGGCGGGCTAAAGGTCTTTGTAGTCGTCGGGTCTGGGGCCGATGCCAGTTTCTTCGCCGGGGAGAAGAGCCACAAGAGCAAGACTGCCGAGGAGACTGACTGGAGGCGTCCCGGGAAGAGTGGGGCTGGATGGCTGTGACACCGAAAAGCGAACGCGGTGGTTGTTCACAAACGGCCTGGATAACTTTCTCTTCCCGAGCCAGGGCAAGAGTTTTCTCGAGGGTTGGCGGCCGATCTCGCAAGAGGATCTCCCGGATCTGCGGATCATGGACACCAGCGACCAGTTGCTCAAGCACCCGAGTACTCAGGGCCTTCGCATCCAGTTTTGGGAAAGCCCTCCGCCCGAGGAGCCGAAGGGCCTGCTGGAAGTCGTTTATCGACTCCCACGGTTGTTAATAACGGCGATGGAAGTCCGCCTGTAAGACCGGAGAGTGTTCAAAACTCCCGAGGATTTCGCGAAGACCATCGAGGACAGCCGAGGGAGCTTTGGCCGCCGAGATGTCTGCCGAAAGGGCGAGATCGTAGACCTCGTCGTCCAGAAAGGCCAGGATAGCCCCACTGTGCGCCCTTGCATCGAGACCCTGGAGGTAGTCTTTGCAACGCGCCTCCCAGCGAGCGAAATTTGTTTCGCAAGTCAGCTTCTCTGGCGGGGGCGCAGAATGCACGGTGAGCTTCTGCAGCTCTTTGACCAATTTTCCCAGGAAATTATCGCCCATTTTAAGAAGAACACCGCTGCCACCAATTTGTAACGTGCCCGAGACCTACAAGCAGCGACCCAGAAGGAAAGGAAGACGTGGATGTGTACAATACACTAGTAACCTAAGTACAGTAAGAAACTAATGGGAAGAGGAACCTAGGTACAAAAATAATCTAAGTCCGTTGGATGGCTGTTCAGTTGAGATCCGGGAGGAGCGACGGACGGGCTGCGGAGATGGTTCCTGGTCAAAGATGCGGCCGGAAAACGGGGGTCCAGGATTTCATTCCTCAGCCGTATTTATAACATCTCCATTGACAAGGTCAGCTCCCACCGGTAATGATTGGTTGAGTTGTATTAGGGAAATGAATTAAAACAAATTTAAGCTAGGTATATTTTCCTTACATTAACATTTAAACTATATTATTATGTTATTAAACTTTATAAGAAACATAAATCATGTTTAAGTGCTAGACGTATAAATAGGATGAAGAATCGCACGCGCGCCCCTTAAGGGGCGCGTTTTCTAAAAGATTCTACGGATGCGCGTGGAACACGTGGTTAGAACTTTCTACATAAAATGATAAACAAATTCCAAATTTGATGCCGTTTTATGACGAATTTTGGCACAAGAAAGAATTCCAGATGAGCAGGAAGCAAGTAAGTACGTGCAGTTGAAACTGTATTGTCCGGAACAGTCCTAGTAAAGTGGTAACGAAGATCAAATTGTCAAAGTTGGAGAACAAATAATTGGTGGTGCTTATAGGGTCTTCCAGGTCGAAAAGTATAAAGTGAAGTGCCAGGAATTTCGGCAGTTGAGCGAAGAAACACCATGCGCCGTAAATTTAAATTGATCTGGATGAAAAAAAGACGTGCAAAACACAAAAACTCACATTCCTCACGGATTCTAAACTTCTAAGCCAGAGGAGTGCATCGGACGAGTTGCCCTTTAACGTGATCAATATAGTTAATACCCAAAGAGAGATTCCTATTGTTTGGTTTGCACGCAATTACAATAAAATAGGTAAGGCTAGCAGCTGACGTCAAATTGTATTTCCTCAACAACAAGCTACTTTAACTTACACTTGTCGTTTACCTGGAACAAAATTAAAAGACCCCAACGACATTTGGAAAGAAAACGTGGTTCACGTGTTTGGACCTAACATTCTGGAAAAAGTGTAATCCAGTGTAACACTGCGGAGAGAGTCCACATCATGCGCTTTTGGAATTACTCGCTTTATTTAGAGCAACACCAAAGAACAGAAGGCTGGGAATATATATCGAAAACTGATTTTCATATGATGCTTAATGAGAGGATGGGCCTATAAATGTTACGGAAGTGGACTTAAGACCATCTAAAACGATTGTAGCGGATGTGATTCAGTGCTTTTGTTCAGTGAGGGTCCATAAAGACGAGTGTTCTTTCTTCCTCGTTAACAGGAGAAATTAACAGAAGCTAAAGAAATAATTTCTGGCAAACTCGGACATAATAAGCAAACGAAGAATGTCAGTGTGAGTGATAATATGACAAATCACTCATTTGTATGGCAAGGAAGGACTAGGTCTCCGAGCTTTTCAACAAACTGAATAGAACTAGAGGCTCGATTCAATCATATCCACCTTCAACTATCTCCAGCTGGCCTTGAAGATTACTTCATGATTTCAAATTGCCAAAATTTTTATGTAAACCTTACACATGACTATATTTTAAGCCGACTCTATATACTTAAATTTAATATTTTATCTCGACTGAACATAAATATGGTCGTCACCGGTTACGCCCATGACTCGCAAATACATATTCATAGACAATTTAGTTTTTGCCTGCATGTGTTGGAGGCTAGATGAATTTCTACTGGTTCATTAGTTGCCATGACTTCTGTGCGCGATGGACAGGAGGTTTAAGAGAGTAATTTTGTAGCGGCCGAAGACTTCGAGGTTTGCACACACAAACGGGCGAGTAACGCACCTGTAGTTGTTATTAGACGATGCGCATATTGAACAGGGCCTCTAAGCACCATGCCGATCACTCAAACGCAACAGACATTAGAAGGAGCGGCAGAAATGTTGGAAATGGATTCTAATATAAAGAAGGATATAAAGGTATGAAAGGGAACAATAGAAAATAAAGAAGGGAGCGTTACATGAAGCAATGTCCCTTTTGGAGTGGGGGAATTATGTCATGTCTGTTGGATAACCAGTGGGGAGTGCGACGCTGTGGGCAACTGCAGGGTCGGGACGAGGGGGTGCTGACGTTGAACGGAGGATAACGATACGATAGACGGCGACGGTACTCGTGTGGATGGGGATCAGCGTTCGAGAGTGGAAGGGGGCTTTCGGCATCTTCACCGACATTTCATCACTCCATCCCCATCCGGGCTCCACGCGAAAAGTGCTCCCAGCCCATTCAAACAATTCTGTCGGAACTGTGGTTCATTACATGGCCTCCTTCTGAAGTGCAGCACTGTCCTCAGTGCTGTGTGGGTTGGTTTGGTAGGTGTGGAAGTGTGTGCTCTTCTCCATCCCACCGCTGCCACCAATGTAGCGGCCGAAGACTTCGAGGTTTGCACACACAAACGGGCGAGTAACGCACCTGTAGTCGTTATTAGACGATGCGCATATTGAACAGGGTCTCTTAGCACCATGCCGATCTCTCAAACGCAGCAGTCATTAGAAGGAACGGCAGAAATGTTGGACATGGATTCTACTATAAAGAAGGATATAAAGGTATGAAAGGGAACAATAGAAAATAAAGAAGGGAGCGTTACATGAAGCGATGTCCCTTTTGGAGTGGGGGGAATTACGTCATGTCTGTTGGATAACCGGTGGGGAGTGCAACGCTGTGGGCAACTGTAGGGTCGGGACGAGGAGATGCTGCCATTGAACGGAGGAGTACGATACGATAAACGGCAACGGTACTCGTGATGATGGGGGTCAGCGTTCGAGAGTGGAAGGAAGCACCGGCATCTTCACAGACATTCCATCACTCCATCCCCATCCGGGCTACACGCGAAAAGTGCTCCCAGCCCATTCAAACAAGTCTGTCGGAACTGTGGTTCGTTACAATTTCCCTTGGAAAAACCATTACACTATTTTAAACTTCAAAACTTCCTAAACTGACCTATTGTCTTTGGAATGAGTTGTGATGCTGTCGGTTAGTTGTCGGACTCTCAACGTGCACGTTTTCAGTATCATTATCCGTATATTTGAGGGAGATGTAGGTGAGTGACCTTTGAATTCCCTATTTCTACAAGCGTTTAGTGGTATCAATAAATAATATGTCGATTGGTTGGAGATGCCAATTTATATGAGCCAACTGGGTGGAAGATAGTTGAAAAAGAGCAGAATGTGAAAAAAAACTCCCAGTGATTTTTAGGAAAAACTGTCCCCTTGCGGGGGGACAAACGCTGGAGCATCGCAGAGGTCACCTGCAGCACCAATGAAGTGCGGAAGATGAACCAGACATTCCCTTGCTGATTGCAGTTTCCATCAAGTTGGCCATTATGGCCATTATGTTCAGCTTATGCGAACACTCACATTGTCACCAAGATGTGCAGATAATTAAGCAGGGAAAATCACGGGGAGCTACGCATGGGAATTATGGGAGAGTGTGAGCCCTCGGATGAACAGAATAACAAATAAAGAAATATTTCTCAAATATACCTAGTAATATTCTAAAAGCCTTATTTATGACGTCAACCTTGCAGCTTTCAGTTCGTGCTGCAGCTCGCACCATTATATCGATCTTACTTTCACTTGAAAGCCTCCAGGGATTCCAACATAACAACATACAGAGGAAGATTATTCCAAGCTTCAACCACTCTTTTGAAGAAAAAGTAATTCCGAGTGCCTAGCCTTGCCCCCGTCACACGTAATTTGAGAGGATGACATCTCAAGTTCGGTATTGTTGCTAACTAAAAGAAATCAACTTGGAAAATACAGCAGTCGTGAACGCATAGTATGCGTACTGTTAGTATCAGGTCTTCCCGAAGCTGTCTATAGCACAAGGTAAAAAAATTGAAATAAGACAGCCATGTTTCATAAGACTGTGAGCCCTGTCCAAGGACAAGTTTGGTTGTTCATCTCTGGACCTTTTCGAGGATGTTGATGTCCTTCGCCACCCAGGGTCTCCAAGCTTAGATAGCGGACTCCAACTGCGGCCGCACGAAGGCTCCGCTGACTTTGGCGAAGCAGTTGTCATTGAAGGCTGAAAAAGCTCGTTTAAAGAGGTACAGAATCGACATCCCTGACTTTGCTACCTTTGCGCAATATAGGGAGGGTTAAAGCAAGGGCCTGATCCAGACACCTAGGTCATTTTGGGCATCCAATTCTTTCAGTGGTATAAACTTTAGTCGGTTAACCATAGGATTCGAAAGATTGCTTTTTCCGACTCGTAGGATGTTGCATTTGCTCTCTTTGAACGAAAAGAGCCATTCCTTTGACCATTTTTCGAGTCAATTTAAATTTGCCTGCAAGTTCTCTTCGTCAGCCGTAGTTTGAATGATTGACCAAAATTTGAGATCATCGACAAACATGGCAATATTGCAGTCCAGTTCGCTGGCGCAATCGTTGATGTAGACAATGAACAAAATACGGCTGAGGACAGAGACATGGGGAACACCACTATCAATCTCAACCTTGACCGACCGTTTGTCGCTGATATGGACAGTTTGTGAGTGGCCGATTAGGAAGTTTTCTGTCCATGTCAGAAGTCAACCAATTACTCCTATGCGGCTGAGTTTATAAAGGAGGCAGTGGTGCGACACGCTATCGAAAGCCTTTTTGACGTCGATATAGACTACGTGTACCGTATTTCCTCTATCGACCGCCTCAGTCCAATGTTCTAATCAGTAGATAAAATTTGTCACACAGGATCTAACTCTACGGAAACCATGCTGGACCTTCAAAAACAGATGGTTATTTTCTAGAAACTGCATAAGTTGTTACTTAATTATTTTTCTCCATGATTTTGCAGCGAATTGCAGTAAGGCTCACTGGCCAATAATTGTTTGCGGGGACCCGGCTTACACCCTTATAGAGTGGCGTATTCCATGCGGACTTCCAATCGGCTGGTAGACCTCCGGTCTCAGGGGACGTTTGGAAAAGCGCAGAGAGTGTTTTTGCCAACTCTCTGGCGAGCTCTTTCAACAACTTGACCAGTATTTCATCGGGATCCAGTGACTTAGATTCCTCTATCCTTACCAGTCTCTTGAGGATAATAGACTCTGTGAATTGAACGGTCTTGACTATTGTGTCCACTTTTAAGACATCGGTAGGTTAATTGTACTCTGTTTCCTTTGTGAAAACTGACCGGAAAAATTCCAACAGATGATCAGCCTTTGCTCTGTCTTCAGTAAGGTCTATACCCTCGGCGGTCCTTGGCAGGGGTATCGGATCCTTGTACCGTATACTCTGCCTAAGGTAACCGTTGAACATTTTCGGGTTCACGGCGGCCCGGTTCAGTAAATCCACTTTGAAATCCCGTAGTGCTCTAACAATAAGGCCCTTGACCCGATTTTTCTGAATTCTGTACGCATTTAGAAATGCGGGAGTTCCGTCCGTAAGCGATTTTTTCCACAATCTCCGCTTTTTGTTAACTTCGATTTTGAAGGCCTGCGTAAGCCATCGTGGCCTGTTGGTAAATATTTTTCTTAAAATCGGACAGCAATTTTCGATGAGCTTATGTAGTATCTCCAGGAACTTTCCCCAGTCCTCGGTTATGTTTCCAAAGAATAAAGGTTCCCACTGAGTGCGCGTGAGTTCGACTCTCATTCCACTGCAATCGCCTCACCATATATTCCTTTTGACTGTTGTGGGTCTTTCTGGTATTTAAAGTAGCGATTACTCCCATCGCAGTACAATGTGGTCACTTTTACCTAACAGCGGTAGACATGACACTTCGTCAATGCTGTCCTGCGACTTCCTGAGAACGAAGTCCAGACAATCGGCCTGTTGTCCTTCGCGCAACCTTGTTGGAAAAATGGCGTAACGTGTGAGAAGAAGCTTTAGTGTCGTGCTCAGAAGGCAACCGTCAAGGGCTAGATCAGTGTTTTGTGAGAAGGCTGAGCTCCAGTCGACGTGAGACGCAGTTAAGTCACCCATGATCAGAATATCCAAGCGCGTAGCAATCCTTTTAAGCTCCGCTAGCAGGAAAGCATTGGCTACGGGATCCCTTCTCTGTGGACGGTAGTGTCAGGACATCAAGACTTTATGAACCTGGTACTTTGATGGATAGCCATATCGCTTCGGAAGTAAACGCCAATTTATCCATTTTGTTTAAAACTGTTAATTCACTTTTCACATATGTGAGTACGCCTCCTCGACGCCCTATTCTTTCTTTTCTTTAATGTTGGTAGGTAAGTATAGTTACCTCATTGTCATCTACGTGTTAGGACAACCAGATTTTTTTAAGGAAATTATATCAGGAGATAGTTCACAGACATTAATCTTAAGCTCTTCGAGCTTCGATAACATACTCTGTGCATTGGTGTACATGAACGTTAGTTTTCGGTTTGCCCTGGTGTGCTTACGGTCGGGCGCAAGACCCAATTTACTGGGTTGACTGCGTAGTCATCCGAAAGGAGCCTCTCCAGGGGAGAACAATGAACGATGGATCACTTGGTTGTTGTAAATAACCAAATTTTGTTCCCCTTCGCTGAGCCACTGTCTCAGTACAGTGACAAGTTGATGACGTTTTTCCGTTCCGCAGGTGAGAAGTCCTGCTGAAAAAAACTCCAGGGTTGTAGTTTTTTTAATTGAGAGCGCCTTGACAGAATGAACCTGGCTTCCTGACTACGAATAAAAATAACGTTTAGAGGTCTAGGACATTTTGATTCAGATTGGTTTTCGGGCCATTTTCTAAGGTGGAAGGCTTTTTTCAATTCAATCGATTTATTGGGTTCCAGCATGTGGTTCACAAGTTCATGAAAGTGGTTCTTGTCTTGGAAATATCGGTCAACGGGAGTTGTAGCTCTTGATTCAGGTAGTCCCTGTATATAAAGCATTTTTTTCCTGTCAGTGGCATTTTTTGTACCTATAACGCTGCTCTTCAACTATCTGTCGGGAAGCTTTCACGCTGCACACGGTTGATGACGGATTGAATGCTGCTTCGCTATATGTTGGCTTTGTTCCGCCTTTTTTTGATTTCATTGAAATCCATGGTTTCGATGATTTTGAATCGCAGGTGGTTGTTCCGGTTGGTTATCAATACCACTGCTTGTGCTTGGTGCGTTAATTGCAGTATTTCCTGTGGTGGGCGAGGCAATGGTAGAAGCCCCTTGTTCGAGGTTTATAAGCACCTCTTGATGTCAGTTTCCCATTATTTTTTTCCTTCTTGACGTCAGATTTGCGTTTTTGAAGGCCTTTTTTGTTTTAGGTGGATTGTTTTTGTCCTGCGCCATTTTTCGGTAGTCGTAGCAGCTGCCGAAGTTGTTGTGGTGCCCTTTGTTCGAGTTTTGCTTCTAGTATTGCTCAGTGGACACCTGTGTGACATCTACTTCATTAGAGTTGCCTTTTAACGCATGTTTTATTTGTCTAATCTCGTCCTAGAGCTAGTTTAGCTTCATGGACAGCTTCTGACAGCCACCGCATATGACATTGCCATTAATATTAAATATTAATTTGTGAGAGTGTCCTTCGCTGTGATGAAGTGGTCGAGTGTTTAATGAGCGTTGCCATAGCACTGGTGGTCACGAGCTCAATCCCGGCTGGTGGCATAACTTTTGGAATTTTTGTGTGGTGGCTTACAAATTACCGAGTTGCTAGATGTAGGTTACACTACAAGCGTTTTACACAAGCAAGATATAAATTATCTACTCCGTCTTTTTGCAAATTAATGAAAGACCTCGGAACGTTCTTAACTGTATCTGCTAGTGGAAGTTATTGAGAGTATTTGTTATAAAGAGTTAATCGATGTAAATTTCGCAATCATTTATACGGAATGAACGACTCAACCTTTTTTGTAGATACTGCTCAGAAACCCTGACGAGCCGTTAGAGACTGGATTTAACTGGTAGACTGCGTAGGCAAAGCCAAGATTTCCGGCAGGGTGCTCGATTCGGAGAACTGTCCTGGTCGAACAATGAGGGTATCGAAGGCAACTGGACGGAGGAATAAATTAATTGATTCAATAATTTGATTCAATTAATGTCTGTGGACTGTTTGTTTCAGTGCAAAGACTCGATTTAAATCGGTCTTCTTGCTGCTCTAGATTGAAACCGCTCTATTAGTTTGGGGATGAAAATAGAGCTCAGATCACTTAATCTGTCTTAAAGGCGGGATTGTATTTTCAAGCTTTCCGGGCATAAGCATTCTGACAAAATCATTGCCGTTGATTTCAGGGTCTGTACTCTGTCAGTAGAAGAGACGCCCATTATTATACTTTTGCGTGAATGAGAAGAACGCGATTAAAAAACTTATCCGAGATAATGCGGACCAAAGTGCCTTTTTGATTGACGCATAGTAGTCGGCATCATTATTGCTTCTGAAGATTTACATTGGCTGTAACCGCGAAGTCTTAGAGGCTTTTTACTTTTCTCTAAATGCCATGAAACAGCAAGATCAGTAGGTTAAAGTTTTGTGTCAGTCTGTGTGCTCTTTAGAGCAGTTGATCCCAGTGCTTGTCCTCTTTCCCCTACAGCCGGTCAGTGAAATGCTATTCGTAGATTGGCAGGTGCCAAGATGCGGGTAGCCCCAGACGTGAATCGAACAAGCGTAAGAATGGAATGCCACAGTGTGCTCTGAAATTTATTTGTAGGCTGCTTCAATTCTTTCCTGAAACTGTTTGGGCGATGAAGGTCAGGTGTTTTCAACAGTAGCTTTACTCTTTTTTAGGTCCCCAGAAACCGAAACGGGCTCAATTCAGTGCTTCTGTGTCTGCAAATCCTTTCATGGCGGCTTTAGTTCATTTGCTATGTGCGGCGACATACTTTCCATGGAGTAAATGGTGTAACGTGTCTTAATGACCTTTAAATTTTTCAGTGCACTCTGCCCAGCTTATTTCTCAATTTTATTTGCCTTTTGATTCAGCCCTTGGCTCGGCATCCACCACCGTCACTGTCATCCTTGGCTTCCATGTCGATCACATAGAACATTGATCGCAATATTTCTGTTATTCGCCCAGGTCACCTTTATCACATTTAGCCTTTATGGCATGCCAGTCAGTCACGGTTTTGGCTGGTTGTGTTTCCATGAGCTTCACTACCAGTGGTGCAGAAGGCACCCTACTGTCTTGTTTATGAAGTTAAGCTCCTCACGAAGTTTAATTGATTTAGGCTGAAATACAATCTACGCTTAAACAGGTTTTATGTCACAGTATACGGATTTCTTAGTATTTAAGAGCTTCATGACACTTTCGGGGCTTTATTTGTAGCCTTATCTTCGAGACCCCTAATGATGGGTTGGTACAAAATCTTGCGCAATCTATGCATATTTTCACCTTCTCGTGACGATGCTCTCTTTTGTGAGGACGCACCGTGCAACCCCACAGAATACACTACTAATATCTAGCCACCTACCTTGTAAATGTAGGTATGTTTATCTTGGTTTCTTTGGTTCGGTTCATTTCGTTTGCCGGGTTTAGGTTGCTACCCTCTGAGCCTTTACTCCCTTCACGCTCCATTCCCACTTTTTCATGGTTAGCTTTGACTATATCACATTTCGTCAGTCATAACAAACGCTTGGGTTCAGTCTGCGTCTTTACGTGGTAAATGGAATTCCAGCTACCGCATCGGCTTCGTCTAGGAGACTATTTTAAGTGGCATATAACGTCGGTGATACCCTCTGGACGGACGGTGCCTTAGTTGGCTGCTCGGTTTTCCTGCCAATGATCTACCGTATAACAGTTTATGAGTCAACTTATCGCATCCTAACTAGAAATCTTCAGCAAACGGACAAAGAGTTACTGACAGTTGAAGGAGACGCTAGAAGATAGGACCGAACAAAACTTGTTAGTTTTCGCATGGAACGTCGTAACTTCGCCTTAAATGTTTCACCGTGCTGCAGACCGACATCGATAGTATTCTACCGCTTAATCCCGTTCACTTAATGCATTTAATACAAGGGTGGTGTCATGCTCTCGCAGGTTCTCGAGATACAGCGTTATCCCACAGCAGCTAATCCAATGAGAGCGTTATCCTACGACAGCTAATCCTGAGGTACATCGGTTTTTATTGGTCAGTCGCGAAGACCCCCCGTCTAACTTCAGCTAGCAGCTAGGCCTTCAGCAGAATTCTACCGCCCTAACGTGCTCTTTGACAGCATTCAATGGGGTACGGGTACGAGGTCTCCTTTCAAGGCTTATCTCAGCAGTAATACCATTTGCCGGGTCTAGAATAACCATTTGCGCCTTCGGAACGGGCTCGTGTCACACTGGCTGACGCAGCCATTGCATTTGATTGCAGCATATAGTTGAATGACGCGCTTCCTTACGGTTTCGGGCGGTGATGGTGGCAGCCTAGCTCACCTATCGTTGTCTCATTCGCGTTTTAACTAACTAAAATGGTTAATTGCTGTTATTTCCTTGGCAGTAGCATTGGTACTGTTTTACTAACAGTACTCAAAGCAGAGATGGCAGTATTTTACACCATATAGTCTACTGATTGCGTTTGGATGGACTTGCTTGCTCCACATGCCGTGCTTTCGACAGTTGCCTTTCCTACCATACCAACGTCTTCCCCGCGCGTTTTCCTTACTGTGCTGGTTGACACGTCTTTCGTGTGTTCTACGTTCCCCGTTCCGAGTACGTATATCAAATGTCTGCTGCCTTAGGTTGACCTTCCGTAGGGATTAGTAAAATTATCACTCTAGGTTTAGATATCACAATTTAAACAATTGAAGGTGGGAATTCGCACACAACATTAACTGTTAGTAGTTCTTTGTGGTTAACAGGTGCATTGTACTGGATAGGACTCTACTTTAGGACGTATGATGCTATCTTATGCTATGGCCTGTGCATCTCAAACCCCTTTCTTATCTGTTCGGTCGCCATGGGTGAAGCAACCTGCGGTCTTCCAGCTCATGGGCTTGTTGGCTGGTTGCTTATTTCAGTCTTTTAATTTGAACGCTCTAGCTCAAGGTCTTAAACCGGCTTATTTGAACAAAATCAACCCAAATGCAAACAGTTCTTTACTATGAAGATATTATCGTGCTCACACGCACGTCATACTGCCCCACCTTTAAAACCCCTGTTACCATGTCACCCGCTGAACTATCCTCGGTTCGTTCATTGGGCCCGCTTATTGCGTCGCTACCATCCATCTCTTGGAGAGCTCGTGAGTAAACAGTTTACAGTGACTTCACATAGAATTCATTCGCGTAGTCTTCTTGCAGTTGGAAAGAACGATTACAGTGTTGTTGATGAGGATGTTGTGTTTCGACTTATTTTTCATCATTAGAATTCGTTCTTGATGTAGTTATTCCTTTCGTAAGTGTATTCACTCTGAAAAATTGAGTGGTTGTGAAGCGGATAATGACGAGTATAATTTCGCTTGCATTTTAGCGAGCGTCTTCAATAGTTACGGCCATTTCGATGGAGGGTGGTAACCAGAAAGTTTGGAGCACTTATTCTAGTTCCTTCACTTATATTAACTATGGCGTCCCAAATGAGTTCATTAGAGAGACGCGATTCTAGTAAATGTGGGCCACTCATGGGATTTCATTTCGTCTTCCCTGCAACAAAGAGAGAAGGGCATAAGCCACTCAGTTGACATAAAATCTCCAGCCAACGTAAGCCGCCCGCTAGTGTAAATTGCTTATGCTGATAACAGTTGCTATGACAATAGCATTGAAAACAGGTCACTATTAACACACCCTCAGTTCGGAGGAGCACCACATTATTTCCTAAATTGGCGAACTTCAAAGTCAAGAATTTTCACAGGACAAGAACGCTGAATTGCTATCATTCACCCCTCATCTATCTTGTATCAATTCGATGTCCATAATAGTTCGACCGAAGAGGTAATTGCATGAAATGACTGACGCAGCGTTTAGCCCCGTGTTCACGTTTGCCAGAACTCTGTCTGGTCCTGTCTACTACAGGAATCACACTATGGGTATGCTTCACAGGCTGGAGAGACGACCGGCCGCTACGTTAATTTGTTTAAGCGACCCAGTGATAGCACTTGCTGGGATCTGGCTTTTTCGAAGGACATAACTTTCGGAGCAACAGCAGAGGACCATGTGGGATAGATAGCTCGTGTTGAAAGGCACTTGGGCGACTGTTATTCAAGAAACTTTGTAAAAATATGATATTTCGAATGTACCTGTTATACATATATTTCGTAGTGTCTTAGCCACTGTTGCAATGAAAACATAAACCTTTGGGTTTTAAATATAGTGAGGCTCTTCGTTTGCGAAGTAGAATGTCATTTCTTCATAACAATAAAATGGGTACACACATCTTTAACGTGACAAAGACAATTTTTAAGAATAGAACACTCTGTGCGATTACCATTCAATAAACCATCATACGTAATCTATCTGCTTAGTTTTCAACACGAACGCTTGCATCTCAATTGCATTACTACTTACGATGGTTTACAGCGCAATAGTCATCTAGTTTAATAATGATTTTAATAATCTGTTCTTGCATTTGTAAATGAATTATATCGCACTAGAGTACATCGCACGATAAGAAGTTTACGTTCGTGGAAAGGGTTACATTCAGGAAGTTAGCATATGTAGATTACAATTGCTTTAGGGAGTTTGTCAGGAATCGGCCTGGTACTCAAAAATCATATGAAGCGTATACTTGCTCAACTGTACTTCCAAACACCAACGCCAGAACAAGATCAGCCTTGAGAAAATGTATTAAAACCCCGCGAATCATTACCACTGAAAAACTGCGCGTATTTGTAGCATCACGCTCTGGTCGACTGAAAGTCTATCGAATCCACTTCAAGCAAAAGTTTTAGAAGAGCCGAGAAACCTCTCGTGGATATGGATTAATAAGATCCTACGGGAGCACTGTTTCCAGTCATCGTGGGCAACTGTCGACCGTGCGCTCATGACATGCAGCATGTGGGATGCACTCACGGGATTTTGTGCGAAAATTTCCAGCAGAGTGTGCAATACGTATCGCTGCCAATTTTTCAGAAACAAATTTCTTCCAAAATCCGATTTGCCTCTTCCGAATATACTACAGGTCCCCTTACTATGTACTTCAAGTATGGTAAAGTTTACCCTACAAGTCATTTGGCAGTATAAATAATGCCATGGCTTTTGTTCTATCATCGTGAGTTCTGACCAATGTGGAAATTTAATCGTCACAGTCGAAGTCGTCCGCTATATGCCCTATTGAGTGGAAGCAACATCTACCGCAATCTTTCCTCTCTCACACACACGCGATAGTTCAACCGTCGTAATCCGACGATGTCCACCGTATGCTCCATGGAAGGTTGGAGCAGGGATGGTGACTTGCGCGTGAATTAGTTTTAACTGATAGTAGCCTTGCACTGCAGCTACCGCACTCTCTCCTCCTCCCACACCTGAGCCCGGTGTCAAGACTGAGTCAAGAAAACCGGAGACGGGAGAGGACGCAGGTGGCTGACGCGGCCGGGTCACCTAAGTCCTAGCCGCCCCTAGGCGTGCCACCACACCTCCCATGTTCGGCATTTGTTAGCGCAGCGCAACCCGAATAACGCATACCGTGCCCTGATGTGGCTCTCGTGTTGGTCCAACGAATCTACCACGTGGCCCATTTAGGGGGCACACAAACACAGACCCCCACACACACATCAGTTTTATTGTTGATATTAACAATTTCCACTGTGTGCTCCACAGCAGGGTGATCCAAGGATGGTGACTTACTTTGGGTAATAGTGAAAGTAGACTTGTACATCATCTACCTCACTTTCTGTTCCAGTCACCCACCTGAGTCAAGAAAATCGGAATTGGGAGAGGGTGCAAGCGCACGCACTGTAGTCTTCTGACATACAAAAAATTGGCTGTGGTGGCAAGACGCTAATACGGTAACCAAAAGTGGGTTCAGCCGCATTGGCTGCCAAAGCTTAACAGCTTGTACATGCGTGCCACACACGAGCTTTCTCCCGCAGCATGTACCACGCTCTCATAGAATGCGACACAGATCTCATGTGTGTTAGAGTGCAATAGAGGCCACATTAAGAGCTTGACTCTCAAACCTTCAGCCCCTCACTACAGATACAGGTAGTACTAACTATGAGGACAGCGTACTCCTGTCGGTAGGCAACCTTCCACGCCTCGGCTTTTGACGCATCGTGATGGATTCGAGCATGCCTGGCGCACAGCTTTGCCGTGGCTCAAATTCTCCGGTTTCAATCTCGCCGCCTCTTCGCTCTCTCATGCACCAGTCGACTGTTTGAGCCTGTCAATCAACTGACGATGGTATTGATCGAAGTGACTGACGGAGCCAAACAATCTGCCAACATGTACCGCATACGACATGCTCCCCTCATTTATCAGAATATATAGAAGAACATCTTTCCATCTTATGTGAGGTGTGTATGAGATGTGTATGATCTGACATCTGACGCTGTGTCTGCCCTGTCGGTGATGGCAAAACGGAGCATATGCTAGCTGATGGCAAAAGGTAGCAATGTTATGGTGTGTGGCGCATTGTCCGGAGATTGTTCATAAGTGTTCCAGAAATAGGTGGGGACAGAATGGGCAATGTGTGATGGTGGGTCTGCTGAAAGATTATATCTAAGATGGCATGGAGGCGCATATGTTCGAATAAGCCAGTGGGATGACCGAACATATCTGGTGATTGTGGAGAGGTGAGGACGGTGTTACCAATGCACAGAGGAGTTCCTGGCACCGGTTTGCTGATTTCTTTGTGGTTGTGGTTGAAGGTGACCGGGCAAACTGGTGCATCATGGAAATGTGCAGTGGCATTAAGGATAGAGTGGGTATGGGGTCTTCAAGGTGTCTTCGTACCGACGCTTCTGTCTGCCCTGTCTGCAACCACTTGCAGTTATGCCACCGTAGGATAGCTACTTTGGCAAACGCTCGAGCAGGTTGTATCTGGCCCGGCATAGTGTGAAGGCGGGGACAAAGATTCCTTCCAGGATCCCCGTGTCTGGCATCCTTCCCTGTCACTTCGCCATCAATATCCTTTGGAAGCAACTGAGTGGAAAATTGTTAAATCTCCTTAATTGGCCTTAATAAACAATCCACGTCTGAGTTCCGTAAATGAGCGTTTCCAGGACAACCTACCTGCTCATTATCAGTTGTTACGTTTAGTAGGATGCTGTGACCGTTACAGCCGGAGTGTTTCAGTCGACTAAAGACCAGACTAGCTTGGAAATCTGACCTGCGATTTCGTCGTCAATCTTGATGTTCCTTTAAGTCGTGCTCCCAAGGTACGCTTATTTCTCCACTGACCTTGATGCAGGGTTCAGTGCAGTAAGCATGTAGCGGTGGTTAGCTCATGATCTGTGGCTTTTCCGTGCTGATGGTCAGCAAGCATGTGGAGCAGCTACATACGAGAAGGTCCCCACTACACAGCACGTCTTTATCTGTTGTAATTTTTAGCGCACAATCATCCGTGAAAAGTAGGTTGTAGACTCTGTACTTCAATACCCTCTAAGATACTTTTAAGCGTTGGATGTTGAAGTTTTCCGTCGGTTCTGTAGTTGTGTTTGCACCCTTGCAGTTGCTCACAGTAAATGGCAATCAGCATAGTGCAAAAATGCTAATAAAAAGACTGGAAGCATGTATGGAGTCCTGTTTTACCCAAGCTATAACGAAAGCTTCAGAGATCACTCTGCTGCCCATGACGCAAATCATCATTGCGTTGTAATATTCTTATAGCATTTGAGTACAGTGCCAAAGGCACTCCAGTTTCCAAAGCATTCCCTGGGTACCACTACGATTCACTTTATCGAAGAGCTTCGTCAGATCGAAGACGGTGTGTAGGTTGGTCAATTGATCCTGACGCGTATAGTGTCGGCGAGTTGTTTTAGGAAAAGACACTGCGTTTCCGGGCGCATTCTCTGCTCCAGATGCGTGTAAAGACAATTGAGAAGGGCACGAACGAAACTCTTCCCGTCGTGTCGCGAAGAGACATACCTCTGTAGTTATAATGGAGTTGCTGGTTTCTCTTCCATTTATAAATGTGCATAATGCCAGTATACTTGAAGTTTTTTTGAGATACGTGTTTGTCGCCAAATCCTCTGGAATTAATGAGGTAAGCTTTTTTCATGAGCGGCGGACCGACATGTAAGAAGTCTTTAGCTGGAATTGCAGCTGCTTCACATGTTTTTACACTGGACAGACTGCATTGCCCTACTTGTCTCAAAGATTGTCTCAATCGAGTTTGTTGTTGCTGTCCACTTTCGGAAATCGGTTGATGACATCTTCACTTAATTTCGACCCGTGGGTGAGAATGCCCTGGAATGCGCAGCCCAGTGATCTACAATCCCTGAACTCAACATCTTGATGTTCCATCCTGGTTTAGCAGCGGTGAACTCCTCTTGGCTTCTGGACTGCAGAACTTGTTAATGGTCACATGGAAATTCTTCGCCTCACCCCTGGATCTTCTTAGCTTTGGGAGTCTGTCATATGTTCTAAATATCCCCCGGCTGCTATTACACGAGAGGTCGGAGTCGAGGTAGATGGCTTTAATGAAATCGCTGTTGTTGCTAGTGTAAGTCGTGTGTAGCCTGTATTTCATGAATAGAAGAGTGATCCTGGGACAACAGAAACAAAGACAAACCTTTGATCTGCTTACTCTTAGGTTCATGAAGACCATTTTCAGTACAATGGTTTGCGACAAATAAGTGGTAAATTAGTTAAATTTAGGGTTGTCCCTTTCGTGTAGGCTGCTTGGAATATGTACCTTAAAACATATTCTTATGTATCCTGATAATGCTCCTTCTCAAATACGGAGAAACAATGTGAATTTTGAGATGCTTTAAAAAAATCCACCATTAGAAAACGCTTTCCATTTGATATTGCCCTAATCCACCTTATTCACCGGTCATTAGACATAAGTTAAACAAGCGCATGGTCTTTCAAAAGCAAAAAATCGATACCTAACAGTAGGTGACCTTTCGAAAGCAAAGAATGCGCCTCTCGTTTCCTACTGTCTTCCATTTACCAAAAGCACTTTACTTTTTCCATTTATTAACAACGGGAATCACTGCCACGCTCGCCTTACTTATCCTCTTTTTCGATGGTATGATAGATGACTTTGTGTGGACAACGATTATTGATCGCCGGGGCCTCCTCCAATTTTGCGCGAAAAGTATGGTTGCAAGCTGTTCAGTGGTTTTATTTTGTTGTCTAATGGGCATCTTTGTGCTTACGCCAGCGCTGAAGTCGAGAACCCGGGATCAAATTATTCACAATGCGACTGGCCGAGAGATACCTGCGTCGCCAAAAAATAATCTCTCTCAGACTCTCTCGGAAAACTCTTACGGTTCGGGCTCACCGAGATGGTCATCACCTGAGGTTCGTGAATCCAAGGAAACTGACGCCGGTGATGTTAATGTCTGTTCAGGAAACGAATTTCACAAAAAAAGATACAATTTCCATAGTGACAGTCATGTCGATCAACGAGGATATGAGTCCATAAATACCGGAATTGACTCTTCCAACCCAGAGTTCTTAAAGCTTCAAGATTCAGCTGAGTTATCCAATTCCGAGGATAACGCATACCATTCCTTTTACGCACACTATACCTTCTTTTCTAGCAGTTCCTCGGATGCAACTGAAGTAAGAAAGCCGCATGTGGCTTCATCTATTAGCCGCTCGGATTATCCGTACTACACGGAGTTATTTCGGACGTCCCAATCCAGCCGCCTTCGAGCCGCCTTTGAAGCGCTTGATATTGATGAGACTCCATACGTTGTGGTAAATGTCGTACCGACATATGAAAGGAAGCATATTCTGCTCAAAAACCGTCCCATCAACCTCATGCTGCTGAGCTTAATTTTTGTGGCTCATTCTTTTCCGCATACTCTTATGATTATGGTTTGCTTTTACTTACGTATGGGCTCGGGGAGTAGATCTCAAATTCCCTCTGCCCTCGTTTATAACACCAGTGCCCTGGCAGATATAATTAAAATTCAATCAAAACACAGTTGCAGGTTTGACAATTTTACGACAATTGGTTTACCAACTTCAGGGTCTAGAAGTCTGCAGAACTGTCTTATCATTTATCTGCGTTACATCAAAACTCTGGAAATCTTCTCAGAAACTTTGTCGTTGACTTTGATTTTGGCCTGTGCAGGGCGTCTTACCACACGTCCTTATGCCGTACATAAGCCAATGGCGTTCAGTGGGAGTTCAGACACTACCCAAGATCACAGTGGTGGTTCGGCGTGGGACAGCCTGCAAACATTCGGTACGCAAAGATTCAGTGTACTCTTGAACTTGACGAACGAATGAGACTTCACAGTAATTTGTGGATAAAAGAAATACTCACAAATTTTCAGTGAACACGATGATGCAAACTTTGACGATAGTGTCGGCTAGTTATACTCGAACTGTATGTTGAACATATTTTATTACATTGATGACCCTGGGAAATGACAAGTTTGATCTCAAGGAGTGGTTCACATGGAAGTCTAATTTTTCAAAAACGCCTAGGATCTTTCTTGTTGGCGAATACGTGATTCATATTTTGTGCAGTTATGTACCCGCTCCTGCTGAAATCAGTTCAAAACACCCAAGATCAGATCAATTCCCTGAAAATAAAGCAAATCTTCTTGATTTTGGGCTTATATCTTACAGGACCTATATAATAATGTTCTTAATTGGTTCAGGGAACTTTTCGAATTGGTTGTTCTTCAGTACAAAGTTTATGAAGAAAACGGCATTGACAGCATAACCACGTGACCTATCAAAAGCATTCTTCTTTTTTTCGGTTGTCTTTATATCCAAAATGTCTTAAAGGAAAAGTAAAAATGGAATGTCCAAATATTGCGAATGGTTCCATGGGAATTTCATGGTAAATTAAGATTTAACACTCTTTCCTGGGCTTTATTTGGATGAAAAACCTTATGTTTTAGAACAACAGTGTTCGTTCCATCTAAGAAGTTCAGGCTCTTTCTGCTCAGTCCGATGTCAGTGTATATAAATATCTCAAGACAAGGTTCGAATAACTCTGCAAAGGCCAACCATTATATTTTTTGACTAAATACATAGAAAGATACATTATTCAGGGACCGAGAGAGAATGCGCCGCCTGTTAGGTCATGACACCACCACTGGCTACACGGGCCTGGACTGCAACACCATAAAAGAGCAATTCGAATGGGCAGGACTTTTGGAACAGCGGAATTACAGGAAATGGCCTTCTTCAGCTATCTTCTGGTTATATAGACTGTCCAATAATTTTTCCTATAACAATCAAAGGATATTCACAGAGGACCTTTGAACTCTTGAAGCTCTATTAAGGCCTGCAGATTCAAAGCAGTCTCTTGAGACGTCACCGATTCATAAGCCAAGAAGCTTCATGGGGTCTTCTAAGAACTAAGTCATAGGAAGTTTTTAAAACTGCACAAGGAAGGTGACACAATTAGGAACAGATTATATTAGCAAAGTTAGAAAATTGAATTCCTTAAGTAATCACATTTCCTTCAGATAATTTCGCAAATTTTATTTGAATTTTGAAAGGCTTAGGCTTAAAGGGTAAAAATAGACACAGAACATTATGAATCCTTTTAATCAAAAAATATTTTTGCAGTTTATTTTTTCATGAGTTTTGTAAATACGTTCGAACTGGACTTACAAGTTATCGTGGTATAATACCGAAGCAGTTATTTACCTTCCATTACCTGTGAATGTTTCTGCAGAGCATCAATGATGTTCAAAACGGAAGATTGTGGAAAGATTTTTGAACTACAGAGGCTGGAATAACTTTTTCTTCTTTCACGTCACTCTGTTATGGGTTTTTCCAACCAGAGGATAAATAATTTCGTAACAACTCAGTCATTTTTGCAGATTGCTTTCTAGTCCACAAACCACTTTCGTAATAATTGCTCGTTTATAGAAAAAGTAAATCTTCTAACTATATGTAAACTTGCAGTGAAGATTAAAAGTGCACAGTTGCGCGCGATATCCGTTTAAAGATACGAGAGTGGACAACTGATGAGGACTGTTATCAGTTATTAAGCACATTTTTATGCATGCATGACCAGTAAGGGAGCTTGCTACTGATGCAGCTAGTTAAATTCATTCGATATCTTCCTACCCCCATAACGGGCCCAATCTTTAAGAGTTGCTTGAAAAAGAAGCCTTCGCAAATAGATGTGGTTAATATTAGGGAAAATATTCGTTTCTTTGTAAGAAGAGTACAATCCACAGTTCAATGGAAATCTTTATAAAATTGCTCAAACAATTTACGAGAAAAAATTTCGACCTTAACGTCGGTTAAGTTCACTAAATTCTCATTAAGTGCGCCAGTCGGGATTATGTCATTGCCACTTAACAGCCTATAA
Organism: Schistocephalus solidus; assembly: GCA_017591395.1. NCBI lineage: Eukaryota > Metazoa > Platyhelminthes > Cestoda > Diphyllobothriidea > Diphyllobothriidae > Schistocephalus > Schistocephalus solidus. The sequence continues at coordinate 84,230 of WEDG01002568.1, forward strand.
AGCAGTCAGTTCGAAAAAGCTTATTTGTTATTTATGCTGCTTTTTCTTTTTGTTATTAAAAGGTGCTTGCTGAAAAAAGATTAAATCACGTCAGCAAGGGAAGGCCGGCAACAGAATAAAATAACCAAAAACTCTTTTCACAGCAAAAGACGACGTAAGTGGGTTACTTATGGGGCTAATAGAAATCGCAGGGTGTTTTGTTTACATGGACACGTGAAAATGAGCCAAATGGTGGTCGTTCGCCGAATTCCAGGGAAATTAGGATCAAAAAGATGGTTACGGTTAAGGTTGGGGTTAATATTTGGATTAGGTTTGAGGTCTGGGTTAGTATTATGACTAGTACACGGGCATATTTACCTTTCATGGATCTTAGCGCAAGGCAGCCTGCATTATGGTTGAGGTTCCCATTTCTGTGTCCTGCTCAGGGGGCATAAAAAAGATAACGATAAAATCGTCTGTTTTTCATATATATTGCGTATATTTCCTTCAAAAACTGAATCAAAAAGGAGCTATTTGTAAGCACCTGAGAGAACAATAGATAGACAACGCTGGCATTCTCAGTTTTTCCATGGAAGTCCCAAAAAGAACACTAAAACGAGGATAAGACATTGACTCCCGGAAAGAATGTTTCAGAGACGACTGGTTCTATAGGCGATCGGGGTTCTTTGTTCCTCCAGCCACTTTTGCCAGCGAACCATTGGGATAAGGTTAAAGGTTAATGGACGATCGAAACAAATATTCCTTTTATCAGGAAAAATCCACCAACAGCTGATTTTGCATATTTACAATACCTTCGCCGATTTACAGAACAGCGCAACAGAATGTTAGCGGAAAAGGGTAGTCAACCAATATTCCAAATCTAAACCTGGTGTCTTACTCCCTCAATGCCTCTACCCTGATTTCCCTACAGATAAATAATGACCTGTAACATATTATCTTTCAAGGTGGACATGCAGCCTCCAAAACCTCAAACGTCCGAATTCCGATGAAGGTTGTAAAGTTTTGACATGCTGTTATTTATCCTCTGTAGGATTCCAAATAATGTTTTCGTTAAAGCCTTCTATACTGACTACGTCAGGCAGCTAGTCTAGGACGATATGGTTGTCACTTTTGGCAAGGGGACACTCAATGCTTCATGTGGACATGAAAATTGAGAAGAAAAGGGTTTCCTTCTTTACACGTACGATCATAGCATAAAGCTTAGTCATCACATGCCTAAATTGGCTGAAGAGCATGGCAAGAACGTAATATGTGACCTAACTCAGGAATCAGCGAGCAATACACGGGGTCGGTGGTAATAGGATTTTTATGGGTGGGGTTAAATAAAGAAAAGGAGAGTGCCAACCAAAGCATAATCCTATCTATTGTTTCGGTTAGGGTTAGCATTTATTGTCGGGTTAGTAGGGTCACACAATAGTTTGTTGCCTCGAGCTGTGTGCGGATTGCGAACTTCGTTAGATTTACTTCACGCCGACCAATATGCAAGATATCATTTCTGGCTGCCCTGAACCACTTTCATACGGACTCTTGAAGGGCCGACCTATCCTTTGTCACCTGCGTTGGGTTGCATATTACATTCTTGTCAAGAGCACTTTAGCTGTCCGTGGCAAAATTAGCTGCAACACGGGTATTTCGTCGTGCGCGAATCAAAATCCTTTCCATAAGAACTGCCTGTGGCAACGCGACTTGCGAGGGTTTGCTTTGGCCCAATGGATGTCAAAACTCCCGATAACAGCAAGTTCGCTTACAGTTAACCCCAAGCAGTACAATTAGGACGTTCGCCTTACAACTGAATCAATCTTCTGGTGCAGCAAGATGCTTTTCCTAGGCGTGATACATTTGCTTCATCCTGTAATTTAATAAACCATGAATATCTACGATATATATGGAAAATAATTAGCCTGTAAAATGTCTAATTCGAAAATAAATTAAGTTAAAATTGCATTGGAATGTGTCAGCTTCAAGGAACTAAATGCTGGAGTAATTCGCAGGGTAATGTTACCTCTACTGTAGAACTCTATGTGCCTAAGTCCTCCGTAAACGCACAATACCGTTATTGCAGGTTCTTCTTTCTTGTGTTTTCTCTAGTTCGAAACTTTTTCACAGTTTTTTTTTCACAATTTTTTTAACATATTTACCATCACTGACGCCTGAAATTACGCCAAATAATTAAGCCGACATTAATAAAGCGTGTCACTGTTAAATGAGCTTCTTAACGAAACCCGGTTCTTTTGTCATAAAACCCTGAGTTATCCTAAACTCATTAAAATCGAAGACTTTCTAAGCTGTATACGAGAATAGTTATCATCTATTATAGAACATATCTGAAGGACTGCCAAGTCAGCATTCAGATAGAAATACGAACGTAATACTTCAAGAGGCAAATAAAATTTGTGGAGATCCTGAAGAGAGCATTGCGACAGGGCTTTCTGATATACGACATTTAAAATGCCCTTGGCAGAAAGTCCAAAAACTAGCTTTGGACGGTGGTTCTTGATGGAGATAGATTTTTCCAATTAAGAACTATCTTGCAAAACGCTCCCTGCTTGATAACCGTCCGAAAATTTAATCTGCCTTAAAAAGAAAGATGGCTAACCTTCACCATGTTAAATACCGCATATGTTGGTGAAATTCACCTACCTACTATATAAGTCAATTGACGATTAGGTACGGGGAGGATAGAAGCATGCACTGATCTTTCCTGGTTTCTGTACGGAATGTGGATCACTCCATCTTTTACCAGAATTCCAAAACCCAGGTGTGTTCGTAGTGATGAACAATCAGTAAGCAAAAAGTATAACCGATTGTCATTGGCAGACGGCAGTGACCCTACCACGAGTCCAAACGACCGGAGGGGTTGAAATTACGAAATGTAGCATCAGGACAGACTTGTAGGCGTGCCACCTAAATGATTTATATTATTCAAGATAACAGCCAGCAAGACGCAAACCATGGCTAAATGGTAGGCCTTTTGGCTTTATACTCAGCAATAAAATTTATTGAATTGCAGTTTGAGCTCTTTTCGGCCTGCGACCGGAGTATGACTGACTGACAAGTGTAAGTCCTAAACGGCCTTCGCAATTTACCTTGTCTTACTTTATAAAGTTTATCAAGGCATTTCAGCTGGATTATTTTACGGTGTGTTGTGACAGTAATTCCTTGGTAACCTTGAATCTGGCAAAGCAAAATTAAATTATAACATTACTTCGATGGAAATAAATTGGCAACCATAGTTATTTTGACGATATCCATTGTAAAGACCCTTCCGCTGTCATGGTGACATTCGTACTAGGCACGATAGCCTTTTCTTTACTCTCATCGTTAAAGCATATTTGGACATTTTACACTAACATGGCACCGTGCTGGATGCAAATAGTGCGTTTACCTGTTAGAGGCAAATCATACAAGCGAACAAGGGCTCTGGCGGCCTCGCATAATTTCTGCGACCGAATGTCTGTCGACAACTTTACTTACTGGACTTCTGAGCGGTAAGTGTCTACTTCCACGTTATTCCCTCCCCATAGCCAAACAAATGAACGTGCTTGCCTTGACTAGCGGATATCTTCATTGTTGAATAAGATGGAAGTGGGTACTACTCCTTCCTCCAGTGATACAAATGGTCTTGCGCTAAATTCCATCAAGGTTACTAATTTTCATGCACTAAATCTTAGGTTAACATACATTCCTACCCAAATCTCAACCCTAGTCCTGAGCCAAAATTAAACACTTCCCTATTTTTAACCCCAACACTAACCTAAACCCCATCCGTAATCTAATTAGAATTTAACGCTAGGCCACTTACACTACAGAGATGCCATTCATATTTCGGTGTGTTTCCCAGCCTTCAGGAGCACCTACTACAGAATTTTCTGTATACCGGGCCGTCGTTACCTCCGATTTTTTAACCATATATTTAGCCAGAGATTTGGGAGAATTTGGCACACACCACGTTGGATATAAGCAAATATTCTGGATAGAATTAATTTTAAAATATGCCAACAAAAGGTTCGTAAATTCTAACAAACTCAACTCATATGGTTAATGATCGGAAAACGGGATAAATACCTAGGTTGCCTGACTAATACTTTTGAATTTTTGGGCCATTTAAATAGATATATCTAATATTTTGACATAGTGCATTTAAGCTGGGTAGAAGATGAAAGAGATACCGCACTGAACGAAAAGCCCTCGCACTCGGAACAGGCAAAACTAAACTAAACTAAAAATATGTCCCATCATTGACACTTTCACTGGGAATTTCTGTAAAAATGATAAATTTCACCGAATGAGACCTATAGTTTTGCCCTCCGCAATTCTCTTGCCTTCCAGCTTAACAAAAAATACGTCTCGGGAAAAGTGAATGTTTTCTAATCAACTGTTTTTAGAATACAGCTGAGTTGACATCCTGAGATGGTTTTCTAGAGAGCTGCTTGCTAGCTTCTTTAAAGTAAGTGAGAGCAGCAATATCTAGTTGGCGACGTATTAGGCCCGTTAATCAGAAAAAGCTGAGGGTACTTCCTTTTATTCTTTGCTTCATGACTACATGTCCACAAGTCTTTTTATGCAAGTTTAATGCAAGTGCTAGGCCAGTTGCTTGACTAAACAGCGTAGTGACAACGGTATGTTATATAATCGTACTTGTATAAAATAAGTAATGGTTTTGTGCAGTTTTTACACATACGCCTTTAACTGTACTTCCAAAATGGTTGCTTTTACCAAAAAATTACTATCTGATAAGTCATAGTAGGACCACTGGAAGTGCAGAATATGACAACTGGTCCTCATCTTTGTAGTTCTAGTCCCTTTATTATATTGCTCAACTACAAACCTGTTTACCAAGACAACTCAGAGTCCAAGTTGTCTTGTATATGATTAAATGACCAATACTTACAGTCGATTTATCCTTGTTTTCAACCACGCACATTCCACACCCATATCTTCTATCTGCAGTATTTTGTATAGGTGCTCGGCGATAACCCTTTCAATATCCAGTGTATCCAAAAAAAATATTCAAACATCAATCTATACTGCGTTTACGAGTTAATATGAGATAAGGGGGCAAAAGTTGCTTTATAATAATATACAAATTAATTCCCTCGTATGCGAAACGGGCAGATTCCCCAAATACATTCTCTCACATTGTATCATAAGGCATAAATCAGTTACAAATGTATTTTGTTTGACTATGGATCGCTGTAACTGTATCCGCCATTATTAATTTAGAAAATAATAATCATACCTAAGCCTTTAAAATGCAAATATTGATAACCAGAAGAGAACTAAAAGACTGTTGACTACCGAAAACGAGTAAATAAGAGTTTCGAAGATCGTTGAAGGAAAGCTTCCGAGCTTCTTCTTAATGGCTGTGATCTGGCATGGGACCTGCCTCGAATAAGTCCTTCGTGGTCCTCACCTCCCCTTGTTTGATGACCAGGCACTTGTCCGGATGTCGTTTGGCGATTTCTGTAGGCTGGTTAGCGAATCCAACCTTGACGTCTTTCTCACCCGGAAGATCGGCAGTTATACAAGCCGCAGTGTAGAAGGTATAAATATCCGTATCCTCAAGTTGTAGTGGGCAGAGTTGCGGTGGACATTTAAGAACGCGGTCCAAGACCCACACTATGCCATCCTTGGCGTGCTGGTTGAATTTTACCACCTTTGGCTAAATTGGAATCATATCATATGGGATTGACCAGCGAGCTTTAACATGCGTTACTACAAAGCACGTGAACTAACGTAAAATGAATGAAGTTTAGGGTAACAGGTCAAATGTTTTTTTTAATATATGCAATCTATTTTTGAATTATTTTTGCAGCACTTAGAAATTGAGCGTACCTCCTGATTAAGGAAAATCACTCATTGTAAATTCTATTCAAGGTGTTTTCCTTAGCGTAAGAACTAAATGGATCCTAAACCAGTCAAAATATGCCACTAAGACAAGTGTCAAATGCAATAAATCGTACCCATTCCTCCGTGGGCAATCCATCATAGCCGATTCGCATTTCATTTTTGTCATTCATCCAGAAAATTAAGTCCACACCAGCCGAAGATGGGAACCGATGAACTGTGTTCTTATCAAAGTAACCAATGTCTCCTCCCCAGAGGTATAGGGGTACATGATTCAGAAGCGTGTACTTAAAAATTTAAAGATACAGAATGTACATGCAACTCATTATGACCAATAATTACAGATAACATAAGTTGGAAGTTTGTGATTCTTTGGTTTGACATATAAAAGAATAAAAAAGAAGGTTACCTCAAATTGATAGATATTTATCTGCGGTTTCCAACGTGTGTTGAAGTTCATACTCGGGACTGAAAATTTATGCCAGTTTTACCGTCCGTTTTTGTCGCGTTTCTCCACTTAATCAACATTGATGAAACGGAGATCGCCGGTACAAGTCGAGTTACAGTTCACGAGGCCATGCACTTCACTTGATAAAAGTTTTATCTTATGAAATTGTGACTGATTCGTAGTAAAGTACCTATAGTCAGTCAATGAACAGAAGTATTTACTTATGCTTGAAGTAACGCTAATATGAAACAGATAGTGAGGAGAGGTAAAAATGTACACTTGGTAATGATTCACACCTTTTCGGCTCGCTCCGGGGAACCCTGAAAGGCCGCCAATTCTGGACTGAGTACGTTTTTTCCAAGGGCTTTTGAACGTGGATCGAGCCAACCATCGTTCTCAGTGACAAGAAACAGATTTTTGGGCTTATTCGGTTTTGTGATTTTGTTTTCAGCGTCCGCAACCTTCATAATGTTGGCGGCATGTCTGTGTAAAAGGGAATTTGGAGAATTTACGAAAAGTTTATTATTGCGCCTTTTTCATATTATAATTTTAACAAGACCTGACCTATGCTTAAACATTGATCAAATTTCCAGTTTTTACTTTTTAACTGGCTTTATGTAAAATAAGTTTCTGTAAATGGAGCCAAACTGGTGTAGATGTTGTTAAAATTTTCAATTTTTTTGGTCTCTGATTTACAACCCAACGGATATTAGACTAGATTTTAAAACGCTATATCCACTACGCAGGTGACATAATTGTGAGGGGAATTATTGTTGTTTTATCAACTTAAATAACCTGAAACACTGACTACTTTCATTCACTTTCAAAAATGTATTTAGAAGGTGCGCTGTATGTTTTTGCTCACATAAGTTTCGCCTCTACGGCGGGTGACCTGTTATTCAAACTGCATATCCATATCCTGGACGGCGTATTTTGTAAGAAACAGTCGAGTGAGAAAACCTAAACTTCGTAAGGTTTTTAAGATTAAGTAGTAATTTTGCACTGCACTTTCTAGTAATCTATCTCAGTGAAACTTGAAAATGAAAGTGTGGATAGGATAACCATGAATCTAATTATTATTCAATAAATTAACGCAATAAGGAATTTTTAAATCGCTTCTATTTCTCCCGTTAACCTAAATTGCGAGCCAATCTTCGGATAGTGATCCATTTGCAGGCTACGATGTAAGCCCTCAGGGCAGTGATACGCAGACTGCTCGATGCTTACTTGACTAACGTTCGAGCCTCAGCTGGGCAACCTGAAGTTAGCCATAAATAACCGATGGCGAAACATAAGCCAAAAATGGTCATTCTGGACTGTTTCCATTTTTTCCAGCCTACAAAACTTATCTGTCAAATAATTCGAATATATTTCGGGAATAAAACTGTTTAGTTGGCATTTCAGGATTTGTGAATCTAAAAAATGTCAGTAGTCTATTCAGTGCATTGTTCTTTTGCAGTGACAGATGAAAAACGACGAATAGTCAATCATTCTAGCAGGAAGCCTGAGAGGAATATGGCTACTTACGATAGTTCGGGTGCACTATTGACAACCTCTGACACATTTTTTTCTGGAATAACGTTGATTCGTGAAGTCTTGAAAATAGAGGAGCCTTTGAGTGGGATTGAATCGAAGTTTGTCACTGTGGAGTAATGGAAATTCAGCTAAAATGACGAAATTGAGAAGTAATTAAATGGCTGAACAGCAAAGTATGATACGTTTTCCAGTTCAGCTGTGAAAAACTTGCCTTGGAACCCATCTTATCCTTAGTAAAGTAAGTTGTCTCGTAGAGCTCATCAAACTTGTTGTTCGTACGATGACCGTCCGTGTGTCCGGAGAATTGCTCAATGTTCTTCAGGTTTCCATCATGCTTTATAATGTGATAACGAGCAACGCGACATCTGTACTCCTTGTCAGTCTGGTAACGTTCGTACTCCTTCTTAAACTGGGGATATTTTTCCACCCTGTCAGAAGCAACAAGAGATTAACCTTATATTAAAAAGATATTTATAGAAATTGGAAATAGAAATTTGTGGAGTGGACGAAAATGGGGCGAACTTATTTCTAGAGACCAAAAACGGACAGAATAAACTGTAGGGTGATAATCTGAATACAGTTGCCTCATATGACGTGAATTAACGGTGGAGATGATGAGGATGATGATCACGAATATGATGGTGGCGATGAGTTTGATGTTGAGGACGTGGGGGAAGGGGGGAGGAGAATTATTAATATTAATAACGTGAGGTGAATATCAAAATGGCTCTTATGACGAGAGAGTGAGCAGTATTGCAATGAAAAAAACAACTTCGGTTGTGATTGTGTCAGCCTAAGACTGACGCTTTAGTGGCATTATTGGCGCCAGTGTTATAATGCTGCTGTAGTAGTAACCATTGTAATTTAGTCTTAATTACAGGTAAGAGGATCAAAAATTACATCGGATTAATACTAAAGACCCAAGTATTTAGCTACTAATCTAAATCACGCTCGATCCATCCACTAATTGATAACATTCAATGTTAATACTGTCGGTATAAAAGCACAGGGGGTCTTCTCCTGTGTCGGACAGGAAAAACCATGTATGGCAGGTTTTTATAGTTTGAAACTAGGAGAGACACATGTTTCGGACTGCATGCATTGTGCTTAGAAAAATTGAATTAATTTCTAGACTGTTGTGACATAAATGGACGAACAGTAATTGTATTGACCTAGCAATAAAGATGGTCAGATAACCTAGTAATTCTCAGTGGACAGCTTATAACAGTGACAAAATTGACTGATTTCTTGAGCAATTCGGCGGCCATTCGGCATGAACCTATGTTTAGACTCCCGATTAGTATCAGTATCCTCATCTCTGACGTGTCACCGGGCTCCAACTGTGACCCCGCATGAAGAATTCTTCATCAAGAGCTCTTCGGCCAAACGACTAATACTTTTCAAATGTTAATACCAGCATACGATTAAAACCCTCGCGTGTTTAAGATTCGCCAACACCCCCTGGTCATTAAATACAGAATAAGCCCAACGTTGTAGTCCTCTTTCTTTCTGTCAAAAAGAATTTGTACGTGTGTCACACACCACCGCTATTGTTACCGCCATCTGAGATTTTCACTCCCTTTGTCGGGGTATGCCTATGATTCTGAAGCGTAAGAACTTACTCTATGCTAGCGCCTGTACCTGGCCTCAGGACTTAACCAAAATACACGGAGCGGCGCCGCGGGCCCAGTCCTGAAAGTCGTTCATACTTTTTTAAAATTTTTAGCGTACCTCATCCGTACAAATGCATGATTTCATAGCGCAGACGGCATGGGTACGTTCGATGCGCGGATCGACTTTTGCAGACAATCGTACAGTGCTTCCCGGTATTTATTTTTAGAGGACTGGACCATCCTTTGAAATCTCTGCCATGGACCCCACCGTGCAGCTCCATCCACCCATCCATTTGGTGTGGTGGTAATGGTGTTTGCTTCTTGGATTGCTCCAGAAGGTGGTCTACGCAGGGTACGCCCCTACCCTCGCCGTACGGCAAGGAAACTTGCATTTGTATTAGTGGAGCTACAGTTGGTAGGGATGCCTTGTATGGCCGCCTGAACAGGATACGGAAACATGAACCACCTCATCCGCTTAAAATTTCAGAAAGGGTACCAATGCCCTTGTCTTAACGCTAACACTAACCTAAACATAAAACTAAACTGTCACCTTAATCTTAACCCTAGCCCTACCCTAAACATAGAGCCCACAGTTAACATGATAATACCTTTAACACGAAGCCTTATAATGACCCTAACCCCACCTCTAACCTTAACATCGAACGTAAAGCTTACCTTAAACTCTACCCTAACCCTCACCGTAATCCTACACATAATTTCCTAGGAATGTAGCGCAAAATCACATGCATTGTAGACGGTTCCTTTTCCGTATCCTGTTTACTTGGCCATACAAGGCATTCTTACACGAAAAGTAAAAAATGAAAGACCCCGGGCTAAGGAAAGACTCTTGCATACAAGTCTGAGTCAGACCTTAGAAGAAGAACATGCGCTAGCAGGGTTGAAGTTCTTACCCTATGGAATTGCGTGGATTTTCTGACCAACAGCGGTAAAATTATCATAGGAGTATTTTAAAAATACGCAGCAGGACTATTCACAAACATTGGACATATTTAATATGATCGAAAAGTCATAAACGTTACTGAATCCGCTGCATCACCAACCAATCTAGGATAATATGTATTCCGGATACACAGGAGAACGAGATCTGTGGGAAAGTGGTTTTTTTCGAAAAGTTTATCAATGCATTTATGGACGAATGTCACCCACCCGCAAAAATTGGACATACCGATGGCCAAGATGATGGAGTACTTTCTCACATTGCTATTTAAGGGTATCCAGTAAGCGGGCTTCTAAATCATCGCTTAAACATTGTTATCGCTTGAACGTACCCAGCCACTAAGAAATGACTTGTTTTCTTTAACACTCTACTTGGAGGCAAGGATAGACTGCCGTTTTAGACCTTTTAAATTTGCATTTACGCCTTCACTTGCTCCTGTTGGGCAGGTTATATTGGTTGAAAAACTAGGCGCCTATTCAAATGGACGTGAAAACACTATCCTGTCCGGCTAAAGCAAGGCATGGAAAATTCCATCTGTAGTGCAATTGTAACTCACTTGGTTGACAGCGGCCACCGAATAGACGTTAACCATTCATTCTTGGTTATCTATAAACTGCCAGCTAGACACCACAAGTTCCGTCTGCAGCGGATACTTGTGGCGGTAGAAGCAGTGGCCACACGGCTAGCCCACCCTAGCCTTGTGCTCACACAAAGCGTTCCTACAGGTCCTAGGGCTCCCTTAACCGAAGATGAACCCAGCATGCGTGTTCACTACTGCCACGGCACAGTAAAGCGACAAGACAGAGTCAGACGCCTCTTTCCCCGTCCCCTATCCCCCCTCAACCGCCTACCCCTTCTCCTCGCCTTATTCTCTGACAGAACTAGGCGTCTGAAGGCTCTCAATCCCTTCCCACACTTATTGTTTTTGACTGCTCTTGCCAATCTACACTTCCTTATATTACTGTACAGGCCGGATCATGGTAAATGCAAAGCGTGCATTTACTGAAGATGACTTCTTGAATGTTTAAATGGGTATAAATCACTGAATACGCGAAAAGGCTACTCCGAGAAAGCAGTTGGGTAGAAGAGGGCTTCTATTCATCATCAGATACAGCAACGCAGGAACCTAGCGGGAGTTCCTTGTGGTCGCCAATGTCTTACGTGCCGGGCAATTAAGAACTTGAATGCCGGTTACTAAGCCAACATCTCAACAAGTTCAGGCATTTGCGATTTATACCGTGGCTGCTAATTTTAGCAGGTTCGGGGTTGCCTAATTACCGCATCTTATAAGCACTAAAGCCGTGTGCAGGTGCCAACTGCATCTGTTGCGACGTTTAAAGGATTGGCACGTGAAAGAGTTCAATGTATTAGGTGAAAGGTATTGTTTTCGGACTATGGAACTTGAGCTTGCATGTCTGACTGAAGGTGGCAAAAGACGCCACTGTATGAATTTAAAAAGTTGGCTTCACAATGTTTTGGCAGATATTCTTGGACATCTATTTCATAGTATTAACCTCAACAAGGTGTTGTTCCGGCATCCCCAAGAACAGTTTTTGTTGATCAGAGCTTATTCAAAAGATGAAATCCTGTCAAAATGATTTGACTTACAATCAAATGCGCTGTTTTCCGGAGCAATTACAGCATACTGGTCAGCATCGTTCATGTAGAGGTCACAGTCTTTGATATCATTGATGAACTTGTCAATGTTATTTGCCTTCGCGCATTCTGGTCTATCGATGAAATCCTTTAACGTGAGAGCTAAAAAATTAAGAAGTTTTGACTGACATTCTGCCCACAATATGAAAGGATTAGACTGGGGTCATTAACGAGTGAGCTTTGGTGCACGGGCTGGTTTCTCAACAGGCTTACAGGTTAAACATTGGCAGGGCCAGGTTAAAAATAGTTGACACATTGTTTCAATTAGCAGTATTGATTGGTGGCATTTAGGGATTTTGGTCAATATGCCCTCTTCTTGACATAAAGTTAGTCACAGAACTACTTCTGAAATGCGTGTTACCTGTCGCAGAGGACAGTCAACATGAATTACAATAACCGACAAATGAAGTGATTACGTCAAATCAAGGCGCTATGAATTTTCAAACAAACTTGAAGGGTTATTATAGGGTTTTGATCTGAAAACACTGCAGACTTACTCGAGCTTGGAGGCACTGGGCTATCCAACATGTGCAGCACACCATTGCCTGCTGTTTGATCCGTCTTCGTAAAGGCGTGAGTATTTCCACAAACATCCTTTGATTTTGTGCACCTCCTGCTGGTTGTTCTTGTCGACACTGCACTCAACATTAACGTTTTTTCCATTCACTCGGGTCATGCTTTGTGAGCTCTTGTAAAGATCCGAGGAACATTTCTTGCCTTTGCTCACGTGGCTGGCCGCAATCTGAATTTTTAACGCAAGTTGCACTTCTTGCAATGAAACAAGTAGCAATTTATGGTGACATTGGAAACTGAAACAGCCGAGGTTTATGCCATACCTCCTTGGCAGTCCCCTACCAGCTAGTAACTCTTTGCAAATGCCTTATTAGAAGTCCTTTATTAGGGTTATTTGAGCAAGGTACTATGATAATAGGTGATCAGTGTCCATAATATATCTTTTTTTAAAAAGAGCCAGGCAAGTAAGTCTTCTTTTGTCATTTTTAACTGTCTATTCTGAACTAAAATGATATATGCTGAAGGCGCTCGGAAAAATTTATGATTGCCCAGTTTAAAAGAACAGCTTTGGTTTAGTTTAGTCTAGTTAGACTGGATGCTGTAAGTAGACACAAAAAAGTATAAGAGGGAGAGGCAAAAGGAAATTGCCACTGCTGTTGATAATGAGGGTACTGCTGGTTTTGATGGTAGTGGTGATGACAATGATGATGATGATGACGACGATGACAATGAGGAGAATCATGATACCGATGATGATACCCATGACCATAATCATGACGATTTTGGTCGTCCCCAGAAGGCGGAGGAGAATTATGAGGATAAGAACGACCATTATTATGAGGAAATAGTTCAGTAAGGTTGCAATGTCGACGAGAATAAACAGTAGGAGGTCAATAAGGGTGAAGATTTCTTTGGGGTTAAGTGACAGAGAGGAAGAATAAGAAGGAGGGAGGGAGAGAAGGAAAGAATGAATGAAGAAAGCAGGGGAAGCCAGTGAGAGTCAGCAAAATAACAAGAAATACTTAGGCGCCAGGTTGAAAGTTACCTGCTGTATTGCCTCAGGAGTCTTTCCCTGTTTCATTTCACGCCAGCTCCTAGCTGGGGGCGCGGTCACTGTGTACATTGTAGAGCCATCCGTCATCTCAAGCTCCCTTTGAAGGTCTTGCGGCAGGTCGTTTGCGAATTCTTGAGTCTCGCTGTTTGACCGCAGCAAAGACATTAAAGAGGTCTTGTCCAGGTTGCCGAGACCTAATCGGGGAGTCAAGGGCTTGCGGGAGAAAGAAAACCCGTAACACTGAGAGCAGCCATTTTAAGTCACTTCAGAACTTTCATGTCTGTAAAGTGCATACTCATGATTACTTCCACTGTAGTGCTGCTTATTATCATGCGCAGCTGCCTTTCACTATGACCTCTGATGGCTATCTAAAAATGTATATGGGTTGTATTTGAGGTTCAGCTGCTTCGCCAGGTATGGGTTCAGAAAGCAGATTTTTAGAGAGTAGATACGGCAGATTTTAAGTTTGGAGGATAGCAGATGTAAACAAAAGAACGGATATAACAATAGGGATCAGTTGAATGGAAATCGGGAAACGAAACAGAGCAACAGTGAGAATGTTGGAAATTTGAGAAAAAGAAGGGTGTTCGCAAAATGACTGTTAAAGCCAAAAATGAAACATGAAAAACGAGACTTGGCAGAACATGGTTACAAGGTAAGATTTTTAGGCGAAACGTATTTGCATTTTTAAGCCATGAAGAAAAGTAAGTGTTTTATTTTAGTCATGATAACGGTGGTATGATAACACGTGGCCAACAAGATCAAACGAAAGGGAACAAGGCTCTAGGTTTTGTAACAAGACTTACCCGTCGAATAATATGAATGAGACCAGATTGACATTCAATATCGGCCTGTGACAATTCTGTGCATTCTACACTCACGGTCTAAAAAAAGAAAGGGAAAGGAGACAATCGTGGTACAAGAAACATTATAGCACCTATTTTGGCTAAGGAGAGTAAATTGTTTTATAATGTCTGCAGCAAAAAATGATAAAAGTTGACCGCGCTGATTTGAACTAACCCCGTAAGGAGATCGGCTTATGTCCAACTTTTGGTTCTGGTAAACGGATTCTAATTGCATTCCGTTTTTGAGAGAATCAGCGTAGTGCCTTCCTTTTACAACGTGATATTTGACAGCCGCACTATTCCTGAAGTAATAATAGTAATTTCAGTCCAGGAGCACTTGGAAGATTCCGTTAAATTGCGTGGATGAATGAAAAAGAATTAAATTTTCCAAAACCTGAATTAATCACATACCAACGACTGGAACTTGTCCATAACATTTAAAATATTCTGTCCTCTGTTTCATTTAAACCAAGGGTGTCCAGCATATTTAAAAGGTACATTTTCGGAGAAAGCTGTTTCTCTCAAGATAAGCAAGCAAGTTTTGATATCGGAACATTAAACGATTTACTCCGTAGCCGATTGACCTTTGTGTTGTTCATTCCTTTTTAGATGTCTGCTAACTTATGGAACAGTAAAACAATTGTGTACAGCGAGAATCAGTGTAACGTTCATTAAAAGAGAGAATAAAATTAGCGGCAAAAACAGGAAAAATTGCAATGAATCCTTTAAAGTAATTATTCTTTATCAGTCAGTCATTACCAAGTCCGAAGTTGTCAACCCCTGAGGCTGGAAACAGTGACCTTTTGGTTTTAAGTCCAATGGCCTAATCATTGACCCACGGGCTTACTGCCATTTCACTTGCAATAGGATATACTGAGAATTATAGAGGGGCGAACACCAACCGTGCACCAGGAAGGACTCAGCCCAGTGTAGCCTGCTGCTCAATTTACAACCCCGCCAGCAATTGCACAGTGGCTATTAGTATAGGCAGAATAGCATTTCCAATAAAGTTAAGGGAGACGTAAACGACCATTTCCGGCTTATAAATCGTTATCAGCCATCCATACCCAATCCGATGTTTGAAATCCCTGACATGAATATGTCACGTTTGAAAAGAATCGTGTGCTAACATACAATTGAGGGCATAGAGGGATGGGGTTCATCTTACCTTCCCCTTCCGAATCCCAGTTAAGATGAGTAGGTTACCTGACCTGCACGGAGACAGTTTAAAATAACATAAGAAGGCACACTTACGCGTATAGATCCTGCGTAAAACATGCGGTACCCAATTGTGTTTGTCTCATAATTGACTACAAGAAGCATGGCCTGGACATCTGGCAGAGAAGAGATTAGAACTACCCAGCTGTTTCTTACGAGCCGAGTCTTGTAAGTGTTCAAAAAGTCCTGGTAAACACTCAACCATGTAGAACTTCCAGATCAGACTTTCAAATCCATTGCAACCCTTCAAGGCCGGAGCGGTACAGGTGACAGGTAGTCACAGTGAAACGGCCACCACGTCAGTCGTACTTGCAACAAGCTGGTACTTACACCCGCCAAAACTCCTCAGCTCGTACCGCTGGCACCAAAATGACCTCAGAGGAGTGGAACTTCCTACATTGCCCGATAAGTCTCTTGAATGACTGGAACTTCTTTCCCAGCGACGGTCCGGAATGTGCTCCCCGACCTCCCATTAGTTCTGCTGTTAACTGCGACCCAGAATTGATGCGGTGCACTTTGACTACCGTGCCTGCTAGTAGTCATCTGCAATCCCAGTGCCGTCTCCCGCTCGGTCTGGTTATTCACCCCTTCCACGGCGTCAATGACCTGCCTGTGATCCAGACCTCAGTGATCGTGCGCTGTCGGTCCTGTCGCACCTATATTAATCCCTTTGTGAAGTTTCTGGACAATAATCGTCGCTGGCGCTGTCCCGTTTGCATGCTAGCTAACACCATACCTGACGAGTTTTTCTACTTTCCGGCCTCGCGCACCTACGGCGATCCCTCGCGTCGACCAGAGATCACTTCTCCTACCGTGGAGTTCATTGCACCTTCTGAGTATATGCTACGACCGCCACAGGCAGCCACTTATGTCTTCTGTCTGGAGGTGAATCACAGTGCTGTGACTAGCGGTTATCTGGACTTTGTGTGCAACCTTATTGCTGATCACCTTGAGAAGATGCCAGGTGACAGTCGTCGTCAGGTGGTCGACCTAGACATTTATCCAATGGGAGTTAGAGAGCATTAGTTGATCTCATTTAATGCCATCTTGGGAACTTAAAATCAGCAAAACAGCGCCGTGCCCAAAGAGCTGGCCTACGCTAGCGAAAACCCATTTCCATCTCCGGGTTCAACTATAACATTCCGCATAAATCCGTTGACCTGACTTCTGATTTTGACCGCAGTGTTGTCTTGAGCCTCATGCACAAAGCATGGAATTTACTCATACATGTTAATTTGATCCTAATATACAGGAAGAGAAGTTACTGCCGATAGACTGATGAGGTATAAAATTGCGCTCATGACTGGTGGCCTATCGTTGGGCCTTGTCTTAGATAAATATCAAAGAAAACAGTGCTTATCTTTAAGCTGGCTTTCTGTGCCCGTTAACCTTTGGCTTTTACCGGAAATTTAGTATATTTTGCAAACACCCGTAGATGTGTTAAACTCAGCTAAACTTACTTGCCTTAAATTAACAAGCAGCAGCAGCAGCAGCCTACACATACAGGCATGGGTGTGTTTCTTACCCTGCATAAGTACTTTCCAGGTCTGAGCCATCAGCAGGGAGAGGGGCGAATATTGTGAAGGGTTGGCCGTTCTTTTGTTTCAGTTCAGGTATCTTTCTGACGTGGTCCGCCATCCGTGAAAAGCCTTTAAAGATTTTAAAGTGGGGATACTCAGGTTCTTTCAGTGACATTTAAAGTTTCTTTTACTACGCAAGAATCCCTCGCACAGAAGGATGAAACCCATTCATGTTATAAATCTTACATGTTTTCTGAAGGTCCTTTTCCTTGGAAAATATGTCCTATAGCAAAATTCGCGAACTAAAGCTGTAGATTATTACTCAAGAGACTCCATATATGTAGTCGATTGCGACACTGATTACTGTTCAGCAGGCTGCTAACACCTTACATTTCCTACCTTCATTGGGCTGAGACGTCGAATCATCGTTATCTTCTGTAATTTTCTCTTTTACCCTGCATACAGATTTCAAAGAAAATGCTCTTTTTATGTTTTCTGAGCAGCTGGACTTTATTATCAGCCGTCGAGAGATGGTAAAGCTTGCAAGTTACATGGTGCATGTGGAGGCTTGTAGATACTTGCTTTATTTTGGACAATAGAAGTACGACTAATAATATTATTGTTTCCCTGCTCAGTTGGATACTATTCCACTTGTTGTTGAATATGAATGGCCTATCGTAATAACCATCGGCATATATACTACAACCGACCTAGAAAAGCATGCAAATAGGTTCAAGAGATGGACATATTCACAAAGAGATGAAACATTGAATAAGGTCAATAATCATATCCGTTAATAGTAATTTGCCTTGAATGTTGCATATTTCTGGGAAAAGCAATCAATAATGACAGGAAAAATCCCCTCGGTGAGTATCCGATCAGAAAAATCTTTGATCGACTGGCTTATCACGCGAGCTACCCTGGCACCCTGTCACCTGTAAAAAGTAACTATCCTCACAGCTCTGAGGCTGACCTTATGTGGTCTGTTGAGGCAGTACCCCAGACACGTTAAACTTTTAATCTTAGTTGTATTGGGAAGCTGAATTCACACACAGTCGAGCAGCACCTAGGTGTCTTAACACGATAAAGAGCCTTAAACAGTCGCAATCAATGAAAAGCATAGTTTACTCCTTTCAGCCCACATATTATGAAGGAAATATAAGCAGCTCTACCTGAAAAGAAATTTCATGATGGATAACTACGTAGGGGATTTATGCGAATTCACTCAAACTTACAAACTCCATGGTTTTCTTCGCTATTAAAAAGGAGAAAATATGCTTTCAATATCAAATTTGGGAGTAAATACTTCCATTGAAACCGAAGTTTAGACCATAAAGTTTAAATAACCACCGAACCTCAGCCCATTTTCTCCCATTTTACCAGCATTTAAAACAGAGACGTTCTACGCATAAACTTTGAAGCTAAATCAATAAGACTATGCATGGTAAAACTTCCTCTAATTTCCCGGTTAAGCTTTAACCCGTATGATATGAACTTTTGCGGACTAACCGCCTACTGTCCACATTATCAAAACTAGAGCCATATATGATTTATGTATTGAGAAGTGGCTCCATACTGCCAACATGGGTAAATAGTAAATATACTGAGAGCATGTTTAAGCCACGTTCATTTTGCAGTAGTGTGTAAATGTGTTGTGTTAAGACGCTGAAGCACGCCACAAATTTCAAGTACGATTTGTCGTAAGATAGTACTATTGGTAATATTTATTATAATCAATTCCTGGTGCCGTTTAATGGAAATGTTATAATTTTTTAAGGATTTATAATGGCGTGATTGAGCAAAAGATCTCTGTGGCTTACAAGTCCTCGTATGCGTGAAAATTAATTGTGACAAAAAGTGAGTGAAGGTGAAAAGAGAGGTGAAAACTGAAGGTGAGAGACACTGATTGCTGTTTTGTTCATCAGCCAGGTATAAACTAGTAATTTGTAGACAAGAACAGGTAAGCTCCAACGACAGCATATTTACTTATTAACACATGGTGATCATCCTTACTATTTGATCAAACAGAATCTTTAAATTCAAAGCACAGGCGTTCGAATAAAATGCTAGCGCCACAAACGTACCCATGCTTTCGAGAACAGTAGAGCAATCCTCAAATTGTGGAATCATTTTTCCACAGGGTGTACTGGAAGGGCCTCCCAAGGGTATGGAACTCTTTTCAAAGCCGGAACAACAGTTGTAGGAAAATTCCCTTGAGCGAACACGTAGAAAGTGAGAACGGTGCACTCAGGACGCAAAGCATAAAGTATATAATTATTAATTTAGGGCTGAAGAATCGGCAGTCTGTAAACGCTTTTGGTAGCATTCATAAGCATCTCTAATGTGCACCGGCCTGCAAGCAATACTAACAGAAGACCACGAGGTGCCAGTTATTACCTAGAGGTCAAAATACGGGACTTTGTATTATTCTATAAGGTCGTATATAAGTCTTGTTCATTTCCTTGACCAAGATGCAAGATAGCGTACTGCCTTCCGCTCTGCACTGGTGCTGTGGTTAAAAGCACCTGTTAGTGTCAGCATACAGGGAATACTTTAATTATCGATGAAACTATGGTGCACGTGAAAGATAACGATCGCTCTCGGAAGCAGGCGCGCTGATAAATGGTATTGAGCATGGTTGCATACTCGCTGCCACCCTCTTCTTCCTCACATTCTTCGCCATGCTTGTTGTTGCCTACTGTGAGACTGAGAACCAAACACCAAAAATGAAGGAAAACTATTCTCAACCGCAGCATGGAGGTGCTCTTAGTGGATGATAGACCGGCGTTCACAACCTCTTGATCACGGCTGACTGTGCGTAAAATCCAACACTGTAAAAGGGCAGACAACAGAGTTCAGATTTCTTGGCTTCCGGTTATCCCAAACTCGAGCTGACTATCAGCACCGACTGGCGTCAAAGTCTGACTACAAATGGAACCCCCTCACAAAAGTGGTAGCAAAATTTCAAGAATCAAAAATCGATTAAAATATTGGAAGGCAGCTCTCCAAAGCCTCTTTGCCTTTAGTTGGTTAAGCCATTTCATCTGAAGACGTCACCCTATTCTCTTAACACGAAGCTAAGCGTTTGCAGGGCTATTTGACTGACTACACTGTTGTACATGTCGGAAAAAATGGATGTGAATACCATAGTAGTAAAGGACCTCAAATACTGAGAAAAGGAAGGGATTCAGCATCCAGGCAGGTGAAACTGCTAGGGACCGGCCACGGCGTGAGGATTGTCAATAAGCACTCGCCCAGTACAATTATGGTTTTGTGTTGTCGCTACTGGTGTTTGCTAACAAGGCAGATAAAGCGTGCCACAAGGACACCTAAAAGACCTCCCCTTCAGAACCTACAGATCGATCACACAGCTTGTGAGGACATCGCCTAAAATTAGCAAGCGTATAACATTGCCGTAAGCACTGAACCAGTCCTTTTCAAACACAATCAAATAGCTTCAGGCAAGGGTAAAGGAGTGCTTCGCGGGACCCAATTTCGTGGACTACAGGTGCGAGCACCAAACATGCACCTCCAATATTTTCAACGTTTTTGAACATGTTCGGGCGCAGTGCATGTCAACTCGATCAACTCGCCTCAAAAAATTTCACTAGTTTTTGCATCATTAATTGGGTCCTGCATCATCATCAACATCCCTTTTCCACCAAAAATATAGTGTTTATGGTCTTCCTACGCGTATGAGATGCGTTCACACTTATAGAAACCTCGTAGATGAATTGGGGGCCATTTCGTGTGTGGAACGCGTAAAAAGCTCGTTTAGTGCGTCACCTGAGTCAACTGGGTCAGTAACTGAGTCAATGCCCACTGCCAGATTCGCAGCACAAATCTTGGTGCCACTCAAATATGCAGGTCCTTATATTTTATAACCATAGCATGTCTGTTTATTTTAGTTAGTTAGACATGTTATCTTAGGGTTACGCTTCCATCTGCGCTTAAAAAATTCTAAATAGAAAAGTTTAGGTTAAGCTTAGGTTTAAGACTGGGCCTGAGTTACCGAATAGGTTTGGGTAAATATTTCGGGTTTGGGGTTAGGGTTAATGTTAGTGCTAGGGTTGAGCTTGCTTGCCACCGACCGTTTCACTCAATCCAACCTTCTTTAACCAATAACCTTTGAATTCCTATTTTCCCCCTGTTTACACGCACCTAATTGGCATATTTTATATTTTGCGTATGTTACAGCACCTTATTGGTGTAAAAAAACCAAACTTAGGTTAGAAATGCAACTATTCTCAATACCTTTCGTAAACTCCATTAATTGCTCCGCTCACCTGTCCTTTTGATAAATCTACTATTATCATAGTGTTCGATTTGCAGGAGTTTCAGTGCTTTAATTTCTCACAAGAATTACATATAAAATACTTGACCTAATTTGCTTCCTTTGTAACCGATTCACGGACAAGTCACCTTACTTCCACATTTTGGGGCCGAGATGGACTTCGTCAATTATGGTGGCAACATTGTCATGGCAACAAATATGGAAATCTGCAATGAATTTAAAATCGGCTAATTTTTGAAAAACGGGTTTTGTATAGCAACCTCATGTGAGCTCGCTTCTACTATCTTTTGCTGTCTTCAAAGGCGGGTTCGGGAGTGAAACGAAAGCATCATACAAATAAGGTCTTTGATGGTGCTACTTACTGTTGTTTATAATGCTGTTCAATTGCCCTTATCTAAGCCATCATTTGACTACGACACCTGGATCGACAGGCGCCATCCATGCCCTGATCAGAGTAGATGCGTTCAATTGCGTTGAGCATGCTCTTGCTATAAGGCTGTGCATTCCACAAATATCTCAGCAATCTTTTCTTTCATCTTTAATGGACTGCCTCTCGGGCATCGTTTGATCAATATTTCTAGATGGGTAATATTGAAGAAAGTAACATAAGGCCGCTTCTCTCCTCAGATATCACCTATTGCATGCTACAGGTGCTTGCTAACCCTCTGCATGGAGCCTTCGTACAACTCGATTGTTAACACTATCGTTCAAAACCTGTGTAATAGGCGTATATTTCGAAAAATAATCATCTGAATTCTGTAAACCGACTGCCTTGCCTCTAG
The DNA here is from genome assembly GCA_017591395.1 of Schistocephalus solidus. NCBI lineage: Eukaryota > Metazoa > Platyhelminthes > Cestoda > Diphyllobothriidea > Diphyllobothriidae > Schistocephalus > Schistocephalus solidus. The sequence goes on from WEDG01002568.1 coordinate 106,514, forward strand.
ATCATAGACAAAATTCAGTTGTTTGGCCGCATCATTTTCCATCGCAACTTGGAGTTCAAAAAATATACGGTTGATATGCCTGCAAAAGCCTTCAATCACACTATTTCTGGTTATTATTAATATGTTACTTTATACTTTTTCTTTGCGCGTATGATTGATTTTTGAACAATTTGGGGTTCAGGTTTTCATACTCACAACTTTTGTCCACAACGTTCTATTGTGTAGGGGTCACAGCCAGAGTAGAGTAATGTTCCATCTGGTAGTTTCCACGAAGCGCAGTAGTGATATCTAAATGCCAAATTACAAAAAGGCCAAAATTATAAGTTCTTTAAGGAAAACAGATGAATTTCAGCAATTTTCAAAGCTATACCAGGGCAATAAGAATGAGAAGTATTCAATTCAAAACAAATAATGCTCGGTTCCGCAAACGAATGTTACAAACTCCCCAAGGAAATCAAGTTTACCTGTTTCCATTGACAAATAAAATTCTAAGCTTCATCTCTGTGCCGCACTATCGAGGACTGACTCAAATTATGATAACGTCCTAAATTCTCCAGTAAAACCTTCCACGGGATTCAAAGCACCCAAATTACTGTTCTTCTGATGCATCTGAATGGACATTTCCGCATCAATAGATCAAACGCCGCTCCCGTATTGTTGTTGAATGGGTGTTCACTCCATTTTGTCCACTGACACATTAAAGAGGGTTTTACTGCAGATCATTCGTTAGTAAGACCTCGATTAGCCTAGATTTACTGTTCCAGTCAATGTTAAATTTCATCAAGAGAACGCCAGTTAAAGTGGTCTGATGGATAACAAAACTGTATAGCCGTAGACAGGCGTAATCCCTTAGCCAACTCATGAATTTCAAAAAACTTAGCTCGTTTATTTAGCTGCCAGACTTCATGAACCAAGTTCTTTTTCGATGTCAAAGTGCACTCAAGACAAGTAACAAAGCAAACGTAAAATACTTACAATCAAAATTTCCATTCTGATTTGTCGCGCTTCTTTAACCTTGACATCAGAATTTTATAAGGCAGACTTGAGCCTCAAAGTGCCCTATAATCTCTCGAAATGCTACAGGTGTGACTCCTGAAGGACATTCTAATGGTATACCAATGATTGATTTAATTTAAGGAAGCATATAATCATTCGGACGAAGACACAGGTTTTCTGCTTTTATATTTATTGGTCTTCTGTACTTTTAAAGCCTACTGCACTACCTTTTAAGCAGAGAATCCACCAAGCAGTAGACTTACGTATGACAGATGGTATTCTAAGTAAGCTGGCATTAATTTATAGGTAAATATGAAATGCTTGTATGATATATTAGACAGACCGCAAATCTCCATGTCTCACTAATAGTAGTCACATGATGTACTGTAGTTTAATCTGCCTTTTAACGCCCACTACTCTTGTGTCCCACTCAGCAACGCTGTTAGTGCTTCCTGCATTGGCTGAAAAACAGTTTATTAAGTTTCATTATGTGCGCTGAACCGAGCACCCGATCAAGGAGATTAAACAACAGTCACCAATGGTATAAACGGGATTCACGCATGCCTGGATTCAGTTTGAAACCTCGACCTTCAACGGATGAGCGTAAAGATTTCTCAGTACTTTCAAAGTATTCCATTACAATATCTTTCTTTTAAAAATGTGAATCTCTAGTCAAGTATATGGCCAAATCCAAAAAAAACAGATTATGTGCACAGCTTTTATAGACCTACTACATTTATTTTATTGAAAATAATGCATACATACAAATGGGAGAATTATGGGATTATTAAAACACTTGTAACGCACTTGAACAAGGTTACCGTTGATTGTCCTGCAAAACCTTTTCTCAAACTGAAATTTACCTATAACTTTATAAAAGTGACAATTTCTCCGAAAAATGGGTGTATCCATAATTTAAATCGGATAGAAAAGGGCACGTTCCTTTTTTAACGCAACAGTGACAAACTAAAATTCGGTATTACTTTCCTTTGCCTCATTTCTCTTCATTCAATAGGGTCAAGAGGTTTTTTGGAGATTCTAGTCGAAATCGATAAGTTGCGATAATATTTGAGCTCTCTTTGGGATGTATAGCCTCAGCTCTGCCTATAGTAAAGGTTTACGTATGTTTTTACCTTCCATAGGCTAACCGAAGGGTCTTTACCATTTAAAACATCTTACCTTCTTTAGTTCAAAACATTCTCCCGAATTGCCATATTAGCAGTTACCTAAAAACATATTACTTTATCTCCTTAAGTAAAAAAAGTTACAAAAACTTCAATGAAAAAATTACCACCGTGTGAATTTACTTCCCTTACACTCCGCTAGAAAATTATTTAAAATAAATATACATTCGAATAAATACCTGTGAAACAGAAATGTTCTTTCAAATATGTACTTCGATCAAATATTCTAAACTTCTCACAATCTTGCCAACTTCAACATTTTCTTTGTTCTTGATTGTACATTGCTGTGTTCAGCAAATCGCAGCAGTTTGGTTGTGCATCCAACAGATAAATGTATCCGAGGAAGCGATAGGTATTAACAATTACTCCCAATAATCTGTTTTATTCATCCTTGCATATATTTTGAAATGCGGCAGTTTGGTGTCAAATCCAACATCTGTCAACCTGTTTTAAATGTATGTGTCCTTATTTCTGATGAAATAGTTTGAAATACAATAATCTCGCGCCAGTTGGTGGTTTGCTTCTCACGGACTTGACCCTTCACGGGTTTTTGTCGAGGACGTTTTCTGTGGATTTTCTATATTTCGCGGGATTCCATGTTTATATTATTTTCTTATGCATATTTCAGTGTGTACAGTACAGTTTTTACAAGCATAGGAAGATTTATAATAAAAGCGAAGAGCCGAGTTTCAGGACGCAGTCTCAAGGAAGGAGAGACAATCACTGGAGCAAGAGATTTATTAGCCTGAAGTTTCGGATTTTCAAACAAATTTCTCATCAGAAGCAGAGTCAGATATGGGTTTTAAAGTGCATAGGTTTTGCTGTATTTATAGGATGTAGTTGCTAGGTCACCACATGACTGTCCCTATTACAGCTCCAAAATGCATCCTCTGAAAGGCAATTGAATATCGCAAAATCTGGCCAGCTAGACTGTTATCGCATTAAGAGCAACTGTTTGCGATGCATTCGGAGCTGCCAATTTGGACAGGCATGTAGTGGCCTAGCAACTATATCCTATAAATTATGCAAGAACTGGACAATCCAATAACCATATCTGGCTCTATGTCTCATGACTGCTTCAACTCAGAATCTGAAATGCTAGAGTAATTAATCTCTTGCTCCAGCATAAGATGTTTTTATAAGTGTTGGAAAGCTTAATAAGGTTTCTTAGAGTGTGGGAAGGGATTATTGAGCTTTCATATATATATACTATGCGGAAATTTGAATTTCGCCGGGGTTTATTATAATCTTAAGTGATAAGTGGAGGTAAGTGGATGGAATGGTATATAGATGAGGTTTTTATAGTGTTCATAAGTGGTTTAAAACCCACCAATTGACTTAGTTACTGAATGGATCTATGTTTAAGGCTTACCCATAATCATCCGGGAATGCAAAAGCTGGCGGATTAGATTGATCCCCAAAAACCACACCCTCAGCAGCGAAGAGGATGTTCACGAAAACTGCCGCCAACGAAACACCAGTGCAAGGTTTCATCTGTTCGGTAGGTATCAGTTTGGAAAGCCGTCCTGGCTCCCTCCGGGTACGGTCGCGTGGTAAAACTGCTGGTGACAACCTCTGCCCTCCGACTTAATGCAGCACACGCAGGTATAAACAGTGAACACGATGCTGCCAACTACGTGCGTTTTATTCATTAGCCGCCTTTTATCTATGGACCCGCCAAGTGCTTAGTTGAGAACTGGTTTATATGTAGGACCTCGGCCAATTGTTTACGAAGCAGATGAACGAAGATTGCCAAAATGTTTTCTGCCGATGGGTAAAATCAAGGGGTTTGCGTTGCGTCTTTGTTCACAATGGAGACACGTGTATCTGTACTGGCGATAGTGCAGGGTTTTCCTGATGCCCGATGGATTTTACCTGATTTACGGCGTAGTCGCCATTTGGTTGATACCAGGACATTTTGCTCTCAAACTTGGTGGCAAATTAAACAGGCTGAAAATGGAGAAAATTCTTATTGACTGATAAGAATATATAGAAGGAAATTGAAAATGGAAGATTTTTAAGGTAAGCACATTCTTTCATAAGTTGCATGATCTGACTTTGTCGGCTTCAGTAAAAGAATTTTGAATTTGACAGCGACTTGCATGGACCAGCGCGTTTTCATTATTTTAGGCAGTTTAGTTAAACCGTTGTGGAAATCATTTCGTCTGCAGTCCATCCATTTTCCACTATTTCCTTTCCAGACCGGTAATGGCGAATATATTTGACTTTTATCTGGACCTAAACAATACTGCAAGATTTTTGTTTTTTAGCAAGTTCTCTAATATGGACGTATGAGTGGTGGTTTTAGGATTTTTTTATGACTTGGCTGTCCATACGTCAGTAGTACGCAGATGTTTTCAAGACTTTTGTTCTCCTATACGAGGTGGCAGTCATGGGCAAACGAACTCCGGTGCTGTTGAGTGCTCACCGGTTGGTTTTTCAACCCTAAAGTTTAAGGCCGCGGTCCTCACCGATCCAAACTATCCAGAGGAAACTACGGGCAGAAATGACCATGGAATATGCTCATATAGCTGCTTTGATTGCATAACGCCAATCTTAACTTTGTGTTAATTGTTCAAAGCAGCGCATCACAAATGAAATGCAGAGATTTATATTCCATTTTCAAACTTGGAATCAGAACTTTAAACTTTTTTATCAAAAGATGCCAAAAGAAAGATCTATTGCTCGGCAGTTTGTGGCACGTATGGTTCGTTCGAATAAACTATGAATAAAAGGACATGAATCTCCATTAACAACATCATTCCGTATTAAGCTTATAACTGAAATGGCTACAAGAGTTCGTTAACAGCTGAGGCTTCTTTCTAGCTCTAACAGAGCTAACAGGAGCAAACTGATATTGATTAAGAGTGTGTATTCAACTCCGAACGTTGCCCATTTTATATACCAAAATGCTTAAGCTTACTTCGTAAACATAACACGTCTGGTTATCATATTTTAGCAACCAAGCACTCACTTTACAAATTCCGAGGTCAGCCATTATACTCCTTTCTCTCAGGAAACCATCTCCTGCATGCATATGCTCTTTACTTAACAAAATAGGCCTTAAAATTGCTCCATTCGATAGCTTACAGATGCTCTAAATGTGAACCACGATCAGCCAATTTATATATTCAGTTTCAATGCCTAAACTAAGACATACTAAGCTTACGTTATTATGGTAAAATTTCAAAGTGCTTTGACTCGATTCGGAAGATGGAAACTAACTGAAGTGCATGTATGTGTCTTTGCTGAATTGCAATGGTAAATTTTTTGGTCACCTAAAATTTTACTAATTTTCCGAATAATGACAGGCAGTTATATACACACATATTTGGATAAGTCAAAAGCAAAAGTCATAAGTAGGACACCGTGATGGGGCGAAGGTGAAGAAAAGGTACTACAGATGACTCATATGGCCCCCTAAACAACACCTTAACAACGGAACCGCCCGCAATACAGGCGCCTTTGTGCCCGATTCCAGGGAAACTAGAGTTAGGTTTATAATAAAACTGGGGTTTCAGGTTAGGAGTAAGTTTTGGTTAATGTTAGGGTTATTGTTACACTTAGCGTTAGTGATCTGGGTAGGTGAGGGATAAGATTATAACCATGCTTTAGGCTTAGGGCTATTTCAGGGACAGGACATGGTAATATGTACCCTTCGTGCAATTATGTTCGGAGTCACCTTTATTACTTGGGCAGGGCGTCGCTGTTCCATTGTCCTCTTTAGGGAGTCATATAATTAACCCTTAGAGAAAAGCTGTTGTTTGAGAGTCGTCGTCTGCTTCTGTGCAAACCTCTACAACATTCTGGCAAGAATGATCCTTCAGTATCAAAGAGATATGGTATGCGATGATTTTTTCCATTTCAAGCCGATATGATGAAAATCGAGGCTCTTTTAACAGAAAGTAAGTTGTAACTTGAATTGTCATCTTGGCTTCGCCAACAATTCGTCAGACAAAATAAATGAGACAGAAAATGAAATTGTATCAGTAGAGCTTTTTGATTTCATTTGGAATTCATTACAACAAATATGCGACCGCCTTGCTAAAGAACTGAATAAGAATAACAACTAATTTGACTCGCCAGTCTCTGAAGATGGGTAAACGAAACATCCACCCAAAACGTCAGAAACTTAATTAACATCTCTTGGTGAACGCCTCTTCTTTCTTTGACGTACCACCTAGGAATCGCATTTTCACTACAACTTATATCTTCCCGAAGAGCCTCCTCTCCTTCATTATAATAACTTTGAATGCATATATATTCATATAAGAAAATCAAACTGTCACAACTTTGCTCTCTATAATTTGCTCAGAAATGAAAGTGGGATCTTGGAGTAAATAAGTCAGAATAAAACATTGAAGTTCGATCCGAAGAATGATATAGATATCTCATTTTCAATTCATTGCTTCTCTGGTCTTACCGTGTAATATTCAGAAGCTGCTGATGGGAAGTCGGGAGTATACAACTGCTACAGGATTCACCATACTAGCAGCATAATTACAAGCTAAAAGTCCAGCTACGTGCTATACTGATTTGTGTCACTGCATGATGCAGAAAACGGACTTCGTGCCTGTTAAGATGGAAGGCATTGATTAAAATGAAAAAATAAGCAAGTGAGCATTTAACATTTTAGGTGGTTAGAAGTCACCTTAACATATTCGTAAGTAATCCGGTATTGACTAATTTATCTGGCTCGCAGAAAAGTGAATGACTACTACTTAGGTAAATAAATGCTTTATGACTGTAACCTTTCTAAACATCATATATTGTATTAAAGTCAACTAAGTGTTCTTCAAGGACGAGAACGGGCAAGATCAATGTCTGTTGGCTATCAAGGTTTTGCTTTCATGTATGAAGAAGCTTGATCCATTTATTCAGAGCACAAACCTGCGGTTTTTATGTTTAGCCTAGGATTCATTTTCGGTAGTAGCAATATAACCACAATCTTCATCGCCGCCATCATAAACGTTCCCCAAGTATGAGTAGAAGGGATCTCCGGCATTGTTCTGCACATCCATGTAGCGCCAAGGGCACTTTGAAAATCTGAGCCGATATTTAGCGAATAGTATCAATGATTGTCATTTATCTGTGTCCTGATACTAACATCAGATATCATGTTCACCTTGGGAGAGACCCCAGCTCAAAGGTAAAATAGTTATGCTTTAGGCTCCATTCGAAATTTATTGAATATATAATGAAAAGAGGACTTGCAGATAGTACTACTCTGTATGCCACCGTGAAGCGGGAAGGCTACAGACAACTGCTCGATGTGCACAACTGGGTCATCAAAGAAGATATTGCATATGAAATAATCTTTACTATGAAGCTTATGCAGGTTACGCTCGAGAGATAGCAGAGGAGAATTAGTTTGCATTTTTGCTTTACTCGGAAAATACCATAGGCCGAACTGCATCGGAAAGGTCAGTACAAAATTTCAAAACCGACATGATGCCCTCCGAAAGTTGATTGTTTTGGCAGATTTATAAATATGTGCTGTCTCTTGGCTATATGGAGTTAAGACACACAGGGATTTTAATTGATATGTAGACCTTAGGACCTTTGCTCGTGGTTTAACTGTTTTCGTGAAAAAAACACTGATATTAAGGAAAACCTGTGTTTTTTTCTACGAAAGCACGGATAACACCTAAAATATCCAGATTTCGGATTGCAGCCCAGCAGGGTCCGGAGCTCAGCATTGTGAAACAACTTACCACTGCTAGAAGTTGCCATGAAGGGTACAATCGGTATCTATGCATTGAGCATTAGCAAATTATTCGCGAATGATCAATTTGACCATTGCTGGTGGCCAGCCTAACTTCTGCTGGCAACGCTTATCTGAATGCTCATGACAGCGTGCACTCCATTTTCGATAGAGAAGTACTTTTTTCTTTCATATTTATTAGAAATAGCGTTTAAATCTCGTGTAAAAATTGAATAAAGAAAAGTTGTCATCCATGAACTATGACAGTCCAAGCCCATTTTCACACTAAATTACAACCGCTTCCCATATTCATGGAGACGAATTAACTATTTATTTCAGAGAGATGGATAGAAGATCCACGAAATGGTTGTGCCGGTTCAAAACATAACATAGTATCAAAGGTAAAATAAACGTGCATTGGACGATGTTTATTAGATGTCTAACGTTTCAAGTAGTTGTTTCACCTACCCATCTTCAGAGACGTTGAAATGTGGTCCAAGACGAGGATGACAAGTCAAGGCGGATAAAAGAAGTCTTGGTGCCCACAGACTGCTCGATCAACTGTCACATTGATTTGCGTATTGCCTATCTGGTTTTATGAAGCTTCTTGACAGGACACAGGCACGGCGTTGGAGATTCGGGGCCAACAATTTGCTCCGTGGCTAACGAGGGTGGGTGTGACACAGGTTGCTGTAAGCTGCAAGTTCAATGCAGCCCCACAGTCGGTGTCAGCCGGCTACGCACCAGGCAAAGTGCGGAATATAGTAAGAGCTGTGTGCATGACTTTCCAGTCTCCGAAGATGGGTAGATGTATCCGCTACTCGAAACGTCACACATTCAATAAATCCCTTCCGCTGAATGCCCCTGCTTCTTTTTGTATAACACCTGGCAATTAGATTTTAACTACTATAACTGAATACCCTATTTAATACATGCTCAATTCATCTTTACCCAATTCACATAAGCGGTGACCAAATACGAAGTAAGTAGGTAGCTCCTCAAAGCTTCTGTATTTCAGTCTTACAGAGGACAATTTTATTCGATTAATACACTTGTTTAGGAGCCATATCTGCGGTTTGTGTACTTTCATAGATGTCTGATCTCACGGTCCCCAAAACGGACGCCGAATTGTGTCGCTTTCGCCCGTGTGACAACCTCCACCAACGCGGTGACGTAAAGTAATATTTCTCTCTTCACCTATTGGCCGCAGCCGGACGAGGCTGAAGCGGATGGACTTTGGCCTTTGCTTAGCTAGTGAGAGCGCCAGCTGTAACTGATTGCGGTGCTCAGCGTGAATTCTCTCCCCACGCAATGGCTTCCCCATCCAACAGTCTTCCTTGTCTTCTCATTCGGGAGCCCTCAAGTTGTCGGCTAGCGCATATTGTCGGCCATTCTGGCAAAGGTAGCTGGGAAATCAAAAGTGCTGGATTTCTGTGACAGCCACATACCCAAGCTTAGTTTCCTTGTGTTAACTGAAGCGAGCATTAGATGGCCCGGATTCACTGTGTGTCTTCAGGGTCAGAGTTAAGCTAATTTACTCGGGAAAAAATCTAGTAAGTACTGAGTAGTGTAGAGTGGTCGCGACTGCGCCGGTCTCAGATTGTTTTGATCAGCGATTTACAACCAGTCATCAAAAAATCGCGCAGTACAGAAAACAGAGCTCTTGGCAACAACTTTGATATCGAAGTATGTTTGATTTATTCGCTCGTGTCTTTGCCACAGCCAATATACATGTCAGGATTTGTACTTTTTCTGTAACATCTGCAGATCTGTTTGGCTGTCAAACAGCATGTTTCGATATAAAACACCTGGATTACCGTTCTTGCAACATGCATTCCACATTTTCTCAAACGGTGGCGCAGGAATGGACCATCATAAATAAAAACTAAACTTCCAGGTAAATTCTTCTAAAAATATGACTTTGATTGTTTGATTAGCAGACACAGAAGGGACCCTCCAAAACATTAAAACTGTCGCAGATGGCCAACCTCGTTGATAGGCAAAGAGTGGTACTGCGAGTTCTTCCGTTACGATATGTTAGGCAAATCCTGCAACCAAACTTTAATATTATACGTTCAAGGGGAAGGGGTCTCTTAAGTGGGACTGAAGGTGTTAGGACAGCATCCCAAGGAACTGTGTATGATTTGGAACGCTAGCTGTTGGTTCAGAATGTTCTTAGTCCGCGGCAACAAATCACACGTGCAATCGCAAGTTAAGCAATAAGTGGTTCATCAGTCTGAATTTAATCAACTCCCACGGATACTATGCACATAAATCTAATTGATTAAATTATGGATGGGTATTCAACTGCATGGCGTTTTTGTTCCAAATATTTTGCTATTATAAAAACTTCTCCGACTGTGACATGGAAACACGCGCTGCCTTCTCTTGCTTCGCTCAGTAATGCTATGAAAACTAAATTAGTGGTAAAGATGGACTATAATGTTTTATGAAATTCAAAATGTCTCCGCATATCTCTGCGCAAGATAAAATGAAATTACACAAATTTCCTTTATTTTCGTAGTACAGAAATAGATCAGGAAAGAGTTTTGAATTGAGTTTGACTGTATAATTTTCCACCATTTATCATTCAAGTGAACTGAACAAAATGCTGACAAGATGTCAAAGTATGTTCAACCTTTTTACTTCTAGAAGGCGTAAATTTTTGACGTTCCAGGTTGAACTCGCGTCCAGCTGGTACAGTCTCCACCCTGTACAAGCATCAGCAACGCGTTTGTTTATTCAAAGTGAACATGGATGCGGGAGCTAATGCACATCACATAGAATAAACTGTGCACCCCCTGGTGTCGTCGGGCTTTGTTTGCGTCCAATCGTGGCTCCATTAATACACACACACACAACAGCCTTAACGTCATCATGTACCTGAGAATATTACGGTTTCCTAAAAATCGTGGCTTGGAAGGCTGCCAATCTGACGCTTACACCAAACCATGCCGTCAGCCAAGTGTGTGTTTTGCGTTGATGCCTGACCAGTGGACTGGGAGTCAGACGGCGACTGCTCCTCCCCTGGTTTAGGGAAGTCAGGTGTATGCGTTATGGGGACCAGGTCATGCTGTGGCGCGCAAAGACGGGACACTGGCCCGTCAGCAAATGCGCCCACTCTCGCATCAGAAAACTGACCACTTTGGACGGTGGTCTGATTTTGAGGGTGGGGGAGAGAGTGAGGTCAACGGCTAAGTGCAATTTTCCTCATTTTAAACAATCTGAGGCGCTTGAAACTATCCCAGTGCGCTTAAAGCCGTGGTTTGGAAGGTTGGCAACTGACGGTATAACTCGGACCGCGTGGTCAGCCCAATGTGTGTTTTGTGTGGAGTGGCTGACTGGTGGACTGAGAGTCAGGCTGCAATGGCTCCCTCTTAATGTGGCCTTTATGGCACTCCCACTTCGTGGGATCCGAGCCAGGTGTGGTGGTACACCCAGGGGCGACTCCGGCCGCGCCAGCTACCTGCGTCCTCTCCCACCTCCGGTCTTCTTGACTCTGTCATTACATCGGGCATTGGGGGGGAGGATGAGAGATTGCGGTAGCTCCAGCGCAAGGCTACTATCACTTAAATCTAAATCACGCGCAAGTCACCGTTCCAGCACCACCCTTCCGTGGAGCATACGGTGAACATGGTCAAAATCGACGGTCAAACGATCGTGTGAAGAAAAGGTGATCACGGAAATAATAGGCTTCATCTTCTGACGTTTCAAAAAGCAAACAAGGTCCTATCATCGGTGGTGGGTTCTGTACAGCACTTCACAATATTTATGGGTGTTTAACATGGTGGCATTCTGCTGTCTCTATGGCTTCTCGTGTAGGATGCGCTGTGGGGGCGGGAAATTTATAACTGTCCTGCTGATCAGTTTTTTTCTCCCTCGCCTCGTCGGCAACGGTTATCGAGCTCGTCTGAATTACCCGCATTTGTTTTCCGCATATCTCGTATATATATGTAACGGATGGGCACTCACCTCTCGCGTCAGAGACCGACTCGTCCCTTTATGTCTTGGAACTATGCCTAGATTCTCACAGGCAGTTATTAGAATAACGACTAGTAGAAGAGACATAATTGCATTACCAACAAAGACATAGGTGTCCGAAATGTCCGTTTCTAGCTTCTTTGCCATCATCTTCGGGCCATACTAAGACACAAAAATGAGTCTTGCTACAATCAGATTGCGTCCGTTTCATCTGGCGTCGATACTACCGTTTATTTTACTGGCCTTAGATCAGTAGTGTGGGATCGATTTTAGTAGGAGTCAAATTTCCTCATGTCCTTAAATATAAAATATGGAAAAGAAAGAACCAAAGTGAGAGCAGACAAGTTCTGCAAGTAAAAAACAAGAACGCAATATTAACAATGATGAAAAGGATAATTACATCATTTTTCATGTAGCCAACTAAAAATGCAAAGCGCAGTTTTGGTAGACAATAATCCAAATTGTATAAAGAAATAATCAATTAGGTAAAAGGTTTACTTATTCCCAAAAACATAAACCAAGTTATCCCGTCAGATGTCAGCTGACTAAGCCTTTATTGACAGAGCCTCATGGCGGATCCGGTCGTGGTAGATTAATTATAATCAGGAAAGTATTGGTTTTCCCATTATTTGCCTTACCCTCTTCAATCTCTGCTGAACCTGCCAAAGTCGAAACGACCGAAGGTGGGCTCGGGCACAGAAACTGGCAAAGGATAGCAACCGATCTGCGTAGACGACACTACAGGTTCCAGACTATGTTTCAGTGGGGGAGCGTAAGTAAAGCAAAGGATGTACGTGTGTGCGTGTGCATCAGACAGAGATGTAGGGGGTACTAGTTAGGGGTAGCCCCACACAGATAGCATTTGGTCGCTCCATTTGTCTCGTAAAGGTGGTGAATGCTCCTGTGGCCGCCTCTAACTGGTATCCAACTCTCACCTTTGGCTCCTCAAAGTTGGGTTCTTCCCAGCGGCCACACCCCGGGCAACCGTCACGACCGGCGGGCTAAACCAGGTTAAAGTCTCCGGTGTTGTGTGTGCCTCCACACTCGGTATGTCTGACTCCCGAACTTCCCACCTCCCCCCTCTCAAAAAGTCCAACGGTGGGGGCGACAGCAACCCCGTAGGCGGCCAAGGCTAACTTGGGTCGTTCTCCCACTAAAACAAAACAGTGACCCATAGTGGAGTTCGGAAGCCGTCTGGGATGTCCGAGCAGCCCTACGTAGGGACAGCACTGCTTGCCTCCTCGCGGAGGAAGGGGCTAGAAAATGTGCCCTAAACAAATGCTGGTTATCACGTCTTCTGCAGCCGGCCGCGGCTCGCAGATCACAAAAGACGCTTTTGTAAAACTCAAACAAACAACAATGCCCCCCGTTCCCATTCCCCCTCGCCATACCCTCCAGGCTGCTCGGGTGAGTTCACTCACACTAGCAGCCTGGAATGTTCGTTCCCTTATAGACAATCCTAGGAGCAACCGGCCGGAACGGAGGACGGCGCTAGTCGCTCGGGAAATGGCGCGCTTAAAGGTGGATATTGCTGCTCTCAGTGAGACCCGAGTCTCTGAGCAGGGTCAGCTGGAGGAGGTGGGTGTCGGCTACACCTTCTTGTGGAGCGGCAGGCCAAAGGCAGAGCGACGCGATGCTGGTGTTGCTTTTGCCATCCAGAACAACATCGTGGGACGTCTGCCCTGTCTGTCGCAGGGTATAAATGATCGCCTGATGAGCCTCCGCCTGACTCTTCGGGGAGACAAGTTCGCGATCATCATCAGGGCCTACGCTCCCCCAATGACGAGCTCTTATGCGGCGAAGGACAAATTCTACGAGGACCTGCACGCCCTGCTGGCGACTGTGTCGAAGGTGGACAAGTTAATTTTTTTGGTGGCTTAATCGCCCGCGTCTGGACAGACCACGCTGCCTGGCAGGGAGTGCTGTGTCCCCACGGTCTCGGTAGCTGTAACGATAACGGCCTCATTCTTCTGCGCACGTGTGCGGAACACCGTCTCCTGCCGACCAACACCTTCCGTCTTTCGACGCGGGAGAAGGCCAAGCGGATGCTCCCTAGGTCGCGGCGCTTGCATCTGCTGGACTATGTTCTCGTCTGGAGGCGAGATTGACAGGACGTGCTGGTAACCAAGGCGATCCGCGATACCGATGGTTGGACAGATCACGGCCTCGTCATCTCCCAGATGAGGCTCCGACTGCAACCCCGACGAAGGCCCCAAGGTAAGAGGCCACCAGGTAAGATAAATACTCTTTTATTAAATTTGCCTGTTCAGTTTTTTGATTTCGGCAACTAAATAACTGAGAAAATGGAGAACATGCATGCTCCAGATAATAATGCTACCGTGGAAACACGATGGTGCCAACTGCAAAAGGTCATCCAGTCCACCGCCTTCGAAGTCCTTGGACACGCACGCCGTCAACACCAGGACTGGTTTGACGAAAATGACGCCGACATCAGCAACTTACTCGCAGAGAAGAATGGGCTCCAAAAAGCCTACATGGAGCTTCGGACTGATGCCACCAAAGCAGCCTTCTTCAGATGCCGGCGCCTTGTACAACAACGGCTGCGGGCGATGCAGGATGCCTGGATGATCCGAAAGGCTGAGGAAATCTAGGGGTATGCGGACCGCAATGAAATGAAAAACTTTTTCAAAGCCATCAAGGCCATCTACGGCCCATGTATCAAGGGGACCGCACCGCTGCTCAGCTCTGACAGCACAACACTGCTGACAGAGAAATCGCAAATTCTGAAGTGTTGGGCCGAGCACTTCAGAAGTGTCCTTAATTGCTCATCAACCATCTCCGATGCTGCCATTGACAGATTCCCTCAAATGGACACGAACAATGACCTGGATCTGCCGCCTTCCCTACCAGAAACCACCCGGGCCGTGCAGCAGATTTCCAGCGGTAAATCACCGGGATCCGACACAATCCCACCGGAAGTCTACAAGCACGGTGGGCCCCAGCTGATGGCAGAACTCACAACACTCTTTCAGGTGATGTGGCGCTTAGGACAAGTTCCTCATGATTTCCAAGACGCGACCATCTTCCATCTCTACAAACTGAAGGGGAACCGGCAACGCTGTGATAATCACAGAGGCATCTCGTTGCTCAACATCGCCGGGAAGATCTTCGCCCGTATCCTTCTCAATCGTCTGAACGGTCACCTAGAGCAGGGCCTGCTCCCGGAAAGCCAATGTGGCTTCTGCCAACATCGTGGAACAACCGACATTATCTTTTCCACCCGCCAGCTACAAGAGAAGTGTCAGGAGATGCGAACTCACCTATACACTACGTTCGTGGATCTGACGAAAGCCTTTGACACGGTTAATCGCGATGGACTGTGGAAAGTCAGGCAGAAATTTGGCTATCCTGAGCTATCCATGTAGCGTCAGCTTCTTGACGGGATGATGGCGTGCGTCACTGACAACGTGACGGTATCCGAAGCATTCGCAGTGACCAACGGAGTGAAGCAGGGCTGCTACTGGCCCCCACCCTCTTCAGTCTCATGTTCTCGGCTATGCTGATGGACGCCTACCGTGATGAGCAGCCTGTTATCCGCATCGCCTACAGAACTGACGGGCACCTTCTCAACAGTCGGCGTATGTAGGCTCCAACGCGCGTGTCTACGACTACAGTCCATGACTTGCTCTTCGCGGACTACTGTGCCCTTAACACCGTAACGGAGGAGGACATGCAAAGGAGCATGGACCTCTTCGCCGAAGGCTGCGCCGATTTTGGATTAACAATCAGTACAGCCAAAACGGATGTCATGCACCAGCTGCCACCTAGCGCGGAATACAATGCTCCTCGAATCAATGTCAACGGTGCTCAACTCAAAAACGTTGAAACCTTCGCTTATCTAGGAAGCACGATGTCGCGCAACACGAGAATCGATGATGAGGTTGCCCAACGGATCTCCAAAGCTAGTCAGGCCTTCGGTCGACTGCAGGCCTCAGTGTGGAATCGCCACGGTATTCACCTGAACACCAAACTGAAGATGTACAAGGCCGTCGTCTTGACGACACTCCTTTACGGAGCGGAAACCTGGACCGTCTACTCGAACCAAGCCAGGAAGCTTAATCACTTCCGTCTTAGCTGCCTCCGCAGAATACTGAAGCTGAGATGGCAAGACAGGATCCCGGACTCGGAAGTCCTGGAGCGGACTGGAATCCTCAGCATCCGCGCCATGCTGAGACAAGTGCAACTGCGGTGGAGCGGACACCTGGTAAGAATGGACGACGAGCGACTACCCAAACGACTTTTCTACGGAGATGTCACTACGGGTGCTCACCGACAGGGAGGTCAAAAACAACGCTACAAGGACACGTTGAAGAAATCGCTGAAGCAACTGCAAATCAACCCGGCGATAGACCGGCATGGAGAAGATCCGTGAAGACTGGTTCAGCAATCTATGAGGCCAACCGGATCGTCACCGCCAAGGCCAAAAGAGCGGCACGAAAGTCACCAGCGCCCCGGACAAACACCGCCAATGCCCAGGCCCTGTCAACATGCCCGCGCTGTCAGTGCATCTTCTGCGCGCGAACTGGCCTTGTCAGACATCTTCGGACACAATTCACCAACGATCCAACAATGCCAACTTCTACGTCAAATTCTGCCAACCCTCCTTCAGACTCCCCCACCCTCACTCCTGGCATCAATTTCATTACTCCCACCATCATACAGACCACATCCATCTACTCATCGCCTGTTACCCCTACCACCACAACCACCACCGCCTTCACCCTCACTACCACCACCATCACCACCATCACTCCATCATCACGGTTAAGTTTGCATAGGAGACGCTGGTGAGGCATGTTATCAAAGGCCTTCTTGAAGTCGATGTAGACTGCGTGCACCACATTTCCTTAATCGTTCGCTCGAGTCCAGCGTTCCAGACAGTAGAGCTAATTGATTAAACAGGACCTTCCTCTGCGGAATTCGTGCTGCGCGTCAGAGAGAAGATGATGCCGCTCCAGAAACTGCATCAGTTCACGTTTGATGATTCGCTCCATAATCTTGCAACATATGGAGGTGAGACTTACCGGCCGGTAGCCATTTGCGGAAGCTCAACTGCCACTTTTATGTATCGGGGAAATCCACGCAGTCTTCCAATCGGGTGGCAATCTGCCTGCAGCGAGAGCGGCTCGGAAGAGTAGACACAAAGGTTCTACTAACTCTACGGCTAACTCCTTCAACAACTTTGCCGGTATTATATCAAGACCTGGCGATTTCGTTTCTTCCAGCTTCAGTAGTTTTTGCAGAACAATAGGTTCTGTTATGACCACTGGGTCAATTGTCAGGATCTCCTCAACACTATAGTTATCAGCGGTTCGATTGGTTTCTGTTGTAAAAACCGACTGAAAAAAAAACAGAGATATATGCTTAGCCTTTACTCTTCCTTGCAAATTTGGACACCTTCGTCCGTTTTCAACAATGGGATGGGGTCTTTATTTCGAATGTACTGCCCAATGTAGTTATAGAAGAGCTTCGGGTTTCTGATGCACGGTTTATCAGGTTACGCTCGAAACTTTTGTGGGCTTTATAAACAGGGTATTTTACCCTGCTTCTCTGCGTCTTATACTACGTCAGCGATTCGGTGGTCTTTTCCCATAAATAAGTTTGCCACAGATTTCGCTTGCGGTTTACTTCACTCTTTAATGTGGTCGTTAGCCACTGGGGCCTGTTGGTGACCTTTTTCGAATAAGGACAGTAGTTGGTGATAAGTCCATGTAATACGGCCTTAAATTCCAACCAATCCTCGAGAATACACCCGGTGAATGTTTCATTACAATCCAAACGGCGCACATAAATTTTCATTTGGGTAAAATCTCCACGCCATATGTTGCGTTTGACTGTGATGCTTCGATTGAGGACAGAGAAGAGTGAATATTCCCATTGTGGTCACTTTTGCCCAGTGGGGGTAGACAGATCACAACCTCGGCGCTGTCAGGCGCTTTTGTCAATACCAGGTTCAAAAAAATTGCCCCTCGCATATTCGGGTTGGAGACAGGACGTGTTGAGCTAGGAAGCGTATGTTTATTGCTTCTAGGAGGTGGCGATCGAAGTTTAATTTCGAGCCTCGTGCCGAGCTTAGATTCCAATTGATATTCGGAGCGTTAAAGTCGCCCATAATCATGACTTCAGATCGACTAGTGAGCGCTCCTATATCGTCTATCAGACTACTATCTGACTCCGGATCGTTTCTTTGTGATCGGTAGGCCGTTAGGATCTCAAATGTTTGGGACCCCGGTGATCTGATGGTGAGCCAGCTGGCTTCGGTTTTGCACGCAAGCTTTTCCGTTTTTTCTGACACGAATAGGCCATGTTTGACATTAGTCACCTTGACGTCCTGTTCTATCCTTTCTGAAAAACTGAAAACCGGGGAAAGCAACTTTGCGATCGTCCACCATCGTGGTCGGTCACGTTTAAGTTATGGAGAGGATATCTGGTGAAGTTCGGCATACGTATATCTTAAGCTCGTCTGATCTAGGGAGTAGGCTTTGGAGATTTTTATATATACATTTTAGTATATTTGTGTGTTGCAAGCTGGCTATGTCGCCACCTTCGTCATTTGTGGCAGCTGAACCGACATACGCACAGGAGGTGTCCATGTTCAAGAGACTGTGCTTATTTCCGCAATATAACTTGATTTTGTGTAGATTTTTGGATTGGATTATTTGCCCGACCGTGAGACTTTTGTCAGAATAACGGACGTCCTCCATAGAAAGGTTTTTTATCCTCGAACAGTTACTCCGTTCCTTATTACCAGTCCCCTCTCTCCCTGTTCTTTCAAGTTCTCCCAATCCGATTTTAGTGCCCTCCATTTCATTCTCTCTTGTACAGAGTAGTCCGGGAACTCTGCTGTTCGCTCGAGTAGAAGGCCTCTCTGAAGTTTGTTTTCAAAAATTTCCTTTAAAGGCCTTGATTTATTTCTTTGATAGTTTGCGTAATCTTTACTTTTTATTCGGAAAAGTTTAATAACCCTAATTTATTCATCCTCTCTTATTATTTCACTCAACCACCCCTGCAAGGTCCTTATGTCATCCTTTATTCCACACCTGGGGTTTTCGTTAGTTGACTCACGAAGCCCACGGACGATTATGCATTGTGACCTGCCTGCAGCACTTCTACCCAGGGTGTTCTGTCGAATAATTTCTGGCTGATGCTAGGGCTTCCCCATTTGCTTGGGGAGTCGTAAGGGTAGGTACTTACGCTGTGGGTCCACTTTTTATCGTCCATTTGGTGGGCGACATCTTCTCTATATTTGCCTCTGGCGAAGCGCATGTGTTCTGGAGACTATTTTTGTTAATCATTATCTGCCGTGCTTCGTTAAGCTCGTGCATTGGTATATCTTAATCAATTTCATTTTGTCCCTTGATTGCTTTTCTGGCGAGTTTTATATCATCCCCTTCGGGTTTTTGCGATTCGTCCCTTTGGTCTTCTCTTTCGCCTTTTTTTTATTCTTGAGTGCTTCTCGAGGCTCTGCATCACTTCTCTTGACTGGTATCTTAGGCACCACATTGTCAATTTCTGGGATTTGTTGTGTAGGTTGCCTGGTGCTCTATTCCGTGTTACCCTATGTGTAGATTCTGATAATCTATCCTCTGAAACGAGGGCCTGCTGTATAAAATTCTTCATAATCCTGATTTCTTCCTCCATTTTATTTAACTTTGAAGGTAGCGTTTGACAACCGCCACAATAGTTTTCCACGTACTTTGGCCGTAAACAAATTATAAGGCTTTTAGAGCGCTCCGTCGAGCATGTGGCGATGACACAGTTGGGTGCGCGTCGGTCTTGTAGGGTCACCGGCTCAATCCCGCCCCGCGCGGCATTTTGCAATTCAATTTCGGCCTTCACCATTTTGCGTAAATATAGTATATCCACAACAAAGAACGTCAGATATGAATTTTCGTCCTATGTACGAGGCGGAAAGCCTTTGATGTCATTCTGCCATTAGATAGTGAATTTAGAGTTCGGATATTTTCGTCCTAATACGGTGGTAGATGAATTCGGAAGAGATATCTTTATCAAGTATGTTCGAAATATGATGCATTCAACGAATAACTTTAGTAGGGTAACTCAGCCTTTTCAGAAGTTGCTTGTATCGGTTCGCAAACAGCAGACACGTGGGATAGTCGGCTCGATGGAAGTCCGTGTTCTGTGAAAATCCCGTTGAAAAGTTGTGAGGATGAAGTTATCGTTGAGTGTAATCCAGTTCCTGATACCGGAAAGCTAAAAGAGCGTACAGTAGACCGAAATTCTTGAAGAAAATAAATTCCTCAGAGGTCAGAAATTCGTGTTGTGTTCTTGTCTGGTGTTGAAACACAGTGCATGGGACTGTACCCTCTCCCGTCTCCGGTCTTCTTGACTCTGTCTTGACGCCGGGTCTAGGTGGGGGAGTGGAACAGAAGGTGAGGTAAATGCATCGGAAGTCAATTCTCACTATAATCCAACGCGAGTCACCGTCCCTTCGCCACCCTGCTGTGGAGCATACGGTAGACATCGTCGAACATGACGCTCAAACTGACTGGTCCAATCGATCACCTCTCAGACTGGCGTCGGCCTGAAGGCAGGTATTCATTTCGGTGTTTCAAAGAGCGACCGAGGAATACGTTTTTAGGGGAGGAGGTGCGATCGCTGGGACAAGAAGTTTAGTCATCTGACTTCGGATCTTCACTTGAACGGTTTTGTCAAATTCAGTTGGCTGGTCACACATGCTTGAATATTTATTGGGTGTCTAATCCGCAGTTCTACACCTTCTGAATATTCCCACCACTTCCTCACTGGGAAAAGAGGAAGTTTACAGAGAAGTTTTCACTTAAACTGGATGCAAAACGACTGTGTCGGAAAATGCCTGGTTCGACAACAGCCAGAAATATAATAAAGTGAGAAAGATAGAAAACTGCTGAGTTATCTACATCTCGAATCCATAGGCAGATTCGCGGACGATCAAATAGCCCTTCTTCATTTATCCGGGACAGTTAGGGAGACTGGAATTCCATTTTGCGCTTAGAAACAAAAACTTTAACGTAGCAACTTTACCAAAACCGCACCAGCTTGTGCTCCGAGGCTGGTTATGTTCGTACACACAAAATTATTCGGAGTCACATACTAGCCATAATCAATAAAACGAACCATTCGCACCCCTTGGGGTTGTGAAAATAAACTTCTTATACTACCTCCTACTCCCAACAATCCTTGCACGGGTTTGACCGTGATAGACCTCTTGCATCACTCTAAGCCTCTCGCTCTCAGCTGAATCAAACACAAAGAGATTGAGTTAAGTCTTGGTTACTTGTGCCTGCTGTCCGAAGGCCTTTCTTAGTTACATACAGCAGAGAATCGAGTGTAGAGCTTACTTGACATGTGTTTGCAAAGTCTTCATTCGGTTGCAACGAAAGATGATGCTATAAAATCTCGGAAGAAGAAGATGAGATGTGATCGTTGGAACCCGAAATTGATTGGGCCGACGTTGTGGATTTTTCATCGAATCCATCATCAGAGACATACACTTCTGTAAGCACCATATTTGGTAGCAGAACTACCACAGACAAATGCTTATTTCTTCTCAACACCTGCTACTATACATAAACAACAGTTTATCTCTATAAAACGATGAGGATCATCCCACTTCCAGATGGGCACGGTGTTGTCCTCTTCAGTGTCAATTTGAATACAATGAAGAAAGCCTTTTGCTCTATCTCCCTTATTCTACTCCTTAACGTCGTTGATTACAAGAAAAGGTCAGAATAACAGGATATGAGAATATGGATAGCGGCTTACAAAGCTAAATGGTCACTTCACCCGTGCTATGCGCGACCTAGACCCGAGCCGATATAAAGTCTCATCGCCGAATAGGGATCGACGAGGTCGCTGTGCTTGCTGATTAATGACTAGGCGGATGA
Source organism: Schistocephalus solidus (assembly GCA_017591395.1). Classification (NCBI taxonomy): domain Eukaryota; kingdom Metazoa; phylum Platyhelminthes; class Cestoda; order Diphyllobothriidea; family Diphyllobothriidae; genus Schistocephalus; species Schistocephalus solidus. Next base: position 128,287 of record WEDG01002568.1, read on the forward strand.
CCACTGCTTTTGTCGCCCGTGTCGGCGAGCCAAATTGCCAAATTGCCCAAGCGCTCACCCGGCTGACGAAATCCGGCCGTAAGCAACTCGACTGCGGATAATCATCGCGCCACATGCAACCAGGTTGGATGAGCGTGGGAGCCGATAATTTTGACAGGCCCGCATGAGCAGAGCAACGGCATGGCAACTGCATACTGCGACATCTGGGGGGTTAGACCATTATCACAGCACGTGCAACTATCCGTGATACATTCGGGAGCTGCCAATTGTGACAGATCAATAGTTGCCTAGGAACTGTAAGTTATAGATACTCCAAAACCTGGGCAATTCAAAACCCTAATCGGACTCTGTCTCTGATGATGGGTTCGAGTGAGGATCCAAAACGCAAGGTTAATAAATCCCTTGTTCCAGCGAGTATGTCTCTTTCTTCGCGACTACTCTGGTTCTATTAGTAGATAACCGTAGCAATCGCCTATTGACTAAAGTAATCTACAAACCCAACTTTCAAATTATACAGCATGTGACCTATTATATTAAAAACCAGTGCGTACTTATCCCCCAAACACTAAACCAGCAATGAATGACCTCCAATTAAATGGAACGCAAAATAAGGATTATAAGTAAGATTTCATTGATTAGAACAAAATCAATTTGGAAGAAGAAGGAGCGTTCACCGGGAGAGGTATATTGGTTGTCTGACGTTTCGAGTAGTTGTTTCGTCTACCCATCTTCAGATAATGAAGAGTCATGCTCGCATCTCCCATTATATGCCACTGTTCTCATTGCTCCTGGCCTGCAAGCACTGGCTGTGCGCTGTGTCCCCCTCGTGTTGCCGGTGTCGTCACCCCCGCCGATCGCCTGTTCTGCCGCGTCAGCTTGTGTCGGCCGCGGCCTCCCACTACGGCTTGGTTCGTCGTCACACCTGCTGACCGCTCGTGATGCCGCAGCAGCCGGGGTTTCATGGTGGCGTGGTCTACCCCCTATCCACGTTGGCCGCGGGGATAGTTGGCGGCCCCGGATGTTTCATGCCGTAACGGTCGTTTGACAGGTAGGCTCTTAACACCAGATAGGGAGCCGGCAGATTAATGTTGCGGTTGACTGAGTAGTCGGTAGACATCTAGGCTTCCTTTATCTGCCTTGAGGTATGATCGTCGCATCGGCCCACAATTTCAGCGGCGTCAAAGTTAAAGACATGCTGCGTCTGCGCAGCATGAGTTGCCACCTCTGACTTAGGGCCCAACCTTCGTAAGGCCAACTGATGCTCGTGCATTCGCGTTTGTAGCTGCCGTCCGGTTTCTCCAACAAAGTTGCATATCCCGCAGCTGCACTGGAGTCGGTAGACGACGGCTGACTTCTCCCGATTAGGAATGGGGTCTTTTGCAGACAAAGGTCGGTTAACGTTAGGCCTCGACAATGTGGAAAATTCCTTTTACGAGAGGCGCAAAGGATCTAGCTACGGTTTCGGAGATCTCTTTCATGTACGGAATGCCTTGCTATGAATTTGGCTGACAACTCTCTTCGTTCCGCGTTCTTGGTGGCATTCGATTCCGTTCAAATAACTTTGTGGATAGCCATAAGCTGCGAAAAGTTCCCGAAGAAACTTCATCTCGTCCCATTTAGCAACTTCTTTATACAACTTCTTTTTGCTGCAACGGGTGGTTGCTGTTTTAACCCAGCATTTGCAACGCGTTAGTCGGTTTTCGATAGACTGACGTCACCTTTTGCCGTCCGGTTGGCAGCAGACGAGAACATTCAAGAACGGAAGCCTGCTCTACACTTCTTCTTCCATCGTGAGCTGTAGGTCGGGTGAAATCGAGTTCAGGCACTCTTTATAATGCGCGATTCTGTGCCGATTGACGATGGTGAATGTGTTGTCAACGTAACGTGCCCAAAATTCGGGTTCGTCCTTTTCGAACAGCTGCCTCTCGAGCTTTTGCAGAACCATCTCGGCAATGAGCCCAGAGATTTGGGACCCCATCGGGGTGCCCCTGATTTGCTTATATGTGGTCCCTCCGAAGGTGAAAAAAGTCTTGAGACAATGCTCCATGCGTTCTATGAGATCCTGAGCTGGGAGCTGACCCTCATTCTCATCGTTATGTTGATTTAAAAGTTCACGGACTGCTTGAACCAAAAGGGCCAGCGGTATGGACGGGAAGAGTGAGGTAACGTCAAAATACACCATCCTCTCATTCGGTTCAATCGTGACCGCATTTATTTTGTTGAGGAACTGTCCTGCCGAGTGAACTGTCGTTTGCGAGCCCGCTGTGAGGACCCTCAGCTTCTGGAATAACCAGTTTGCAAGCCCGTATGTGAGCGTACCTAGGAGGGAGACGATTGGTCGTAGGGGAACTTCTGGCTTGTGTATTTTTAGGAGGCCTTAAAAGCGTGCCATAGCTGCTTCTATGGGCTTCGCCATATACCAGTCCCTGACAGTGATTAATTTTTCTTTCTTTAATCGAGCCAAAGTTCTGCTTACCTTCACCAGTAGTGATTTTAGACTGGTGGCATCGCTGACTTTATAGGACTCCCGACCATCGAGGGGCGTTCGTCTTTTGTTTCGGTAATCCATGTTGTCGAGGGCTAACGTTGAACGACCTGTGTCTGCAAAAGACCCCATTCCTAATCGGGAGAAGTCAGCCGTCGTCTACCGACTCCAGTGCAGCTGCGGGATATGCAACTTTGTTGGAGAAACCGGACGGCAGCTACAAACGCGAATGCACGAGCATCAGTTGACCGTACGAAGGTTGGACCCTAAGTCAGAGGTGGCAACTCATGCTGCGCAGACGCGGCACGTCTTTAACTTTGACGCCGCTGAAATTGTGGGCCGACGCGATGATCATACCTCAAGACAGATAAAGGAAGCCTAGATGTCTACCGACTGCTCAGTCAACCGCCACATTAATCTGCCGGCTCCCTATCTGGTGTTAAGAGCCTTCCTGTCAAACGACCGTTACGGCATGAAACACCCGGGGCCGCCAACTATCCCCGCTGCCAATGTGGATGGGGGTAGTCCACGCCACCGTAAAACCCCGGCTGCTGCGGCATCACAAGCGGTCAGCAGGTGTGACGACGAACGGGGTTAACCAAGCCGTAGTGGGACACCGCGGCCGACAGTTCGACCGCCGTAGTCCGACGATGTCCACCGTATGCTCCATGGGAAAGAGGAGCAGGGACGGTGACTTGCGCGTGATTTATTTTAAAGTGATAGTAGACTTGCGCTGCATCTATCGCACTCTCTCCTCCCCCACCTGAACGCGGTGTCAAGACAGAGTCAAGAAGACCGCAGGCAGGAGAGGACACAGGTGGCTGGCGCGACTGGGTCCCCTAAGTCCTAGCCGCCCCTAGGCGTGCCACCACATCTCCATGTTCGGTATTTGTTATGGGAGCGCAACCCGAATAACGCCTGCCGTGCCCTGATGTGGCCCCCGTGTTGGTCCAACGCGTCTACCACGTGGCCCGTTTAGGGGGCACCACCGCGGCCGACACAAGCTGGCGCGGCAGATCAGGCGATCGGCGGGGGTGACGACACCGACGGCACGAGGGGGACGCAGCGCACAGCCAGTGCTGACAGGCTAGGAGCAATGAGAACAGTGGCATATAATGGGAGGTGCGATCATGACTCTTCATTCTCTGAAGATGGGTAGACGAAACAACTAATCGAAACGTCAGACAACCAATATACCTCTCCCTGTTAATGTTCCTTCTTCTGAATTACCACCTTTTGAATCGTATTTTCTCTACTATAAGTAAAAAAAATTTTCCTTAGAGTAGTAAAACTTCAAAACGCGAAAACCCGTGTCACATGAATAGACTCAATTTTACGAAGAACATTCTTTGTGTCCATGCGAATAATCAAGTAAGTGAAATGGTGTCGGTGCAGGAAAATTTTTTTCTACATACGCTTTCATTAAATATCCTACCATACTAAATGTTATATGAAGTTTGGCACAAAGTTAAGTGTGCTATGTCCGGTCAATCGTTTTATTTAACAAAATCGACATAGTTATTGCTTTTGTGCATTGTCCGAGAGGTATTTTATAGAAGCCAAGAGGTATTCCCTGGATTTCGGTGAGGAAAACGTCAGAGAAAAAATATTTTAAGTCAGGATGAATTATACGATCCCTGATCAGTTAATGAGTTCAGGAACCGCCCGCAATACAAGTGTCATTGTGCCAAATTACAGGGGAAAATAGGCTTATGTTTATATCTAGGGCGTGGGTAAAGTTTAAGGTAAGAGTTGAGGTTTGCGTTGCTGTAAGTTAGAGGAAAGTTCAGGTTAGTGTTAACTGTATGTGTATGGCTAAATTTATGACTATTATTTAGGATTATGATAGGGCTGATTTTAGGCTTAAGACAGGGGAATATTTATTCTTCCTGAAATTATGCGCTGAGTCAGTTTTATCACTAGACCAGGGCGTTCCTATTCTCGTATTCTGTTTAAGGGGCCATATAAGTAACCTTTGCCAAATTGTAAATAAGGACACACGTTGACAGGCTGTTCAGAGTCTATTAAACTTGAATAGTTAGAATGAAATAAAGCTTTCAAAGTCGCTATCGGCACTTAGGTTGGAACTTGCACTTTTCAACCCCTTTCACATGTGTAGATCATTCTATGTGCCAGAAGCATACAACAGTTAAACCATCGAAAAACAGTTTCGACCATCGAAATCTGTTTGTAACCTCCAGCGAGTAGATCGCAGAGTGGGCGCAGGACGGTGAGTCGTGAGCAAATTATTTTGTGTTGAGGCCGATTTGCGCACCATTTGTCGTACTCTCTCAATCACCATCTGATGCCGATGGTAAGACATGTCAGAGGCAAGCTTAGGCACATTGTTCAGCAAAGCTAAGTTTAGTTTACTATTATGCTACGGATGACAGTTTCCCCTTCTACCATTTAAAGGGCAGGTACCGCAAGATGAAGGGAAGGAAGGATGAGTGCCTCTGAGCCGCGAAGCAGCCGTCTATAGATAGGACAGCAAAGGCTGAAAGGAAGGTGGCATGGTCATCTAAGATAATAATACTGAATTTGGCAAGTTAGTTTGTAAGAACTATCAGTATTTTTTGTTGTCAGGTGGTGAACCTGACCAGGGCCACTCATTGGGACAAACCCTATTCTCTGTGCTGGGGTGGGAGGATACACGACTCGGGCTATGACGGTTTTATATTGGCAGAGGACACTAGGTGATCGGTCGCCGTCCAAGGTGCACTTAATTAAGTGAACTACCAAAAGCCAGGCAAGGGAATAAATTATCTCGTCTTCGATTGTATTTTTTTAATGCCAGCAACAACTCACCGCTGTATACCATGGCCAAAACCCCGATGCATGCCCGAGCTGTCTGAGCGCGACGTCTCTTCGGCACATGCAAAGGCGGAAGAACTGCAGAATTTAAATAATGTACACACGAAATCTGTTTTGAAGAAAACGACACTTTCCTCGATATGTGGGTTGTTGGCGACAAGTACGTCACCCGAATCTTCGGAAGATTTTTGGGGCCAATATTTTAGTATGAAATGTACACGTAAAGACCCTGGATGTCGTAATATTCGTAATATTACTCGAAATGGGTTATATAAGAGCTACCTTATCCGTCCGAGGTCATAGAAAACTGGCACATACCACACGCCTTAGTAACACGAATCTCCCATCAATGATCGGTAGACGACTGCCTGTCGACTCAATGCAGGCATTTTTTAATGTGTATATGTTGGACTGTGGCTTATTAAATGGCAACTTTTCTGAACTCCCGACTATAAAACTTCCACACCCTGGCCTCCAAGTAAGGCTAGGCTCCCGACGATGCTTCGTTTCAAACTCCGGTAATGCAGTTACATAGGGATAACGTGCTGAAGATTTCATGACTTTTTCTGTCGAAACTTCCATTTAAAGTCTTGATGGGCACCGAATTTAACGCCAAACTACGTTGTTGAGTGAAGGCTGGCGTCCTTTTTCTTTAAGTTCCTTGTACGGAACATCTTCTAGGTCAAAATTAAAATTCACAGGTCTCCTTTATTTTCCAATTAATGGGGTAAACATCAAAACACATGGTTTGCTTTCCAAGTTTAATAGGAGAGGCTTATTTTAATAAATAACATTCAGTAAATGGGACACATTTAACAAGCCCTAATAAGCATGCATATTTTTTATTTGCGTAACCAGCCTAAATTCCCCTATTTTCTGATAAATTTGGGTAATTTGATATTGCTTTTCAGTTGACCTGTTACTCGTTTAGGTCTTGTCACACCGATTTTATGAAAATTAAATAATAAAATAAGAACTGACTTGGCACCATCGTTCCGTTTTCAGGATTTCCATTCTATGCTGAAATTCGAGATTCCATTTTAATTGGAATTATAACGATGCAAGTCAAAGCTTGCAACTTTACCACTGTTCCATTATAATAGTTTTGTTTTATAGCGCACAAAGGGCACTCTAAATGAAGAAAAAGTCAAAAAGTACAGCAGGACCGACATAACAGGTGTCGTAAAGCAAACAACTTTTCATTTACATGTGATGTGTCAGTGATAAAACTTTTTACGGTAATTAGCCCCTGATCAATTTTAGATATATTGCAAATAATATTTGATAAAAAAATCTATCGAATATTCAGCTTGAAGGTGCGTTTTGAAGTAAAGAAGGTGAATTTTCTAAATTCTCCTGGATCTTAAAAGTATGCTTATTTCCAAAGCTTGCTGTGACCAATCAAGACCACCGCCTTTAAACTGACATTCTATAAATAATCTAGATGCTTCCTAAGTTCTTTCTGTCCTTCGACATGAATATAGCCGAAAAAGATGTCACACTAGTCGAGAAGCTTAACACATGTATATCGTAACCATGGATCTCGTCTAGGCTGGAAGGGAGCTTTTTAAACGCGCATTTAACCATACGTGTTTTAATGAAAAACGTCATCAATAACATTTGTCTAAATCGGCCCAAAGTCTTTTATGGATAAAGGCCCAGGATTTCAGACAAAAATAGAGTGGGATGATAGGATCCCACTGGGTGGGAGTATCGTAAAGGCCACATTAAGAAGGAGCCATTGTAGCATAACTCTCAGTCCACCAGTCGGCCACGCCTCTTGCACACATACTGGACTAACTGAGAGTTGCGAGTTTGCCCGTCAGTGATAACTCTTCAAGCCGTGGCTTTTAGCGCACCATGATAGCCTCGAGCGTATGAGATTTTTTCAAATTGAGGGAAATGCCCTAAGAAGTTGACTTCACTATCTGTTCCCATGCACAGACCCCGTCCACTGTCCGAGCTGGTCAGTTGTCCGGTACAGGGAGCGAACACGGTGCCTAGCATAGCTAGTAAACCCATCAGCGCGTTCCGCATTCATGACCTGACCAAAAAAACACAACACACCATGACTTCACACAAAGAGGGTAGGTGGCTCAAATTCCATAGATGTGAGAGTGCTATAAAATCAACATTAAGATGGAGCTGTTGCAGTCTGACTCTCAGTCAACCAGTCGGCCATGTAACACAAACACACACTGCACTGAATGCGTTGTCTGAGATCAATCATCATTTGGCAAGCATCTAAGCCAAGGCTTTTAGCGCACCATGATAGATTCAAGCCCTTCAGATTGTTTATAGTAAAGAATATGCACTGAGAGTCGACCGTACTCTCTCTCTCTCTCTCTGCCTTTGTTTGTGCTATAGTTACTTTCCGAGCTTGTCAATCAACTGGTGCTGAAATTAGGAGGGGCGACCAACTCGTCTGAGAGCGCCACATCCACGACTTGGTCCCCCATACAGCCAACCAGACTGCTAAAAAGGGAGCAAAGTGCTTGGGCCACATATGTAGTAGAACAGGCACCTGAGGAAGAAGCCGAAGGGCACCTTTCGAAAATACGTGAGAGCTGCCGATTTCCTACCCACGGTATGTGATTTTGGGCGTGGGCATGCGTTGTCTATATGTCAATGAGGGTCTCCGGTGTTGTGTGTGCCTCCACACTCGATATGTCTGACTCCCGAACTTCCCACCTCCCCCCTCTCAAAAAGTCCAACGGTGGGGGCGACAGCAAACCCGTAGGCGGCCCAGACTAACTCGGGTCGTTTTCCCACTAAAACAAATCCGTGACCCATAGTGGAGTTCGGCAGCCGTCTGGGATGTCCGAGCAGCCCTATTTAGGGATAGCACTGCTTGCCTCCTCGCGGAGGAAGGGGCTGAAAAATGTGCCCTAAAAATGCTGGGTCTCACGTCTTCTGCAGCCGGCCGCGACTCGCAGATCGCAAACTACGCGGTCGTAAAACTCAAAATAAACAACAATACCCCCCGTCCCCATCCCCCTCGCCATACTCTCCAGGCTGCTCGGGTGAGTCCACTCACACTAGCAGCCTGGAATGTTCGCTCCCTTTTAGACAATCCTAGGAGCAACCGGCCTGAACGGAGGACGGCGCTAGTCGCTCGGGAACTGGCGCGCTACAAGGTGGACATTGCTGCTCTCAGCGAGACCCGATTCTCTGAGCAGGGTCAGCTGGAGGAGGTGGGGGCCGGCTACACTTTCTTCTGGAGCGGCCGGCCAAAGGCAGAGCGACGCGACGCTGGTGTTGCCTTTGCCATCCGTAACGACATCGTGGGACGTCTGCCCTGTCTGCCGCAGGGTATCAATGATCGCCTGATGAGCCTCCGCCTGCCTCTTCGGGGAGACCAGTTCGCCACCATCATCAGCGCCTACGCTCCCCCAATGACGAGCTCTGATGCGGCGAAGGACAAATTCTACGAGGACCTGCACGCCTTGCTGGCGACTGTGCCGAAAGAGGACAAGTTAATTGTCCTTGGTGACTTCAATGCCCGCGTCGGGACGGACCACGCTGCCTGGCAGGGAGTGCTAGGTCCCCACGGTCTCGGTAGCTGCAACGATAACGGCCTCCTTCTTCTGCGCACGTGTGCGGAACACCGTCTCCTGCTGTCCAACACCTTCTTCCGCCTTCCGACGCGGGAGAAGGCCACGTGGATGCACCCTCGGTCGCGGCGCTGGCATCTGCTGGACTATGTTCTCGTCCGGAGGCGAGATCGACAGGATGTGCTGGTAACCAAGGCGATCCGCGATGCCGATGGTTGGACAGATCAACGCCTCGTCATTTCTCAGATGAGGCTCCGACTGCAACCCCGACGAAGGCCCCAAGGTAGAGGCCGCCATGTAAGTTAAATACTCTTTTTATTAAATTTGCCTGCTCACTGTTTTGATTTCAGCAACCAAATAACCGAGAAACTGGAGGACCTGCATGCTCCAGATGATACCGCTACCGTGGAGACACGATGGTGTCAACTGCGAAATGTCATCCAGTCCACCGCCCTCGATGTACTCGGACGCGCACACCGTCGACACCAGGACTGGTTTGACGACAATGACGCCGACATCAGCAACTTACTCGCGGAGAAGAATAGACTACACAAAGCCTACATGGACCTTCGGACTGACGCCACCAAAGCAGCCTTTTTCAGATGCCGGCGCCTTGTACAACAACGGCTGCGGGCGATGCAGGATGCCTGGATGATCCGAAAGGCTGAGGAAATCCAGGGGTATGCGGACCGCAATGAAATGAAAAACTTTTTAAAAGCCATCAAGGCCATCTACGTCCCGTGTATCAAGGGGTCCGCACCACTGCTCAGCTCTGACGGCACAACACTGCTGACAGAGAAATCGCAAATTCTGAAGCGCTGGGCCGAGCACTTCAGAAGTGTCCTTAATTGCTCATCAGCCATCACCGATGCTGCCATTGACCGGCTCCCTCAAATGGACACGAACAATGACCTGGATCTGCCACCTTCCCTACCGGAAACCATCCGGGCCCTGCAGCAGATTTCCAGCGGTAAAGCACCGGGATCCGACGCAATCCCACCGGAAGTCTACAAGCACGGTGGGCCCCGGCTGATGGCAGAACTCACAACACTCTTCCAGGAGTTGTGGCGCCAAGGACAAGTTCCTCAGGATTTCCAAGACGCGACCATCGTCCATCTCTACAAATGGAAGGGGAACCGGCAACTCTGTGATAATCAAAGGGGCATCTCGTTGCTCAACATCGCCGGGAAGATCTTCGCCCGTATCCTTCTCAATCGTCTTAAAGGTCACCTAGAGCAGGGCCTGCTCCCGTAAAGCCAATGTGGCTTCCGCCGACACCGCGGAACAACCGATATGATCTTTGCTGCCCGCCAGCTACAAGAGAAGTGTCAGGAGATGCGAACTCACCTATACACTACCTTCGTGGATCTAACGAAAGCCTTTGACACGGTAAATCGTGACGGACTGTGGAAAGTCATGCAGAAATTTGGCTGTCCTGAGCGGTTCACGCACATGGTGCTTCAGCCTCATGATGGGATGTCGGCGCGCGTCACTGACAACGGGACGGTATCCGAAGCATTCGCAGTGACCAACGGAGTGAAGCAGGGCTGCGTACTGGCCCCCACCCTCTTCAGTCTCATGTTCTCGGCTATGCTGATGGACGCCTACCGTGATGAGCAGCCTGGTATCCGCATCGCCTACAGAACTGACGGGCACCTTCTCAACGTTCGGCGTATGAAGGCTCCGACGCGCGTGTCTACGACTACAGTCCATGACTTGCTCTTCGCGGACGACTGCGCCCTTAACACCGTGACGGAGGAGGACATGCAAAGGAGCATGGACCTCTTCGCCGAAGGCTGCGCCAAGTTCGGATTAACAATCAGTATAGCCAAAATGGTTGTCATGCACCAGCCGCCACCCAGCACGGAATACAATGCTCCTCGAATCAATGTCAACGGTGCTCAACTCAAAAACGTGGAAACCTTCGCTTATCTAGGAAGCACGATGTCGCGCAACACGAGGATCGATGACGAGGTTGCCCAACGGATCTCCAAAGCTAGTCAGGCCTTCGGCCGGCTGCAGGCCTCCATGTGGAATCGCCACGGTATTCACCTGAACACCAAACTGAAGATGTACAAGGCCGTCGTCTTGACGACACTCCTTTACGGAGCGGAAACCTGGACCGTCTACTCGAACCAAGCCAGGAAGCTGAATCACTTTCATCTCAGCTGCCTCCGCAGAATACTGAAGCTGAGATGGCAAGACAGGATCCCGGACACGGAAGTCCTGGAGCGGACTGAAATCCTCAGCATCCATGCCATGCTGAGGCAAGTGCAACTGCGATGGAGCGGCCACCTGGTAAGAATGGACGACGAGCGACTTTTCTACGGAGATGTCGCTACGGGTTCTCGCCGGCAGGGAGGTCAAAAACGACGCTACAAGGACACTTTGAAGAAATAGCTGAAGAAACTGCAAATCAACCCGGCGACCTGGGAGGACCTCGCCCAGGATAGACCGGCATGGTGAAGATCAGTGAAGACTGGTTCAGCAATCTACGAGGCCAACCGGATCGCCGCCGCCAAGGCCAAAAGAGCGGCACGAAAGTCACCAGCGCCCCGGACCAACACCGCCAATGCCCAGGCCCTGCCAACATGCCCGCGCTGTCAACGCATCTTCCGCGCGCGAATTGGCCTGGTTGGACATCTTCGGACGCAATGCACCAACAATCCGACAATTCCAATTTCTATGTCAAATTCGGCCAACCCTCCTTCTGACTCTCCCACCCTCACTCCTGGAATCAATTCCATTACTCCCACCATAATAGAGACCACATCCATCTACTCATCGCCTGCTACCCCCACCACCGCAACCACCACCGCCTTCGCCTTCACTACCTCCTCCACCACCACCACCATCAGCGATGGGGAATCTCTCCTAAGCTGTACTCAATGCGACCGCACATTCACCTCACGCATCGGCCTGGTCTGTCACTGGCGAATTCATCGTACAGAGACCGGTGAGCCAGTGCCTGGAACACCATCACACAGCAGAGATCGTCGCCTCCACTGCCCTCACTGTCCTCGCGCATTCACTCATCGCATGGGCCTATTCGGTCACATGCGCATCCATGACAGCGGAATACACCACAATGCCGACAACACCGATACACCATGCGCACCCTCCGCTCCTGCCATTCTTAGCGCCCCTGACACCCCCAATACCATGAATGACATCGCCCCAGCCTCTACCGATTTCTCCTGCCCGCACCTTCAACTCACGCATCGGCCTGGTCGGTCACCTGCGAATCCATCGCACGGAGGCTGGTGAACCAGTGCCTGGGGCTCCGACATACAGTCGACGCGCCCGCCTTCACTGCCCTCACTGCTCCCGCACATTTACACACGGCATGGGCCTATTAGGACACATGCGCCTCCACGACAACCTCCGGTAAACCACCGGAGGCTAAGCTACATCAGCGCGCACTACCTACACCAATACATCGACAACACCCTCACAATCACCATTTACCAGAGTATATCACGGTTTCCTAGTAACCGTGGCTGGGAAGTCTGCCAATCTGACGCTTCCACCAGACCACGCCGTCCGCTCAGTGTATGTGCTGTGTGTGTCGAGTGGCTGACCAGTGGACTGGGAGTCAGACGGCGATGGCTGCTCCATATCCCCTGAGTTTGTGAATCCTGGTGTGTGCGTTATGGGGGCCAGGTCGTGCTGTGGCGCGCGAAGACGGGTACGCCGATCCGTCAGCCAATGCACCCACTCCCACATCAGGCAACTGACCGGCTCGGACAGTGTCTGATTGTGGGGTGGGGGAGAGAGTGAGGTCGACAGCTCAGCGCATGTTCCTCACTATAAACAATCTGACGCGCTTGAACCTTTCACGGTGCGCTAAAAGCCGTGGCTTGGAAGGTTGCCAACTGACGGGATAACTCGAACCGCGTGGTCAGCCCAATGTGTGTTTTGTGTGGAGTGGCTGACTAGCGGACTGAGAGTCAGGTTGCAATGGCTCCTTCTTATTGTGATCTTTATGGCACTCCCACTCTGTGGGATCCGAGCCAGGTGTGGTGGTACGCCCAGGATCGGCTCCGGCCGCGCCAGCCACCTGCGCCCTCTCTTATCTCCGGTTTTCTTGCCTGTGTCGTGAGACCGGGCTCAGGTGGGGGAGGAGAAGAGTGTGCGGTAACGTTAACCGCCGCGGTTGGAAGGTTGCCAACTGACAATTACACTCAGACCTCGCAGTTAGTCAAATGTGTGTTTTGTGGAGTGGCTGACTGGTGGTCTGAGAGTCAGGCTGCAATGGCTCCTTCTTAACGTGACCTCTGGCTATCTCACACATGTGAGATGTAAGCCGCTAAACCCCCTGTTGTGTAAAATCCTGGTGCTTGTGTTTGGGGGGCCAGGTCGTGTACGTAGTACACGTAAACGAGGTCACCAGCAGCTGCGCCTGCTTCCGCATCAGACAACTGACCGGCTCGGACAGTGGTCTGATTGTGGGGGTGAGGGAGAGAGTGAGGTCGAGAGCTCAGCGTATTTTCCTCACTATAAACAATCTGACGCGCTTGAACCTATCACGGTGCGCTAAAAGCCGTGGCTTGGAAGGTTGCCAACTGACGGGATAACTCGGACCGCGTGGTCAGCCCAATGTGTGTTTTGTGTGGAGTGGCTGACTGGCGGACTGAGAGTCAGGCTGCAATGGCTCCTTCTTAATGTGGCCTTTATGGCACTCCCACTCCGTGGGATCCAAGCCAGGTGTGGTGGCACGCCCAGGGGCGGCTCCGGCCGCGCCAGCCACCTGCGCCCTCTCCCATCTCCGGTCTTCTTGACTCTGTCTTGACACCGGTCTTAGAAGGGGAAAGAGGAGAGAGTGCGGTAGCTGCAGCGCAAGGCTACTATCACATAAAACTAATTCACGCGCAAGTCACCATCTGTGCATCACCTAATGTGGAGCATACGGTAGACCTCGTCGAAATCGACGGTCGAACTGTCATGTTGACAAGGTGAGACCCACAAAGACAATGAAGACCGCAATGGTCATTTTGGCTTATAAGCTGTCATCAGCTAGTCATACCCAATCCCAATAGTGGACCATCTGGGATTCGAACCTGCGACCATTGGAAATTGAGTCAAAGGCTCAACCATTGAGCCACGGGCCCGCCATCGGTAATATGAGGATGGTGTGCGGTGCTCTGATCTGCTTTAGTAAAATGTATGTTCCGTTGTGCCCTGGAGCTCACTATAATGCTTTCGCAGGTGTTCGCCTCCGGTCTTCTCGACTCTGTCTTGACACCGAGCTCAGGTGGGGGAGGAGAGAGTGCGGTAGATGCAGCGCAAGGCTACTATCACTTTAAACTAAATCACGCGCAAGTCACCGTCCCTGCTCAACTTTCCCATGAGCATACGGTGGACATCGTCGGACTACGACGGTCGAACTGTCATGTGTTGGCGATGAGATATATGATCGTGTAGTATGGCTGGTGGTGTTCTGCCACAGCTTTTCATGGAGGCGCATCTAGCTGTATAGGCCCATGCATTTGAAAAAAAACGTGCGTGAGCAGTGCAGACATTGAAGGCGGATTCTTTGAGTGTAGGTTGGGGCTCCTGGCATCGTTCCACCGATCACAACGTGATGAATTTACAAGTGGCCTACCAGGCTGATGCGCGAGGTAAATGTGCAATCCCAACGAAGACCGATTGGGGTCAAGCAGACATTGCTGGTGGTGGCGCCGAGGACAGTGAGTGTAGCGAACGGCTGGGCATTGGAATTGTTCGCGCCAGTGGCGGGACTGAGAGACGTGGCGGTGTTGGGGGTCATCGTCGCCGTGGGGCTTGTGGCAGGTATGATGAAGGTGACGGTGAGCGACGGCGGCGGGACACCAGGAGTGTAGTCACCGGTGGTTGGGTTGGTGGTCCTCGTGAACGTTGTGGGAGTTGGGCAGGATTGTAAATAATGGCATTTGTGGAGGCAGCGATTAACAATGTCGGTTTTTTTGCAATGGATTCAGAAATGTAGGACGAGGCCAATTCCCGCGTGGGATGTTCGTTGGCAGTGTGAGCATGTTGAAGCGTGTCATTTGTCGGCGCTCTTGATCCGAGACACTTGTACTTTGCTGGCCGTCCATTTGGCTTTGGCAGCAGCTTTTCGGGTTTATTTTTAGGTGGCTGCGCCAGTCTTCACGGCTGTTCTCCATGCCAGCCTGCTTTGGGCTAAGTCATCACGAGTCTTCGGGTGGAGTTGCAATCACTGCGGGAAGTTTTTCAAGGAGTTTTTGCAACGCCACAGTGACATTTTCGTAGTAAGGTAAGCTTACTTAACGACGTTTTCTGCCTTATCTCACTCGTCTGACACAGTATCTTCAGGATCAATAAAAGCTTCGTATTATAGAAGCAAACAGGCTACTTCCAGGAAGGAATTAAGGAAGAGGAAGTACGTTTACTTGAGTGGACTTTCTGAACCTTAAATAATACTTTTCTCGTTAGGATCCAAATCTGTCCTCTCTGGCAGAAAAAGAGAACAGAAAAAACCCGTATGACAGTCGGGTTCGAGCTAAATTCCACGAAAATTAGCATTAGTGTTAAGGTTATGATCAGGATTAAGGGCTTAAACTAAGGTTTGAAATTCAGCGTAAGGCCACCTGTACTTACAGGAGGCCTTCGAATTCCTGTGTTCTGCCTGAGGGAGGTGCTGGGGGGAGCAGGAGGGTAGATAAATCATTCTTCACATACTTTCCGTCGAAAAGTCTTCAGATAGATATTAATGATGGCTAACTAGACACTTAAACAAACAAAAACTCCGATAGTGAATTATTTAGAGAGCATTTAGCTGCTGCTCGGTTCGTGAGTCCTGACAACTATCAAAATATATTCTATCTACCAGCCTCCTCCTAGGTGTCAGTACAAAGGCAGAATAACCATTGAGCACAGAAAAACGCTGTCTATCATTCGGAGCTTCGGAACTAGTCTTGGAGACCGCTGTCGTAGCTGACAGCTGCAACGGCGCAAGTGACAATTATAGGGGGTATAAGCCCTTTTGATATCATTAACGCGTGTATGTAGATGAATACGTAGGTCTCGGTATGTTGGTGCCAATCAAGAGTTCGATTGATTGGGTCTTTATCCGAGGCCCACGTTTCTGAGAAATCTTGCGAAGGAACTATAAGGCCAATACCTCAGCCACAGTAAACTGACGCGCAGAATTGGCAGTTTTTCCTGTTTCCACTGTGGGTGATTATCTTGACGGCTGCGAAGTTAAACTCGCGGCCTGTTTTAAAGGTGTTAGCAGCCACTTAAGGCAACTCGTTATTCTGTTGTACAACCAGTTTGATGTCGCGTATGAGTGAATTGAGTATGAGTTCAAGCGGATTTGTGTAGTTACAATGACAGTTTAGGCACTGGATGCAATACATTACCTTATTCTGCTCCTTGGCACATAATCACTCCTTGATTTCCGCAACCTCGCTGCATGCGGTAGCTTTGAACCGTTTTACAGTTTCGATACCCAGTCACGCATCATTAGGTTTGATCGTTTCTGAAACGTAATTTATGTACGGTAGAGCATATTGCATCCTTAGTATTATTGTGTGTCCTCCACGGGCGAAGACGTAGCATCGGGTAAAATCGTCTTCGGGTAGCCATTCTGTACGCCCTGGTTGTAAAGATATCCAGTCGCACGGATTTTGGTCTAAGAGCTGAGGCTGTCAATCCCAATCTGTTTGGCGGCCATTTGCATAATGTTTCTTTTGTCATTCACCGGATGGCTGTAGTGAAAACTGTAAATTGGCATGATGCTCGCTGCTTTCATGCAAATCGTCATCTAACTTCGCCATTATGAATGCGCCTCGAAAAAACATCGACGATAGGCAACTACGAGCCTTTTTTTCAACCTTCGTGAATTGTATGTCTAGGAAGTTCGTAGTAAGGACGTTGTGGAGATTTCGCAGTATTCTTTGTGATTGTAACGAACTATCGTCAACATAAGTACGTCATGGCCGGTTCCAGCTGGATGAAAGAACTCTTTTCTACAGTTCGTAGGCCTACATCTGCCACTAAGCAGGAGCCTGGGGTGCCCACCTTAGTTCCCGTGAGCTGCTCATAAGTTTCTCCATCAAAATGGAAGTACCTACTTCGACAAGGGTTGATTGATTGGACTCGGAGTCCCGTTGTTTGCCTCTTTAAGTCTCTTGCGCAAGACTGACTTCGCCAAATTCGAGTGGTAAAGATCTTCTGATTTTATCTGATTGTATCCTCCGACCGCAGAGGTCTAGGAGGCATTGAGAGGCTGATTGAATTCAGTCAGTCAACTTGCTTTGTGGGATGTTCATTTTTGAGTCCATTGGTCGCGCCAAGTTATAGACTGAGGTCTTTTTTGAACAAAGATTGACCGTAGTCTAACCTATTAGTTATGGATTTTTTTAGCAACAATGGAATCAAAGCAGAGCGTTGCCATTGTTTTCATCTGGCACGAATCGTTCTCGGTAGTAAGAGTTGTGCACTGGTATTCTCTAAGTAGGTTATTTAGCCGACATGCCTTGGCTTAACATCTTGTGCTGGTTTGTTAATTTTCTTGTCAGAAGGAACGGTCTTAGTTTTTTTGATTTTAGTCTTCGCGGTTCAACGAAACCTTTGTTCGTCTTTATTGGCTTATGCATCTTCCAATTAACTCTGTATTTATGAAAAAGGAGGAGGAAGACGGGTCGAGCATAGGAATAATTGGCTTTTACTGTTCTGCGCTTTCAGACACGCCCTGAAGTCCATGATCAGCAATGACAGCAGTAACAGAGCAAGCAGCAGGTATAGGTGGTATGAGCCAATCAGTGGTCAGCGAGGCAGGGCCGGCGGCGTCGACGAAGGCTCGTGTGTGCTGGTTTCCAAATGATACACTGATAGAATGCCTTCTCATCTGTGGCCCAAGTTTTAATCAATACCGACCTTGTCTTGCTTTCGGTGTACAATTATTTGGATGGCACAGGATAAAAGACTAAACGTCCCAGTAGCCGAATATAATTTTTCCTTCTTACCGATACATACGGCCGGAACCCAAAAATTTGCCTCCGTCCAGCACTCGATGTTCTCAGTATCATAAAATAAATAATGGAGCAGAGCATATTGGTCGCACGAGTCGGCGTCTATCCGAAAATTGGGGGAAACCTCCCGAACTGGCTGTGAAAAAGTGTTTTACGAGAATCAAAGGCACTATTCTCATACTCATTGTTGGTTCCCAGCATCATGTGGAACCCAACGAAGCATTCCGTGTGATTCATAAGGCGCCACTGAACTAGTCCAAGCCACTGGGTCGGCTTCTGTTAGCAACAGCAGAAGCGAGCGCCATCAGGTTGAGAAGAGCGGTCTTGTGCGCACAAAAGAACCTCCTGCATGCTCCACGCTTAGCATGACCAACGGTCGTTTAACTGCGTGCACTCCACCACGTCTTTTCTCTTCACCCCCTTCCCCTTGGAGCTGCTCTACCTTAACCACACTCTCTCTGGTATCAAACTCCTCCGTGTTCGCTCGCATCAATTGTATTGTATTCGACGTCGCATCAGCTACTGCTGATATCACAGCGAAGAAAACGAAAGGATTCATCTCAAGATATGCATCTCCTTAGTGACTGTGACGGATAACGGACCACAGGAGATCTCCTCACTGTTTCGAAAATTGCACCAGAAATGGGTAATCCGACCTGTGATGTTACAACCATTCCACCCACAGTCTAACGTTCAATCCAAACGTTTCGTTGATACGTCCAAAAGAGCAATGAGAAAGATTTGGGACGCAAGCATTAAACCGAAATACCTAAACAGTTCCCTCTTACCTAAAGAACAACCACGAAAAGTAGTGTTCACGGCCAAACACCAGCTGAGAGGTTCTTAGACCGGCAGCCTGATGCACGATTGCAGTGCCTTAAAACAGAATTTCTTGGAGACGAGGTTTTTGAATATAAATACATACCTGGGTAAGAACCATGGGTTGAGGGTGTTCGCAGGAAAGCCGGGGGCATTGGGTTCGAAATGGAAACGGAAATTTGTAAAATTAGAAGGCATGCAAACCAACCTAGGCACAGGTTCCTCACCGACAGCCGAGTAGCACTCGATTTACTGTGTGATACATTCGATGTCTGAGCATCCAATTTCAACAGTTAGCCGAAACCATCTGCCGCCCGTATGAACAATAGAAGATTCAACTGCCATAGAAACTAATCTTGGAAGTGAGGAGGAAGATGTACGGAGTTAATTTTCCAGAAACGGAAGGTGTTATGGAGAAAGGAAACTGTGTAGAGTCTTGACCTACGGTGAAGCATAGAAGTAACTATGGGTGGCAAAGCAGGCCAAGCCGGAGGTGGAATGCGTGAGTTACGTCAGCCGGCCCATCAGCGTCGGCTGCAGCATTATGCCTTGCTCGCACACGCAATCAGTCGAATATTCAAAATTTCCCGCGAGGGGATTCTCAGGCACGAAAAACCCATTCAAGCACTGATATTACATAGGCCGGAAGCCCTGGAACTCCCTTCACGATCGGCACGCGAAAGATCGTAATGTTCCAGAATGCTCAAGGCGTCAAACATATAAGGAGGGTCTTGAATAGCAAAAACCCATGCGGTTGCATATTGATAATAATGTGATTGTTTCCCGAACATTCTGTCCATCTCTTCCGCATACCGGTCGAGCTATAACATGTATGATAAGATAAACTTTAATGATTACATGTTTTGTCATTTACTCCTTCCTAGTAAAAGTGTGCTGATCCAACTTTAGTTTTCCTAACCGCTCGCTAACTGGTTTTGAGAATAAGCTATATGTTGTTCTGAATAATAAATGAACCTTGACAAAAATATGTTCCTAACCAATCAGAAAGCTGCGGATTGTTAACGGATTGCTAAATCACCTCATAAATTCTCACCAGTTAGTTCTTACCCTCTCGCTTTGCACTGTGTTTGTTCCAAATAACGTATCCATTAGTACAAAAGTAGGTGCTGACACAGACCTGGCAAACTTAAGAGCTCTGCAGTTAAAAAATGTTAAGCTGATATTCTCCATTTCGGTGTAAGCAAGTCTTTGGCAGCGTGCCACAATAATAATAATAATAATAATAATAATGATAACAATAATAATAATTGGATTTAATATCGGTTTACAGGCATTATCAGACGAAATATGCAGTGGGGATCAGACCGGCAGAAAAAAAACTCCTGAATATATATAATTATTGGCATCTTACGTATCTTTATGTTATTCAGGAGAAAAAACTGCTGCCTGTGGGATGATACCAATTCAGATCGGGGAAAGGCTAACACAAGTGCACTTTGTTTGCAGACTCTCTGCTCCAGGCAAGAGTGCATTCGTGGACTGTTGCTCGCTCTCTACCGAAGAAGTCCCCGGGTGCAGGCTACAGAGATGGCGTCATCACCCTCAAGGAAGCACCTGGGATCGGGGTCAGATGCCACGCACTCTGTCGAACTGGAAAACAGATTCTACCTCTTCGGCACCCAAATTCTTGAAAGTTGTTCTAAATACAAAAAAATAGCAATGGTTCTCTTAAACAAAGAATATTTTCGCAGGATTTGCATATTCTAGGGTAGTTTATTCCATATTGCTACGGCGCATACCGAAAAAAACTGACGATACTCAACTGTGCGAGTTAATGGAAGAAATAAAAAGTCATTGCGAAGACTACTGTGCCGAGAGAGGTTAGGATGCCTTACAGTGCTACGGGGATGAAATTTATGACTGTTAAAAAGATTAAAAAGTAAAAAGAGTCCCTTCTGTAATCGGCGAAACCATAAGGGATCAATGTTTTAAAGCCCACAGCGATCTTGATACGTCAGATGGTACTATGATGGTAAAACGTTTTTCAAAAAAGAATTGCTGGACCGATTACATTTTCATCCGTTCACTAGCACACAGAAGGCTGAATAGAAACGAGCATTATTCAAAAAAATGCCTAATATCGATAGTTTTAAAATTTCATAGGATAAACCCGGTAGATCTGCGTGCTTTGGATAAAATCAGGGCACGATGCTCTGAAAGATTGAGACCGTTGGAATATGATATGCCCCGATACTTTACAACGCCAGACACATTCAGATGGCAACCATCTATACTTAGTTGAGGTTGATGGTCGTGATGGTGTAGTACCACTGAGCAAAGGCCTCAAGAACGTTTTTTAGGAGTTCAAGTACGGTATCAATAGGCAACGTTTAAATCGTCGGCATACATAAATGGCCCACCATTCTGAACTAAAACTGGTACTTCATTGACAAGAAGACAAAATAAGAGCACGCCAAGCACATTACTCTGAATTACTCCACTCCTCACACGTGCGGGGTGGGAGATAACATTGGAGATATTAACATGTTGTGTGCGAGAGCTCAGGTAAGAAGATATCCATTTCACAAGTTAACCACATATACCGAAAGAGGAAAGTTCCAGGAGAAGGAGGGCATGGTCAAAAGCCTCGAAAGGAAAAAAAAGCCTCAGGGAAATCGAAATAGACGATGTTAAGTGCGAAACCATTTACCCTAGATTGTAGAACGTGGACAAAAAAAGAGAGCTGACAGGTATCACAAGACCTTGTTTTGAGGAACCCATGCTGGGCCGCACTCAGTAGATTATTCTTGGTTACGAAATGCATAATCTTATCTTTGATGAATGTATCGAAGATTTTCGAAATTGCGGACAGTGCGTTGATTGGCTGAAAGTCGTCAAATGACGTAGATTGGCCGTGGTTGGGGATAGGTAGAATGTGCGATTCCTTCCACACACTGGGAAAGGTTTTCACTTTCCAGAGCTAGATTAATTATCTTATACAGAAGGGACGGGAAAATATAACTAGCATCCGCCTTTAGAATACAGACCGGGACACCATCTGGTCCAGGACTATGAGATTGTCGAAAACTTCGAATAACTACGGTTGCACCTCAGAGGGTAAAAGTCATGGTTACGAGGACGACACCGGTCAAAACCCGGATGGTAGGAAGGAGAGCGGCTGAATTTTTAATAAATATTCTGGACAAGAAAACGTTAAAACTCTCAGCCGTCAATTGGTCATCAACTATAGGATTGCCAACGGAGTCTCGAAGGACGGGGTGCCATGCTTTTCTATGAGTTCTTACTATGTACGAAAAATGTTTCATGACATTTAACGAACGGCTTTCGACATATTTGACCTCATCGGCTAGCCTCTATTCTTCGGACAGCCTCTTAGCCTGTTGAAGAATACGTCGATTCAAGGGCAGAAAGGAAATGTAATTTTTCAGATGGTTTTGACGAGATAGTTTACGTAACCTACGGTAAAAAGATAAAGGGAGAAAAACCTCATCCGTCAAATTTTCTTATGGGGAACAAAACGAGAAATAAGTAGTCCAAAACTTCGAACGGCATACTGGTAAAGTTGTTCACATTCAAACAAAGAAAGAAATCAGACCAGTCGTGGGAATTAAGATGTCGAAAGGGCTGATTAAAAATCAAAGAAAAGGCAATATTTTTGGAAAAAGGTTCATCGGTTGTGAAGTACAGTGTAGAAACAACGATGACGTTGTCTGAGCTCTCAAGTGGGCCTAAAGATGAAATTATCAAAAAGGCAGGCAAGCTCTGCAGAAGATTAGATCATGTATGCTTGATCTTCGGGTACGTAAGTGAACAACCTGATTCTACATGCCAATATCTGCAGCCTCGAGTAAGTCCTCAAACTTTATTGGACCGGAAGGTGGAAACAATCGAACTTCAGAAAGGTTGAAATCACATGCAATCAAGCAATACTTATAATTTAAGTCAGCCGCAGCGTGAAATGCCTGTAAGAGACAGAGATCGTAATCTCCACTGGTATTGGGTGGGCGATAGACACAGCCAACGAGTAAAGAGTTCTTATTCTTTAGGGTAATTTGAAGCCAACAACTCTCTTCAACCGAGGTAAATTGTGGATGATCTAAGGGCTGAAATGCCAGCGCTTGCTTAACACAGATACAGCTTCCTCCACCACGGCTGTCGAGACGATTATTTCAAGTAAAATTATAACCTATAAGAGAGAGTTCGGAGTCGGCTACGGAAGGTGGTGCAAATGTTTCAGTTACTCTAACAATATCTGGATAGTGGACACAAATCAGATACTGAAGCAGGGGCATCTTATTGAGCAAGAATCTGGCATTTAGAACGAACAGTTTAACTGGGCAACCTGGTTGCTTTTGAGGAAGGGCGGCTAAGTTTTCCAGTGGTTGATGGGCCACTGAACAGTGTTCCCGCCCTGTTCTGGAAAAAAAGGTTATGGGATAGCACGCGTCTGATGTGGGTAACGGGGTGTAAAATATGGAGGCTGAAATGACAGACAGGGGAACTGAGCACTACCGATAGCTATTGGGGCTTTCCAGGAAACTTTTGGGCAGGATACTGCAAAGTATTCCTATTAAAGTGACACATACGGTCAGGTGAGTCGAGTAGTCCAGCCGGACCCTTCGTATTGGGAGACAACTGGAGAGAATAGGTTGCGGGTTGGTGGATGCACTGCTGCGAATGGAACAGAAACGCTATTGTAGATACACGCGAAAATACGAGACCCAGAGGTACTGTAGAAGAAGTAGATGCGATCGTTGGGACAAGAGCTTTCTTCGCCTGACGTTTCCGATTCCAACTCGAACCCATAATCAGAGACAGCATCAGATACGGGTAATTCGTACACAGGGAGTTGTAGTATTTATAGGATGTCAATCGCTATGCTACTGCACGCCTACAATAATTAACAGCTCCCCTTTCAGCAATGAAGACTGCGCTCTGGTGTGTTAATTGTTTTGATGACCGGCATGCGAATCGTCATCCGCTAAAATTTCGTCCCCCGTGCTGGAGGGTGGCGTGATGATTGCTTGCGTGAGCCGCAAGCTGCTTGAGTCATGGTTTACAGGCCCCCAGTCTATTACCAAGTGTAATGACTTACCCAAATCATATTCGGTGTTGAGACTTAGTTTGGACAGAACAATCGGCCACTCGGGGAGCGCTCAGGCGAACACATTTTCCAACGACAGTGCAGGTGGGCCAGATGGCCGAGCAATCATCATGCCACCCTCCAACATGGGGGACAAAATGTCAGCGGATAACGACCCACATGCTGGCCATCAAACAATGACCGCAACAGAGCACATTCGTCATCGCTGAAAGAGGAGCTGCTAATTGCCGTAGGTGTGCAGTAGCATAGCGACGGAGTCCTATACATACTGCAACTCCCCATGAACGAATTTCCCGTACCTGATACTGTTATTGATGATGGGTTCGAGTTGGAATCCAAAACGTCAGGCTAATAAAAGTTTTGTCCAAGCGATCACATCTTCTTCTTTTTCTTTTTCTTTTTCTTCTTCTTCTTCTTCTTCTTCTTCTTCTTCTTCTTCTTCTTCTTCTTCTTCTTCTTCTTCTTCTTCTTCTTCTTCTTCTTCTTCTTCTTCTCCTCAGAAACGCTATTTTTGGACGCGAATGCTGGCATGTTCGTTTTAGCAGCGCCAGTATAAGGTTTGGGGCGGTAGCTGTAAATTTGAGGTAGTTGGGTTGGGGGTGTCTTTGAGGAGTAGTAGGCGATAGTAAAGGAGTGTTTTTCGTGGAGAGGCTAGATCTTTTCGATTTTTGAGTGGTCGAGACTTTAGTCAGACTTGTTTATGAGCTAACGATCTGCGTTGGTTGACGAGGAGTAATTGGTGAACTTGGTATGGGTGTGGGAATAGGAGAAGTACTGTTGTCTAGAGAGCCTACAAAATCAATCAAATTCGGTTTACGTACAGAATAAACTGGCGATACAGATGGCGAGGCTGTAAATGACTTTGGAGGCGATTTGATCAAAATGACAACAGGAGTAGCCTTTTCTGTGTCACTTATCTACAGTTTACTAATCTCCTTCCTCGACAGTATGAAGTCTACTTCCATCAAGGAAAAGAGAGTGACTAATATAGGGGCATAACGACTGAAATAGCGCAGCCACTTAGCATGCGCGACTCTGAATCCCAAGTCACAGTTTTGCAGAAACAAACGCATACCGACGATAGCAGATAAATAATTTGGAATATTATGCAGCAAAAAATTGTGTGTTTTATCTGTTCTTCGGTTTCCGAGCTAATTATTCCTATGACCTTAAAAGGCCTGCTGGATAACTGTGTCGGAGTTACTGCATGTAGCAGGAGATCTATTACTTCGTCATGCGACGACCGATTATTGCAGGACAAAGTGTACCCTTGAACAACCAAAGAATCAAGAGGTTCAAGATGCACTGAAGGGATTTTAGAGTTAATATTATCAGGAGAGGGTTGCAAAGTCCCGCATACACAAGACATGTCTCCTCCTATTACTCAATTACTCAAGGATGGAGGGGAAGATGCGAAACCTTACGTCTTTTTGCGAGTCGCTTGTGGGACATCGTAAATACTAGACGGAATTGCAGTTTACTTAATGGATAAAAAATTAATAATTTACAAAAGTATACTTTAAAAGGCTAATATTGTAGTCGATTTCCTACAGTAAATAGAGAACGACAAGCCAGGCCCAGAGTCAAACCGCACTTGTGCAAAGTGCAACGAATTTATCCAAATGATTATTTCGGCCATCACAAATAATACGGTGCAGTAAAATGAACTTTTTAAACATATCAATTAATAGAAAGTACAGTGATTCGGCCAAAAAATATGGTAGAAATCAACGCTTCTCAATATTATATAAAATAAAATTTATGAAATCAGTGACTCTGGCTGAATCCTATTCTGAGTAGGCAGCCTTTGGTCCCTTAGAGTAACTAAAGATTGCTGCAAAATGCGTGGAACGGCATTGTGTGTGGGTTCACTGCTCCTTGCGTTCATGACGGACTTGGGTGTATGGCGTCATCGCATTCGATGGTAAAAGAAAGCATTGAAGTAAACAAGATGCCCTGTTGTCGTCAATACATATATTGAATTATTGTGTGGGAGTATTAAATGCGGTTCGAAATAACAACGCAACGAAGCTACTAATTTAAGGTCTAATTTGAAAATTAATGGGGACCATTTCAACAGGTAAGTTAAATAAATCTTGTTAAATAAATAGATAGCCCTCAGAAGTTTCACACTCGGTATGTACAATTCAACTTTTAGGAATCTGAAACGTTAACTGCTTCGAATGTTTGTGAATGGTCAAGGTTGAGCGACGGAATTGGGAATTAAGGATGCATACCTGTCATGTGTGCTGCTGATTGGGAATGAAGTGATTCAGGGTTTATTTCAGTGCATTTGAGGTAAACAGGCTTACACGTACACTCCAAATTCGTTACACAAATCAAAAGTATTGGCAATGATATAAAAGATATTAAAACGTCAATTAAATGTAGACTTAAAGTTAACTTGTCACAGATTCCGATTGTTGCTGAAGCCTATGTCTGTCAAGCCGATGTTTGAATGACTTCACATGTTCGGACATTATAATCACCTCGGCAGGTTATTCCACAGTTCCCCGATACAGCTAGTGAGAAAATATTTTTTCATTTCAAATCTGCCTTGGGACACGTAGATTTGAACGGACACCTCAGAAGCTAAGTTTTAGGGGAGAGTTGGAAGAAATCATAACAGTGGAGGATGCAGTCCAATTAATTCAGGATAAGGAGAGTGTGTATCAAGCCTCAGCACAAATGCCTAAACCTTCGAGGTTATTTAGGCGAATCTCATATCAATAAATTTATCTTTCAAACGCACAGAGGGCACTATTAGGATAGCGCACCTTGAACTCTCACTAATTTTGTGCCACGTTTCTGGACCCGCTCGAGTAGCTTATAATCCTATCGCGTACAGGTTCGCCGGGCATTGATCGCATATTCAAGATGTGGGCTTACGAACGTACTGAAACTTCTAGAACAGCAGTCTTAATCGAAAACTGTAAATGCCCACTTGATGGCGTAAGGCATTTTAAGTGGCTGATTTAGCAGCGTTGTAACATTGTATAGAAGGCTTTTGGGTGTTTTTAATCAAAACCTTGAGATAGTTCTATGTTTTCGCTTCTCGGAGTGACATTCCATTAAAATATTAGGACTGCGTATCAGGGACCTGATTTCAACTTCATAGAAGCAACAGAATGCATTTCTCGAGCTAAAGGACAGAACTCATCTATTTGGCCACTTGTTAAATCTGCAAAGCTTTTCTTGGAACTTGGTTTAGTTGGCAGCATTGTGGATTAGTTTCTAGATTTTCATATCGTCTGCAAACATAGCATACCCACCGTCTAATTCCTGTACACGATTGCTAATGAACAATAGAAACAATGCCTTTCCGATCACTAAGCATTTTCGGACTTCAATCTTTATGGTTGTGCACCTTCATTGCTTTCACCCCACACATACAACTTGGAAACGATACACGAAGAAATTTTCTCTCTATGAATGAATTTTGCTTCCGATACACATCACGTTTAACTTGTATAGCAGACGTCTGAACGGCGTTCCTGAAATCAATGTAGGCCACACGCACAGCGTCGTTTGTATCGGGTGCTCTTGTTCAGTTTTTATATTGTATTAAGGAATATAATGACACTAGATCTTCACCCTACGAAAGCCTTTTTTGTATTGGACACGTGGTTTTAAGTTTCCAAACAAGTCAAAAATACCTTCAATGGTGGTCTCCATGAGTTTGCAGCATTTTGAGTTCAGAATGACGGGTTTGCCGTTGTTTGCAAGTGCACGATAACCACTTCCATGAAACGGTGTAATGCGGGCGGTTTTCGTGTTATTGGGATGAATTTTACTATCGAACGATTTCTGGCAAAGAATGGATAGCGGTTAGACAGCTCTTGGTCAAGTTCAAAAGAGATTTTCAGTAGTCTCTCTCAGACCGAGGAATATACACTACTGTAAAATTTTTAGTTCTGCGAATATCGCTTATTTTTGAAACAGAATATTTTTAATAAGTGGAGAACCCATGGACTTCAAACAGACTCTCTGGTAAAAAGAGAAAGAACTGAGAAAATTATCCAGCAGTGTTTCAGTGTCAGATAAACTGAACCCCTTCAACACTCGTCAAACCGGGAACCGAGTTCCCCTGCAGAGCAACATATATATTCTAATAGAGCCGGATGGAGCCAATCACTCTCAAAATCCCATCGCCTGTTCAAAAAAAGCTTTTACCTTGTGCATAAATACTTTTTAAACTCTGAGGGTCGCTATGTTTTCGTAACAAAAATTCTTCCACAGCTTTCCTTTCTAGTAAATCTTTGTTTTGTGATCTAGTGTTTGCGAGTGAGGTCCGCTGGATATCCTAGGCTTTTACAAAGGGAAAAGTTGCGTTAAGCTTGATGAAACAACCACTTTTACATAACTCCCAGTCCTCAGTGTCTTCCCTGGAAAATAGAACGTCCCAGTGTATTTGAGATGCCTCAGTTTGCACATGGGAAAAGTCTCCTTGCCATTTATTGGACATCCTTTCCCATACTAAACATAGCATAGAATTTTGACCTTACTCCATTAAAGTCCGGAATCATCTATTTGACCAAGCTGAGATAAAAAGCATACCTCGTTTATATTGTTGGACACTTAGGTGAAGACGAGATTTAAAAACTAACCTGCTGCACTCGATGCGCCTATATATTCAGGGCTAATTCGGCATTTAGCGAATTTCATTACTTAAAATGATGTGCAGTTTCTTTTCAATGGTCTTCAAACTAAATGAAAGCGTTCAGAGGATAAAAAATTCCAAGATATTGCGCAAATCTCAGGGAGGTAGAGAAAATATTTGGGATATGTGAACCCGAGAAAGAACGAACATGGACGAAAAGTAAAGGCACGTGTGGCGAAGCAATTGAATAACGATAAGATAATTACTTATGAGCTTCGCATAACACCTGATTTATTTCACATATATTGGCCGACGCCCGTATGATACGCGATCGTGTGCGCGATTTCTCCGTTGTTATTATAAAACCAAATTCATTTTATATATATGTGGCGACCTAGTTAATGACTCCACTAGCTTCTTTTTGCATACTTCAACCAATTAGATTTTTTGCTCTACTCTTCTTTATTGGAAGGGGTTTAACCTGGCCTAATATTATAATAACTTCCTTCTCTTCGAACAATAGTGTACAGTTTTTCGACGCCCATGAATTAAAGTTTGATTGCCAGTTTATGCTTGCACACGTATCGTATTAGGTGATGCGTTATAGCATGGTTTCAAAATACTATGTCAAGAAAAGTTTTGTTTTGTGATAAGCTGTCCTTCTATCTCACTTTTGTTTTACCTAACTTAAATTTGCCCGACTAATTAAACGTTTGTTCATATCCTTTTGTTTCTTTTTAATTTAGATATTAATACGTAATTTTGAATGGATTGTAGTTGTTTCGGGTATGGCGGGCATCAATTTAACTCCATTAAATACTGACAGAAGTTCGTGGACTGTTAATTCACATTTGTTATGGCAGCTTTTAAAACTCAAATTTATATTCGATATGAAAAATTGTGTATGTGAGCAGGCAAAAGGGAATTTATTGTTTAAATTTGACGGATCATAAGTTTAAAAAAGTCTTAAGTTTCTGAAATAAATCGTACCCTACACGCATAAAGCAAAGTCAATTTTGAACTTATCATTAACGTACTATATAGCACCTCCGATATCGGAAGAGTTGCATCGCAGTATGTGTTGTAGCTCGTCCAAATAACCTCCAACCCAGGCTTTGTACCCGTCAGTTACATAGAGTCTGCAAACTCCTTGTCGAGCTCGTCAAGGTTCATTGTGGCGCTAGTCATTTTGATTAGCTTTTCTTAACGGGGCCAACGTTTAAGTTAATGATCTTATCGAACGAAAATGTTTCGTGCTACAGACGGCCAAATACATTTCCACGTGCCTCATTAACTTTTTCAGAGGTATGATACTTCTTGGGATAAAATGGCGGCAGAAGAGCTAGGCGTTATGTGCTAGTAGTTGAAGTTGCAAATTCGCTTGATCTTAGCAGAGTTGTTAGCCATAAATTCGCTACTCACAAAGCGTATCGGTCTCAGTACAAAGATTTACCACCAAATTGACGAATAATTTAGTAATTTTTTTTATCTCCACCGTTTAAAGCGTGCTCCATAGAGGTCTTCATTTTCCGGAAAGCAGTTAATCGTTCGTCTATTGTAACATGGTGATCGTTACACCACGTCTAACAGAAAAGTCGCTTAGATGGTATAGGGTGGAATGAGAGTTCACCCTATGATCTTGCTATTTCGTTCGTCTGATTCGGATATTCGGGCCTCATACAAATACAAAGATCACTGTTTTACTGTTGAAGACTGCGTGCCTTTAGACTTTTAGCACAAGGGTCCTGGAACGTCTTTACGTTTCAGCTTTCAACATTAACCGTCCGTTCTTCTTTCAAGCGTCGAGCTCGCGTACTATTCACCCTCAATTCCGCACCATAGATGTTGGGCGTGTTAATTCCTGCAGACATTTTACCATGGAGCATAACATTACGTTCGGGCACTTATTCACGAGATCTCGTGTGCAAATGTGCAGGCTGGTTCCTAATAATCGCTCGGAATGCTTGTTTGAGGTTGTTTCGATTAACTATTTCGTCCTTGAACCCAACTACCAGGCACCTGTGACCATAAAATTTACTCAGTGATGGTTTCAGACTGTCATATCGCAATTTCGTAACCCAGGTTTTTCATATTTTACAAGGCCGTCGACGTTTCAAACCTCAGTCTTCCTCATCTTTATAGCTCTGTTAGCGCTAGTTAGTGACAGATTATTAATTAGGTCCAAGAGCTTAACTTTGTCGCGTCCAGCCTGATCTGAATGTCGTTGCACTATCCGACACGCCGGCTATCTAGCAGCTAAGTAAACAGGTGAATCTGCATTTCTAGAATCCCCTGAAAATGCTAATTCACGGAAAGACAGGTGAAAAGAGTGCTCCCTTTGCTCAATTAAACGATAAGAGTTCTCTTTGTCTTGTGTGCGTTGGTGTTAACTGGTTTAGGAATAATTTAGGGTTTATAAGGGATCGACTTTATCAATATTTATGAAAAATACCACTCCTTTATGGCCCACAATGCCAATTGTTAGGGGTATACGAAACAGCGTATGAGAGAATAGTAGCCTTTATTGAGTACAACTTGTTCAGGGTTCCAGGACTATGGGGTTCAATTCTCCGTGCTTTTCGAATGAATTACTGACAGGTTCCTGCTGCTAATGATGTCCGCATCTGCTTTGGGGGCATAGCATAACGAAGAGCTGAAAAGACTATTTGTAGCGATTGTCACACCCATAAGCAAACCGTGTGGTTTTATCTAGGGGAAGATCAAGCTTCTTTTCAATTTTTATTAGTGTACTTCGTCAGGAAGACCTGACAGGATCGGTGACCCCAGACAGGCTGGGTAAATCAGCTTGTACCAGAAGTCTGGTTGGAAGTAGATAAGACGTGACAGTTATCCCAATGCACTATAAACAAATGAGCGTTAATTTGGGGTAACCAAACCAGCCACGGTCTATGCTCGCATCGGCAACTTTGCGATGATATCTCAGGTCATCCAGAAAAACTGACTGTCGTGGTTTGTGTACCTCTGTTCTCCGCCCCATGAGGATACTACTACTGCCCTTGGTCCCACGCCGATGCTCACCTGTGAGCCCCGAAAAAGAGCTCGAGTCAAGCCTTGTTTCAACACAGTCTGTGGAGACACGGAGGTGGTTCGTTTGCTTTTGCTATTTGATCTCCGATGGTAGAGAATGGGTAGAACTCTCGAGATCTGCTGTTGCAGATTTTCGCCATGAAGAGATTCAATTTGCGATATCAGAATGTATTATTGATCAGGCATGATCAAAACCGTACCGCGCACTAATTTGGCCCTAGACTGGACGAATCTTTGAGGAGAAGAACCCAAAGTGTTTGTCGCGCGGCAGCGTTTTTAAACTGGGATGACGAAGGCCCAAAATGCTGCACCCATTCACCTCGGAAAGAACTAAGCTCCTAGTAATGTACGCACACTTTTGCTTCTCGCTTGCTTCGTCGCTCCATGTGGCTAGTTTGCTCCGTGAGCACGCTACTGCTAATGCTGCTACATGCTTTTTTGATACAACCCAACCTCAAGGTTTCGTAGCATGTGTACGGGCTGCTGTAAAACTTATTTTTGAGAAGTATTGCGTTCATAATATCTTATTATCGTCATTTTTCAAAAGTCGAGGGAATATACAATGAATTCCTCCAAAAAGACAACCCTTAAACTTAATTTAGGGTATTTAATGCAAAACAAGTAATTGTAATTGTAAAAACGTGCATAATACTGATAGTTCGTATAAATGTCACTCTGGAAATAACAATCACTTTTTAGGACTGCCTTTTCTGTTTATTTTTGCCTAAAGTTTTCTTTCGAAAGCGTCCGAGTTCTAATCACAATTGAATGATGCCCTCCACAACGATTTGATGGCCTCTGTGCCAGTCTGTAGTGTTTCCTCATTGATTACTCTGATTGTTCTTATTCTAATCAGTCGAAAAAGAAACTTAAGTTAACGATGTGCGCAAAGGGACGTCTTAGAGAATATCGCATACGTTTTGTAAAAGACTGTAAAAATGCATGCAGGTAGTCCGTTTATAAGGAGACCCATCTTCTTACCCTTTTCACCTGGGTGTTATCTCATCAAATATTACTTTAAATCCGGAAGACCTTTGCAAACCCAGAATCGAAACTTTACAGAGACTTCTGATTTAAACAAATCAATCTTTCCCCTGAGTGCCCTGTTAGGCAACAAAATTGAGAATCATGATGACGTTACTGACATCTATCCGGCCGTAAGTGCTTAAAGCATACGACCATTCTTATTAATTTCAGGCCCACCTTAAGTTTTGCATAACCCCTTGCTACGGATACAAAGGATGGATAAGGCCGCGATCGCACACTACGTAATTTGTTTTAAGTTTATCAAGCATCTCCGTCGTATGAGCAGATGATGAGGATGCGATGTCGTCGCTCGTGTCGGCCGTGTAGCGCCGCACTCCATGATATTTTGAAATAGCATTCTTATTTGTGTCCCTGATATCTGTAAGTAGTATTTCCGATTTCAGGTAGTTAAGGTTAAAGTGAGGAAAATTTCCGTCATTTGATTCCAAGAAATGGGCTCTTCGTTGTTCCCTCACTCAAAAATGGCAATTCCCCGTCATCACAGATCAAATTCATCCTGGAGGACTCGGAGTTACCACCATTGTGTTTTCTTTGCTATTTAGTTCCGATCCGCTCCATTGTCCGTACAAAAACACCTTGATCTCTATGAGTCTGTTTGCGAGCTTAAACTGCCTTTATCTGGTGTTCGGTCATCTATCTGGGTATCACGCAAGTTTCGATTCGCCGATACCTGCCTGTTCCTAAAGTATCGCTTAACGCCTTGCCGATTTTGAGAAGAGTAACGTGTGAATTTCTGAGGGGCTGACTTTATCCGTTGCGTCATTTCCTATTTCAATCCTTCCTCCGTCGACCTCACGATGTGCGATTTAGCTCCCAACTTCATTTAGCCAAGCGTCCGCTATTGTTCCCCTCAGCTCACTAATCTCTGCAGATGGAGCTGCGTGCAGCTGAAAAAGATTATAATTTTAATTTTACATGTCTTCAGTTAATCAGTTGCCTTCGACAATAAGTATGTTGGCAGTCTGATTCCCGATTGTCATTAATATTCATGTCTTAACTTAGTGTTGGCAAAAAAACAAGCAGGAAGGTGCAAGATAACTGGGAGATTTTTCATTTGGTTATAGTTGACACATTAGTAAATTCTTCGGTTTTTGAACTCCCATCTCAGCACCATTTCATACCGATCTGCAAACTTTGAAGGTTGAAGCATGTGGTCGCTCAACTATGATGGCCGCCCGAGTTGTAATTTGCGCAAATTTGGTAGCTGTTTGTGCATCATGTTAGCGCTACAGTCCAGAGCCTCCCACTTATCAGTCACACCTAATACACTAAGGGAGACATTATATTGCGCGTGTGCTGTTAAGGAATGGCGTCAGAATTTGAAAGAGGTTCTGGAAGGTATGCATCCTTGGACGCACGTAGGAAGACAAACCGATCTCAAGAACCATGTTTGTATTGTCCTGAAGTTTCAAAAGCAAACAACTTTTTACCATGAGCAGTGGATGCTGTATTTTACCCAAAAGTATTCATTGGGTTCAGGCGTTATTAACAGGGGGTCATCTTTCCAGTAAGAGCAGTGGAGGGGGAAGTTAAATGCTGCCGACAATCCTCACGTCTTTCACCGGGACCGGTATTTGTGTATTGAAGGCCCTCTCCCGCATCCACACTGACCGTAATGGTTGCCCCTTGGCGGCTAATCTTGTTTGACTGCGTTGGCTACTGTTACCTTCGTTCGCCTTTGCGCTGGTTGTTGCGGCTGTATTAATGGATGTGCCTTCGATCCATGTTGTGGTGAGTCTAGGTGAGTGCCCGGTTTAGGTTCTTCGGTGTCTGGATTCGCGTCTTCTAGTTCGCTCGGTGGGCTGTACAAAGGACAACCCAACAATCGAGTAAAGTTTCTCTCGTGTGAAAATCCTCGATTCTTTCCCATGAGATTTGGCCATGCCCTTGGCTATGCTTTCCGCGTTATGGAAGAAAAATATGTGTTTGCAGGGACAAATGGCGCATCCTCTCAACTTGGATATATATTTTATCGTGCGATTATAGGGTCCCTTGCCGTTATCGAGGTTAGTCATATTCGAAGGGAATGGGGAGTTTTGGGCTAGGTATCATGATCAGGTGTAATATGGCATAATTTCCTCTAAGGCATATTTAAGGAATTAACTTGTCGTCATTATTACTTGAAGAAAAATGATTACCCTTATATATACACAAAATCGATGGAATAAATACATACTACACATGTAATATTCGACGCGGATGGCTTATCGAATTATCAATCGAAGGGTAGCTTTCTATGGCTTACGGAATAACTTGCTCTTAATTCTCATGATTTAAAGTGGATCTTAGAAAACTTTTCTGTTTGAAAGTTGTTTTCAGAATTTGGTTTGTATCTAATGGATTATACTGTATTTGTACTGTATGGTCTACTAGCAGCCTTACATATTTTTTGGTCTTTTTCCAAAAGAATGAACGTCATTTTTCTAAGCCACAGATAATCAGCTTTTCTTACGTTTATTTCTTCTAGACATACTGATTCTAAATACACTGTCTCACCTTTCTAGCCATCTTCCCAGCATGCCCCTTTCGGACCAACGTCTGAAGGATCTCAAGGCCTGCATCCTTGCCTTTCACCAAAATCCTAGTCAACCAATTGACGACAGGCACCCTATCTTGATTAACTTCTTCTCCACCTTGGAGCGAATATTTCGATATGGCTTGAAAACGGGCACATCGCGTGTCGGTCTAACTAAGTGGCATCTCTGGAATTGGATAGAAAAACTGCCGTCTTACACGTCTGATTCGGGCCTTTGTATTCCTTATCTGTTACTGAAAGCCATTGACGAAGTGAGTGCTCTCAATTCGGTTTTCAGCCTTCTTTTTTGATCTCGATCCCAATGCAGCTTTAAGAAATTTTGAATACTTGTTAAAAAGAGAACTATCGCCCGTGTAAAACTGCAAAACCAGAACCCATCTTTATCCCTTTATCTGTCGTAGGTCGCAAGGTTGTTTTCAAAGTTCCTCATTATTATTTGCCGAACAAGCAATAGCAGTTTAGGGCCTGGTTTAGCAAAACGCAAAATAGTTGGCAAGAGGCTAAGACATACAGAAGCCTGGTTTTAGCTGGAATGTGGCTGTTTGCATCCACTTTGTCGTATCGAGTTATCTCCCTTCCCCACACGATGGCTGATTGGTACTGCATGATGCTGCATTTATTGGTTGAAAAGCGGCTGGCTAAAGATGTACTGGGAGCGAGTGAGATTGCGATGCCAGCGGTGAGCGCATCGATAAAGTGCATTTAGTACTCCCGTTGCAACTCATTTAGCAATTCCAGTAACCGGATCGCCTAGCGCGTTTGTCTCTGGTCGGAAGCTTTAATACCAGATGGGACGGCTCAAAATAACTGTGCGGGAAAAGGCTCAAGTGTACTGCCGACTGGACATTATTCTAAAGCGACCTCTGATTTGTATACTTTTTTATTATATTTTTCCTTTGAACAGGATGCTAATTGCCGTTCCTTAATCCACAGCGGTTTCACCGAACTGGAAATAAATGCTACAGGTGGTGGCTTTTTAGATTGTTATTGGTAAAAATGCATGCGTTCAGCTGGAGCAGCATTCATGCGACCGTTTTTTGCAGCATCTATTTTGAATTCTTAATTTATTGTAGCCCAATTTTATGTGACAGTCTCTGCAAGAATAGGCGAGCCTGTATGCCCTTACTCGTACTGGAAGTGGCTCTACGGACCCAGCGAGTGGATATAATAGTGCCAAAGAGAATTTTTGGTGGGTGGAACTTAGTGGTACTTGTCTAGCAGTCAATAATGTGCAATCTTTACTGTTGCATGGGTAAACAAGGGTCACCGCCACTGCCGACTGGGCAACTTCTTTCATGTTTTGGCAGTTTTCCCAAATGGCCGCCGTCCCTTACGGATTGAGGCTCGTTCTATTACCGGCTGCATAATGATACGCTTACTGCCTTGCACTCAAATTCCGGACTTCCCGTAGACCTTTTAGAGGCGATTGGGGCGTCTTACGCTGATTTGAGTGTTCTCCCGAGGGACTCCCTTGCATAGAGCCTACTTTTGGTTGTCAGCACCTCATGCCTCGTGACAATTTGGTCATCAGGCGATGGGTAGAACGCTCCTTCACGTTTCGATTGCTGATAATGCTTAAAAATTTCAGGCTGGTTTACATCAGTACATACTAGGCCTGTACGCAAGTTGTTTTTTTGCTTTCTTGGGAGACTTACTATCTGTATTCGTGCTCGCCGTTTAGGTCCGTGGTTTCTTGCATACCTCATAAAGCAGGGCTCCCACTGGCTAAAAGTCGGTGCAGTTGAAGGAAAATAATCAGCCTGCTAGGAACGTGCGTATCTTCTCACTTTGGGTCTGTGAGGTGCTTCAGTGTCTAGACCATTAGGCTGGGTTGGCGGTCTAGAGCGAAACGAGTTCAAATGAGATTCGGGCCATATAAGCATCCCAAATTTAGAGTTCAGTGTGCTGTCTACGTAAACCTGTAGTGTAGATGTTAGCGAAGCGGATGTAGTGTACGTCGACTTAAAATATTCCCACCGGTGATCTGAAGATACCTAAAGAAGATTGGAGCACACGCAGCCTTCACCACACTTATGATTAACTCATTCAGGCTACAATAGCTAGTAGGAAGGTTTCACTGAGTAAAAGTCTTCATTGTCTGACGTGCAACTATCCGCCTTGTTTTTCATTTGAATGATGATTGTCGCACCGCAAATGCACCGTTAAAGTTGAAGTTATGTTGGTTATTTTTTTTGCAAAACGGACAATTACTCGCTGTAAGTCTCAGCTGCTGAAAGGCTAAAAAAGACCGATATAGAGTAAGTCATGCAAACTGGATCTCCCCGTGAGATCTAGTTAGTCCCTAGTCAGGCAGTCTCGAGCTGTGGAATCCCTTTGCGTATTTCACTAGTCGGGATATTTCCGCGATTGCAGTTTCTCCTTTTAACTTTAAATTAGTCTCCTGAAATGGCAACTCTGACCACTTTTTAACTAGGCCATCATTAGCTGTTTCATTTGTGATAATAGCTTCGACGCTAGAACGTGACTTCCTCAAAAGTATTAGTTGATTAACTTTGGGTCACTTGCGATGAACTGCTTTGCTTCGTAATGAAGCCTTATTTCTGTGTCCGACGGCAGGTCAAACCTTGATAGAATCCCTCCTGGATATTTGCAAGTGCTGATTAATTGCGTTCCCGACAGTTAGTCAGTGACCCAGGAGCTCAACCGCGGTATTACTGCTTTATCGATCGGCATCTCTAAATTTGCAGTGCGCAGGGGTGTGCGATCGTCACATGGGTTCTCCTTCAACTTATGTAGTCACTAAGGTCACCGTGAAGTGTCTAGTCGACAGAGGCTTTACGTTCTCATTAACCCGGCGCACGCGTTGGAAGGGCTGTACCCTTAAATCATCTGGACCATTTAACCTCGGTTTTTAAATTTCTAAACCTGCCGACTGTTCAAGGTACCCTTGGTGATTCTGATCTTTTTTGCTCCATTCCCGAGAATCCGACTATTTTATTTGACCCACTTTTGAGAAAACTCGGTGGCCTTGGTGGGAGGCTGAGGTCGCTGAGTTTTTTCACAAGTGGGTCAAAGGAATTATTCAAAGCTGCCAAAATCCTCTACTTATTAATGATGCCTGGTAGTCATCTGGTGGATTCTAGATTGATTGCTTAGGAAATCCTGCTTGGACAGTCAGCTTTCTGCATCAGAATTAGTGGATTCCATACGTTGCAGTAGGCTGGGCGGGTAACTTGACCCAAGTGTGATAAAAACTCATGGTTCCCGGTAGGGGCCTAGTAGCTAAGTTGGCTAGAGCATTGGCTGTACTAAAGCTTTCCCCTTGCTGAAGGGTTTTGAATTTCACCGAAGTTGCCGAGGTTTTCACAAGTGGGTAAAATGAATTATTCAAATCTACCAAAATTATCTACTAATCCTAATGTATGTCAGTCGCATTTCTTTTTTTTTTCTATTAGACCAAAAAGTCCTCGCGTGTAACTACTGCCCAGGGCAAAGACCGACTCTTCTTGCGTACTTTGGTGCAACGAAAATTACTTGAGAGTTTCCTGCAACTTTTACGAGACAACCCAGTCTTTGTCTTGCGCCACTATGAGGCTGACCATTGCCTGTTTACAGACGAGATCCTGTCGGAGATTCTACGCTCCCTGTTTGCAGAACTCGCTCGGCTTGAGTTGCACCTGGATCTCGACAATGCAGACTTTCTTGACGAGACCTGGGAACTGTCTGTGATGAAAGAACTTCAGTTCGTTCCATGCAGGTGAACCCTCCTTTGCTGTCGTTTGTCGTCTCTTATGTTGACTCACTCTTTTGAAATTAACCCCTGCCTTGTCACGGAGCTAAGGAAAAGCCCTGCGTATTTGCCTACTAAGGCACAAAGTCATCAGGCCGGAATCCGATGGATTAGTTAACAGCATTCAACTACATTAAAATGCCTATGGCGGTCGAATTTAAAATACGATAGTACATACGAAGCCCCTCATGAGCGCAGCCTTTGGACAGGCACCCAGCTCGTTTAGTGGTTTTGCAGCACGGAATGGAATTTAAGCAAAGCCGGGATGGGTAAATCTCTCAGTGGAACTGCAATTGGGCCGAAATAGCATATGATAAAAATCCTATCTCGCCAAACAAAAGGTTCCTAGGCAACCAGTCTCAATATTTATGCATTTATCATAAAATTGCCAATTTACCTACAAAACTCAAAATCACTACCCGCCTCACTTTCCAGGTGACAGTAGTTCCGCGATCCTGAGCCTCTGGGAGTTTTGTCACATCACCACTACCGACGCCAACGAGATCATACGAGAAACCTCTTGTTATCATTTTTAGCAGAAGCCCAAGGTATCTTACCAGATTCAGCACTGAGAGGCTCCGATTTCTCGAAAAATGACCAAAACACCTTGTGATTTACACCAGATCCATTAATTTCTGCTGTCAGTCAATTTGTAGGTGTTTAACCACGCCATTGGCTCAGTGTATGTTGTGCGTTTAGTGACTGACCAGTGGACTGGAAGTCAGATGGCGATGGCTTCTTCTTACTCACTGGTTTTGTGAATCCTGGTGTGTGCGTTAAGGGATCCAGGTATAGCCGTGGACTGAATCGCTGTTCGAATAATTTAATCAATATGTTTCCTGCGCGCGCTTCTGTTTCAGTTTGGTTTCTGAAGTAAGTAGAAAGTTGGAGCCTCATCCAGGACCTTATTCGGTCTGTTATTTATACAGCTGCTTAAGTCTAGACTTGTTTGCATTTTCTTCGTTCTTGGTAGGTTTTTTGGAAGGTTATCTTTGTCAGTTGTATGTAGTGCTCCGGGTTTAAATAATAAACCTGCTTGTGTAAGTTGGAAACCAAAAAATCCTGTCCGAGACACTCCTGCTGCTTAGGGATTTTCGATTTTTGAATAAATGGTCCGTCCGGTGTAAAAACTGTCATGGGGGTTTATTTTGCCTGTAAAGCTTTAGTCTATTCTTTGGTTAATTGATGAGCATATAGTTGGTGCGGTGGCCCTATTCAAACTAACCATCTTGTTTGTTATAAGCAAGCAGTGAGTTATTAATTTGCGTGTACACGGGTAAAATAAGGTTTTCATAAATTTATTTCACTACTTTTTTCTCCTCAGTCAAAAACTCGTTTTACTAATTCATTCAGGTTCCCTTCACTCCCGTTCTGGTGTCTTGTGCAGTCCAATAATTAGCATCCATTTTGGAAGAATTTTGAAGGCTTACGCAACAAATGATGGGAACGCGGCTTTGACTACATTTGGGAAGGCCTAATTAAAATGTTGCGCTACCTGACGAATGCTAGCCTGATACAGTTTTATCCAAACTTGCCCCTTGTCCAGGCGTCTAGGTCTTGGTGTGCAGATCTGCGGAAAACACTTTGTCGTGACCGACATAAAGCCCTATTCCTTCGTGCTGGACGAGGACAGTATAGAATTAGGGGACGTAATTAGCGAGTTCCTTGGTCGGCCCCTGCATGGAACGAGTCTCGATCTGAAGCAACTTCATGTTCAAAACGGTCTTCGGCCAATAACAATGAAGATTGTTAAACTCCGGTTGCCCAGTGGCCTGCTCTATCAACCTCTTGTGGCAGTACTCTCGAAGTCAAACCTGGAGAAGCTGGTGATAAGAGCCAAGTCCCCTTCAGCCGGTATTGTGCTTTTATTCGACAATTTTGTTCTTTTCTGAAGGACTTGTATGCAAATGTCGTCTGATGTAAACTGTCAATAGCCCCTTTAGTCAAAATTTCCTCACGTCTCTAGAGTTCTTAGTGTATTGTGTATTATGTACAGAAGATTTGCTATTTCATGCAGTTAATATAAATGTTGAAATGTTTTCTTTTCGAAAAAGATAACCTAAGTAGATTTGTAATATTCCTTATCGTCGAACATAATCTCAAGACATTTCAGTCACGT
The DNA here is from genome assembly GCA_017591395.1 of Schistocephalus solidus. Taxonomy (NCBI): domain Eukaryota; kingdom Metazoa; phylum Platyhelminthes; class Cestoda; order Diphyllobothriidea; family Diphyllobothriidae; genus Schistocephalus; species Schistocephalus solidus. The sequence continues at coordinate 169,124 of WEDG01002568.1, forward strand.
CGGGATGCCGGCTTTGAATGACCTTCTTTCCGGCTGCCTGTAAGAACTACACTCGGTACAAGATGATTTCTTAAGTAGTAGGATTTTTTGATTTTCGATGTTATTTTAAACTCATTTTTTTATAGAGAACATACACAAAATATTCTTTCTTCTCGGTTTAAAAAACTTTCAATTGCCGTTACACCCGCATTCAGGATTTACAAACTACGTTCCCTCTAGGGAAAATCAAGTGTCTATACTTTTTAGGAAGAATTCATATAGTACTCATAAAAATTTACACTGGATATGGACCATGTTGCATACTTTATAAGCAGCATTAAATAGACAGATACGATGCTTTTTGAATGGACATTTCAGTCTTGGAAAAAACTCATAATTAGAAACTCTTTTAAAACAGGAAGTGACCCCTTGTTCAAGTATACAATTTGAAGGAGACGTTATTGGCTACGAAATGGATAGATGAAAATTTTTTTATGTATGTTTTTTCTCAAATATACTCGAATTTATAAGGGCATCCAAAATCAACTGGCAAAATGCATACTTCTTAATTAACCTTTTTACAGAGTGTATTTTTTGCAGGTGGCAAGGAAGAAGCTCATGCAAAGGCTGGAATCCTGTCTTGGCGCGTGATAATTAATATTGAAACCCTACATACGTAAATTTTTGCCTTGGAAACACATTCCAAAATTTCGATTAAAATTTCATGAGGTAGCATAGCTAGTGCATTCTTTGTGTCATTGTTGCTCTCTAATGCAACGCGCACTGTCTAAACGATATCCTACGCCAACAGATTTGTGTGAGAGGAAAAGAATGCCTTATTTTCATGTAGGCTTTTCACATGCTTCAATAGAAAAATAATATTTTACAATCACAGCGACTTAACTATTAATAAAAGAGTTTGAGAGAAAAAAAAACTACGCTTAGTGGATATATATGTGATTGTCTTGGTAACATGCCAGGCCTTTGCTTCCGCATTTCGGTCTCGTAGCATGTTAGAAGTGCTCCAAGGAAGGTATGTCGGCAATCTAATCATACGACAAGCGTAACGTCCTGTTAGATGGAGCAGCTGTGTAGTCTTTCCAAAAGGGACGGAGGTTTTAACCTCTACAGTTGACAAAATGTTTTCAAAAGCTTATTAGCTAAAATTGGAAGCATGCTTAATGCACAAACAAATAGGAGTTATTGTATTTTTCATTATTCATATATGTTTCCGCATACTGTTTAGTAGAGAAAGTCATTCGGATATTGCAAAACCAAAACCGCAAGAATCCATATTATGTTAGACTCTGTGCGAAAATGGGCGTGGAAGAAGCACTGTCTTGCCCTTGCCTTCATATATTCAGTTCAGTTTATTTGGTAAGGATATTAGGCAATGCATTTGAAAACCCTATTTAGTTCAATTCAAGTACTTCGCTCATAAATTCGAGTTACTGATTCAAAATAAGCAGTAAAATAAAACTGGCTAGATGTCATATCGTACGTTTTAGAGTTGTTTTTGATGCCATAGTGGATGCTTCTACTTTGACTCGTCTTTCCTGCGCGTGTATTAGCTTGAGGAGACCAGGTACACTGTGCGAACATGGGACCCCATTACATATTGGCTGTATTAAGCAGCCTTTCTTTTAAGTGGATGGATTGGAATAAATATAGCTCTACTGAAAATCAGTTGTATACTGATGCTTGGGGTAAAAATTAACATCTACTCAGCCATAGACCGGTTTGCATGTACTTCCATGATCTTATTTCCCCCATTTAGCCCTTGAGCTTGGCTTAAGTGCATACGACTCTTCTCTCTTGTGAAAGACTTAAAACGAATTTCGCTTTCGTCTACCACTACACTAAGGTAGTGACTGACCAGTGGACTGGAAGTCAGATGGCGATGGCTTCTTCTTACTCACTGGTTTTGTGAATCCTGGTGTGTGCGTTAAGGGATCCAGGTATAGCCGTGGCGCGCCAAGACGGGTACGCCCGCCCGTCAGCCAATATGCCCACTCCCACATCAGACAGCCTCGGGCAGTTTGTTTTATTTTAAACGTTCTGTTCATCATTGCTCGCTTATGTTAGTTTAGTACTCTTAAAGCATGGTCTTTGCAATTTAAACTTCAGAGGAATTACTTTCTAAACTCAATGCACATTTTTACGCGTTTTCCGGTATTGCATTCGATTACATTGCCTACACTACTCGGGCTCACGAAATTCTAAGTGTTAAATTATTCCTTTTTGCGATGTGAAGCTTCAAAAGATGTAAAGTACACACCTATATGCCCTAACTGAGTAGCACCACACTATAAAAGGATTTATAATACAGGTTTCCCGGTTGCATGTTTCTTTAAGTCTGGAGGCTTTCCAGATGTTATAAATCTTGCATTTTTTTCCATTGACAGCATCTACAAGTAAAAGCAATTATAACAGATCTCTTTGGCCATCCGACGAGGATCTCATATGTCCCAGTTCGAACTCCTTATCGACCTCTCGCATTGAACACCGTATGCGATATGCAGGTTGTTGTGCCGTCGGTTCAAACGGCAGCATCCGGTTTATGCCAGAGGCTATTTTACACGTGCTGAATTCGAACCCAGACCCCCGAAAATATCTTCCGGTCTCTCTGGTAGCCGGTAAGCCGCCTTCTGTTCATAGCCCAAAATGAAACGCGACTTCGCATTTAAAAGCATTGCCGACAACTTCTAGTGACCGTCACGATCCGTTGAATCTATGAAGACGCACAACGCTTGAGTGTGGCTGAAGTTGTATTTACACTTTCTCACGTAATAGTGGTGCTCTTAAAGGTCATACTTACCTTTGATATTCACCCCTTACGGTTCTATAAAAGACCTTTTGATAATCTGCGCCAACTCTCCACCTGATTCTCATAAGTTCAAATATGAACTACCGAGGTAATATAAGCGCCACGTGCATCTTAATTAAGAAGGTATTAGTATGTTGAGATGAGTACAATGGCCTATCTCACTTATGAATCATGATGACCGAATCCCCGATAATCAGTTTGGTATACGTTGAAAGTTGTGCACCTCTACCTGTTAGCTGAGACGGTTAGCCAGCCGGCCGAGCAATCATCACGCTGGCATCAAACGCGGGTGATGAAATTTCAGCAGGCGAAGATCCGCCTACTGGCAATCAAACCATTAGCACAGCAGATACCAACCATCCTCGATGAAGCGGAGCCCTTAATTGTCATAGGTATGTAGAAGCATACTCACTGCATCCCATAAACTCTGCAATTCCCTGTGTACAGCTCACCCGTATCGTATGCTGTCTATGAGGATGGGTTCGAGTGCGAATCCGAAACGTCAGGCGATTCAAGTTCTAGTCTCAGTGATCGCGTCCACTTCTTCTCAATATCTCCCTGGGACTCGCATTTTTTATTTGTATATGCTACTAATGGAACCATTTCTGGAAAAAACCCTCTTCTTATGCAGAATATGTTCCTGTGATCTTATATGCTCGACTTACGCTTCGGAATTCCATCCTCTTTGACGATTAGGTTTTATGGTAAGACACAGCAAACTGCCGTATTACGGGAGGCCTTCCTCTGAATTCCAGGAAAGTTATCTACTCCCGTGTTCTGATGCTAGCGCTAACCCAATCCTTAACTGTAACCGAAATCTCCGTGTGAATTTATCGCAAGACCGCCTATGTGGCCTAAACTGCCGTCTGCATAGAAATGAACCCTCGAGAAGTCACTGCTTAAGTAAAAGCTTTCAAGAGTTTTCTTATTTATAAGATTTTTTATGCACAAATAACAGCATCTATCGTTTTGGAAATCGATTGAGGACACTTAAACCCGCAAAATATTCACTGAAGTTTCAAGGTAACTATGAATCTCAACAGACTCACCCTCGCCAGAACACACACGTTAATTTTAGGAAGAAGAATTTACTTGATAAACAGGTAATAGGCAGAGTGCTATTAGTGACAAAAACCAGGGAGCCTGAATTGGCCGTTTCTGGCTTGTTGGCCGTAATCAGTTAGCTATATCCAACGCCAGGTATTGCGGCACCCGAGGATCGACTAACGCTCTAACCCACTGCGTCACAAACTCGTTGTCTTGGCGGTTTTGATCGGAATATTAACATTGGTAGCTGGGTGCCTAGATGGGACTCAGTCATCCCGTTGTGCTTGTGACTACATCCGCTAATTGCATTCCATTTTCCCCATCTCATGAGGTGCAAGCTTTAGAAGTCTTATATTCCTTTGAATTTCTATCTTCAAGTCAAGGCAAATCCTCCTCGCCAAAGTCAGCCGCATCACGCCCAACGTAATGGCGGAAATATTTTGTCAAATTATAGTGACGTCGGTTCGAAACACATAAATAAACTTTAGACAGTTAAATATTTGCCTTGTGGCATGGTAAATTACTTCTTGAAGGATGTATGCACCAAAAAATGACCAAAACGTTGTTTAAAACGTTATTTTACCTCTTCTGCATGTTTTTTTTTTATATGAACAGGCTCTATGTACCTCCACAATATTCGCATTTTTGGCAGGTCCAACTTTTTAAGGAATATCGTTATTTCTACCTAAGATACTAATTGCTACTTCCTTTTGTGTTTTGCTTAAACTAAAGGTCGTCTATTACTGCTCGCGATTCGATGCAGTTAGCACCTTCCCAATGCATTAAAGATTTTCGTTAATTTACGCACTTTTCGTGCGTTACGTCGCCTAGTGTACTTATAGGAGTCATTTTAGCATTGCGATTAGAGAGACAAGCAAATCAGAGCAGACAGGCTCCTCCAATGGGCCACGCGATAGACGCGCTGGACCAGCAAGTGAACCAGATTAGGACACGACAGACGTTAGTCAGGCTGCGCACTCATGGCAAATTCTCTGGTGGCACGCCAAGGTGCAAGATCACGCGCATCAGTCGCCTGCGCCCAACCCTCGCATCCGATGGCTGACTGGCTTAGACAGTGAACGAGTGCTTGGGCTAGGGTAGAAGGGGGGAGGTTGACACTGGAGTCTCTATACCCACGGCACTGCAGCGCATGTTCGTCGCGTTAGGCCATCTGACGTGCTCTTAAACTATCGCGATGCGCTAAAATCCATGGTTTGTAAGGCTGCCAACTGACTGACGGGATAGCTCGGTCCTCACAGGACGGAAACCCGAGGTGCATTAGCATCTGTGGCAATCGCACTTAGTAAGGATCTGAGCTGCCCCCCTCGCCCGATTCTGGTCCATATTACGTGGACGAGGCGTGTGTGGACGACCTGTGTAGCTTTGTCTGTCAGTGCGTCCGATCCCATCTCCAGTCTTCTTGACTCTATCATGAAAATGTACCCAGTTAGGCGAGGGATGAGAGATGACGTTAGATTCAGTGCAAGTATACGATCATTATAAACTGGTTCAGACACGAGTTACCGTCTGCCATGCTGTGGGACACACGGTGGATATTACCTATAACGATGACTGAACAGCCGTATTTTTTACCCCTGGCGCATTTTCTTTGGGTGCCTACCAATGAACAAGGCTTCTCGGGATTCTGAGTCCCTACCAGCCTTTCGATTGTCGTTTGCAATTCTGTCTTTTTAAACAAGAATTTTCAAAGTGTATTTCCTTATCTATTCTGACTACCAGTACGTACACAAGTACGTGTGGTGGCAGCATCCAGTGCATAATTGGGTGAGCCCCTTGGCGTAGTCACCTTTTCAACAAGTGTCAGTTTCTCCTATGTCTGTGCGCATAAATGTGACCTGTTTTTGTCTGCACAAGGTGAACTTGACTTCTCCGTTTTTCGCGTGGCACCACAGGAGGGAGATATGCAGCATGAGCGACTCACTGCTGGAGAGGATGCATTACCCATGCTTCGGCACACCTATCCCCAGGTCTCTGCCGTAGGCCGTCGCAGAGACAAGCCACGCTATGTGGGTTACATCGCTGGTGAGAAAACTTGCACGCAGGTCCAAAATTTTACCTGTTTTGTTTTCCTCTGTATCGACGAGGAGGAAGCCGGCTCCTTTATCTCCACGGTCTCTCAAGGTTTTGAACGCACTCATTGGACTACTTGACTGCTGAACCTCTTGCCTGCTCTAATCGCCATGACAGTTTTTGTAACTCGCTTTCTAAAAATCCACTTTCCAGCAATAAAAATACTTCCTTTCCAGCCATCCAACTTACTCAGGAACCATTGACTGGTCCTCATAATACCTCTTGATCCCCATTCCATGCATGACTCCGATCTCACGTTCTTTCAACTCGTCCCGTGACCTGCTTTTGTCTCTTCACCCTAATATTTTTAGTGTTTTACCTTTGTGAGAATTAACAGGGTAGTTTTGTGTACCCACGCCCAGTTAGGCGCTTATTTCCTTAATCATTTTTTTGACTGAGATGCTTATACTTCGGGCAGGTGAACTGTTGAACCACTTCCTTCTCGGGTTCTTTTTGGCTTGTTGTCCTCCACTATTTTACAGCTTTCCTATCATTCCTACCTATTTACTTTCTGCATCGAATTTTAGTTTAAGGTGTCCTTTTAACTCGCTTCTTTGCTATTTTTGGTTTGGACTTCGTTGTATTTTCTTACTGACTTTTTTCACACCGTATATTCCTGTAAATTTCGTTGCTTAGGCTCGCTACTGTGCCCGACCGTTTTGTACTACCTTCGTCTTTATATTGTTTGCGTATTTTCATATTGTTATTCCGCTCCGCATTTTGTTATGGAATCCTGCTTTGTCTGTTTGAAGCCTTGCCAACCTAGGGAATTCGTAATTTTGCTGCCCTCTGTGCAAGAGAATAACTAGGGCTATTGAGAAACTTGTTTTCTCTGAGGTATATATTAAGACCACAGCTATTTAACCCTTCAGATTTGGTTGCGTATGAGTACCGTTCCCGATTAATGTAATACTGCGCAACATTAGCCCCATTGTGACTCGGTTGGAGCCATGAAGAAGACAACGCTCAGTTCAGCGGGTTTTCCCACTCCTTAGGCCCACACAGTCCTTTCTGTCGCATCTGCCCTGATGCCCCAAACCCGGTCAGTCATTGTGAATTTAGCCCTTGTCGAAAATAGAACCGACACCAAGAGACATCGGAGTGAGGCTGTATTTTTAGACCAAGTGTTATATAAAGGTCTGGGCAAATGTTTTTCGAACTTCCCGCCACTATTAGTCTGTCATAGATAATTTCATAACTGAATCGTACTCTTTTTATGCCAGGCATACAGAACAATTTCACAGTCCCTTTTACGTGTCCAGACAACACTTTTTACTAAAATAAGAGACGTAAAATTTATGTAATTCATTAGATATGTGGAGATTGCTGAAGTCGAACGTGCTTCCGAAATCTGAGTAGTTTCCTACCCTATGAAATCACTAGAACCATTTGCCTGGGGCAAAAGCACAAAGACGAAAGTCCTGCTAGCCGAACCAGTTAATGTTCGGACAGATTGCCAGATCGGCATCAGAACAAACAGTGGCGGTAGCTAATGGAAGACCGCTGCTGGCTTTATTCATTTGTAATATGTAGAAATTTCATGTGCTACTAGAAAGACCCAATCAGATTATTTCAACCATATCTGCCCCACCTTATTGTCTTCACTAAGTTTCACTCAGCTTATCTAGCTTTCACGACCATCCGCTTTTATTTAATGGGAGATTTGATCTTCAGACATCAGTACCCGACCTAACCAGCTAATTAGATAAGGAACTTCGTCTGTTGTAATCGACAAGACATATTTTCAGTAGACTTTTGTTTGAGTGACGTGTTAAATTCTTTCCTACCTGGTGTTGCGGCGTTTTCGGAGCTCCTGAATCCTTACCGTAAATATAAACTGGAAGTGGGTGGCTACGCGTTTGCGTTGGATGTTATTCGAAAAAGAACATTCGTAGCGCGTGGTTGAAAGCTAGGTCGGCAAAGAATTTTTTTAACGTATTAAGGAGCAATGGGCGCAAACCCAGGTTAAACACCTGCTACCTTAGACACCCATACAAGTTCACCTGTAAACATCGATTTGCGTCTGTGGGTTGTCGTTGGGGAGTCGAGGTCTTTTAAAATGGCATTATCTGCCAATTGTGCACAAGTTCTGCTCCATCATCCGGAAACTGTTGGTTAGGATGTCTGCAAAAAAGTATGAAAATACTTCAGCCTTGGCAACCGCCTTTACTTGCCATGGATGTAAGCTAACTTCCTGTTTCCTACATGGTACTAAGGAAGAAGCACCGAAAAGATCAGAGACTTTGCAATGACAATTTCTGGATTACTAACCATTTTCTAGCCGTGCACCAACCATAGGTTTGCGTAAAGCAAATATGGCCTGCTCCTTCCGATTACTCGTCCCTATGTAGTGTGTCGGTTTGATTTCTTAAAACTATTTTCTTGCAGAAACTACGCCATCTGTATCTGCCACAGGAAGTGCAATTGACTTTGTGGAATATTTTATCACGACTGTTTAAAACTTTCATCGCGCATTTGGCAAAACAAATTCATCTTAAGGTGTTGGGTCATAGAAATGCTAAACAGGGCTTTCACCATTGTTTTCGGCATACTTAGTTGGGCTGCATAACTAAATGAATGTCTACCTGACCGAATGCTTACTTCATTTGGTAGGACATCGGACTAGGTACCACAGTGTAGGATAGGCGACCTTGTGTCCAATTCGGAGGCAGTACAACGTCTCATGGGTTTATGGTTACCATAAACCCAAACCAACCCCAACACTTAACCTGACCTTAAAGCTCAACCTAAAACCAACTTTAACTCTTAACCTAAGTCTAATACTAACCATAACTCATGAAATTTGGGGCAAGGTCATCTGTAATACAGGGTACCTATTTCCGCGTTTTACCGTTCATTGACTACAGAATTTCGCTTTTTTAACAACTAAAAGAAAAGATAACCATGCTCAATAACTGGCGGAATCTAGGCTACTCACTGCTTATAAAAAGCTTGACTAAAACTCTTCGCTTGCATCATCAACAATTGTATGCACTCTATTTGTGCTCGAAAAAGATATTGACGCCCGACTCGTTGAGCTTTTTTGAACCACAGAAGATTCGACAAAGGCATACATTTAGCGAGAATCCAGTTCTAATTATATAATATGATCTTATTACGGTGTGCCTCCAGCTCCCTTAAAATTCTTACCATTTTTTCTCCTAAATTCGCGCACCATCTAGACGACGCTCCCCCTAGTCTGTGTGCTCCTATCATCGCCCAGTTTTGTGGTAAAAAAGCCCAAGAATTATCTTGTCCTGCATTTTCATTCCTTTGCATAATGACAATTTTCATTAGAGCAGCTTCCACGTTCCCATGTGGCGTCTGAATTGCGGAGAATATTGCCGCCCTGTTAGAAAGTGGACTAGTCGTTTAAAACTCAACCATTGTTCCCGTTTTTCAAGAATCTCTAACAATGTTTTTGATCTGTAAACATGCATACTCCAATTTCCATTTCATTAACTGAAACATTTACCCTTTGAAATGATCTTATTTCTGAACAGTGAACCGTTTTGCGCTGATAACTATCCAAAATAATCTGATTTAGGATTTGAGCAGCATGATGGTCCGTCAACCGGGATAGTGTAGGTGGCGGTAACTGGTCCTGAGACCTAAGTAGAAAAATAGGGGACGGCACAGTTGGATAGGTTTTCCTTGATCTCATGTTTATCTTTCTCGGTGGTCTCCACTGACGACTTAGCGCTCATATTTTCTCATTTGTCAGGGCAAACCAGTTTCCGGTTGACTGCCTCATCTGCTCAGCTGATACCGTTCGATCGTCCGTTTCGATGACTTCCGCTATGTGCCCTACAACAAGGTGACACGGGGACGGTGACCTACGCGTGAATTAAATTATAGCGAGAGGAGATTCGCGCTGAATCTACCGCACTCTTTCCACTTGCTCCACCTCGGTCCGTTCCTAGTCATACTACCACCACTGTCTCGGATCCCACTGAGTTGGAGTGACGTAGAGGCCACATTAAGCATCAGCCATTGCATCCTGACTCTCAATCCGCCAGTCAGCCACTCCACTCAAACTGACACTGGGCTGGCTGTGCGACCCGAGTTATCCCGTCCGTTTGCGTTGGATTATAGTGAGAATAGACTTGCGCTGCAGCTACCTCACTGTCTGTTACACCCCCACCTGGACCCGGTGGTAAGACAGTGTCAAGAAAACCGGAGACGGGAGAGGGCGCAAGCCCACGCTCTGTGGCCAACCGCCAACACAACGATATAAGAGAGGGGCGAGGCGTATCCCAACTGAGTGGGAGTGCAATAAAGGCCACAATGAGAAGGAGCCATTGCAGCCGGACTCTCAGTCCGCCAGCCGTCCATTGTGCACAAACGCACCCACTAGGCTGACCACGCGGTCCGAGTTATCCCGTCAGTTGGTAACCTTCCTAGCCACGGCTTTTAGCGCACTGGGATAGGTTCAAGCGCGTCAGATTGTTTATAGTGAGGAAAATGCGCTGAGCCGTCGACCCTACTCTTCATTTCCATTTCCAGGCCCCAGCCACAGGTCAGCTTAAAAAGCAAAACTTCCACGTTCAGATGATTGCCGGTTTTGCTGAGAATACAGCAGCCTAGCATATTCAAGCCAATTCTCATATTTATAAGGAGGCTGTTTTTGCAGAATTACCGGCTCAGTTGTCACGGGCTGTAGCTTATCGAAAGATATTGAAGCGTGTGAGATTTGCGATGATTGGGAATGCTCTGATTTTTCGTGAGGATCAATCCATCCAGTATTAATATCGATATTTCGTCCTTCTCTCACAAACTCGTGAAATGTATTAGTTTTCCACCCGTCTGGTGCTGAGATTTTATGCAGTAAATGCCATAGTGTTTGTCTCCCTCTAAGACCTGCCGCACACATGTACGGCTGTACTCACATAACGCGAAAAACATACCATAAACAGCTGTGGTCCCGGTTTTGGTCAGGCTGACTAGGCTCCACCAGGTGTGTCGCCGTATCGCCGAGACAACACTGCTGTTTAACAGTCTAAACGCAAAACAGTTGTTGGCTACCTCCACTGACTTAAGTTAGTTTACGTTATTGTACACAAGTGAGCGCCGGATCCATACTGTGATTGGTATATTCGACACCTGAGTTGCGGGCTTACTGATGCGTCATTCAACAGTTTTCACACAATAGTAAACAAACTGGTGGCATTAGAAAAGCTGCCTGTGTAGTCGCAACTTATGCACTCCAAGGCATACATAGAAACTCGAAAGGCTCTATTATAGGTGAGAGATAGATGCTTGATCGCCTCATTATGAAGGGAAAATGTAATCTATAAAATATTTAATGCCTGCGGCATAGGGTCGGAATTAAAATTCCTTATCCGAGCGTCAGATGCATGCATAAATACGTGAGGTTTCTAGGAAATGTCCTCTTCCCGGCGTAAACCAAGAGGCCCACGTGGTCAACGCTCCCGAAGGTACATTGGTGACCTCATCCGCCAGTTTCACGACAGTATGCGTTTTATTTTCTTGTCTACGCCCTACTTAGTCAAAGTCACAATGTTGGACCGCATTATAACATCAAAATTAGGCTTCACATTTAGTTTTAGCGGTCGCCAATCCCACATGGCTGCAAATAATCCCGATCACAGACAATAGGACATCAGCGAATGGTCAATGGTGCTGACCGCTTGGCTTCATACCTCCTTGACACATAACGGAAAATCAGAGCTATGCAACAGGAATTTCTGGTACTGCTTGCCTTTGGCGTTATAAACAAACTTCGTGTTTTAAGTCTTGAAGATAAGTGGGCCTCCTACATAAGAAAAAATTTTTATTTCGGAAAGTGGCAGTTAGCTATGTCCTCACCAAAAATGGCACAAGAGCACTTTGCCACCGCTGATACTTCAAAATAACTGAAACTACGCACTCAGCACTCTACAAATGAAGTGTTTCATAGAATAATCTAGATGGTCAACAAGAATTCTTTATAAGTACTCGAGAAAGACTGAAATGCCATCGTATTTCCTAAGTGATTATCACCCGACTGAAGCATTCTATCAAAATTTTCATAATAGAGGGAGTATTGTACCGTATCTTGTAAAATATAAGCATGCAGAATGGTTAAATACGTGACTAAGATAAATATGCAGTAAGTTAGTACCTCGTTGGCCATCCGCTTGCAGAGACTACCATATTCAATGAAGTAACGCATCATATAGTCACTTCCACGCTACAGGAGAGTTATTTCTGAAGGCCTCAATAAATTATATTTTTGACAATAACGAACTAAGGAAGATTACTGATAGATGGCAATATCAAGGTTATTATATGAAATAAATGTCATAGGGGTGAACTGCAGATGAATCAAGGATGCATCAAATTAGGGCATTTATAGAAAGCAGTGGTGAACGGTTGAAAATTCATTGCTAATTTTTTAATTCAAAGGATAACGTCACATCATAAGACAGGAGATTGGAGAAAGAGTCGTTTACTTCTCAAAGTAATATGATGATTCATCCTCCCGGTTCTTAATCCCATACCGCTAAGTACACTATAATAACCATCTGAAACAGGAAGTTGCGTTTGGCGGCTTGCTTTGGATCTATTGGTCTCGAGTTCTGGACGCTAGTGGATATGTCCAAGAGTGCTTGCCTAGCGGGATTCACAAAATTCAGTCAATTCCAATTGTCTGCAAGGAACACCCCTAATAGCACCTAGGTAGCCGGTCTGCTAGGAAAAAAATCTTTCCTACCATTTTTAGAGCAAAATTTCGATAATTTGGATTGATATTATGCAATTATTCTGAGTAGAACAAACTTTAATCTGATATGAGGGTTTCACTGAGAGGTATCGTCCACGTGATATTTAGTAGGTCTTGGTATTTATGTCAGGTAGCTGGCCATGATTTGGTAATCAACACTTAAGATCTCAAAACACCTATGAGACGATAGTTTAATTGTTTGCTTCACATTCGCATCCTCCGAAGGTGCTGCATTTCCTTTGAATGAGCTCCCGCTTCCCGAAAAATTGTCTACAATATTCATGTCCCCTGCTCTTGAAGACACAGTAATTTCGGTCAAAACATTTTACGGTATTTGCATATAAATTTTTTAAGCGTTATTTTCGAGGAAGGTGGTCATTGGAGGAGATTTTCGGCATGGTGTCCTGAAGAGCCTTAGAGGATCCTGTTTGCTTCGGAATAAATAGTAGACAAAGGACGCGTTTATATGTAATCGTTTTAACCCTGGGGCAGCCAATGGGATTTAATTGACCGATCGATTAACGCGGTCAAGCGAGGGTCATTTACCTGCGGGCCTAGGCGCTTTTCAACAGTTTTTTATAGGGGCTCTGCCATGAACAAAGGTAACAAGAAGGAGGAGCAAGTTCAGCTGGAAATAACGACCCAAGAAGAATGGGAAGACCTCATGCAATGGATGGGCTAAAAGGTTTGCAAATTTGGAACAACTTCTAGCCAGTGCCATCATAGTGATTGATGTTTTTCAAGAATGGACCGGTCCTTGCGCCGCATTGTACGGACTCTTTCGAACTCTCAAGGAAGAACTGAATGATAAGATGCTGATATTTGCAACAGCTTGTGCAGACACGGTGGACTCCCTAGAAAAGTACCGTGGTAGATCAGAACCATACTTTCTATTTTTTGGGGTAACTTTTCATGGGATATAAAGGCTTATTTTCTCTAAACAGGCTGCAGTTTTGGTTAATGTGGTAAAAGGTGTAAATCCGCCTTTGATGGAAACAACCATTAGGGAAATGTTGAAGAACGAGAAAGAAGCATTCGCCGGCTTTGTTGCACGCGTTGAGGTAGAAGACCTCTACTTGAAAGCTATCGAAGAAGCCAAAGAGGCCGAAGCCAAGCGGAAGTCTCTTGAAATGGGTAGGTTTAATGTTTTCTTGAAGATCTGTGTTCGTCTATTACCTCAGAAATTGATCAGGAGAGTACCCTTGTTATCATCTGCCCCCCCTTTGTTGGAACTGATCAGACGGATGCTATTATCGAACAGGTATATTTTTTATTATACATGAATTAACCGCTTGCAGTTCACTTCCAATGAATTTGAAATTCTTCTTGATGAGACGCGGCAGTTGGACGATGATCTAATCGACGCCGTACTTAACGACGAGATGGACGATCCCGACTTTGGCCCTAGACTGAACGTAATGTCCAAGGGACCGGCTCGACTACTGCTAATCGCTAAGGGACCGCAGGGTGTTCACGAAGCTATAGTTCCCTACATTTTGACGGCCGATGCCCCTCCTGCTGACGGCGAGGAAGCCACCCCACCGAACCCAATTGTAAGGTGAGTCAATGAACAAATTCGCGTTTATTCCGCTTTTGAAAAAAAAACAACTTTTTTGCGCAGTGTGCTTACTGCTGCTTTACTAATGTCCAATAAAAACTTGCAGAAACTCAGGATGGCAATATACCAATCGTAACCTCACATTATAACACATTTTTACTCCGTAATATGAATAAGGTCAACCTTAACGCAACTGTCTGTATTTTAATTTTAATTCTTGTCGCAATGAATGTGGGCAGTTCCCAATTTAGAGATCTTCCCGCCCCGAACAGAGTACAAAACAGCGCATTTGTGCTTTAGCGCCAATGCTTTCGAAAAATGGTTTCTGTTATCCCAGAATTCAGATTTGTTCTGAACTTCCATTGTAACAGAATTATTGCGAATAAATAAAGTGAGCCCCGGCCTCCAGCGTTTCCATATTCCACACTAGATATCAAAATTAAAAAGGCCAGGTCAAGTAAGCGTTTAAAATAACTTGATAATACCCGGATATTTTGCGTTTACTGCCCAGTTTGGCTCACAAAATGCGCGACAGAAATTCCTGCTTATGACACTTCGATTTTCTTCTATTGCATGGTTGCATGCACGAAAGAGAATAGTCTCAATGCAGATATGCGAGAAAAGATGACAGCCCATAGAACCATTGCTTTGGCCGCAAACAGATCGAAAGCGCGCATGATGGAGGTATATTTATATCAAAATAATTTACTGAAAGTCCGTTTGTATAGGTGTGCAAAATTTTGTGGCCAAACGGGCTTTATATTTGTTATTGCAGACCGAAAAGGTAAACCATATATTTATAGAATCAAGCATTCAGGCTGCGTCGAGTCGGTAAAAGTCCTACAACGGGCCGTGCGAAAGAACCATTGAACGACCACGGTGGCCATGTCAGTGGACTTTTAGACCTCAATAGTGATGCATACCTATAATGCCTGCCACATAGTGTGGGGTGTGGTGGCATGTCTAGACGCAGACTCACGCCGAGCCAGCCAACTGCGCCCGCTCTAACATCCGGTGATCGTTACGTTGGGCCTAGGTGAGTAGGGGTGGAGAGGGTGTTCAGATGCTGCGCAAGTTTTCTATCAATATAACCTAGGTCACGTGCAAGTCACCGTCCCTGCACCCACTTTATTTTGAGATGGACGCTTTAGATAGTCGACAGTGGCGCTTGAACTATCTACCTATTGTCAAACTGGCGTTTGAGTTTGACATTCAGTGGCTTAATACCTTGGCAATCATCTCACCTAATCTATTCTCAGATCAGCCAAAAGGCTCGGACAGGGCTCTAAGACATGTGAAAACGGGAGAGTGAGATCTATACTAGGCATGCTACCTCGTGGTAATTCGGTACATCCCACACAATAAAACGTCTAAGGGATTTGAAATCATCACCACGTGGCGACAGTTGGTCAAATCACAGAGAAAGTTGGTTCTTCGTTGGGAGGAGGATTAATCGACAATTGTGGTTTGAGCGTACTTCTCGTTTACGTGCGATCCAAGGTTTCGGAGGGACATGCAGTGTTTGGCAGACGTTCAGAAGCTGTTTATCGATGGGCCATCGTAGTTGGTCGTCTTCAAATCGCTTCTTCTCGGAAGAGGACGACGTGGAGTAGATGCGTATCTAGTCTGCTCCACCATAAACAAATTCATTGGATGTCACTACTCTATCATTATGGGATGTACAAACTGCAGTTTATGTCAGACTATATTTGATGTAAAAGTGAAACTTTGAGTTTGTTGGCAATGTCCGCATTCCCAAAAAAAGCGTCAGTCAATAACACTGGCAATAAAGTGCGCGTTTCCTCCTGTGTGTTGACTGCATGCTGTCGACGGCATCTCAGCCCTGGCTGTGGTTAGAATGTTCCCTTAAAAACCGATTTGTTCATGTCTCCGAGAAGTGGCTTGACGTTTCGCGTCCATTCTTTTTGAAGCCCATGGAAGAGAATGTCAGCCAACCTGAACGGGATGCTATAAATAGACGCAGTTTTTCAGTGAGAATGTCTTACGGGTTGAACTGCAGTTCCTTGTGGTAGATCGTGTTGGTGTTTGTGACAGGGGTGTAGGGGGTACTAGTAAGGGGTAGCACCACACAGATAGCATTTGGTCACTCCATTCGTCTTGTATAGGTGGTGAATGCTCCTGTGGCCGCCTCTAACTCGTACCCAACGGTCACCTGTGTCTCCTCATAGCTGGGCTCTTCCCGGTGGCCACACCCCGGGCAACCGTCATGACCGGAGGGCTAAACCAGGTGAGGGTCTCCGGTGTCGTACATGCCTTCACACCCGGTATGTCTGACTCCCGAACCTCCACCTCCCCCTCTCAAAATGTCCTAAGGTGGGGGCGACAGCAACCCCATAGGCGGCCCAGGCTAACTCGGGTCATTCTCCCACTAAAATAAAATTGTAACCCAAAGTGGAGTTCGGCAGCCGTCTGGGATGTCCGAACAGCCCTATTTAGGGACAGCACTGTTTGCCTCCTCGCGGAGGAAGGGGCTAGAAAAGGTGCCCTAAACAAATGCTGGTTAGCTCGTCTTCTGCAGCCGGCCGCGGCTGACAGATCGCAAAATACGCGGTCGTAAAACTCAAACAAACAACAATACCCCCGGTCCTAATCTCCCGCGCCATATCCTCTGGGCTGCTCGGGTGAGTCCGCTCACACTAGCAGCCTGGAAAGTTCATTCCCTTTTAGACAATCCGAGGAGCACCCGGACGGAACGGAGGACTATGTTAGTCACTCGGGAAATGGCACGATATATATTGGACATTGCTGCTCTCAGCGAGGCCCGCTTCTCTGAATAGGTTCAGGTGGAGGAGGTGGGTGCCGGCTACAACGTTTTCTGGAGCGGCCGGCCAAAGGCAGAGCGACGCGACGCTGGTGTCACCTTTGCCATCCGAAACGACATCGTAGGACGCCTGCCATGTCTGCCGCAGCATATCAATATTCTCTTGATGAGCCTCCACCTGCCTCTTCAGGGAGACCAGTTCACCACCATCATCAGCGCCTGCGCTCCCCCAATGACGAGCTCTAATGCGGCGAAGGACAAATTCTACGAGGACCTCACGCCCTTCTGGCGACTGTGTCGAAGGTGGAAAAGTTAATCGTCCTTGTTGACTTCAACGCCCGCGTCGGGACGGACCACGCTGCCTGGCAGGGAGTGCTGTGTCCCCACGGTCTCGGTATCTGTAAAGATAACGGCCTTATTCTTCTGCGCACGTGTGCGGAACACCGTCTCCTGCTGACCAACACCTTCCACCTTCCAACGCGGGAGAAGACCACGTGGATGCACACTCATTCACGGCGATGGCAGCTTTTGGACTATGTTCTTGTTCGAAGAACAGATCGACAGGACGTGCTGGTAACCAAGGAGATCCGCGATGTCAATGATTGGACGTGTCACTGTCTCGTCATGTCTAAGATGAGGCTCTGACTTCAACCTCACCGAAGACCACGAGGTAAGTGACCGTCAGGTAAGTTAAATTTGTCTGTCCGCCGTTTTGAATTCAGCAACCAGATAACCCAGAAACTGGACGACCTGCAGGACCTGCACGCTCCAGATAATGCCACCGTGGAGATACGATGGTCTCAACAGCAAAACATCATCCAGTCCACCACCCTCGAATTTCTCGGACGCGCACGCCATGACTGGTTTGATGACAATGATGCCGACATCAGCAACCCACTCTCGAAGAAGAATGGACTACACAAAGCCTACATGGACCTTCGGACTGACGCCACCCTAGCAATCTTCTTCAGATGCCGCCGCCTTGTACAACATCGGCTGCGGGAGATGCAAGACACCTGGATGGTCCGAAAATCTGAGGAAATCTAGTAAAATGAAAAAATTCTTCAAAGCCATCAATGTCATCTTCGGCCCCTGCATTAAAGGAACCGCACCGCTGCTCAGCTCTGACGGCACAAAACTGCTGACAGAGAAATCACAAATTCTGAAGTGCTGGGCCGAGCACTTCAGTACTGTCCTTAATTGCTCATCAGCTATTTCTGATTCTGCCTCTCTCAAGTGGGAATGAACAATAACCTGGATCAACCGCCTTCCCTACCAGAAACCATCTGGACCGTGCAACAGATTTCTAGCGCGAAAGCACCGGGATCCGACGCAATCCCACCCGAAGTCTACAAGCACAGTGGGCCCCGGCTGACGGCGGAACTCACAATACACTTACAGGAGATGTGGCACCAAGAAAAAGCTCCTCAGGATTTCAAAGACGCTACCGTCGTCCATGTCTGAAAGCGGAATGGAAACCGGCAACTCTGTGATAACCACAGAGGCATTTCGTTTACTCAACCTCTCGGGGAAGATCTTCGCCCATATTCGTCTCAATCGTCTAAACGGTCACCTAGAGCAATGACTGCTCCTGGAAAACCAGTGTAGCTTCAGACTACACCGTGGAAAAACCGACATGATCTACGCCGCACGCCAGCTACAAGAGAAGTGCAAGGAGATGCGAACCCACCTTTAAAATAACTTCGTGGATCCGAAGAAAGCCTTTGATACGGTGAATCACGATGGACCGTGGAAATTCCTGCAGAAATTCGGCTGTCCTGAGCGGTTCACGCACTAGGTGCGTCAGCTTCATGACGGGATGACGGCTCGTGTCACTGACAATGGGACGGCATCGGAAGCATTCGCAGTGACCAATGAAATGAAGCAGGCCTGCTCCCCGAATCAATGTCAACGGCGCTCAGCTCAAAATATGGAAACCTTCACTTACCTAGGAGGCACGCTGTCACGCAACACAAGAATCGACGACGAGGTTGCTCAACGGATCTCCAAAGCCAATCAGGACTTCGACCGACTGCAGGCCTCCATTTGGAATCGCCACGGTATTCACCTGAACACCTGACTCAAGATTTACAAGGCCGTCGTCTTGACGACCCTCCTTTACGGAGCAGAGACCTGGACCGTCTAGTCGAACCAATTCAGGAAGCTGAATCAATTCCATCTCAGCTGCCTCCGCAGAATACTTTAGCTGAAATGGTAAGACAGGATCCCGAACAAGGAAGTCCTGAAGCGGACAGGAATCCTCAGCATCTACGCCATGCTGAGGTATATACAACTGCGATGAGCGTCTATCTGGTGAGAACGGACGACGAGCGACAACCCAAATGACTTTTCTATGGAGATGTCACTGCTGGTGTTCGCCGACAGGGAGGTCAAAAACGACGTCACAAGGACACTGAAGAAATGTCTGCAAATCAACCCGGCGACTTGAGATGACCTCGCCCAGGATAGACGGCATGGAGAAGATCCGTGAGGACTGTTGCAGTAATCTATGAGGCCAAACGGATCGCCGCTGCTAAGGCCAAAAGAGTGGCTCGCAAGTCACAAGCACCCCGGATCAGCACCGCCAATGCCCAAGCCCTGCCAACGTGCCCACGCTTTCAACGCACATTCCGCGCTCGAATCGGCCTATTCGGACATTTTCAAACTTAATTCAACAGCAATCCTATACCATCAACCTCTGCCACACCTGCCTCAGACCCCACGACGACGACCACCCCAACCACTGATAAGAAATTCATCGATGCATCGCCGCCCACGATCACCGACACAATCCTCCCTCCACCCCTTACGCTGATCACGGCGACAAACACCACTTGCCCCACTCACACCACCTCAAGAGCCACCTCCGAATACCTGCCACCTGCTACGTTCAAAACTACCATCGTCCCCAGTACCAGCGATGGGGACTCGGTACTAACCTGTCCTCATTGCAATTGCACATTCACCTCACACATCGGCCTGGTCGGTCGCTTGCGAATCCATCGCCCAGAGACTGGTGAATTAGTGCCTGGGCACCAACACTCAGCAGACAACGCCGCCTTCAATGCCCGCACTGCCCACGCGCATTCACTCATCGAATGGGCCTTATCGGTCACATGCGCATGCAGGAAAGCGGAGTCCACCACGATGCCAGCACATATTGAACGCCCATCAACACTTCGCATATTCCTCCCATGAGCTCGACTACAAGTACCAGCAGCAGAGCATCCACAGGCTCAGCACCTCCCGACCTATCTTTTCCTCATTGTCATCGCACATATACATAACTCATCTGTCTGGTCGGTCGCTTGCTAAACCATCGCCCAGAGACTGGTAAAATAGTGCCTGGGCACCAACACTCAGCAGACAACGCCGCCTTCAATGCCCGCACTGCCCACGCGCATTCACTCATCGAATGGGCCTTATCGGTCACATGCGCATGCAGGAAAGCGGAGTCCACCGCGATGCCAGCACATATTGAACGCCCATCAACACTTCGCATATTCCTCCCATGAGCTCGACTACGAGTACCAGCAACAGAGCACCCACAGGCTCAGCACCTCCCGACCTATCTTTTCCTCATTGTCCTCGCACATATACATAACGCATCTGCCTGGTCGGTTGCTTGCGAATCCAGTGCTAGTAGCACAAACATTCTTCCACCGCACTCGAATTAACTGTCCACACTGCCCACGCACATTCAGACACCTCATGGGCCTATTAGGTCACCTGCATCTCCGTGAAAAACTGTGGTTGAACACCACCAGCTATACCACAAAACTACATCTCTCTTCATCAGCCTATGTGCCTCACATGATCATACGCAACACTACAGAAAACATGTTCTCAGTCTGCATAGCTGATTTTGAGGCAAGTATGATCCTCGACTCCTTCTCCGTGGGACTCTTCTGTTGCATGTGTGATCTGAGCTTGAGCATATCATGGGGCGTTAAGTGTCGTGTGTTGGAAGGTTGCCAACTTACAATTACACTCCCAACTCACAGTCAGTCAATTTGCGTTGTGTGGAGTGGCTGACTGGTGGTCTGAGAATCAGGCTGCGAGGACTCCTTCTTAACGGGACCTCTGGCTATCTCACGCATGTGAGATCTGAGCCGTTCAACCCGTTGTTGTGTAAAATCCTGGTGCTTGTGTTTGGGTGGCCAGGCCGTGTTGACGAGGTCACCAGCAGCTGCGCCCACTTCCACATCAGACGACTGAGCGGCTCGGAATGTGGTCTGAGAGTTGTCGACGGTGGGGGAGAGAGTGAGGTCGATAGCTCAGCGCATTTTCCTCACTATTAACAATCTGATGCGCTTGAAACTATTACGGTGCGTTAAAAGCCGTGGCTGGGAAGGTTGTCAACTGACGGGATAACTCGGACCGCGTGGTTAGCCCAATGTGCGTTTTGTGTGGAGTGGCTGACTGGTGCACTGAGAGTCAGGCTGCAATGGCTCCTTCTTTATGTGGCTTTTATCACGCTCCCAATCTATTGGATCCGAGCCAGGTGTGGTGGTACGCCCAGGGGCGGCTCCGACTGCGCCAGCCACCTGCGTGTTCTCCCACCTCCGGTCTTTTTAAATCTGTCATGACACTGGGCTCAGGTAAGAGAGGAGGAGAGAGTGCAGTAGCTGCAGCGCAAGACTAATATCACTTAAAACTAATCCACTCGCAAGTCACCGTCTCTGCACCACCATGGTGGGGAGCATACGGTGGACATCATCGGACTACGACGGTCGAACTGTCGTTCGGACAACAGTCGACTGCGCCCAGGGTTCGTACTATTACCGAGTACCAGGTCTGGTCATAAAAGATTTCAAATTTGATGATGCAGTTTGATTTTAATTGTAGAAGATTTCTACGTTGATCCCTAAATCTTTATTTTTATGACGAAAAATCCATGACAACACTAGCCATCATTAATAGCTGTCATTAATAGGATTCCAAGAACTACCAGCTGAAATGTTCACTGTGCTTATTAGCTTAATTAAAGTCAGAGCATTAAGTTGTGCAAACTTCGGCTAAATTGGCGCTCTCTTCTGCTGGCGTCATTTGCCTCTCAATCTACATAACCCTTACATAAACACTATTTATTAATGCGCCTTCTTCCGCTTCTAGTATCCAAGAATCCTTTGGTGGCGGGGATCCAAAGGCTGTTATTAAGTTCTGGAAGGATAAAAGCACAGCAGATGCGTAAGTCGTTAAAGACTGCATTGAAAATTTCAGTTTAATCACTACAGTAAGTTGACATTTCTTAAAAGTGCGTGCATATGTTTTGGTGAATTTTGTGGCCTAATGTTTCATAATGGTCAAGTTTATGAAACCAAAAGGGTAGAGGGTGTCAATGCGGATAGTAACAGCTTCTAATCACAGGGACTTCAGATTTAAACCGTAATTTGACCTTCCATATCGTCTATTTGTTTATGCTGCGCATGTTAAGTAGTGGAAGGTATGAATTATTGAGTTTTAGTTAATTCATTAATATTTTGGGGGTTAAAGAGAATGCCTCTGGATTTTAGCATCATGCCTGAAAAAGTGACCAACCAATGAGAAGTTGGTATCGGTTTTCCTATGCAAGGAAGTGTTAAACTAATTGAACCTCATAATTTTGGTTGATTTTTCATCTTAATTTCGATAAGCGTCCTTTTACCATTGTCACTCAGCTCCCTTTCGTTTTCACTAACCAGCGGTTGAATAAGCAATCATGAATGAGTGGATAGAGAAGTTCCGGTGTAGGTTGTGTCTTTATCTGCTACAAGAAAGAAGAAGACGTTTATTACTATGTACAAAAAAAGTAAAACATTTTCGATATACTTTTACGCAATCATTCTATTTTTAGAGCTTAGTTATTTCTGTTCCCCTAAATAATCATTTTTGTTAAAGGGTAAAACACTGTTGACATTCAATACGACTTAGATCCCTTGGCAATCACTGCTGAGTCCAGTACATTAATTTTCCCATCAGCGCTAACATTGATCTAAGTGCTACCGCCACCTACAAATATAAAAACTACTACCACCAAGCAAAACGGAGTTCGCCAATTGTTTAGCAAGAAGAAGTGTTTGACAACGAGCCACATTTTTGATGTTGATACATTCATTAGGAATTCACTTCGATATGACCGAATTCAAGCGACCATTCATCTGAGTCTCGACTCAGGAAAAATAGAAATCATTGCCCGAAGATGGCGAAATGTTTACTGCAACCTGAATTTTATTAGCCTGACGGGGCGGATTCTCTCTCGAACTCCCCATCAGAGATGGTCGCAGGAAAGGGTTAAAGAGGGCACAAGGAACGCAGTACTTATAGGGCATGGTTGCCAGACCACCACAAAAACGACCCCCAGCGATGAGCACGAGGAATGTCAAATATAGTGTGCGTGTGGTTCCCTGGCAACCCGGACATAAGAGGTGATGTACAGTTCTTTCTGTACTGACGACCTTACTGCAGCAAGGTGGGATTATCTCGTTACTATATTGTTTTCACGCTCAATAGACGTTGCGCATGCCAATAATATGTCAGCATTACTGAACGACACCCCTGCCCAGACAACGGCATACTTTTTTAAACTGAAATCCACAGTTCAAGGATACTTGAACGCTTTAAATAAACAACTAACTTGTTTTGTAAAATAAAAATATGGTAACTTCAGTTTTAAGCAGTAATACCCGAGTAAAATATATATTCACCAATAGGGTATTAAATGGAAAATTTTGTTGAGTTATAGGTTATTTTAAAATTTTTACAAAACCTTTCTAATCATAGCTGTCTGTTTATATGATAAATTCGGCAGTTGGTGTAAGTTTATGGAATTTTGCAAGGTTTTGGAGAATTATTCCGATGAGAAACGTGTCCGACGTAAGCTACAAACACATCAACCCTGCTTTATCCACTGTACGAAAAACGCCTACCATGATATATTAAACATTAGCAGGTTCAGATGAAACAAACCTAAGTCGTAATTCAAGTTGTCACACCCAGCACACTTGAGGCGTAACTCCTTCAATACCTTAAATGAGCCCTGGCGAAGAACAAAGCTGACTGAAGAGCAACATGCTCGGTCGTAAATCAAGTTGTGGTGGTGAGATTTGTGGTTTAGGTTGTGGTTAAATTGCTGATACATTCAGCAATAAAGGACCGAGGAGTCATATTGATCCATCCGACGTTCAGTCAAATTACAATTTCTTTGACTAGGTTATGCTTAAAGAAGCCCTTTGCGTTATCTGAAATTTCTAGTAATTAAGCCATTCATATTAGGGCAAAGAATAAAATGGAAAACAGAAAGCCAGAAAGCAGAGCAGAGACATAAAGCGCATCAGAAATTTCGGAGCATGAGGGATTTTTTCCGTCTGGTAATAATTCCTTGCCTGTGCAAGTTCCCTGAGGGTTTTTCACACTGACCCACGTTTTTCTAATCATCTTTGCACTCTAGAAGCATTTCCGGCCAATGTTTACAATTACACTCTGCATTCTGTTGCGACTACTGGGGAATATTTAATATGTGGTCGATTATTACGGGTCTTGTGTTTTGCTTGACATATATCAGACTATAGTAGAAGACAGATGTCCTATGCTAAATATGTCTTATCTACACTCCACCAATCCCACGCAGAATGCGCGCCAAGGCCTTTCCCGATTTTGTCCCTGCTAAGGCGATCGTCTACCGCAAGGAGGAAGTCAAGGAAGTAAAAGCTGAGGAAACTCCGGACGATGAGGATGAAGATGTGGATGAGGAGGCAGAGGACGTCTCCTCAGACATCCCCGACTACGACGGCCAACCACGTTGTGTGGTGTTAGTCAGACCCTCTGCTAATGCAGCTTATCGGAACGACATCATTGAGGCTCTTAAGTCGTCCGGATTCGAGATTCAAACTACGCGTGAGTTTATCTTAACGGAGGAAGCGGCTACCGAATTTTATGAAGACATGGCCTCATTTGCTATCTTCGATGACTTAATCAAAGAGATGACGTCTGGACCTATTCTCATCATAGTTGTAGCAAAGGAGGTAAGTTGCGTGCATTAATTTCCTCTTTTGCTAGGCTGCCATTCTACTAATTAGAAAGATTATGTGGAGCTACCTAAATCCCAACGATCATAGCAGTACTGCTTCCGACTTCTTAATATTAACTGCAATCTTGTTTGCTATGTATCCAACAGAGGAGACTGGTTGTAAACAAGAACTGTACGGAGGACGGAAAACAGCACAAGTGAGGAGTAATAGGCACAGTAATAGGCAAAGTGGGTATGTCATACGCTGAAGGGTTACAAGTCAACACAAACGTGGTCTGGTCGTATGTACATGAACTTGAAAGTTGCTCGTCGCGGGTGGGGACGCCATGTCTAGACTATGCGTGTCACGTTCACTGTATACTAGTTAGGGGGTAGCACCACACAGATAGCATTTGGTCGCTCCATTTGTCTCGTACAGATGGTGAATGCTCCTGTGGCCGCCTCTAACTGGTACCCAACTCTCACCTGTGGCTCCTCGAAGTTGGATTCATCCCAGCGGCCACACCCCGGGCAACTGTCACGACCGGCGGGCTAAACCAGGTTAGGGTCTCCGGCGTTCTGTGTGCCTCCACACCCGGTATGTCTGACTCCCAATCTTCCCACCTACCCCCTCTCAAAAAGTCCTACGGTGAGGGCGACAGAAACCCCGTAGGCAGCCCAGGCTAAATCGGGTCGTTCTCCCACTAAAACAAAACCGTGACCCATAGTGGAGTGCGGCAGCCGTCTGGGATGTCCGAGCAGCCCTATGTAGGAACAAAACTTCTTGCCTCCTTGTGGAGAAAGGGTCTAGAAAAGGTACCTAAACAAATGCTGGTTATCACGTCTTCTGCAGCCGGCCGCGGCTCGCAGATCACAAAATACGCAGTCGTAAAACTCAAACAAACAACAATACCCCCGTCCCCAAGTCCCCTCTCCATACCATCCAGGCTGCTCGGGTGAGTCTGCTCACACTACCTTTCATTGTTCACCAGGGAGATAGCCAATTCAGGTTCGAAGGACGATATCACTCTAACGTTTGACTGCTCAACTGCTGAAAGTTTTTGCCATACGTGATCTTGATGACTGGTGATATCACAGGCCTTCTCCCATGACAAATTGCTCCTCCCTGATAACAGCTATTCCCGCGCTTTTTCATCGCGCAAACCAATGATCAGCTGCTGAACGAGCATTGCCTGCTCGAATTTGCCTGCCTTAATCTCTTCCTATCTGCAGTCCTGGATGGCGAGTGTCAGATTCGGAAAGAAATCACCAATGCATTGTTTGCATTCCTGACGCATCTGACACAAACGATAGCGGCTCAGAAAGGTGTTGTCTTCTCTGCCCCACGCTGCCTCGAGCTTTGTGGATGCTGTTTAAAAATCAGTAAACTCTTGCAAATTAAGGGCGTCGAAGAAACCTTGTGCCAACCCTCCAAGATGGGTTCGGAGGAGTTTCAATTCAGAGTTAATGTCTAGTGTACACGTGGGTGACGACATCGAAATCAGTTCAATATAATCTTCAAATGCCTTTCTCCATTGTAACCATGAGTCATTTGAGGGTTTCGGAGCGTTTTTTGGCCAGAACGGTAATGGTGCAGGCGATCATGCAGCCATGTTCGTTGAGCTGCGTGGCAAGTGTTATGTATCCAACACAGAAGGCTGGTTGTGAACAAGCCCTGTCCGAAGGACGGGAAACAGCACAAGTCAGGAGTCTTAGGGGACACAGCAGGGTATATGGCAAAGCAGGAATGTCATAGGCTGAAGGGTGACCAGCCAGAACAAAGGGGATCTGGCAATGCGTACACGACCTTGAGAGTTGCCTTGTCGCGCGCAGGGGCGTCATCTATAGACCATGCGGGTTACGTAGACTGCATTTTTAATATTTTCGGACACCTACTCCAGATGCTTATTTTTAAAATGACAGTTGTCACAGCTTGAGTTACCAGTAGGGTAACAAGGATGATTTTTGAGGTCACACTTTGAAGACAAGGAGGTTCGCCAATGATTTTGGCCCACTGATATAACCGACGGTTTCCTCAACATAAGATGTGCTAACACTGAGAATTCACGCATCTCGCTTTATAATAATACCGGATAATACTTCAGACTTGTCTTATCCACGTCTATTTCCATCCACCTGGCTGGTGTGTACATCTTTTCTAGGTAGAAATGAATATTTCGGATAAGGTCGACGGCAGCGGTGCGTTCCCAAATCCGGATTAAGGCAGACGGTGCTGAGCATAAGCTACTTGTGTCAATGTGCATAGGGCCACGCATGTTCAAAGCGAAAACTAAGGAATGCAAACTAACCAACGGCACCTTCGTTTTTCCCTCTGCGTATCACGTGTTACAGGGAATTCTGGGACGGCGAGTGCATACATTTGCACGTTTTTAGGCCTGAACGGACTAGAAGGGTGGGGTTCGTGTGTAAGTACGCTGCTAAGTTACAAAGTTCAGCAAGGAGATGTTTCCCAAAGTATAGCCAGGACAATCTCTGCTCTGACCGGAACAGTACAAACGATCAAGGAGGCAGAGGCGTTAATTATTCAGCCATAGTGAGAAGGCATTCACGGATCAGATTATGGACCATACTCGTGCCGCTGGCACTGGAGCTCAATCTAGAGGCCTGACGGACAGTGTCGTACCGACCAGTCGCGATACAGGGAGAAGTGTCATCAGCCGCACCCAGTACGGGCCCACGGTCGGACAACCTACGATCCTGTCCCGTAAACTGATCAGTGAACACACTATCAACATAGTGAATAATATTCATTTTCCCAATCGATAGGACAACAAGCCTGGGGTCCAATGGCCAGGACTTGGATTTAACGGTCGATGGCTCAAAAATTTAGGTTTTAAACCCAGGTTATCCAACTATGTAGTTGGGTATGACTGGATGATTACGGCTAGTGAACCAGAAATAACCACCTCAGTCTCCCTTTCCGGCAAGACAAAAAATAGGAATTCTTTATTCTGAGGTCTTGCGCCAATTTACAGGTGGATTATGGTAAGAGGTAAGGTTGTGGTTAGAATCAAGTTTAGGTTTGGGTTTGAGACCGAATAATATTTACTCCTCCGTAAATGTATCCCAAGACCACTGGTATTTTTAATGATTCTTATTTCCATGTCTTCACTTCCTGTCTTTGTCAATAATCCAGCCTGTATTTTTCCTGTAATTTACGAGGTAGAACTTGAGTATTAATGTACGAGTATGCGTCTGAACGCTGTCTTGCTGCAGCTGAACCGTGAAAGCACATATCGATCCGCCGTACGGTGTGGCCACGTTGAAGTACTGAGTTATAGAGGGCGCAAGCATTCAGACAGCAGAAAAGGGAGCTTGGTCAGTGTAGTCAATCCGATTAGACTGCCAGAACGTCATCTAAGACATACTCATGACTTTTTGATCACCCTTAAAGACTCTCCTGGTATATCTTTATCAGTAAAGTCAATCTTTGCCAACTGCCAGTGTTTGTAACTTTGGGCTTTCCATTCCCACAGCACTCAAATTTAAAAAGATCCCGTCGTATGCACCTTTTTCCTCACACTTAAAAATATTGGAATCTGCAGCCACGCTTTGAAAAACTGACAGTTGGTTCTACGGCTGAGCTTATCGAATATCGCAACTTGATCGATTAAAGGTTAGGGTGGCAGTGAGGACAGAAAAGGAAAGTAGAATGTTAGTGAAGTTGGTCAATGAGAGAGACGATTGAGTGGTAATGCTTTCGGTTAATTTTTTGTAGGCGAGTAGATCTATTCTTGTACGTAAGACATAAACATTCCCAAGTTATATAAGACAGTAAAAAAGAAAAGTAAATAATTCTTTACGCAAATGCAACAGTTTGTCAAAATTCTGTTAAGGGTTGAGTACCGTTTTGAACGGAGTTCAAAATTGCTAATGCGAGGGAAAAATACGTGCTCGCATTCATTCGAGCAGTTTTATGCACGAGATACGAGTTGGTACCGATCATTGGAAACGCACAAGACGGTCACTACGCAAAAGGGGTGGATTTTGTAGGGCATAGAGAGAGAGAGAGAAAGAGAGAGAGAGTCGCACGTGAGCGGAAGCTAGGAAAGCGCAAGCGGCACTATACAAATTCAATTAAGGGTTGTGGAACTTTTTATAGGGCATATTTTGACACATTAAAATAAAATGTTTTTTTCTCCCTGTACACTCAATGTTTGTCAGTGCTGAAATATGTCTACATTCCAGCCGTTTGCAAACTTGAAAATGATAACGTATATGCTCTCGAAGCAGGGAAAGCCCCGCCCAAGTAATAATGGTGGCCATGTGTATAATTCGGGAAGGTTAAATATTCCTGCGTCCTAAGCCAAACAATAGCTCTAACATTAACCCAAAATATAGCACTCATCTTAACCCTAACCCTACCTACACCCTAACTTTACATACGCCCCAAACTTACAGTTATCCCTAACCCAAACGTTAACCCTCATAACAATCCTAATCATAAAATTAACTCTTACCTTGAAGCTAACTCCAATCTTAAGCCCCCAAACTAACCATAATCCTAACCCTAATTTCCCTGGAATATGGCGGAAAACCATCTGTATTGCGGGTTGTTCATGTTTTTGTGTCCTGTTTAGGGTGCTACAGAAGTCATTCTTACCAAAGACTTTAAACTGCTCATTTCTTCTGGGAACGAATGAAAATGGCGTTCATGTTTTTATTAATCCACAGATGTTATCGATCCAATAAACCGTACCTTGGTCGTCGTCAATGATGCAGATGAGTGCAGTAGACGTTTAACACACTAGGTCCGTTTACACGCATCATCGTGTGCCCCAAATTACTTTATCAGGCTGCAATAGGTAATCCTTAATGATGACTGATCACGCATTTTGACCGAAAGCTCACACGTAGAATAAGCCCACCTCCATAATCACATGCTTTTTTACCTAGCTACTTTCGTTCAAATCACCTTAAAGTCGGCTTCAGAGATAACTTAATGGCTACCGCTGTCTGGTTTTTTCTTTCCCTCAGGAGGCATATAAAGCAATGCGTGAACTCTTGGGTCCCGAGTCTTTTTCGCACGCCCAGGAGAATAGTCCGCAATCGTTACGAGCTATGTTCTCCTCCCTACCGGACGTAGAGAAAGAAAATGATATGACGTGGATCGAGGCGACCCTCGGAGCCCCCGAAACCCAGAAGCAGCTTCTTTACTTCTTTCCAATAGAAACTACGTTTGGCCTCATTAAGCCTGACTCTGTCGTACTACAAGAAGAAATTTTGGAAATAATTAGAGGTGCAGGCTTCAAGATTGCTGCAAAGAAAGAGCATCAGTTAACGCCAGACGAACTGAAGGTCATTTATGAACGCTCTATGGATAAACCATTTTTTGATGACCTCGTCGAATACTTGTCACAGTGAGTCATCAAACGCTCTCCTCATCGACTTGCAGGGGTTTTCACCGCACAATATCATTTGCTAAGTTGGATTCTCTATTTCAGTAGATTGCATCGTGGTAGTTCAAATAACTTTAATCACTAAGTTACTGAGAGTATTTCGGTCGGTAGGCACCTGGATTTTATTTGGTCGACCTGGTCAGACTGTGCGAGAATGCTAGGTTTGCCGTTTACCCCTCAGCTCTCGATATTGTTCCTAACGATTAGAAAACAGCTAGTTTTCATTCAAGTCCCCCAGCATTTTCCGGCAAAGTATCTCGGTGTCTTGTCAGCTTGAAACCGGTTTCCTGACCACGCAGTTATTCAACTTTTCTCCTTTTTATGGGTTTGTGGAAGAACAGGAGTAAATCACAGTCAAACCTGAAATATTGAGCACCGTTAGACATGATCCAACTGAGTCATGTTGGGAAGAGACAAACGGCCTCTTTCGAAGACTCTTCGGTAAACAAGATCCCCTTTTCGTTTAACATTTAGTAGAACACCCAATTCAACCCATTAATGCTTTCGTATAAAATGTTCCTGATTTGAGGGTCCAGTTGATTAGCGTTCTGGTAACAAACCCGTCAATAAATGAAGTAAAAAAGTATTTCTAGTAGCTTTCTAAAATAGTTTGCATTTGTGTGCCATCATATCGTCTTAAATGTCGGAGTTTGGCTTAATTGCGAGCATCCTGTAAGAAAACGCTTTAAACTCAGGGTAACTGTAACTAATCTCGTGGTAGGCCCGTGTAGCTAGAGGTCTAAGAGCCTGTGCCACCAAAACGCCGAGCTTTAGGACATTTCTCAAGGTAGCACAATAATCCGATTTTAATCGTTGACAGTCTTTTTGTTGGACTAGCCTGGCGATTATCAGTTTGTTGACACATGCCATTGATCACAAAGCTCTGCAATGCCAAATTTATTTCGAAAGCTGGCAGTCACCACATTTTTCAAAACCATCTTTACGCAACTTACTGCTCATCCAACGGGCCAAATCTCAGCTAGGAAAACCAGCTCACCTTTTTCCGTCAAGCTAAAAACGCACCCACACTTTGCTTAACTGTAAATTATATGCATTAAGTCACAGCAACAACCGAGAATAAAATGCATTAAAATCCCCGTTTTTTCACAGGGCACCATCCATCTGCCTAATACTGAAGGCTCAGGATGGGGTGGAAAAGTGGCGAGCCTTGATGGGCTGCGCTGACCCAGACAGAGCAGTGGATTCCTACCCGGACGAGTAAGTTATTTTAAGCTAATACAGTAAGGCCTTATGCACTGGCCACTTGACAGTCTCGTAGAGACATGAAACTGCTGGGGGTGTCTAATTCTCAATTCCTACGTTGTTGCATTACTGGCCTTTCAAGATATTAAAGCAAGCAGAATTTTTGCTCAGGTCTAGACTGGGAACGATTTGCCTGGAAAAGTAATGGCTTCCATTAATTGTTTTCATTGGGACCTCAGAAGAAGGAATACAGAGAGTCAGAAGGAATAGCGTCTATAGACGGTCTCTTACGCAACTCGTCCCATGACTCAAATAAAATACTCGGCTTCAGACGTTCTTTTCAAGCAAAACTTGTCATTGATATCACAGTTTGTAGGAGTCAGAAGAAAATGTAAGACAGGGAGCTACAAATAGTGAAGCGTGAGGAATAAATGCAGCGAAGCGCCTGGAATGGCTTAACTGATTCCATCTCTTCCTCAGCTTTCTTATTTCCTATGATGGATGCTTATTGCGATCTTTCGGGATAAATCCATGTGAAATGTCATCTCACAAACAACTGCCCTTGAGGAAGACCTCTGAAGTTGCGCTATTTTTAGTTCTTTATTGTTCAGTTGCTTTTGTTTTCCATCTAGAACAACGTCAATTTTTTTATTTTTCTGATTTCTGCCTGGTGAAGCGTGAAACCGGAAAATCTGTGGTGTGTGACGTTTTCGTCGGTCCTTCTTACAATGAAGTTTGCCAGTTATTTAACGGCTTCTTAAGGCCGGTTCTTATTGGCCCATGTGTTCAGATTTTACGTTGTGATTTTTCCTCCCTTTATGAAGTCAAAAGTTTGTAATGTGGATCCCTTTTTTGAAATTTTTTGTGAGAAAGCTTGCGTGCCGTCTACGGACGGACGGGCCTTGATAACGCAGTCCACGGAAGTTCCTCGGTTGAGCATGCAAAAGCCT
The DNA here is from genome assembly GCA_017591395.1 of Schistocephalus solidus. Taxonomy (NCBI): domain Eukaryota; kingdom Metazoa; phylum Platyhelminthes; class Cestoda; order Diphyllobothriidea; family Diphyllobothriidae; genus Schistocephalus; species Schistocephalus solidus. The sequence continues at coordinate 201,692 of WEDG01002568.1, forward strand.
GCATCGAGCTTATCTTTGGTGCTGACTGGGATGTGAAAAAGAAGGGTTCGTTGTTTCTCATTTCAACCTATCCCCTTTGTTATGCACACCTTTTAGCAGGCGTCTACCGAGGCTGACACTCAGTGTTAACCAGGCGCCAGGGTCGAGGGGCGAGAATGACGGCTATGATACCACTGTGTTTACATCGAACCACTGACGCCAGGCCGTTTTTATGCCTTAGACACGAGCATCTGTTCATTTTTTCGAGACTACTTTTCTGTGGCTTTACGCTTCCCTGCCACTTTAGATTTTAAAAGTCAATATCAAATTTGTTGAGTACTTTTACCTCTACAGGAGCTTGAGGCGTTTTGTGGGTTTTCAATGGAACACCGTCGTTAAAACCCTGAGCTCCATCGTTTCGTTCCACATTCTAGAATCTTCATGCACTTTAAAGGCAAGCTAAGATACTATGTCTCTAAGAGTGAATCAGAAGGATCCATAAAAATGGATGCTCTTTCAGTCTGAGATCTTAAAAGGAGCTCGGGGCAGCCCTTAGGACTGCATCGAAATCAATATTTCCTAGAAACATTACTTACCCAATTCAGCACTTTCTAAGAACAAAACATGAGAATGCAAAACGGAGCGTGGGCTTGCGTACCAATACACCTGATCACACACCACCTGGTCACAGCCTACGCTTAGCAAGCTATTGTGCAGACCATGACGAGTGAGGTAAGGATCTCAGCAATTGCGGTAGCAATGAAATGAACACAAAAATACAATAAATAAGTCCAAGTGAAGATCGATAGCATGTACTTAATTTGATGTTGAAATTCTCAGCTGTCAATAAAAAGCTTCTGTTTAAATGCACAAACTATTAATAACATTCATACGGCAACCCATGAGCACGGAGTTAAAAATAGTACCCGCAAATGAGACTGGCATCCATTTTGCATCACGGATCTCTGAAATGAGAAGCCATTGAAGTTTAAGACCTTAGCATACAATAAGCAGAAATTATTCGAGATGATTTCTGCAGGTTTGTATGTGCTCGCATCTATGCCTTCTTTAGATTATACACAATTAATGATGGTTTGATTTATTTCATTTTAGGTCAAGACACGGATACGTGTAAGTTGAAAACGTTGCTATTCTAGCACTAATGCCTAGAGTTTATGCATACAGTAAGGGCAGCCATGCCAAACAAATGATTTTTGCTATCAAGACTCACTGGCGAAAGCAAGGGACGTCACGGCAACAATTTCTAGCCTAGTTGTCGTCCCCGGCCAGTCATATCCCCACCTAAAACTGGTAGATGTGAAAATGAAACCCGGTTCAATTTGGCATGAATCATCTGGGATAAACGAACTACCAGGAGGGCATGAGCTTTCTTCCTGGCTGCTTTTATCAAGAACATTTTAAGCCGCAGGTTATGGCATGCCCAATTACACTCAAACAGCCGAGATGGATACAACTAATCCCACTTTCGTTTATGAACGCTCACCGATCGCTTGCGGAACTCAATCGTCCCGTTCTGCCTTGAGGCTCATTATCGAGCCCCGCCAGCAGTCGCAGAGTGGCTAGTAGTATAGGCAGATGAACTTTACCGTCAAGGACAAGTGAGACTGGAATGGCGATCTGAACCGGCACGACAACGAGCCCGTGGCGCAATGGATTAGAGCGTTCGACTTCTAATTGACGGGTCGCGGGTTCAAGCCTCGGGTGAGGCACCGCCTGGGATTGGGTATGACCGGCTGATGATGACTAATGAGCCAGAAATGGCCATTCCATTCTCCCTTGTCTTTGTCGGCAATGTTCATCTGATCCCACTTTCCCTTGAGTCTCGGTCCTTAGCACTTGCACTCTACTGCAGAACGACGAGCAGTTGAATTGCTCAACGGATGTAACAGACAGATAGCTTTGCCGTCTCGCGCACGTTAACAAAGCCAGGTGTCAAAAAGTTCCGATAGTAGCGAAATACGCTTGAATCTAAAAAGCATAAGCCATTGAAGTTTGCAATAAAGAAGTGCATGTTAATATAATACAATAATATGCGGCTGATTGTGCATTAGTATATATTGGCTTCAAGTGCAGCGTTAGGAGTTACCAAGGGTAAGTCAGACGCTGACGCTATTCTTGACTCACACGTCAAATTTTATGGGCAATAAGCTCGCTCATTACGAAGCTATCTGTTTTTCAGACCTTGATGGTGAAGGCGAAGGTGAAGGCGAAGACGACGGCGAAGGTGAAGACGAAGGTAAGTTAAGAGATTAGTTAGATGCTCTTTGGTAGTTTTGCTTAAGCAAAGTAGCCAGAAACCTTTCGTAGTAACTAACCAACAATACTTATTGAGTTCTAATTTGAAGAAAGTTCGGGTGGCTGGTTCGTCCAGCTCGGAAAATTGTTGCTCAACAGTGAAGAAGCATGGTTTTCAGGTCCAGATGCAGTGGTTACATGTGTAGAGCTAAAAAATTGTTTTCTCTAACCTAATAATAAAGCATCGATTCAAGGAACCTCGAAGTATTTAGATGACCTGTCTATCGGTGTTGAATGCTCCAAGATGTTTTTCCATCACTTCTGCAGGTCGAGTTACTACATAATTACCTTTGATCGTCACCTTTCGAACGGAGAGCTAGTACTGGAAGGCAAGGTGGATTAAAATAGCGAGGTCATATGGCGTCTTTCAAGGAGGTCGGAACAACCAAAAAAATGGCTATCACAAAAACCTCGCAATAAATATCGGATATCCGACAAAACGCGCCTGCACTTTCAACTTTAAGCGCCTGGTTGAAAATTCATTACTCGTTTATCATTCACCTGAGTACGACGACGTTGAGCATCGGAGATCTTAAGCTAGACTTCTAGGTAGCTTATGTTTTTACAATCGGAACATAACACCTAGTCTAGTGTTAAAGTATCGAAGTTCTTTCCACTGTCCTTCCTACTTATCGTTCTGTTGACTGCCAAACATTACTGACAATTCAAAAATATACCCCATAAATGTCCCTTGCAAATAAAATCAAACGCATGAGTCCTTTTTTATTACAACTAAGCGCCCTGCAAAAGCTTACTTTGTACAGAACAAATTTATCTGAATCTTTTGTTTCGGTAAGCACTTAAGCCATGCGCATAAGGAAACTTGACTTGGATTCTTTACTCGACCCGGCTCTCAGTTAAATGTACTGGCTTGACTAGGATTCCTCACAAACAAACGTATGCTCACCAAACAGTCTCCTGAATCCCTTGGCATTGGAAATGTTGCAACTGTGCTTTTTTCTTTGTTTAGACTATGAAGATGGAGAGGGAGAAAGTGGTGAGGGTGGGGAGGATGGCGCAGAACCCACCACAGCCGAAGCCTAGAACCCAACCAGTCGTTTTATGGATCCCAAATCTACTCGGTGACCTGCCGTGCTTTTTCCGTTCTGTAGGTCTTATGTGGAAATATGACAAAGATCTAAACGAATTTAATTTTTACGAAGAAACCAGTTTTCCACAAGATAATCTGTTAGCTTATATGAACTTCATGAGAATAATTTCAAAATGTGTCACACTTAATTTACAATTAATAGACTTCTTACTATTTCTCGGCGGTGGGCAGTGTTTTGTAGACCCACACCTCAAGACCCTTTGATATGGTACCTCTAAACCGACAGAAATCGTTAAAAAATTCTTGCGATAAACGTGCTAGCATTTTTTGTGCAGATAATGTCCTGCGCTGGCCGTTCGAACCCAGACGCTAGTCTTATTAAAGTTTTGTTTGTCTGTCCACTGAAATTTTTATTTCTGGACAGGTGCACCAATTTTTCCAAAGTTTTTATAAAAAAGTGGAAAGTAGCAGTTCGATTTGATGTCTTTGGACATGGTGCTCATTTTGTTCATTTTGCAGCAAGGCCCACAGCTTATGCTCCTACAAATACCGGTTCGAGCCCACTTGATGGTTTGCAGCAAAAGGAGAAGATGCGTCTTTTTTCGGTGCAATTGTACCGTTTATTTTCCAATTTTACTGTGCCAACTGACTTTGGTTCGCTCCTCTGCAAAAGATGAAGTCAACGTTTCTGTTGATGACTCTTTGTTTGCTTACTGAAACAGAATATATCGATTTTTGATTCTGTTTACTTCGACTTTTAACGTTATTGGGAAAATGAGGTAGAGGTAGATACTACGAAAGGACGAATCATATACCAATAGCTGCATTTGCCATAATTTTAACGCGTCACTGCTGGTAATGTAGGTAACTGAAGTGCTGGCCATGTTTGGTTTGCGACTTTGCTCTTCGATGTCTTTTATACTAGTTCTACTTAAAAGGGACGAATATTTCATAAAAATCACTGCTTTAATAATGCGGAAGAAAATGTTGGAGGCCAATTAGGAGGATAAAAAACAATAGGAGAATATGAAAATCGACTGGGTGAAAGAGTAAAAGGTCGCACCGCTATCGGTGACCTAGAGAAACGCGGGTCCTCTTGACTTACAGTCATAAACCGTTCAGTGTATCCTCTAAACCTTCCTGGCAGGCCAAATTTTCACTCATCCAACTCACATTTCATCACCATGGAAATCTGCTTTGCTTTAAAAGATGGAAGAGAAAAATGGAGGAAAAGATAGAATCAAAATATTAGCATAATTCAAATATCAATCAGTATATCTGAGAACTTGTTCCGTCTATTTACATGAAAGATTGAGGCCTTCCTCATTCCAAATGAGCTCAGTACGAGTTAATGTCAAATTTCGTTGGAAATGGGTTTAAGTGCCTCCCTACCACAGGTGATCTACTAAATTTTACTCGATGCACTTATTTCCGTATCCCGCACTGCCGGACCCCAACCTTAAGGCTGATCCTTCTTACGTTAAATTTTACATCAACCTAAGACTAAAACCAACCCGAACCTCCCTTAGAATTTAGCTCAAGGTTAACTGTATTACCGTGGGTATTTATGACATTGCCTTGCCTTGAACTTCATCGAAGAAATTGTGGGTACCTTAACTAGAATAATCGACAAAGAATTCAGCTAGTCAACTCAACGTACTGACATGTTAATGAATGTATCTTTCTATCCTGCCGAACTGTGGTTGCAGAAGAAAGGCTGCTCGGAAACAGAACTTGTCCATAGACTTAACCGGCCAGTGTGGGATCATCCGAGTTTACTGGGCATAACAGTATGCAGTGCTCGCTGCAGGCACTGATATAGCACCGGGGCCCCCAATACTCCAAAATGTGGCAACAAGTCTGCGCCAGCCCCTGACTACTGCCGTAAAGAGCGCGGGGTTGTGTTGGCAGGTCTCCTCGCCGCGTCAACCAATGAGCACCGTCTCATGACCAGGTTGTCGATGGGCTCAGGCAGTCGGCTGGTGAATCGGAGAGAAAAGACAAAGTGAGATGTATATTCAGGAATCAATCCCGTTAAGATGCTCCTCAAGTGATTTCGAGAGTTGACGACTGACGGACTTACACCTTCCTTCGCTGGATTGTTGGCCAATTTGCAATACTTTCTTCTCGATTTTTCCCGTAAAGCGCTCTCCTCCACTTGAGCCCAGAGTGGTTCATAGACTGACCTAGAACATCTGGAGGTGGAACAGACCACCTGTGTGGCATCCTTAGACGGCCTGTTAGGTCTTGTTAAGTACTGCCCGTCCTCGGTCATCTAGGCATTTTCTTCAGAGTGGTCTAGTCAAGGGAGTGGAGAGGTCATAGGTCCTGCGAAGTCTGCCTCACTGCAAACTCATTCACATGCAAGTCGTCAGTGGTGTACCTGCATCGAAAGACACGCGGGGGCGTCGTCGTTGAGTGTTGTCAAAACCCGAGCTCTCATCGTTGAATCCTAGTACGCGTGTAGAGGTCAAGTGTTGCGTTAAGAGACTGGCTAGGTATGTCTGATACTGCGCCCGCACCCACCTTCGGTTGCATCGACTGTTTCTTGGTGACATGCAGTGGGTAGGGGAAATGCTAAAGTACATCCATACACCTAGTGAAAAAATCAAAGTTGGAAACGTGACTTTTAGCTACTTATCATCAGACCCTTTCAGTTATGCAACGCAGGATAGGGCAGACAATTGAAGGTCACAACAACTACTTGTAAGGGAGATGAGAGAACGGAATGGCGGCAAGGCAGACTTTCCAAAAAGGAGGGCTAGAGTATGATCTACTTCCGAGGTCAGAGGCCAGAAAAGTGGCATTGTGTTATGCCTATATTTTATCATTGTAACGCGACCTGGCAGGATGCCAATAGGAATATATGGGGACTCCATTTGGCCATGGGGAGACAGAGGGCTTGAAGTACCACCTTATGCTCGCAGAGGACAACGATAAAGAGTACCCGAAAACGCACATATGTCAATTTTGACTTTCTCAATTAGCCAGAGTCCCTTGAAAACTACTTCAGATGAAAAATGCTGGCAAAGACAACGGAGACTTGAATGGTCCTTTCTGGCTTATTATCCATCGTCAGTCAGTCATACACAACCGCAGGTGGTACACCACTCGAAGCTCGAACCCGCGACCTATTGATCAGAAGCCGAACGTTCTAAACATTGAGCCACGGACTCGTTCATCAATGAATATCAATATTCCAGATCTCAACTGGCAAGATGAGTCCGTGGCTAAATTGTTAGAGCGTTGGACTTCTGGTCAATAGGTCGCGGGTTCGAGCTTCGAGTGGTGTACAGCCTGGGTTGAGTATGACTGGCTAACGATGGATAATAAGACAGAAATGGCCATTCCAGTCTCCATTTTCTTTATCGGCAAAGTTAATCTGCCTTTACTTCTACTAGCCACTGTGCGGCTGTTAACGGGGCTCGAGTGAGCCTGAATGCAGAATGGGACGATTGAGTTCAGTTAGCGATCCCTGAGCGATCAGCAACTACTTAAAAGCTGCCTTCCAGTACAACTCATGGCTACGCCCAACTAGTCGGATGGTGGCTGGTCTCGTCCCCGTGGAGGCCGAATGATCTCGTAAGTCGTTTATTAAACAGAGCTGGACAAATTGTGCCGTAATTTATGAGAAATGCTTGGAAACCTCGTTTTGCGGATGGACGCTCGTACTCTAGCACTTAATCTGCAACCTTCTTTATATAACATAAGTGGCACTTTCAAAGTGGTAATTGTTCCTTTATATGTTAATAGAAGCTTACTTTATTCCTCATTCAGGGTTTTCGACACTCATTCAACCAACAGGATAATTGTGTCCACAACCGTAAAGCTAGTCGCTGAGCTCCCTATTGTATTCAAATTATCGGACATCAAGATATTCTCAGGGTGGTTTACGTGTCACACTCAAATATATGTCTTGTTGGTAGTCCCAGCGCCAATCGTCATTGATGACTAGTTCACCCAATATCTTATTTGGCTTGTTAAGAGCCTGGACCTCCATCAAGTCCTCTTTAAGTATGCACCTCTCAAAGATGCATCAGGTATGTCATACACAGATGGAACTGTAGATCGGGTCTTTGCGGAGCCCCTGTCATTCTAAAATTACCAGAAGAAGAGTATTTTGCCTTAGTATGCCAACAACGTCAATATTAGTAAAAATAAGTTAGTAAAAGCAACAATCAGCTCCATTTATAGACTCAGGAGAGAATGGATACTGTAGAAAATGTTTTAGTTACTGCTCCAGCAACCAGTGCGTTGAGGCCGCCGGATTCACGTTGCTAGAGGTAGAACGTGGAAATAAGTACCCACACGTATTGCAGGTTACTTTGTGCTGAATACCAGAAGGTTATATTTAACGTCAGAGGTTGGGTAAGGTTAAGGTTAAGATCAGGGTTAATTTTAGGGTTGTGTTTAGGGTTAGGACTATGGAGTAGGCTCCTCCTGAAATCTTTAGTTCAAAGCCACTCCTCGTACGGGCGACAAATATTCACGCGTTCCAAGTTGCTATTACAGGGTCCTTCATATTACGAACAATGAAAATAATAGCTTCCTTCTGATGGCCTAGTTTTTAAACCCATGGCAGCGTGTATCCCGGTCAGTGCTAGGAATTAATTGGTCCAATCGCGCATACACGGTTATGTTCAGGTGACATGACTGCTCTCCAGACATGTGAAACTTATGTTTGAGAGATTACTGTATGTAGAGCAATAAAGGAAAGGTGAGATATCAAAATATATATCTAAAAATAAAGTTATGGGCCTGAAATATCAAAAGTTTTCAAAACTTGCTACTCCCATTAAAAAACTATCTCACTCAAAAATTTGCATCACTGGGGTGAAATGTGTCCAAAATTCCCAGACGACTGCAGACATATAGGTTGATCTATGTTATAACAGCATGTCACGAAGAGAGCATTATATGCACGAGAGCCCAGAACCTCAGAAGGAAATTCAGAAATGCTCAATAATAGTGGTAATGCGCCCCTTCGGTGGCCAAAGACTTGAGGGCTGGGATGTACGCCTATTAAAACTGAAACCCCAGGTCATTTGAGTTAATTTAGCAATAATATATTGTAAGACACAGGCAAAGGGCCCCGGTAATAGAGAGGGCCTTACAAAATATCCCAAGAAGTGCAAATCTTCCAATTTTAAAACACGTACCCCAACACTCATCCTAAGCCCAACTCTAAAGGAAACTTTAACCACAATCTCAAGTCTTAACCTTAACTTAACCCTAACAATAAACTTAACTGTACAACTCTTTTAAACCTAACCTTAACTCTGACCTTGAGCCTAACAACAACCTTAACCATAATATCAACCCTAATCTTAACTTAAACACTAACTATACTCTCCCTGGAAATCTGCACAAGTCCCCGAATTGGTGGGTGTTCCTATTTCCGTGCCTTGCCAAAATTTAGGCATAACGTCAGTAAAGCAGTAATTTGTCTGATAAAACCCAACACGACAGTACATTTGCTTCAAAGGTCTTGAGGCGTTTACTTGTGTTTACTGTCGCCCTCAACTGGTTTTGCTCAGTGGCAGTAGCAGGGTATGTTTATGCGCCTTTTGAGATCTGCCTTATCAGAACCTGAGCTTCCTTAAGCCATTAGGTCATATAATTTTTGAAATAAAACAAATTTTTACAACATTTGAAATACGCATTTGGTTTAACGTCGAAGTTGAATTACTTAGTCAAATAAACGACCTCGTACAAGTATTGAAATTGTAATATTTAGCCGGGCAACGCTATCTGAAAGATTCAATTTTAGGCATTCATAAAAGTGCGAAATATTACATATCTAAAGGCAAATTTAAATAAAGGATCAAATACAGATTATTTTATTAGATCGAATAGAAAAGGTGGTAACCCACTTAAGAACACTTCGCCTTACAATCACAAAAATATTCGAGTTCCCCTAATGGATAGATATTACCCGACATTCCTTAGTCATGGTCTAAATTTAATACACATTACGGTGCCCTACCTAAAGGGTCGGCATATGGGGCGAAACCATATTCAGAAAGACGAAATAGTGTAGGTGAGAGAGACTATCATGACAATCGGCGCCCTAGACTATGCAGTTCAGTGACATCTGTATAACCATTCAGGGAATAAAGGTCATTTGGAGCCAATTTAAACACCGCCGTTGACGAACTTATATTAACCTAAGTGCATTCGACCAAATTACCTACCCATAAGCAGGTGACGAGCCTGCAGAACATTAGCTCCAGGTACTTAGCGTAACAACATCTGTGAAACAGATTATTTGAAAATCACCAAACTTATGAATGTGCTTGCAGACAGTCCATTCGACAGAAGTCAAGAAAGACGTTTGAATTTAATGCCAAAGCATTCAAGCTCCCTAGTTGACGAAGAATGAAGAAAGTGAGAAATGTATTCTATAGACGAACTGCGCAAAACATAATCTGTATTCTAATGTTTGCGCCTGTCTCTGATGATGAATTCGAATGTGAGTCCGAACCGGCAGGCCAAAAAACTTCTTGTTTCAGCAATCGCATCCTTTTCCAAATTGATTTGATGTCCCATTTTCGCGTTCTGTTTAGGCAGCCAAATAGGTTATCCTTACAAAGGCGAAGGCCAGATCATTTAAAAAATATGACTTACAAATCCATGTAATTAAATGCCCTTCTAGGCCATTTCTATACCAACAGGAAGCCAGTTGTTTTCTCACATCCGTACACTCTTAGCCCATGCACATATTCTATAATCAGGCTGTGGCCACACCATTCCGATCAAGTTTGCTTCCACAACTAGGATAAGATGTGGTTTGTGCGCTATTTTTGCACTACTGTGTAATTTAGAAAATGAAAAGCTAAAGCATCAACTGCTTGGAAAATACTTTAATATTCACACACCGTCACACGATAGCGAATCTATAACCACATAGTCCAACATAGAAGAGAAACGGTGCCCAGGATGCATTCTTCGTTTGAGACGGAAAACTGTCAGCATCAGTGAGGACAGTTGATAAACGGGCACCTTTAATCTATCCGTTTTTAACAATTCTTCACGATAAAGGCTACGACGTTGGCATTAATGTGCTAATTACCACAAGGGCAAATATTTAAGTAGGAAATGCTTCTTATAAGCCTTCATTGTAAGCACCCACAATCTTCCATATCTATAGCCTATTATGAGGTGAGGCTGTAGATAGGACCAGAACTAGCAGTTGCAGAAAGCGAACATCAGAGGCTTCATAAAATAGTTAAAAGCTTCGAAGTATCACTTAATTTTGCAAGTTGAGACAATTATGAACTCCATAAGTCGTTTTTATTCGGACGATCGAGAAAGGACACCGAAGGGTGCCTTGAGCTGTTGAGGTTACCTCACATTAGACCACTCAGCTCTGGCTAAGATGTCAGACGAAGAAGAGGCAATCACTGGAGCATGGTGTTTATTGGCCGAAAGTTTCGAACCCATAATCAGAAACAGATGCAGTCAACTAACATGTATTAGCTGAACAGTCAGTTGAAAAACCTCGAAATCACGACGTTTAGCACGTCAGCTTTGTTATAATGGGCGCACTGAAGTGCCCTAGCGACGGATGCTGATAATCTAACTCAATCGCTCTCTCTTCCCTCTGTCATGCGTCAGCCAACTTTTCGAGTCAGTCAATTAACTGGTGTTAGGAGTGTTAGGCGCAAGTGGCTTCTAGTGCTCAGGAGTCCGTCTACGCATGCCACACACAACCTGAACCTCCCGCACGACGTTTCAGGTTTTTACACAAATGCGATTGGCGGTCCAGATCTCAAGTGAGTAAGAGTGCTCTGGAGAAAGAGCCGAAGGAAACACTTTCAACTCAGGCGAACGTTGCCTATTCAGCGCTTATGGTGGATGATGCGAGACAGGTTCCTGCGTGATGTATGGGCTAGTGGGGAGATGCGTGGTGATGACATGTGTCTTACAGTGGTCTACCACAAATTTCCTGGGGGTGCGTGTGGCCGAGTGCGCCACTGCGCGGATTGAACGCGCGGTTAAAGTACGGACATATAAGACGGGTATACGCTAAGACACTGGTAGCCTTTGACTGTGTTTTTATTTATGCGCAACTTTTAATAGTTGTTGCACTCAATGAGAATTTTCTAAATTTGTCACTATTCATGCTTGTTTAAGTAGATGTTTCTTGGCCGTTACGCGGCGTACTCCAAAACTGGTGAGCTTCGGTTTCATTATCCGATATTTCACCTGATACCCTGGGCATCGGTGACATCAAGGTCGCTCCTAACGTAGCAGTTTTTCTTGGTCAATTTCCACGTACTATACGCGTGGGATCAGAATACAGATCGCGTTGACTCGCTAAAACTTCTGGCACTGGTTTGCCGATCCCAGCGCCACTAATCAGCAAGGAACCGACCAGAAGTCTACATGATGTGCAGGTGCGGTCAAAATGAATGTAGGTTAGTCTCAATTGCGTATACTTGGTGTGGGCGGCGGTGTTGTTGAGGGTGGTTGTTTACGGGGTGTAGGGATAGCTGTGGGCGGCGGGGAATCTGGAGCATGATCATCGGTGGTAGTGGACGTTGTCGTGAGTGCCGTGGTGGTTGGTGCAGGGGTGGCGATGGAGGTGTTTACGGAGGCTGTAGGTGGGGTTATTGCTTTGCTGTTGTATTGGATTTTAAAATATCTGATAAAACCGATCCACGTGGAGTTTCCGTTGACAAAGGGGGCTTGTTGGTAGGGGTTGGGTGTTGGCGTAGTGAGACAGAGTCACTTGAGATTTTATAATCGCTCTTTTGGTTTTTTAGCAACGATCCGTTTGGCTTCGTAAATAAGGATAAGTGTACAAATTTGAACAAGTGGGCTGCCAAAAGATTTCATACGCTCAAGACCACGTCAAAGGGCCTTGTGCGAGAGCATACATGGGCCTTGCAGTTCACTGGCCGCGTTTGGGTAATTCTGATTGGCCGAGAGCCAAATTACAATTACTACGTATGTGCCAATACACCAGAGGGACGCACCGTGGTAACAGACGCCCGGTTTAGGGCCACTGCAGTCCTTGTAGCACCACTTTTTTCCTCCTTTTCAGGGAGTACTCTCGGCGACGGGTCGCCATGAAAGAATCCATTGGGTAGGCCGTCGCCACCCATCCTTGAGACCCGGCCGCTCCAGCCCATTTGCCTCAGCGTGGTGTAACGTAGGGGGAGAGGTATGCGTATTTGCGTCCTACGTAAGAACCTTCGTCAAGCATTAAGCAGTCAGCTATTTGCCTCACCGTTTGCCGCAATGATTCTTACGGGATATTCAATTCTCGAATTTTGTGGGTTATTCCGACGGCTCTGTGCTTTTGCTGTTTGCTATAATTAATTGCTTTTTGGGACACGCCCTATGTACTCATCCAAATTACATCTCACTTGCCATTATATGCTTTATTTTCAGAAGCTCATTTCTTACAAGAAATTGTAAACTCTAATCAGTGTAATCCTACTTTCGGTAGATCCTTAGCGTCGTTGCTTTGCGAAAAAGTTTCCCCTTTTTACTGTGCTTTTACCAAAGCATCTTGACCGACTTCCGAATTATCGCTTACTTACCATAGTCCACACATATTTTCTGACTTACGTTTCCGGACTTTATTTAATTGGAGATCTGGGCCCCACAAGGAAATAATTTTTTATTATTTCTTCGGAAAAGTGTACACTAACTGTATGGCCATGCTTAAACCTATCTTGCCATGTCTCTGTCACGAGTAAATGAGGAAGATTACATGTGATTACTAGCGGACCTAGAGCTAGTCCATGTGGAAGTAAAAATAATGATAGTGAACATTTCTGATGATCTTCGAGCAACATTTCCATCAATATTTTAGGATAACGTGCTGTAGACTCGGATAGAAGAATCAAGAAGATATATGGCTTTAAAAGAACCAATAATGGACCAACTTGTTAATTTAATCAAGGAATGCCTATACCGAAGATGAGGAAGCGAGTTACTATCCCGAGCTTTAAGTACGGTTAGCGAGTCCACTTTTAGGACTCAGCGGGATTCAATAAGGCAAACAGTTTGAGTGAAGAAAGCATCCAATCAGGTATACACTCTGTTTATCGGGCTATTACACCCCTTGTTATGGCCATCAACTGAAGACTTCCCCAATGTGCACACTCCTTTACTTCATATATTTAGATCCATTCAGAGAATTGAGAGATGACTGGCTTTCCAAACGTGACATTTTTGATGGCAAATCAACAATAGGCATTTTAAAATTAGGAGCGATCTTAAAGAAACCTACAGAGCCCACATACCAGAAAGAAAATCGCAAGCTAAAATTTTGAGAATGGTTTGGTTTCACAAGGTTTTAAAACGGTTTACATGGAAGGTTGCTGGCACTCTAAGTTCAAAAGCAAGCTTAACAAGCCATGATCAGATTATCTTACAGTTAATTTTAACATTACGTAACTATAACTGAGTACGTTCCTTTAAAAGCTGGATGCAAAATATCAGAAAACAGCGTTAAACATTGGAATATAGGCAAACGAGAGCTGAAACACCAGCACGTAGGCAAAAAAGTAAAATACTTGTCAATATATGCCAGTATATTCAAACTTTATTTCCGGTAGAACAAAAGTGGGATGATTTTGAAAGTCTAAGAATAAGAATAGCTACGATTGCCAGCATTGACTGCAAGCTAGACTGCGCAGGGTAAGTTGCATAAAGAATCAGTAGCAGAACTACGAGGAAGACATAGAGCTCATTTCGGTATCATTCAGACATATCTTCACGCGAGAACTCCGCAAAAGTCAGCTTCCGGCCACACGCGGTCAAGGCTGTGTGTAATTCGTTTCGCACATAAAGAGGAAGAGCATCAGCTAACTCCAGCGAGTTGTGAGCCGCATAGGTTGGGGAACACTGGTCATCCAAAAGAAGAAAATGAAAGTTAGCAGCTAAGGAGACGTTTCCAGGTTCTAAATACGTACGAGAGGAATTTCCAACGCTTGACACTTGAGATAATCCTATTAGCATTGACTAAATTCGAAACATCAAAAACGTAGGTAACGTAAAACCTCAATCAACATTTATCGGTCCAGAAGACCCAACAGGAGAGGCTGTACGCAAGTTAAAACCAAAATACATGATGAGAAAATAATAACTTAAACCAAGTTATTTAATGAACCCCGATACGCAAACGAATTGCTTCCAGTTGAACAGTTTGTACCATAATAAGCTGTCAAGCATTTCAGCTCGTCTTTGCTGCTGCCGACCAGAAAAATACCTTGGTAATAACGACTGTAAGAATGTGAATGTCCTTAAAATGCCATAATAAAAATGGCTTGGTACGACCTGAACCCAGACCAATAGCAGACTGGACCTGTTCGGCAAAACTGATACAAAAGTGACAAATCCGTCGCGACTCTGAAACATTCGATGGATAAACGCATTCTTCTTAAGATTCAACTCCTATAACTCGTAGTCGTACTGGTCGTTTGGAATAAAAATGTAACGTTACATTCATTCATTCGCAAAGCATGTAAAAGAAATGAACCGGGGAGCTCAAATTGCAGTTGAAAGATGTGTGTCTATTTAAAAGCCTGAGTTGTATTCTGAACACCCGTCTTATTTACTGCCTATTGTTGCAGGCATGAAAATATATATATATATATATATATATATATATATCTGTTAAAAGCTCAGTACTTGGGTCATAATATTCCTGTCCATTGAGAGCTGCGCTTTCCGTTGGTTCACCAGATTTTATGTTTTTGACATCATTTTGTATGGAAATTCCGTTGCGATTGTATACGTGAACAAGTCATACCAGAGTATTGGCAATAAAAGCGGAAATTCGAGTCCCAGGAAGTAGTTCAAAAGCGCCATAGCTGGGACATGAAATTTATTAACCTGACGTTTTGGGTTCATCCTCGAACGCATCATCAGAGTTGCAGTATTTAGAGGATTCAGTTGCTAAGCCACCACATACCTAGGACAAGTAATAATTCCGTCCTTGTAGTAAAGGCGGATGAACAATGCCGACAAAGACAAAGGAGATTGGAATAGCCATGTATGGATTCTTAGCCGTCATTAACCAGCCATACACAACAGGTGATACTCCACCCAAGGCTCGAAACCGCGACCTGTTGCTTGGAAGTCCAACGCTCGAGCCTCTGGTGGGGCACCATCTGGGTTTGTGTATGGCTTGCTGATGACAATTAATAAGCCAGAAATGGCCATTCCAGTCTCCGTGGTTTTTATCGGTAGTGTACTACTACCTATACTACTAGCCGCGTGGCGGCTGCTGTCGGGGCTCAAGATAGAGCCCTAAGGCAGAACGGGACGAGTGAGTCCTGTAACCCATCAGTGTGCTTATCCGCCAAGGTTCCCTCTTCATCGAGGACGGTTAAACTATGGTGCGGCAATCGCATGATTGGCCCGGCATTCGAGTCTTTAATCACTGAAATTGCATCACCCATGTTGAATGTTGGTGTGATGATTGCTCGGCCAGTTGGCTCACCGATACTGGCTTTGGAAACGGTGTTCACCTGCGTGCTTGCCGAATAACTAATTACGTTGGCTAAGTCAAGTCTGAACACAGAATATGGGGTGGGAACAGCATTACACCTGTTAATGGACTGGGGGTTGTGAACCGTGACTAAAACTGCTCGAGGCTCATGCGTTTGTCAACTCCTGCGAGAATTTCAGTCTCCTTGAAAATGTATGTGTGACCCGTTCTTGTCGAGTGAGTTGCGACTTGAGAGTTGACGTTATTTCTTCATAATGCCACTGTGTCCGGCTATTCGCCTCCCAAGCGGCCTTCCAGTTTCTCTGACGTAGCCGCTTTATCCGAAACCACAATAGAGCCAATAAACAACTCCAAGCAATTCTGCCGTGACAGAGGCTCTTTCGCTCTCATTACCTGACCATTACCTCAGTACCTGAAAATGGTTGCCTCCGCTCTGTGTGCGACTCCAAATCTAAGTGGCGCGAGGCTGCCAAAGGCCGCCGAGAAGTGCTCGCCAAAAATTTAGGGTCGATGTGATTTGGTCTCTCGTCTCACTTGGTTGACGAAGTTGCATGAGTAGCATTTTCTCTGAACACCCGACGAAGGTAACACAATTCGGCAGCCTTGCCTTCCGGTTCACTACAGTGCGCCTCATCACGCGGATGTAGCGGCCTTACTCAACGGCTTTTGCGGCCGACTGGACGATTACGACGAAGGTAAAATCTACATGGCGAACAAGGATTTCGGTGTGATAGTGAACAAGCGAGTTTAACCACTGTATGAGCGCAGACATTTTTTCGAATTTCTTTCTGGGCCCAGGTTTCAGAGCAGAAGGAACGTCGTTGTAATGGTACGTATATGCTGTGCCAGAAAATTATGATCCAAGCACATATTGTGCCTTTGTCCCGCACGCTACTTATAATAACCCAGAAGTCGAAAGATGTTCGAAAGGTATTCTGCCGCAAACTTTCACCTATGATTGATAAAAAAAAGAATTTAACATGCTCCGACAACAATTAATAGAATCAAATGCACGTTTGTGCCCTGTTTAGCCCGTCAAACGCTTGAGAACGACGAGATATCCTGCCAGTGAAATCCAGAACGTCATAGATACTATGATTGAGATTAACGTTTAAGAGAGACTAACTTTGCATTGTATGCTACGAATTTAAGCTAAAAGTCCTCTAAGGAAAGCCTAGATTCCAATCTGAGCCAGACTAATTGGGTTGTTTTATGGTAAGGACAACCTCAGCAGGTTTCTTTATACATAAATATTTCAGGTATGTTTCGTGAAAGTGGGAAGCTCATTTTTTGAAAAATCCGTAAATTTCCGGTAGGATCTTCCCCTCCAGCGCCTACAATACTCGTTCACGGTAATACCGATACTCATGAGAATCTGTGGTATCGTGTGCTGACAAGCATATGTGGTAACGAAACACACCGTGATTTTACTTCGCCGAAGAGCGTATGACGAAGTTAGCATTAACACCCGGGATTGCTACTTTTGAATTTTATTACACATTAATCACTAACTTGAACTAAATAAGTTTGAACTGTTAGTAATTATGCTTTCAGTGTTATGTATCGTCTAACACCACTATTAACAACAGGGGTTTCGTTGCCATTTAGCGCGAAGAAAATTAAGACATGAATGTAAAAGGTACGGAGCCAAACACTATTCTTTCAAGGTTAGGGACATTGCCTTAAGCTGAATCATGCCCGTTCATGATTAAGAGTTTTCGAGGATTTCTCAGCTTGAAGGTCGTGCTGTGCATTTTCTACGTAAAACTGCCTCGGAAACTATGAACATGAATACTAAGAATGGCGCTAAGGTATTTTTAGACTTTCAGGCCAGTTTATCCTCTTGACAGGAAACCATTTCACTTGACCATGCCTCAACTAAGATAGTTAAAGAGTTCTTTGATTTAAACGCTGTCTATCTTAAAAAGAAAAAAACGAATACGGCAAGTGAGAATAAAAGCGTAGCACACAATTTACACATAAAACCAGTCTGACGGGGTGCATTTCAGTTTAACCAAAGGTTCCTCAATAAGCATGGACTGTTTTGTTAGAAAATGCTCTTTTGATAAGTCACTCTCAGGAAATGGCTTCCATTATAATTAGGACTAATATATATATATATATATATATAAGGCCAGCAACCGACGTTTGCATGAAATAAAAGGACTAAATGTGAGAGGTTAGGATTATGGAAATACACCTAAGGCAAAACTTCGATGATATAAACGCGCTCTGCACGCTCAAGCATCTCAACCACCATTGCATTGACGTAAACGAAACCGTTTCTAAATTCTGTGAGCCAGGTACAGTGGTTGGGCAGTAGGCAGGAGCACAAAACAGGTAGGTACTCCATTATATGTAACCCCAAAGCCAGTAGAATATCAGCTATGTGAGTTAATTTTAGGACACCTGGCTTGTTCTACCCTTCAAGATGGTTGATTGAAAAATTACTCTGTATGCATTGCTTGGTATTCATACACTTTACTAATTACCACACAAAGTTGTGCGATGTGATTTGGCAACGGTTATCGAACACAACCTCATCACTGGGAAAAAGCTATTCACGATCATAATTTAACTCCGACATTTTTCCAGTGACATCAACTATAAGAATTCAACAGGTGGCAACTGGACGGCGCTAACAGTACTGGCAGTCGTCAGAGCTAACATAGAAACATCTTAATATCAGAGTTTTTATACCTTGAGCATGTAGAAGCAATAGGAATTATCCTTTATGGGGCATAAACAACTCATTGTGGAACCTTACCAATTAACTGATTGTACATGAAGGGGAATCGAAACCTAGTTGTAGCCACATTTTACATAAACATTGATCCACTTAACACGATTAGCGAAAAAACCATTCAGAAAACCGGAATCCTCTTGTTGGCAGAATACTTCCAGGTAAAAATCTGTGGAAAAAAGCAAAACTCACAATCTCCGTTACAAGGGTGCAAATGAAGGTTTGTGGCTCAAACATTTCCAGTACACGCTTAACCAGCTCAAGATAACATGGTAAAGCGATATTGGTCTCAAAACTGGCGTAAGAGAACTCCGGTTCCGGTGTGACATGCACAGTAAAGTACTCGTCCTAAAACGTATGAAAACAAACGTCTGTGAAACTATTCCACGTTCCTGATAATCTAAAAAGATAGTAAACATGGTCCAACGCCATTATTTACATAATTCGAAGCTAATAAGAACAAGTACACTGATGATTAGCATTATCAAAAAATAAAAAGTATAGTTACCCACCTTATCCATTAGTCCGTTCACAGAATAACCACACGGTTCAAAAAGATAGGCCGACAAACGACTTTTAGGAAAGAGTTTTGAAATTCCAGAGAGCTGAAAAGGAAGATGGACGACTTTAATAGCGAGAAAGAAAACTCTGTAATGGGAATTTTTTATTGGAATATTTTCAGGAAATGAGACAGAATTAATGGAAGTCAGGAAATGCCAAATACTTGGTTGAACATCTCAAGGACGGCCTTAGCAGGATAATACATTCAAGTTAGGCTGGTGCAGGTAACAAATTGGGTTTGGCGCAGAACTCGGGTTAACGGCGGCCTGCGTTGGCATTCTAACTTAGGGCTTCGAGTTTACCTGGTACATCAGGCTGAAAAGTGTCACCACCACAACCTCGAGGATTAGCTTTCAGATAAGATGTTAAACACACAAGCACTCAGCGAAGATACGGGTGAAGTGGGTTTGTAGGAGCCTGAGGTGAAATAATTTATCAGTTTCAAGCAGACAGTCATAAAACATTGGCATGTATTTCAAAAGAGATTGGCTGCAAAATTGATTATAGAAAAATAAGCCATTATCTGACAAAAAACGAAAGAGTTGTACATACATCGGTCGCCTCCTTAGCTGATGCAACATTACAGGCGTAAAAGAACCTCATCTTTTTGGGGTTGAGGTCCCGCATTATGACCTTAAACGAAAAAACAAAAGCCTATCAAGAAAGGAACCCGAATCATTTAACAAACAGGAAATGGTCCTCGACTTCTATGAAAGTGATGCTCGGATCGAAACCAACAGTGTTTGAAACTGAAAGAAGACATGAGCCTCTGCAAGGTAAGCATAAGATACACCTAGACTATGCTTAAAAATGCATGAGAAGCTGGAAGACGACGGATAATTTATGATAATAAATTTGCATTTGGTTCTTCATTTGTTGCTCAAAATGAACAAAACGCAGGGCGAACACACGGCCAATTTTTCAGGAAAAGTGAAAATGCAACTATCGTGTAGAGCACGAGACGAGGCAAAGGAAAATAGTGACTGATGAGAAGTCGACTCACTCTCTTTGACCTTGGATCGTATTCAAGCGTGTGTAACATAGTAAGGAAAGGATAAAGAAAGAAAACGGAACAGTCTACGTAGTAAAATAATATAAATTCTGGATCCTAAGGTATAAAAGCCTAAGCACTCTTTTACATGAAGTAAATATGCCTTAATTTTTGCCCATATCCGCTCGTTCGTTTGCGGCCTCGTCTAGTCCAACCTTCAAAATGTGACGACGGACTGAATGGACTATTGCATATACAAACATCAACCATTGTGTTTTTTTCGTTGGGTTTTCGACTGATGTGAATACTCTCACAGCGATAATTATTATCAACGAATTCCTCCCATGTATACAAATGTTCGTCTCAAATATTTGAAAATGACATTCGTGACAAGTCCTCATTTTATTTAAAGTCATAAAAACTAAGCATTGGTTACTGTTTGTAATCTGAAATACGTCATTATGGGTTTTGCGGATCAGATCATGGAAGAATATAAATTCCCTGAATATTGCTCTATTCGGCGAAGGCTTCAGTTACTGCAGGTAACAGACAGCCAATATGATCAGTACTAATTAAGGCAGAAGCTACCATATTTTGGAGGTCCGTGGAACATTCTCGGTAAATATCTTAACAAGCTTCTTCACGAGAAGATTCTGCCTCAAGAGGTGAGGGGAACTGGTTCGAAATCTTTCTTCCCGGTGATCTACTTGATTTTAGTTTGTGTACGTACACTGGGGTGACCGATGCCACGAAATGTTAACCGAATTTCTGGAGTGCGATTACGGATAAGAAGTCGCAGTACCGATCATCGTGCGACATAATCTCAGGATATTTCAGGCAGGTCAGGATGCCGGCTTTTGAATGCAAGTCTGCCTGCAAAAAGAGGATTCGGTAAACCCCTACTAGTTAATTAGTATGTATTTTTTATCTTAATTTTCGATGCCTAATAAATTCAGATATAATTTCTAGAGAACATGTCCAAAAATATCCTTTCTTGTACTCATGTGATCGTCAAGCATCGACTCTGCAAATTATAACGTCGAATAAAAGTTGGCCTTCCGTTTTTAAGTCTTCCAAATTGTATCCCCTTTGTTCTTTTATTAATGTACCTTCTGAAGTGTAAATCCACTGAAAAGTTATATGAAAACAAAATGGTTTCCTAAATCTCAAAGAGGACGTATGATATTCGTTTCATGGAAAGCATACAGTCCGTAGACTGAAAACCTTAAAGATAACTGCAAGGGCAGATTGGGCTCAAAATAGTCGGGAATTGGAAAACGTTTCAAAACCCATATGCACCCTTCCCTTCAGTATAATATTTGAAACGGTAATTTGCCACAGAACGAGTATGATGAAACATATTTGGCTTATGTTTCTACGAAATATATTTTTGGATTATGTCTCTAAAATATATTTAGATTTCTAAGAGAATCGAAAGTCAATAAATAAGTGTATCCTACTTAAATAGTCGTTTTTACGAAGTCAAGTTTCTATTGGCGACAGGAATCCTGATATTTCTGAAATATCTTGTGATTAGGTTGCAAGCTAAGTAATATTACAGCCCCGCTTAAATTATCCTTCCTAAGCGAAAGAGCATTTCAAAATTTGCATTGATATACAATGACATTGGCCATCGACTGTAGCAGATTTCAATCGGACACTGCGAGCTCTATGCAACGGTTTCGTATGACCAAGGTAAACCCGCATTGACCGAAAGCCTGTTACCTTGATTTTTTACGGCCGTTGCAATAACCTTTATTTCGATATGACTGTATCAACACTGTAGGATTTATAGCCACGGAAGAACTTCTGATTTTTTAAAAGTTGCCCAAACACACCAAAACGGCGACCCTGAAAACATTTTCTACAAGAAAGATGGTAAACGCTTATGGTTGAGCGCGGGCTGAATACCAACATTTGACGCATACTAGAAGCACCAACCTAGTTTTTGCGTTTCGGATATAATCTATGGGCCCATGTCCTGTTATTCACAAAAAAATCAGAAACGTAGGTCATTTTTATATCTTTAACATGAACGCTGTCATAACTCAAGTCATAGGTACCATACTGAGATGCACTGATTGCCATTGCCGAGAGCATCCACATTGACTCCCTGCTACAAGTGTCTGTGCTTCAAATCAAAGTCGGCGTTAGACCAAGGCATTAAATTAAGAGATCACGTTTCCAGTTGCAGAGTTACCTGCTGTCTAACACACGTTAAAGCGCCTAGTTGATAGAAAACTACCAGACCGATAAACATTAATTTTTGTCGAATGGAAAAGTTTCAAGGACAAGAACAGGCGCAGACAGGTGTCGTGATATTCACGGACTAAACAAGGCAAGGTGCATAGTGCAGGGTACGAGGATCTCAACTACCAGAGCGAAGAAAAACAATGTAGAGTTCAGTCAAGCAACCAATGGCGACGGCTTAATATGGTTAGAATAGCACACGCGTATAGCGACTACAATCTTCTTGCCTCAACTGTTTGGCCTGGTGGTTCGTCCGTCATTCTCTGAGCCGACTGCCCGCAGTAGAAATTCCTAGATAAGCAGAGACAAAAATTCAGTTGGCATGGAAACGCACTATTAGAGGTAATAAAAAAATGCCTACATGCTGATAATCAACCAAAAACTGAACACTGTTTTGACAATTTGCGGATATGCCTATGTTACGGCACAAAAACGACGAATATTGGATTTTAATTGATATGAATGGACGGGAAGGTAGTGGTACAACCCTTAATATCGGTCAAATAAGTAAATCTGGGTTTTGTTTGAGATAAAGGGTAAAACACGACAAATTATATCAAATAGAAGTGATCGGCGGACAATAATATACCATGACTATTTCGTTCCAAAAAACAGGCACCTACCAGCAGTCTCTATTAAGACGTCCAAACGTGTAGCCCGCTCCGTCTAAAGACAATCAATATAATATTGGCAAAAATCGCTTGACGAATGGGTACAATATACTTCGTATATTCACTGTGTGAAAACAAGAAGAGTCAACGATTTTGAACCTTTTTTACAGCTTAAATTTCCATTAAAGCGAATAAAAATGCATTTATGTGTTGCCAAGTATTAACTGCAGCGCCATAAACAATCTGTTAGGTGTTTTGCGTAGGATTGGCAAATTAAGAGTTGTATGACTTCTACAGGCACGTGCGAAATATTACAAATAAGAAAGGGAACTCTGGGGAGGTCAAGTAATGGCCTTGGCCCTAGGGCGTAACATGCGCCATGGAGTACTACAGACCAGATTACGAGTCGATTTTCCATACGTTTTCTGGGAGAAGGTGCAAACGAATTCGCCTCCAGACATATTTTAATGTGATACCTCATTCCTACACACAAACGAGGACTAAAAACCGAGCTAATATCGGTTTAAAACAGAACAAGTAAACGAGTTAAGCCCAATTGTCCTGCGGAACCTCTGCGAAAAACGTCTACACAGAGTACAAATTAAAATGCATAAGTAAGATAGTCGCAAGACTTAAAGCATTGGCGCATAGTATTTGATAAGTAAATGGCTATATCGGCTTTCGGAGCATCGGCAAACAGAAATAAGCCACTGATTCTTAGTTAATGGCCTATCAACATGACTGGAATGAGCCAGGAAAGTATACTAGGTAGGAACGATTTTTGGGATTACAAAATACAGTTTTTTTCAGTTTTTATGTCCCTTAATTTCCTTAAAAAACATTGCTTAACGGACATCAAAACTTTTAAGAGGCAACTGCAATAAGTTCCAATATACCAGTCGAAACATCTTACAAATAAAGGCAGCAAAACACTTTTCCTTCTTAGTGAAATGGTATGTTTGTAAAGCAGTTTATAATCAGGATCAAAATACGAAGGTAAATATCTGCAAATTTCAAAAACAATATAGCTGAAAAATACGAATGTCAAAAGAAGCATTCGCAAGCAAGGCATATAATAAGAATAAAGAGCGAGGAAGGCTGAACTCACTGTCGCAGAAAGGTTGAATAATTTTTAGCTAGAGATGGAAATTAAATAATATTTCAGTTATTTAACAATTTCAGTATAGACTTATTTATTAGGATTTAAAACAGGATGAATTAAAACCAAATATTCTGAAGACTCAGGAAGAATATGGCGATTCGTATGAAATCCCCAATTTTCAAAATATGTCACAAAGCAAAACGCATTTATTTTCTGAGAATGATTAAGTTGTTCAAGTTTACTGCCTTTAATTGTCCGAATGTATAACCACATGTTGCAAAAAATCATGAACTATCTGCATAGTGGAAGTGAAGTCATTGATTCTATTTTTAGGGGTATGCATCGATTTTAAATATCTGTCTCGGGGATTTTGCAGCCTGCAAATAAATACGTCATGAAACAACTGAATGATCCGACCTTTGTTATAGCCTATTACTTGGCTATCTGTATTCGTTTCTTATTCAGGTACAGATGAAAGCAACTCAAGGTATCTTCCGTTTTTCTGCTAGAAGACTACCATGAGCTGTGGTATGAGACCTTAGGTTGGAGCTGGATGAGCAGTCAGTAGTGAATTGCTGGTAAAGCAGTGCAGTTGTTCCTAGGTTTCCAGCACGTTCGGCTTCCAACAGTCTATGGATAGACTGAAAGAGGCCTAACTGGATTTTGAAAGTCAGCCAGTAAATAATTTATTGACTTCAAATATTAAGGTCACTCTTACGTGAGGATAGTGGTGATATGAAGCGCGAGGGAGGAAGAAAATTTCAGAAGACGCACTTGATCTTCGCGACTCTTCCAGACTGAAGTAGATCCGGACGTTGGCTGCAATTCTAACTGTAACCCACCGACTGTGCAGCCCTAATTTGCGACTGCATAAGTACGACATAATGGAATACCTTGGAAAGACAGCATTCCAGCCGACATTTACAAGTACTGTTTGAAGGTTTCACGAATATGGGACACAACGGTATGTAACAAGAGCCTAAACCTCAGAGTGTGGCAAATTTATCCGAAATATTTCATAGGAAATATAACTGCAAGAGTCGCTCTGCTAGCAAATATCCGTACGTGGTCTCCAGAACTTTGTACGGTCCTTATTAAATCAAGTCCGGTTGTACGATGAAGTTTCAAACAGAATTAGCAACTGCGAATCTCTTCTGCGATGCGGTCGTACTAACCTATATGTTGAACTTCAGAGGACAATTAAATATTGTCGGAATGAGCGACAAGTAAATCTCATATGAAGCATTAATTAGGCGTCGGTATTCGTTTCATTGCTGTTGGTTATTCATCATCGCACTGGAACTGCAACAGGCGGCTAACACAAAACGAGGACCGACGTTCAAGTCAATGGGCAGGAAACAATCTTTTAGCTGTCACATTTTGCGGCAATTGAGGATTTCTCGGTTCGCAGCAAATTTCAAATAGGTGACGGACTAGATATCAGTGCACGTTGGTAGAATGGTCCGGATTGGTTCATAATTGTGATCCGTCCATAAGTAAACTTGGCCATGCTAAAGACGCTGAGATGCAGGTGAACGTTTTGTTAGACGTACTGTGGATGCTATTTAAGATATAACAGAAGGTTTTAATGCGAGAAATCGGTTCAGACATGATGGACGGAGAAACGTTTGAACGTGGCGATGACGGGTACAAACATCTTTATAACTCTGTCTAGCGGCCATAGCTTTTTTATCTCGTCAATATCTCCAGAATCGGTTTCAGATCAGACAAAATACTAGGCCATCCAAACAGCCCTTTCTTGCACATAATAATTAGTCTACGTCGGCAGAAGAAATTTTTTGCATTCACATTTTCGATTATACGAGATGGGCCCCAATATATTGATTTTTCAAATAGTGTTATCAGTCAACAGCCCATAAGGTCCCACAGGTTAACAACCATTGAGTTACGCCCTGCAAAATTAAAGGATGAGGTAGAACTATTGAAAATTATTACAAAAAAGTGCTCCAACGCACATTCTCGGAACGATTAACATTCTATTATATGCAGGATCAAGATTCCTCCACATGAGCAAGCCGAATAAAAACGAGAATAGCAAACAACGAGATCAGGCTAAAATATTAAGGAAGCAAAATAAGATGGTTGGCTGTGTTACGGATTACATCCGCATTTAGTTTGCATGCATTTTCAAGAGTACCCATAAAAAAGTAGCCCTTAGCATCAAAACCTCTGACAGACAAAAACTTCAAACGCGGAAAACATACGATGTTATAGAAATGATCCAGTAAATAGATAAATTCATCGCATATGACTTGATTTGGCAAAATAATAATCTCGTTTTCTGCTTACTTCATTTGAAAATTCTCTCTGTGAAGGTGGCTGAAGTTCCGGAAATAAGTAAGACCGTCTGGAATAGTAAAGCTAAAATATTTCCAAAAATTGGAAGCTTGATAAAATGAACAGGAAGGATCAAATAACATGTAATATATGATTATGCGAAGTTATGTTAGGACATTATACAAAAAGTAAACAATGAAACCTACTCAAGAATTGTTAGCTTTTATGACTCTGTCAACACTAATATCTGCAATGAACCACTTACCACATATTTCGTAAAGCCTAGTTCATAGGCAAATTCAGTCAACGGTTTGAGCGTTTTAAGGAGAGTTGTTTTTCCACATGTTTTCAGAATAATTCGGTTCCGTGTGATAAAGAAACTACTCTCACTGGGGAAAAGTTTTAGTGAAAATCAGATTAATGTTACCTCAACAAGAAGGCAATCTGAAACTCATTGCGAATTTCAGCCAAAACAGTGCATCGAGCCAGGTCAAGGATGTATCGAATCTGTTTTCTGAATGATAAAGCGTCTTAAATTAGCAACGTGTTTCATACCTCGTTAACTGGCGCATATCAGGCACAGTTTTGCTTTCCAATACATCTGGCTCTGGACCGAAAAACCACATTTCTAACAGTTTTTTTCTGTCCCTTCGTAAATATTTTCCGACTGTCGCTCATCCATGTTAACAGTCATTGTGTAATTTTGAAGGCTAAAAATTCAAGAAAAAAACAATAACTTAGCATGTTTCTTGTAGTGGGGTCTATTTAACTACAAAAGGAAAGCACTAGTCCCAAAGGAGACAACAAGTATACATTTAGCACTTGCCTTTAAATCTTGCTTCATCTCTTAAGTCAAATTATGACTACTTGACGAAAAAAACTATCAATATCTGTCTTTCTTCAGAAATTTGTCTGAAAAACGAATGAAGAAGAACAATTCTGGCTGGCGTTTTATGGGAAAACATCTTTCTTTACAGGCGAAAGTTCCCTGGAAGACAGCACCTTTTGCGATAATCAAGCGAATCATTTTTCAAAGCGATTTTAATACGCTTATTATTCAAAGTTTGTCAAACTTAAATCCAATTCTATCTTTATTTCCATAAGAGACTCAAAAAGGTTTTAAAACTGCACAGATCTCACTAAACCACTTATAAATTCCTGCTCACATGGCATCTCGACTATACAAAGACATTTTTACTCCATCCCCTACAAGTGTTTATGTGTATACAAAATGCAATTAGAGTTTTTCCCCTTCAAAGTACTTAAAAAAGTCGTAAACAAATAAGCCGAGATGTTTAAACAACAAACGCGTATGCATAATAATTATTTTGTCATTAAAATGACATATCAAGTAAAACCAGGGACCCTCAGAGCAATTAAATACAGTTTTTCATAAGTGTTTCTTCGTGAATCGATCAAAAGCTCTGTGTTCCATTTGTTTTTTATAAGTTTCATAACCATTTATACTAACTTGCAAGCAATCACTGTAAAATTTGATTAGTTAAAGTAAAATATGTCTGCTTACAAGCAGAAAAGTTAACAAAATTTGGCATAAATGATGCAGATTTACTGCGATGCATTTTTCAACACTTGCCGCGGATTAAACGGTGACATTCAGAGAAAGATATATAAATAATAATCAAGGGGACCATTTCTGAAATTATTAAGTATAGATTATGGAGTCATTTCCTCCCGGACGTTTTGGGGTCACACCCAAAATTTCATTGTTCGGATCACCTGACTCCATGTTCCGCACGTAATCATTTCAGAACTTATTTTCTTGATTATTCTCTGGATTTAATATAGCAGAAAGCACATGGAGAACGCTGCATGATCCACTGAGGAGCCGAAACCTTCGTTGCAGCGTTATGCGGCAGCAGAAACATAGGCGAAACACGTGTCTGGGTTATTAGCTAGTGCCTATATCGGAAGTACGGTATACCATCTTTGCCATATATATAGCGACAGAAACGATGTAGTTTGGGGGTTAATTGATACAGAACTGTTTCGGACTTATTAGCCTTAATTCAGTCAATCATAACCCTGACAACCAGGTGGAACCGGAAACACAAACACGCGCAAACACAGATGGCGCAGATGGTCCACAACTGAAGTTTACCAGATAAGTCATTGAAACGAAATTCATCAGTGCCTCACCATCTATTATTCTGTCACTGCAGAGCGAAGGTTTCTTCACGTAGGAATGGGCTCACACCGATCCAATTGACTTCCCGAAACAATCAAGCTTCATTTGGGTAATAAGCGTCACGGACAAGCAACCACCTAACCAGGCCGAAGTCGGTCAAGCAATAAAAGCAGAGGGTTTCGGGCTTATTTACCTTCATTCAGCCAAGCATAACCAAGCATATATATATATGTTTGCACACTAATAATGCTGCCTTTATTCATAGGAAAATTTAAAAATAATAATAGTAACCGAAAAAGTATTCGAACAAATAGTAAGAAGTCCTTAAACCCCGCCCTTAGAGTGACTTCGGAAGATAAGAATAAACCCGTTCTCTAGCAATTCTAAAGACTATTTTATAGCCTCATATTTTCGTCCCACGAAATCAATTGACTTTGTCATTGGATATGATATTGTGGATACAACAAATGGGTTCAGCTGAAGGTTGTGTTTATAACACACTTGTTGTTAGATTATAGTTTGCCATTGGCACTACGTCAGTAAGGGCGTCAGTGGAATTTCACGAAATATCAAAATCGAAGGACAAAAGTCCTTTTAAAAATGAACTTATGAAACCACCTGAGTATCATATACGATACCTTAATTTATTAACGGTAGAAACTGCATGGGGATCCAAAGACTGCCAGATATAGAACGGATAAACTCAAGCATTGCGCCCGTTAGGTTAACCAGCAAAAGGATGTAGTAATAATCAAGAAATTTTTTGAAATAAAGAATTTTAAGGTTCTAGAACTTAAAAACTTGCATCCAATAAGAGGGCTTGAGATCTTTAAGGGTTAAGGGGAATTTTGTGTCAGTGATACGTGTCTTTTGCTACCCTTGTAAGTACTTAGTTGATGTGTTTGCAGGCACTCCAAAAAATAGATATTTGAACTTAAAAAACATCTACAAACTTTCAGTGTAAATCGCCAAACTCTACTTTATAGTAAAAATGGCACTTAGCAATGGACTGTAAAAAGCATACCTTCAGAAGGTGTGGGCTAGCTAAACATACACTTCATCCAGTAAGCTAAAATCAATTTCGAGCTGTTGACAGACAGAATAAGAACGGGAATCTTCGCGTGATCCAGCACCAGAAAGAGGACAAACACGAGACAGGGATGCAGCTTCAAAAATACTCCACTTGTGTTTCTGTTCAGTGAATTCAAACAAGAGCGTTTTAACATCAAACTCAATAATCAAAATAATTATACCAAGGTCATTCCTATTCAGTTTTCCAAAAAGCAACTGAGAGCGTCTACACTGTTAAATCACGTGAAAAATTTCGGTTATTTTCAAGCGCAGCAAACACATGACAGATGGAATTAGGATCGATTGTCAAAGATTAAGAATTTAGAATTTATATTTGGTTAGCACCGGCAAGGCACTTTCTAAGCAAACATTAGTAACGAAATAAAGTGTTGACAATGGGTGTGGATAAAATGTACAAATACATAACTTGTCCTGCGATGTCAACAGTTAGCGATGTTTTAAAATTAATGGTGAACTAGAAAAAAATAGGCAGTGAAAAAAAACTCCTACCATAAAAATGGAGGCAGAGTTCAATAGGCCTTCATTTTTGAATAGAAGGTAGGAGAAAAAAAGTGCTGAGGAAAAAATGGTCAGGTGGTAGAGTAGAGTAAAACTGTAGTAGCATTTCAGAATGAGATAATGAAACGTCGAAGTGATTCGTTCTTGATCACTTAGGCGTATGAAACAAAATCTCACGAAAATGCGTCAATGAACTTAAGTCCTCAGCATCTTAGTATCCAGAATTGAATTCTGATGATGTTAAGTATCCAAAGAACGGTAGCCTTTTAGACTGTGGATCACCGAATGTGTACGTCCGAATGACGCTATCGTTTGGATGACTGGTGATATAAGGAGACATCATAGTTCATGGGTGACTCGAGATAGCGAAAATATAGTTTCAAGAGGGTCAATTAAATTCCCGATTGTCCTTTCTCCGAGTCGTGGGTAGAGCTACTGGGAAAAGATGAGGAAAATAAAAGGTTAATAGAATCAGCGTTAAGATAAATGTGCAGTCTTTGCTTGAATGCAGATAGACTAGTTAACGACCTAATTTCAATTGGCAAGTTATTCCAAAGAAAACTATACCTAGAATCAAAAAGGAGAGAGCGTTTACACGTGGAGGATGCAGGGTGTGTTATAATTAGTACAGAATGTCTTAGGTTATAAGGAAGTCTAATGGGGATAATGACAAAAAGATTGGGGAGAGTTGAAATTTTATTTAGTCGGAAAAGGAGACAAAAGCCTGCTTCAAGAAATTTTAGCTACATGATCTGGCATCTTTTTGAGTAGGAAGTAGTTGAAAGAGTCCGAAATAGGAGTTTTTTTGTGAAATGTCTTTGGACATTTTCAATTTTTGAACGGCTAGTTTCGTTCATTAACCCGAAGAAATGAAAGCAAAATTCAAGAATGGGATGTACAAACATACTATAATGTCTTGATTTAATTTCAGGAAGGTAGAAATTATAAGAAATAAAGCCGCAAATCTGAGTCGCTTTGGCCGTAATGCTTTCGACATGAGGCGAAAGATCTAATTTAGTGGTGGTCCAAGTCCTTCAATTCAATTCAATTCAATTCAATTTATTGAGGGAAATAGGCATGGGCCTTTGAGTACCCTATTTGTAACGTAAAATTAAGTGCGGTATACAGAGAAACCGTGTGGGTTGCCAAGGTACAAAAGGCGGTCATAAAATTTGACAAGTGGTGCACGACTCTCGAGTGTTAAGATAAAATGCCTCATCGCTCAGGGCTCATTGCGGAACATAAAACTGTCAAGGTTCCTTTTAAAGCTTTCCAGCGATGGTGACATCACAACGTCTTCAGGGAGGGCATTCCATGGTTTAACCACTCTGACAGAGAAGGAGAACTTGCGCACATCCAGTCTGGCCTGCTGGACACGCAGTTTCAATGGGTGACCTCGGAGATGGGTCGTGGTGGCAAATTCAAAGAAGTCCGAGAATTCCAGGCAACAATCCAATCCCTTCACAATGCGGAATGTCTGCAGGAGATCACCACGCATTTGCCTATAACTCAAAGGGAACAGATTAAGATTCATTAGGCGGGTGGGATATGGCAAGGAGCTTTGACTTCTAACCATTTTGGTGGCTTTCCTCTGTACTCTTTCGAGGCAGTTCTGATCTTGAACTGTCCAGGGTTTCCAGGCGTGCATAGCATATTCCAAATGTGGCCTAATGAAAGTTCCAAAGGTCTTAGCAAAAAGATCTTCATCGAAATCCAAAAAGGCTCGTCTGATGGCATGCAACACCGAAATTGCCCTCTTCGCCACTTTCGAGCAGTGAGACGATGGTTTTAAGGTGGTGGTCGTCAGCACACCAAGGTGCTTTTGGGTTTCCACGTCTTTTAAGGCTTCACCGTTGAGAAAGTAACTTCTACTTTCGGCAGATCCAGACGGGTTGCCTAAGCGAAGTATTGTACACTTATCGACGTTGAACCGCAAAAAGCCAATGATTCGGACTACTCCTCCAACCGAGTTAGGTTGATCTGCAGCTTTATCTTCGTCAGCAGGGCTCCTGATTACATTCCAGATTTTAAATGTCGTCGGCAAACATTGCTGCTTCACAGTCGAGATTCCTGACACAATCGTTCACGTTTATTAAAAACAGTATTGGCCCTAGTACTGAACCCCTGAGGAACCCTTACTCGACCGCAGCAGACCTCGACCTCTCTTGGCCGATGCACACAACCTGGCGCCGACCCACGAGGAAGTTTTCGATCCCAATTTGAGGAGGTTACCAGTTTTGATTCCAATTCTTTCAGCTTGTAAAGCAGTTCTCGTGCGGTACAGTATCGAAGGCCTTTGAAAGTCAATGAAGGCAATGTGAACCGCGTGTCTATCTTCGGGCGTTTGGGTCCACCTCTGGATCGAATACAGCAAATTCGTTGTGCATGATCTTCCTTTTCTGAACCCGTGTTGACAGCTTGATAACAAATTATGAGTCTCTAGGAATTTCACCAATTCGCTCTTGATGATCCTTTTCCATAATCTTACCAAGGATGCATGTTAAGCTTATTGGCCTTGTAGTTTGTCACTGACGCCCCGGCTACCGCTTTTGTACAAGGGGAGTTATATGTGCCAGCTTCCAATCGAAAGGAAGTGTTCCGGAGTCAAAGGACTTTTGAAAGAGCACTGTACAAAGGTGCGGAGTTCATTGGCGAGTTCTTTCAGAAGCTTGGGTGGAAGCTCGTTCGGTCCTGGGGATTTCGACTCTTTTAGTTCTTTTAATTCCTTTTGGATCAAATTCTGAGAATAGTATGTGGCTAATGCTTGCAGTCGAGGTTATCCACCGAGGACGAAGGAACCTGGCATTCTCGTTTGTGAAGACTGAGCGGTAGAACTGTGAAAAGTACTCGGCTTTTTCCCTGTTTTCAGAAATTTCGACGCCCGCGGCAGTCTTAATCAGTGGTATTTGATGTTTTATTCCTTGTACATCTACGGAGTGTAACTGTATACTAACTTTGGATTCTGCGTTGCCTTTTGCAGCAAAGTCTTCTCAAATTCCTTCGCGTTGTAAGAATAAGGCTTCTCATTTTGTTTCTCTGTGCTTTGTACTTATTAAAAATAGGCGACTTGATTAGACTCGCGATATTTCTCCACAACTTGTGCTTCCTGTTTATTTCCCTTTTTGTTGCTGTCTAGCCACCCAGGACGCTTGCTGTGATGGACACTCGTTAGCGGGCATTGGTTGTCAATAAGTTGCAGAAGAACATTTCGGAAAGACTCAATCTTCGTTTACGGTGCTCGAAAATATTGAGGTCCAGTTGATGTAGTGTTATATCTGCTCGCATCTCGATGAAAGTTTCCTCGCCAAACGTTACGCCGTTTTTCCCTCTATAGCAGGGGCAACGGAGAATAAGGAGTAGTCCCATATAAGCACCACGTGATCACTACGACCGAGCGGAGGTATTGAAATAATCTCGTCGTCTGCTGCCTTGATGTTTTCGTGAAAACCAGGTCACATACAGCTCCTTTGTCCTTCACGTGTTCTGGTGGGGAAAGGGACATGCTGTGAGGAGTGCATTCAAGGTCTTTTGCGAAAACAATCAAAGTTGATTTCGCGTATGATGATTGAACAGTGCTCCAGTTACTCCTGAAAGTGCGTTGAAGTCACCCATAATCATTACATTAGGTCTACTGGAGAACTTTTCTAATGTTGTTCCAACAAGTGGGTGTCCGCGACTCGGTCTATCCTAGGTGTCGATAGACAATGAGGACATCTAGAAATGGAGAGCCAAGAGCCTTGATGTTCAACCATATGGCTTCAGTGCTGCACGCAAACTTGCTCGTCTTGTCAGACACTATTGCACGTCTTTCACATACACAATTATTCCACCACCCCTGTCGGTTTTCTCTGTCCCTCGATATATTTGGTACCCAGACAATGTTATTTCGCTATCTGTGAATACTGCCGGACAGCCAGGTTTCGGTTACTGCCATCACATCCGGAGATACTTCGGCAAGGCAAATTTTTAACTCATCGAGTTTTTGATAAAAGGCTTTTGCGCATTTGTATACAAGCACTTCAATTTTGCGCCAACCAAATTTCCTGTTGCGTTTGTCAATTTTATGGGGCCAACTGCGTGATGATTTTCGGTAACTCTGGTTTCTTTAGTGAGAACGCTGGGCGTTACGGAATCAGTTCTGACATCTCTTTTGGGCAATTGGTTCCCCGATGGTTTTGGCGTTAGTGAGGTGGCTGCCGCTGTCCTCAGAACAATCGGTTGGTTCAATGGAAAATTCGTATTCTTTTGAACTACCTTCCCCTTGAAAATAGCCAGATTGTGTTCGCCAGCCTTCAGTCTTGATTGTAGTTCCGACAAGTTCCGGCGTTTCAGCCTTTCCGCAGGGGAGTAGTCCGGTTGAAAAACCTCTTATGCGAGTGACGTAGGTTAGTTTTTTTGGATAGGATCTGCCTTGATTTGGTCTTTGCTCTCTAGCATTATTTTCAGCGGTCGCGGTCGCGGCGTTCCTAGGCTGTCTTCAGACTTTTGCCGATCCGGAATGCTTTAATAACTTTACTCCACGCCCGGTGGGGAGCAACTGGCTTTAGGAGGCCATTAAACGAAGCAAGGTCTTCGGTGACACGGTCTTCTGGTCGGACTGCAGTTGACTGCAGTAAAACCCTGAATAACTAAACACTGTTGTCGATCCCGTACTTGGAATTTTCGCTTCCTCCTGAGTTCTCCTTAGGGGCACGAGAACGGTTTACAGAGCTCTCGTTGGGATTAAGTCTACCTCTGACCATACTCTCATCTGAAGGTTTCCAATGAATCCATCAGAGTTGATTGTGCACTCGTCTCTGTTGGTGTTTCCTCATTGCAGCTTGCCACTCGTCGGTTTCTTCGGATTCAACTTCTAGGCTCTTTATAACACCAAGATAGCAGGATGAGATTTGTGGTTTTGCTCTGGTCGTCGTCCGTAGGATTCAGAGACTTGTGCTCCTGTTATCCGGTCGTTAAGGGTAATCGCGTCCGAACATTGTGAGCTGTAACCAGTTGTAGTTTTTGATACTTTTCGTGCTTTTAGTCACTGCCTTTTTAACTGGAATATTGCTAAGCGTATTTCGTCGAGTAATGTTATCTTGCAAGAGCTTCCTTAAGTCTGCAAGCTCATTTTCCAGTTTTGAACTCTTAGTAAAATATAAGAACATCCAACGCAAGATTCTCCGTCCGTAGCCAACGGATTTTGGCTGCCATTACGCTTTGCGCGCTTTGCTATTGGTTTTTGGTTACAAGTATAAACTGATGGAGTGCCAGTCGTGGATGTCGAAGCCAGCTCAACAGGCTTTCCTTTAAAAAGGAAGTTCCGTGACTGGTTCTGTTGCCAGCAAAACAATTGTTTTGAGTCCACAAATGTTAAAACACTGGGAGTATGTTCTCCTTTGAGCGTATAACTTGAAAATTTCCGACTGGCTTTGGAGTATGGCGAGTATTTAATGCAATATGAGCAAAAATGTTTATACTTGTTCAAAAACGCTTTTGAAAAATACTATAAACGGTATGAAGGATATTCAGGAACGACTCAGCCGTTCGGAGATATCGAAGGTCCTGGATAACTTCAGATCTTCACGAGGTTGTACACGTTTGGTTCCCTGAGTGGTTCTCAGTTTTTATTGGTGCAGAGCCTGCGCAGTCAACTTGATGGAGGAACAATCAATCATAGGGCAACCTTCAAAAATAAGAGGTTGCGGAGCCTTACAGGCACAAAACTCATGAAGCGACACTTAGTAGGTGAGAACTCCATTAGCCATGTGGAGCTCCAGGCCGAAAGAGCGTCTAAGTCTGAATGAATTTCTTCTAGGCACCGTTTGGTCGTAGAGTTAGAGAAGGAATACACGCATTTGAGGTCATCAGCATAAATAAAAGATTGAGAATGTTTAACTATCGATGAAATATCATTTATATACAGTAAGAACAACCAAGGACCTTATACGGTACCTTGAAGGACACCACTAACAATCAGGGTAGCACTTGAGTATGATGATCCTACTAAAATTTTTGTTTTTAATCATTTAGGTATGATCTAATAAATTCAGTAAGGGGACTACGAAATCCTATAGCTTCTAGTTTAGCTGGAATTCGTTTATGAGGCACTTTATCGAATGCCTTACTAAGATCAAAATAGATAACTACCACAGAGAGATGATCATTACGAAGAGAGGTTAGTAGATTTAGAAAAGACATGTGGCCGGTTTCAAAAGCGCGGTCCGGTTATAAGCCATGTTGGGAAAAGTTGATAATTTGATTGCTTATGCAAAAATCCGTGATTTGTTTTGCCATTAGTTTTTCGAAGAGTTTAGCAAGAGAGGGCGTTTTATGAATGTCCGAGCGGGAACCAGATTTAAAAACTTGTATTATAATAGAAGTTTTCCAAGATATGATTTAGCAACGATTTCACTGTTCAGATAACGAGATTTCATTGCAAACCTTATTTTTCAGCTAAATTACTGCACAGTGACCTTTTTTACGCCTTCTGCATTGTTGAAAGCTCTGCGATTCCTTCAATTCGATTAATTCTTTGAAATGGCCAGAACGGACAACCGTTGAGTGCAAAGAATGTTAGCCCATATGGAGGTCCGAAACAAGGCCTTTTCTTACAGTTTAGGTCAGCATGGAAGGGATTTATGCAGCGTTGATGCATTCAGGTACAATCAAACATTTTAATGCAAACTAAATGATCATCCTCTGACATACTACTGTACTCATATTCAAGACTATGGCAGTCGGTGTCCCGTGTCAAAAAACACAATGCATTAACCGTTTCCAGAAGTTTTGCTGCCATAGTTCATTAAGTTGATTTTTCGAAAATGAATAGGCAGCTCCTAGGCGAACGCATTTTCCCGTAAATAATGTGATTTAAATTACTTGATTCTATACAGTCTCACTGCCTTCTTAAACCTAGTGTTGTAATATGTATTCTTGCAGCAGCTGTTGTGAAAAAAGGGCCGAAGTTTGGTGGGGGAGTTCAGTCATTGGGATTTAACGATATATGTAGATAATTGGTTTATTGGAATTGACAGCGTATTTTCGAAACCACTCACGCATATTGTCCATTCGTCATTTTAATTTGGGTGACTTTCTTCCGAAAGGGAAACAACATCGTTTTAACTTGGTTTGAACTTTGCTGGGTCTCCCGGGATTTTATATATCAGTCATCGATCTGTGCACAAAAGTTTCACCCTTGACGAAATAAGTGGAAATTTTATTCATTTTCATCTACGTTAGAATTTCTGGTAGGCTGTTTTCATTAATCACACTTTAGTTAATTATTTCGTCCTCCATACCGACTCCCAGGAAATCGATATTCAGAACTTAACGGCGTAACGTTTGGCGAGGAAACTTTCATCAGATGCGAGCAGATTTAACAGACATCAACTGGACCTCTCTGTTTTCGAGCACCGTGAACGAAGATTGGGAGTCCTTCCGAAATGTTCTTCTGCAACTTATGGACAACCACTGCCCGCTAACGAGTGTCCATCACAGCAATCGTCCTGGGTGGCTAGACAGCAACTTAAAAGGGAAATAAACAGGAAGCACAAGTTGTGGCGAAAATATTGCGAGTCTAATCAAGTTGCCTATTTTAATAAGCATAAAACACAGAGAAACAAAATAAGAAGCCTTATTCTTAAAACGCGAAGAGAATTTGAGAAGACTTTGCTGCAAAAGGCAACGCAGAATCCAAAGTTAGTCTACAGTTACCTCCGTAGATGTACAAGGAATAAACATCAAATACCGCTGATTAAGACTGCCGTGGGCGTCAAAATTTCTGAAAACAGGGAAAAAGCCGAGTACTTTTCACAGTTCTACCGCTCAGTATTCACAAACTAGGCAAGGTTCCTTCGTCCCTCAGTGGATAACCCACCGACTGCAAGCATTAGCCACATACTATTCTCAGAATTTCTGATCCAAAAGGAATTAAAAGAACTAAAAGAGTCGAAATCCCCAGGACCAGACGAGCTTCCACCCAAGCTTCTGACAGAACTCGCCAGTGAAATTTCCGCACCTCTGTCAGTGCTCTTTCAAAAGTCATTTGACTCCGGAACACTTCCTTTCGATTGGAAGCTGGCACATATAACTCCCTTTGTACAAAAAGCGGTAGCCGGGCGTCAGTGACAAACTACAGGCCCATAAGCTAGACATGCATCCTTGGCAAGATTATGGAAAGGATCATCAAGAGCGAATTGGTGAAATTCCTAGAGACTCATAATTTGTTATCAAGCTGTCAACACGGGTTCAGAAAAGGAAGATCATGCACAACGAATTTGCAGTATTCGCTCCAGGGGTGGACCCAAGCACTTGAAGATAGGCACGTGGTGCACATTGCCTTCATTGACTATTAAAATGCCTTCGATGCTGTGCCGCACGAGAGACTGCTGTACAAGCTAGAAAGAATTGGAATCAGAGGTTACCTCCTCAAGTGGATCGAAAACATCCTCGTGGGTCGGCGCCAGGTTGTGTGCATCGGCCAAGAGAGGTCAAGTTCTGCTGCGGTCGAGAGTGGGGTTCCTCAGGGCTCAGTACTAGGGCCAATACTGTTTTTAATAAACGTAAACGATTGTGTCAGGAATCTCGACTGTGAAGCAGCAATATTTGCCGATGAAATTAAAATCTGGTATGTAATCCAGAGCTCTGCTGACGAAGATAAACTGCAGATCAACCTAACTCGGTTGGAGGAGTGGTCGAATTATTGGCTTTGCGGTTCAACGTCGATAAGTGTACAAAACTTCGCTTAGGCAACCCATCTGGATCTGCTGAAAGTAGAAGTTACTTTATCAACGGTGGAGCCTTAAAAGACGTGGAAACCCAAAAGCACCTTGGTGTGCTGACGACCACCACCTTAAAACCATCGTCTCACTGCTCGAAAGTGGCGACGAGCGCAATTGCGGTGTTGCATGCCATCAGACGAGCCTTTTTGGATTTCGATGAAGATCTTTTTGCTAAGACTTTTTGATTATTCATTAGGCCGCATTTGGAATATGCTATGCAAGCCTGGAAACCCTGGACAGTTTAAGATCAGAACTGCCTCGAAAGAGTACAGAGGAAAGCCACCAAAATGGTTAGAAGTCAAAGCTCCTTGCCATATCCATCCCGCCTAATGAATCTTAATCTGTTCCCTTTGAGTTATAGGCAAATGCGTGGTGATCTCCTGCAGACATTCCGCATTGTGAAGGGATTGGATTGTTGCCTGGAATTCTCGGACTTCTTTGAATTTGCCACCACGACCCATCTCCGAGGTCACCTATTGAAACTGCGTGTCCAGCAGGCGAGACTGGATGTGCGCAAGTTCTCCTTCTCTGTCAGAGTGGTTAAACCATGGAATGCCCTCCCTGAAGACGTTGTGATGTTACCATCGCTGGAAAGCTTTAAAAGGATCCTTGACAGTTTTATGTTCCGCAACGAGCCTGAGCGATGAGGAATTTATCTTAAACCTCGAGAGTCGTGCACCACTTGTCATATTATATGACCGCCTTTTGTACCTTTGCAACCCACATGGTTTCTCTGTATATCGCACTTAATTTTACTTTACAAATAGGGTACTCAAAGGTCCATGCCTATTTCCCTCAATAAATTGAATTGAATTGAATTCAGTAATTCTGTAATTCTGTATATATAAGGAAGATAGGCAGAGCCTTTGAAAAACCCTATTTACAGATAGACAGTAGCAAAACAAGCAAATGTTGCATGGCAATATTCGTTTTAGTATATCGATCATTGCTGTCGACTAAATATATGTTCATTAAGTATTAACAAAATACCTTACTTAATTTTTTCGGATTCCACAGGCTTCAGAAACTATTCTTCCCCCAGCATGGAACGAAGAATTATTGAAAAACTCGTTTCGGAGGCTAAGTCGTTTTTTGCTCCATATTGACATTCGATAATGTATTTCGGCCGAAATTGAGCTTTTCTTTGTGCTCAGTAAAAAAGTCATCTTCTAATGTAAGTTAGATGTTATAAATATATGTAGTTACTTATAAATCTTTTAGCCACGGGCAATGCAAATATATATGAGTGCTACATGGGAGTAAAACTCATCTCCGTGGATTGGATTCGAACCACGGGCCTCTTCATTAGCGATTGACGCTTCAAACCAATCGGCTACGATTGCAC
The DNA here is from genome assembly GCA_017591395.1 of Schistocephalus solidus. Lineage (NCBI taxonomy): Eukaryota > Metazoa > Platyhelminthes > Cestoda > Diphyllobothriidea > Diphyllobothriidae > Schistocephalus > Schistocephalus solidus. Next base: position 241,909 of record WEDG01002568.1, read on the forward strand.
AGCTGGTGGACAAAAACATTGCATAAACTCAGAAAATGATTATCAGACCCACCTTGTTGAATGTTTTCTAAGTTCCTGTTTTTAAATATTACCGAAACCACTCATGTCGCTCTCAACTGGGCCGAAAGAATCGCCGAGCATCAATTTCAAATAATTATGTGCACTGCGGAAATTGACCATAAACAAGGTAACTGGTTAAATTTAGATGGGCTATGGAGGATGCTGAGAATTCAAATACCAGAGTTTTGAGATTAAACGGGGACATTGATCTTCTCGCTGAAATGATAAGGGTACTTATAAAACAGAACAAAATTACACCCTGAGAATGTGATATCAATGCTATGAAAACAACAGCAGGAGGCCCACATATATCACGTGGAAACGGTAAAGGTTGATTGACACAATATGAAGTACAAAAAAGGTAAGACATCCCTCGAAATCAATTTAAACACAGATAGTCACTTTAAGTCACTTTATTGAGGGAAGTAGGCTTTCGCCCTTGAGCTCCCTATTCATATGCAAAAATGTCAATAGTATAAATGTTTACAGTGATATATCTGACAAATGAAAATGTAGGGTCATCGATATGTGTGGGCCAGGCGCAACTTGCCACTGTTTACACAATCTTCATTATATTGACAATAGTTTCTCAGAAAATGAGTATCTAGTTTGAATTTAAATGCATCAACAGTTTCTGAAAGGACAACATCCTCAGGGAGTCCGTTCCATGCTCCAACGACCCTCTGCGAAAAGGCGTTCCGACGGACTTCCGTGTGGACAAACTTCCTCTGCAGTTTAAAGGGATGACCCCGCAGATGTTCCGTCCCAGCCAATTCGAAGAATTCAGCAAATTCTAGGGCACAATTGCGGCCTCTGACAATCCGGTAGGTTTGGATGAGGTCACCGCGTAGTTGCCTGTAATTTAGAGGAAACAAATCAAGTTCAACCAGTCTGGCTTCGTAAGGCAGATTACTAAGATTCTTGACCATCTTCGTAGCCCTCGCCTGCACTCGTTCCAGCTGTAGATAATCCTTCTTAAACCACGGACGCCAGGCCTGGATGGCATATTCCAAGTGAGATCGAACAAATACCCCATAGGTTTTTCGGAAGAGTTCCTTATCAATCTGCACAAACCCACGTCTGAGCGCAAATAAGACCTGTGTAGCGCGTTTTGCTGCCTTTAAACACTGTGAAGATGGTTTAAGTGAGGAGTGTATTAGAACACCGAGGTCCTTCTGTTCCTCAACAATTGAAAGGGGCTGCCCATTGAGAATGTATTGGTAGGAATCATCCTCCTCACTGGTCCTTCTGGTACGCAGTCTTAGGACCACACACTTCCCAACGTTAAAATTTAAGAGCCAACGAGCAGACCAGCTGCTAAGACGGTTAAGATCTTCTTGAAGTGCGTGCCTATCGAAATCAGATCTGATGACCCTCCACAATTTAACATCATCTGCAAACATGATGGCGCTGCAATCCAGGTCGTCGACACAGTCGTTGATGTACACTAAGAAGAGTAACGGCCCTAATACCGAGCCTTGGGGGACACCACTTAGAACCGGAGTAGGTGTTGACTTCGAGGTATCGATGCACACAGTTTGCAATCTATCTGTAAGAAAGTCTGCGATCCATGTCAGCAACATTCAATAGGCACGCAGTTCAAGGATGTCAACCGTCTTAGCGGCTGGCCTGCTCGTTGAAACTCTTATATTTTAACGCGTTGGGGAAGTGTGTCGTCTTAAGACTGCGTACCAGAAGGACCAGTGAAGGACCTGCCAATACATTTCTCAATGGGTAGCCCCTTTCAATCGTCGAGAATGAAGAACCTCGGTGTTCTAATAAACTCCTCACTCCAAGCTCCCTCTTCACAGTGTTTAAAGGCAATAGTCGCGACACATGTCTTGTTTGCACTTTAATGATTTGTCGTTGATAAGAGCTCCAATAAATTGCATCTCACTTGAAATATATACCGTTAACAGCATCAATGATTTAGAAAAGTTATCTACAGTTGAAGGCTGAAGATGCGGAAATGAAAACTGCGAAGATGATCAATAATATGGTCATCTGAACGATTTGTTTCCTCTCAGTTATAAACTGCACGGAATGACCTCATCAAACCGAATTATCAGAAAGATACAATACGCCTAAATTCTTGACTTCAATTAAACAGGGACGGTATCCTATTGAGGTCCAACAGCTACAGAAGATTGGTCTGCACGGATGTCCATCGAATTGCCGTTTTCTGGGGTTCTTCGGACTCCTGAACAGATGTCCTTTCAGAGCTTTGTTTGTTAAATGCGAAACTAGATAATCATTACGAAAATAATTAACATAATGAAGATTGTGCCAGCAACGGCAGCTTCCGCTTGGCCAACGCATCGACTCGACTCTGTCCTACATTGTCATATTAATACTTTTAACGTTTATTCTATTCACATTTTGCGTAATGAACAACTCAAAATCGAAAGCCTAGCACCACAAATAAAATGACTTAACAAAACTTATGCTTGTCAGTATTCCAACGCTGAAAACTGCAGTTATAGCTTGTTAGGTTTTGCGGTGTCTTACCAAACACCACCTGGTAAAAGGGGATCCGTAAAATGCCCTGTTGGGCTTTTGCTCATAGAAATTGAGAATTATTGACCTCCTCATTTTAAAGGGTAGTGAAATGCGCCCTGCAAACTGCTAATGTATTTTCTCCACCAGGGAGCATAAATAGGCAATCTGCGCAGATTTTTACAGATTACGAAATAATTTCACCATACCCTAACGGAGTTACTTATTTGTTATTTTATTTGCACCGGTTTACAGGCAAGTCAAAGGGATATACAGTGGGGGTCGAGGCTGACAGTGAGATAAAACTCCTGATCGTTCTTTATAGTGTTTTCAGGAGAAGCTGCAGCTTGTTGAACGGATTTAAAGTTCAGGACAGGGAAGTATTTGACACAAGTGCACGGTGCAGTACTTCTCCTTTCATTGTTGTGGATCAGGTATTCTGTACTAGCAGCAGGTATGCCGGTCGAGAAGGCTGCTCGCTGTCGACTGAGGAATAATCGATTACGGACTGCAGAGCCAGCAACATTGCCTTCAGCTGAAGTCCGGCGCTGGATTCAGAGGTCCGTGGACGCCGTCAGAACGGAAGAGCTTCAGAGGAATCAGCTTCCCAGTGGAAAGGTGTCACTGAATGTAGAAAACCTAGTGACAGCTCTCAGTAAAACAAAGGATAGTTTTGCTGAATTCATTACTTCTGGGTAGTTTTATTTCCAGATTGCTATGGCGTTTTACCGAAAAAGACGTGCGGTATCTAACGGTGCGTGCCAAGGAAGAAATAAAAATACATCTTGATGACTGGTGCACCGAGTGGTCGAGCTGCCTCAGGGATGTAAAAGGGGTTAAAAGGTAAAACTGTTTAAAAGTTTAAACAGTAAAATAGTCGTTCTGTAATCTACGAAGCCACAACGGGTTCGAGGCTTGTAAGCTCACAGCATTGTTGTTGGTAGGACAGGTTTTCTGTGCTCTGAAGTGAAAAACTCTTTTTTATTAAAAGAAGTTCTGGACTGATTCTATCTTCCTCCGTTCACTCGCGTGCAGAAGGCTAAATAAAGAAACGAGCAGTGATTCCAGACTGGAGTCTGACATACATTTTATAAAGGCTCGGTCCTAATATTGACGGTTATAAAATTTCTGAGAAGAAACCAGGTGGTTTGGCGTGCTTTCGAGACAATCAGGTCGCAGTGCTCTGACAGATTAAGACTGCTAGAAATATGATGCTCCAGATTCTTTTCTAACCCTGGGCACATTTAGGTCATGACCGTCTATCCTTCCATGGGGCTGATGGCTGGTCACCACTAACCATAACGAATCACTTGTTCCAAGAAAGCGAAGGGTGCCATATGCGACACCACTGAGCGAAGGCTTGAAGATCCTTTTTTAAGAGCTCAAGCAAGATTTGGCGATCAGCCGGTTTATATCGATAGGCAACTTTTAAATCATCAGCATACATAAAGGGCCTACCATACTGAAAAACAATCAGGAACATCGTTCACAAAAGGCAAAATAGAAGCGGGCCGAGTACGCTACCCTGAATAACTCCACTTCTCACGTGCGTGGGGTTGGAGATATCATCGGATGTTGTCGTAATCCACTTTTTAACATGATTTGGCTTATAATTGGGCCATCGGTTGAGCGCAGCAGGTGCCGCTACAGTGTTCAGCGGCCGACCACGAAAGTTAGGTATTCCAACCTTGCATCCTGTGTCGCATGCTGTTGCAGCATATGCTGCATGGTCTGCATTATCCACCGTATTTGTTATTTAAATTTCTTCGCTGCCGGCTGCTCACGTCGCCCGCCATGCCGATGGCGTTTTCTGGCGGGGTACTAGTGTTGCGGTCTCAGCTAAAGTGGGCATGTTAGAGAAAATAACGCTTAAGGTTGTATAGAGGTGACGCACCTCTGGGCAGCGGAACGTTTGAATCACCGTCAGTGTCAGATGACTAAAATAGAATAATATCATGCATTTTGGTTATCTTACCGAGGATGAAGACCGGTTTAATAACACCACGTGGTCGGTCATTATCGTGTTGTGGTTGGCTATCCAACATAATAGTCTACAACCAAACAGCAAAATTAGGTATAAATGCAGGCCAACTTATGTCTACTTTTCACTGTCACTTTCACTTTTTCACGAATAATAGGCTAATTGACTATTTTTGTGGTAGGAGTTGTGAACAGTGACCGAAGAGAAGAAGGAGAGTCGGTGATAAAACTTAACCTTTTTCGAATGCAAAACAAGTGGATGAACATTCGAGAAAAGATTATCGTTGTTGGACAGTGTCAACATCATATGCGGAGTCACCGTAGGCGCGCACACTCTAAATGGTCAATAATTTCAATTAACACGAATTCCTCCTCCAGGGGAAAGCAGACGTGACTTACGTACCCTTGGCGGCAACGGGCAGCTGTGCAGTACACTTCCTATTTGGGCCTTAAAAACCTAAGTGATAGACAATTATATTGGTTAGTCAAAGAAGTCTACACAATTCACATAATCTATAAAAACTAGGCCCACATCCCCATTAGGATAACGAACAATGTTCTTAACGCATACAAGCCTATCTTTTCTAGAAATCAACTCCTCATCCGGCAGCGTGCCTAGCAGAAACCTATTTTTCTCATTATACTCAAACTGTGTAAACGATCCACCCATGGGTGGTCTCGAACCGTTTACGTGCTGTCTTTTAAAGGTTCACTCCGATTAATTGATTACATTGGGTGCCTGACCTTTTAGTTCACCTAATCTACGAAGAATTTGCTGAAGAGGATGGGATGGCTTTTCTAAGCGTTCACTTTCAAAATGTAAAAGCTGAAAATCTGTCAAGTGGACCATGTCTTTCAACAACGTCCACAAGGTGAACAATGCTTTGAACATTGTACACCCTTTAACTCTTACCGTATACAAACTATCACATTTAAAAACATTTTTAAATAAATGCTTGCAGTATGGCACCCATTGTATGCACGACCGTGAGCGAACTAGACCTCTTACTGTCGTAAACAGTAAGAGGAAGTGCTTCAATACCTCCGTGGTAGAACAGCATTCAGTTATTTTACACGGGTATATAACAAATCTGACGAAATTATGTACCTTTCCAAGTATCTATTTCACTTACTGACCTAGCACGTTGTGAAAACGGTCGTGATTTGCATTTATTTAGGAACGTTACCTAAAAATTAATGATAGAAACGGCTGCAACTGACCACCTAAACTGAGAATCCTTAGGGCCTCGTAGCCAGAGGTTAAAGAGTCATTTCGTTGCTCCCCAATAAACTAAATACAATGAGTCTATTGGGAAAGTAGAAATCAAACCAATGTTACATTCTAAGAAAGGAGACATGCCTATTCTGTGACAGTCGTCTGCGGCTGACAAGAAATCCACACCAGCTCTACTACGTCCGGACACGCTGTCGTAGCCAACCTTGTCTACGTACCCACCCTTAACGAAATATATTTCACAACCATAGTAAGCATTAAACATTCTTAATTTGCCTTTATAAACAGCTCTAGCCGGTGCGTCATATATGATGACCGACTACTCTGAACTGCAGGGCTTTTGTCGATTGCCTCATCATGCAAACCAGCATCTGCCTAACACAACAACTGATTTTCTAGTGGTTTGCACGGAATGCCTGAACATCAGAAGGCTTTCCTCAACTCGCAATAAATACCTATTACAAATACCCTCACTTAAAAAGTTTCCATTATCCTTTCCTAAAAATAGTCAAAAACTCTCTTTAAGTCTTGCGATTAATGGGAAAGCCATCTATTGCAAGACATGCTACTATTTAATCATCTGCAGACTGCGTGTAATGGTTACTTAACTTATCAATCATCTGCCTTACCAGTCCCAAATTAGCGTACTCACCCCTACCCATTGTCGTTACGGATGGAGAACTGACTGCACCTCCCAACAGTGTTCGTGCGTCAGAGTGCAAGTCCGTTGTTAAGTATGGCTTGACGAGCTTCAGAAGGCTGTTCAGATGAATGTGAGTCGATTGTAGAACGAACAACCCACTTTCGCATTCCATCCCGTAAAAGTATGACTCGCCTTCTACCGAGTACACGTTGACGTTGACGGCGTCTCATCACCAGGCGTCTGTGACACTGACGATGACGACGTTGAAGAGTCAATAGACTCCTCGTTTGAGGATGAAGTCTCCCTCATCAGACGACAAACTGTCAGATGACGAAGACGAAGATGAAGACTCGACGGCACCTTTCTCTCAAAGTTAAGTTCATACGTCTTCAAGCTTCAAGAAAGTTATGCTGTATACGACGTCTAAATGTTGCATTGGATACGCCTCTAAACATACTGAAAAACGAAAAGCAAAATCAGTTATCAATAGGGTAGGCACGAAAACGCAAATGTCAGTCAACACTAGCGTCCGCCCAGCAGCACGTCACAACAGGAAGTGAGGCCCACGGCTGCGCGAGCAAAGGCAATTGCACGTCCAATCGATTAAACGATGAAAGCGCACGTTGTTTTTGCGCCCTTAGAGACCTACGCACAACGCAACAGGCAACCAATCAGAATGCAAAGCGCTAATGGCCACAAACAAACGAGTTCACTCGCGCCGCCTTGCTTTAAGCGTTAAATGCGTATATGCCTTCACTAAATCTACAGCCAGACGGTGCTTAGACGAAATTCATGCAGACTTGCATGGGTCTTTCCACGTGAGGGTTCAGCGTGGCAAAATGGAATTCTCATCTTATTAATGTCGGTACATGTGTTTTGGGCTTGAGGCTGCTACTCCAGTTATCAGAGGCAACACTATGACTGAATGTTCGGTCATCAAGGACTTTGGGATTAAAGCTACACAACTAATTTAGATCTGTTGCCTGCCGATGGAATTCGGTAAAATGCGTACAGATTTGTGGCTTTATTTCTTATAATTTTACTTTTTCTGAAATTAAATTAAGACTTTTATCGAGTGGTTGTGCTTCCCATTCTTGAATATTGTTGCCATTCTTTTGGTTTAGTGAACGAGTCTCAGCCGTTCTAAAATTGTAAAGGTCAAAGACATTTCTCGGAAAACGCTTACCTTGGACACTTTTAGCGGCGCGCTGCCCTACTCCATGGATACGCGTGCACAGCTGGCACAAAATTGAAGTCTATGGAGCGGAACTTAGAGATGCAGGTTGTGCCAAGGACTGGAAGTTGGTCTCAGATCATCACTCTCGCGCACGCTTCAACCGTAGCTCAGGAATTTTCGCCATGTTTTCACGCCCTTAACGCGATGCGTCGCGTACCAAATCTCATGCACCGTTTGTCGCCGAGTATGCCTCACTCTAAGCTCCTCCGCTTTTATGCTCTCTGCGCTTTGCTTCCAAGCCGCTTGCATTTACCGCGTTTTGTAAGCTCTCCTGGATGCTGCTCAGTGCTTTCTGCCACTTAATGCCTGAAAGGTGGCGAAAAGAAATTAGAAGGCATTCAAAGGCGATTTCGCGAATCTTTGCCCAAAATGTGATGGCATACAATAGATTGATAGATGTTTTATTTGCTTGGGTACCTGGAAGGGCACTCATGGGATAAAAATCAATTAAAACGAGTAGCGGCGTCGTGTTCAGTTAAGTTTGAATAGAAGTAGGTCAGCTTTTAGCGAGGACAATTGACACAAATCTGTGGTCAAAACTAGAATAAAAGAGAGACGGGTCGAAAAACTCCTTGGGCATTTTTAATGGAAGAGACATATCTTGAATGGAGTTTGTGGGATTTTCAAGGAGAAAAAGCTGTCGCTCCTGGGTGAAAAACATACGCGTTAGGTAGGACCGACATGCTGATGAGAGCGTATGAGGCGTTCAAAACGTCTCCCATCATCGTGTGAGAAATCATGTAACGACAGAGGCTACTTTTCAGCACTTCAGGTGTTATCCCAATGCGTATCGACAGACTATAAGCGTAACTGTCAAGGATGTTAGACAAGGGAAACCTTCACAGGCATCATCCGTACGCTTAGTTTCGAACGAGGAAAGGGCCGAAGAGATCTTGAAGGTCATGGTAGATTTGTCAGAGAAGCAACCACGATAATCTCATTGATGCTTTCTCTGACCACCAACAGAGGAGTCCGAAACGATCATTAACAGTCCGAGAAGGGTCAACACCGTGTCACTGCTCCGTGAGGGCATATGAAGCAGCATGGTAGATTGCTTCTGAGCTTATTACGTAAGGATACTGGGAGATCCGATAATTGTGTAAGAAGAGAGCAAAATAATGCGTTCAGGGGTGCTAGTTCGCATGGGTATCGATAATGAATCTGAGGCCTGCACAGCTCAGTATTCAGATTTTAATTTTGATGATGGTTATCGGCATTCAAAACGGAGGTGCTTTAAAACGAGCGCGCAATATGCATAATTGTTTTGTGATAATTTTACGGAGGCATGGGTTATAAAGACATCATAATTAACGGGGAAACGATGCATAGAAGATATAATTTGGAGACGTTCTTCTAAATTATCGATGGTCCTTTCTCGGGGTCATGGAGAAGGCTGTTCGGGAAGGAAGAGGAAAATAAAAGTCTCGTTGAATCTGTGTTAAGATAAATGTGCACTCTTTGCTTAAAAGAAGACAGGATATTTGATAACCTTATATCGATTTTCAGGTTATTTTAAAGAAAGCAATACCTGGAAGCAAAGAACAGAGAGCGTTTAGATGTGGAGGATATAGGAGGCGGTATAATCAATAAACAGTTATGTGGGTTTTACGGTCAACTAACGGGAGTTAGGGATGGAATTCGGGGAATATTTGAACTATTATTAGGGTGGTAAAGAAGGCAGAAGACAGGTTCTAGTCACCAAACCCATCGAACTCGTAGGTTAGTTAGCTGGCACCTATTCGAGTACGATGTAGTTGAAAAAGTTGGACGTAAGAGTTTCCGAGTAAAATGTCGTTGGACTTTTTCCATTTAAGAACGGATACACTCGGTAATTAAACCAAAAAATGGACAGTTATATTCAATAATGGGAAGGACAAAAATTCAATAAAGTCTGAACTTAATTTCAAGAAGATATAAATTATAAAAGATAAAGCCAAAAATCTGGGCAGCTTTGGTCGTAATTCTTTCGGCATGAGGCAACAGATCTAAACTATAAGTGTAACTTAAACCTCAGTCCTTGATGATGGAACATTCAGTCATAGGGGTGCCTTGAAAAATAACCGGCTTTGGTAGTCTGTCAAGCCTAAAGCACATGTATGGACACTTAGAAGGTGAGAATTCAATTTGCCGCGCTGAGCTCCACGCAGAAAGAGCAAGCAAGTCTGCATGGATTTCTTCAAAGCACCGTTGGGCTGAAGATTTTGAGAAAAGTTCTCCAGTCGACCCAATGTCATGATTATGGGTGACTTAAACACACCAGGAATTAACTGGAGCACTGTTCAGTCATTATGCCCGAAATTAACTTTTAATTATATTTTTCTGCAAATGACCTTGAAGGCATTCCTCACACAATATGTCCTCTTCCTCACCAGAACACGTGAAAGACAAAGGGCTAATTGTCTCAACCTGGTTTTTACGAAAACATCAGGCAGCCTTGATGAAATTATTTAAATGCCTCCGCTCGGTCGAAGTGATCGTGTGGTGCTAATGTGGGATTACTCTTTATTCTCCATTGCACCTGCAATAGAGGAAAAACGGCGTAACTTTTGGCGAGGAAACTTTCATCAGATGCGAGCAGATTTAGCACACATCAACTGGACCTCAATGTTTTCGGGTACTGTGAAAGAAGATTGGGAGTTCTTCAGGAATGCTCTTCTGCAACTCATGGACAACCACAGCCTTTAGACGATTTTCCATCAGAGCAGGCATCCTGGGTGGCTAGACAGCAACATAAAAAAGGAAATAAATAGGAAAAACAAATTGTGGTGAAAATACTGCGGGTTTAATCAAGTCGCATATTTTAACAAGTATAAAACACGGAGAAACCATCTGAGAAGCCTTATCCTTAAAGCGCGAAGAGAATTCAAGAAGACTTTGCTGTAAAAGACAACGTGGTATCCAAAGTTAGTCTACAGTTATCTCCACAGATGTACAAGCAATAAGCATAAAATCCGATGATTAAGACTACCGTGTGCGTCAAAATTGCTAAAAACAGGAACAAAGCCACGTAATTTGCACAGTTCTACCGTTCAGTCTACAGAAACAAGGCAAGTTTCCGTCATCCCTCAGTGGATAACCCACCGACTGCAAGCATTAGCCACATAAAATTCTCAGAATTTCTGATCCAAAGGGAATTAAAGGAACTAAAAGAGTCCAAATCTCAGGACTGGATGAGCTGCTACTCAAAATGCTGAAAGAACTCGCTAATGAACTTTCCGCACCTCTGTCAGTGCTCTTTCAGAATTCATTTGACTGCGGAACACTTCCTTTCAAGTGGGAGCTGGCGAATATAACTCCCTTGTCCAAAAGCGGTAGCTGGGCGTCAGTGAAAAATTACAGGTCCATTAGCTTGAAATGCATCCTTGGCAAGATTATAGAAAGGATCGTCAAGAGAAAATTGGTAAAATTCCTAGACTCATAATTTTTTATCAAACTATCAACACGGTTTCCGAAAAGGAAGATCCTGCACAACAAATTTACTGCAGTCTCTCCAGAGCTGAACACAAGCATATGAAGATAGACACGTGGTTCACATTGCCTTCATTGACTTTCGAAAGGCCTTCGATACTGTGCCACACGAGAGACTGCTGTACAAGCTAGAACGAATGGGAATCAGAGGTAACCTCCTCAAGTGGATCGAAAACTTCCTCGTGGGTCGGCACCAGTTTGTGTGCATCGGCCAAGAGAGGTCAAGTTCTGTTGCGGTCGAGAGTTGGGTTCTTCAGGGTTCAGTACTAGGGACAATAATGTTCCTAATATACGTGGACAATTGTATCAGGAATCTTGACTGTGAAGCAGCATTGTTTGCCCACAACATGAAAATCTGGAATGTAATCCGGAGCCCTGCCAATGAAGATAAACTACAGATCAACTTAACTCGGCTGGAGAAGTGGTCAAATCATTGGCTTTTGCGGGTAAACGTCGATAATGTACAATATTTCGCTTAGGCAACCCATCTGGATCTGCCGACAGTATAAGCTGCTTTCTCAACGGTGAAGCCTTAAAACACGTGGAAACTGAAAAGGACCTTTGTGTGCTGATGAACACCACCTTAAAACCATCATCTCACTACTGGAAAAAGTCGAAGTGCACAATGACTCTATTACATACCATCAGACAAGCCTTTTTATTTTTCGATTAAGATCTCTTCGCTAAGATTTTTGGAAACTTCGAAAGGCCACAGTTTCTGTACAAGCCTGGAGACCCTGGACAGTTCAAGACAATAATTGTCTCGGAAGAGTACAAAGCAGAGACACCAAATGGTTAGGAGTCAAAGCTTCCTGCCATATTCAACCCGCTTAACTAATCTTTATCTTTTCCCTTTGAGTTATAGGCAAATGTGCGGGGATCCCCTGCAGACAGTCCGCATTGTAAAGGGATTGGATTGTTGCTTGGAATTATCGGACTTATTTGAATTTGCTGTCATGGCCCATCTCGGAGGTCACCCATTGAAACTGCACGTCCAGCAGGTGAGACTGGATGTGCGCAAGTTCTGCTTCTCTGCAGAGTGGTCAAACCATGAAACGCCCTCCCTGTAAACGTTGTGATTTCACCATTTCTGGAAAGCTTTAAAAGGAAACTTGACAGTTTTATGTCCCAAAACGAGCCGGAGCCATGCGGAATTTAACTTAACCCTCGAGACTCACGCACCACTTGTAATTATTATCATCGTATTTGAACTTTTGCAACCCACAAGGTTTCTCTCTTACCTCCACTGGTGGTTACAAACAGTAGCTCTGACTGCTATATTTTCTCTCACACGACAAGGAGCGTTCCAAACCGTCATGCGTTGTCAGCAACATCACAATACTATCTCACTGCATCTACCTATTAATTTTTTAGTGAAGCAGTTTTTTCTCCTAATTTCTTTTTAATTGGCAGCTCGCCGAACTCCGTCTCCGATTTAACCGTAGGAGTATTTTTACTGCTTTTTTCTAGTTCACCGTATATGTAAAAGATTGTTGACTATTGTTTTAAAAATGGCAAATCGTTCTAAATCGGTCATGCCTACCATATTGTTCATTTCTGCTGTTAATATGGCTGCTCACATAGTGCAGCAATTATCCACTTTGTATTTATTTATACCGCGATACTAAGTTTGAGGTGACGGGGCTCTCTGGGCCTTAAATATACAGTTTATTTATTTATTTATTTATTTATTCTCTGTATACCACGTGTAATTAAACGCTTCAAATATGGTACTCAAAGGCCCATGCCTACTTCCCTCAATAAATTGAATTGAATTGATTTAGAACTTATATTTGGTTAGCAGCGGCGAGGCACTGTCTAAACGAACATTAGTAAAGAAATAAAGTTATGACAAAGCGTGCAGATAAAATGTAAAAATACCTAATAATGTAGACAGAACTTGTCCTGCTAGGTCAACAGTTAGCGATGTTTTGAAATTGATGGTGAACTAGAAAAAATAGGCATTGAAAAAACTTTAACGTTAGAAGACCGTCACGAAATTATATCCTCTATGCATCGTTTTCCCGTTAATTATGATGTCGTTATAACCCATGCCTCCGTAAAATTATCACAAAACAATTATGCATATTGCGCGCTCGTTTTAAAGCACCTCCGTTTTGAATGCCGATAACCATCATCAGAATTACAATCTGAATACTGAGCTGTGCAGGCCTCAGATTCATTATCGATACCCATGCGAACTAGCACCCCTGAACGCATTATTTTGATCTCTTCTTACACAATTATCGGATCTCCCATTATCCTTTCGTCATAAGCTCAAAAGCAATCTACCATGCTGCTTCATATGCCCTCGCGGAGCAGTGACACGGTGTTGACCCTTCTTGGACTGTTAATGATCGTTTCGGACTCCTCTGTTGGTGGTCCGAGAAAGCAGCAATGAGATTATCGTGGTTGCTTCTCTGACAAATCTACCATGATCTTCAAGATCTATTGGGCCCTTTCCTTGTTCGACCCTAAGCGTACGGATGATGCCTGTGAAGGTTTCCCTTGTCTAACATCCTTGACGGTTACGCTTATAGCCTGTCGATACGCATTGGGAAACACCTGTAGTGCTGAAAAGTAGCTTCTATCGTTACATGATTTCTCACACGATGAGTAGCTTTTTTAATCCTCATACGCTCTCATCAGCATGTCTATCCTACCTAAAGCGTATGTTTTTTTTACCCAGGAGCGACAGTTCTTTCTCCTTAAAATCCCACAAACCCCATTCAAATTATGCCTCTTCTATTAAAATGCCCAAACATTTTTTTCCACTGTCCACTCTTTTATTTAATTTTTTGACCATACTGATTTGTGTCAATTGTCATCGCCAATAGCTGACCTATTATCCAAACTTAACTGTACACGATTTCGCACTCGTTTTTATTGATTTTTATCCAATGACGGTGCCCTTCCGCGTACTCAAATAAAAAATATATCCATCTTATTGTTCCAACAGGCGGTTGTCTGCGACTTGGTCTATCCTAGGTGACCGATAGACAGTGAGGACATGCAGACATGGAGAGCCAAGAGCCTTGATGGTTAACCATGTGGCTTCCGTGCTGCACGCAAACTTGCTCATCTTGTCGGACACTATTAGCACCTCTTTCACATACACAATTATTCCACCACCCTGTTGGTTTTCTCTGTCCCTACGATATATTTGGTATCCAGACAGTGTTATTTCACTATCTGGAATACTGCCCGACAGCCAGGGTTCGGTTACTGCTAACACATCTAAATATACGTTGGCAAGGGAAATTTTTAACTCAACAAGTTTTGATAAAAGGCTTTAAGCATTTGTATAAAAGCACTTACTTTTGTGACAGTCAAACTTCCTGTTGCGTTTGTCAATTTTATGGGCCTTCTTGAGTCTCCTCTGGCGTTACTCTCGCATGCCTTTTCCGTTTCTTGATGAGTTTCGTTAACTCTGTTTCCACATTGAGAACGCTGGGTATTACGTACTTAGGTCTGTCATCTCTTCAGGCAATTGGTTGCCTGATGGTTTTGGCGTTAGTGAGATGGCTGCCGTTGTCTTTAATACAATTGGTTGGCTAAATGAAAAATGCGTATTCTTTTGAACTAACTTCACCTTGAAGTTAGCCATATTGCTTTTGCCAGTCTTCACTCTTAATTGTAGTTCCAAGACAAGTTTCGAGCGTTTCAGCCTTTCCGCAGGGGAGTAGTCTGGTTGAAGAAACCTCTTTATGCGAGTGACGAGGTTGGTATTTTGGGATATGATCGCCTTGATTTGGTCTTTGCTCTCTAGCATAATTTTGAGAGGTCACGGTTGTGGCTTTCCAAGGCTGTCTTTACCCTTTTTGTCGATCCGGAATGCATTAAGAACTTTTAATTCAATGCCTGGTGGGAGCAGCTGGTTTAGGAGGCCATTAAACGAAGCGAGGTCTTCGGTAACACGGTCTTCAGGTCGGTCAGCAGTTGATTCGTGCAAAACCTGAATAACTAAGCATTGTTGACGATCCCGGTACTCGGGATTTTAGAATTTAGAATTTTATATTTGGTTAGCACAGGCAAGGCACTGTCTAAGCAAACATTAGTAACGAAATAAAGTTATGACAATGTGTGCAGATAAAATGCACAAATACATAACTTGTCCTGCTATGTCAACAGTTAGCGATGTTTTGAAATTAATGGTGAACTAGAAAAAAATAGGCAGTGAAAAAAACTCCTACCTTTATAATGGAGGTTGAGTTCAATAGGCCTTCATTTTTGAATAGAAGGAAGGAGAAAAAACTGCTAAGGAAAAAATGGTCAGGTGGTAGAGTAGGTTTATACTGCAGTAAAATTTCAGAATTAGAAAATGAAACGTCGAGATGATTCATTCCTAATAACTTAGGCGTATGAAACAAAATCTCACGAAAATGCGTAAATGAACTTAAGTCCTCAACATCTTAGGATCAAGAATTGAATTCTGATGATTATTTGTATCCAAAGAAACGGTAGCATTTTAGACTGTGGACCACCGAATGTGTACGTCTGAATGACGTCATCGTTTGGATGACTGGTGATATAAGGAGACATCATAGTTCATGGGCGACTCGAGGTAGCGAAAATATAGTTTCAAGAGGGTCACTCAAATTCCCAATGGTCCTTTCTCCGAGTAATGGGGAAAGCTACTGGGCAAAGATGAGGAAAATAAAAGGTTAATAGAATCAGTGTTAAGATAAATGTGCAGTCTTCGCTTGAATGCAGATATACAAATTAACGACCTTATTTCAATTGGCAAGTTATTCCAAAGAAAACTATACCTAGAAGCAAAGAAGAGAGAGCGTTTACACGTGGAAGATGCAGGAGGAGGTATAATTAATGTAGAATTTCTTCGGTTGTAAGGAAGACTAACGGGGGTAATTACAGAAAGCTTTGGGAGAGTTGAACCATTATTTAGTCGGAAAAGGATACAAAAGCCTGCTTCAAGTCTCCTGACCCAAAGAAATTTTAGCTTCCTTAGCTGGCATCTTGTTGAGTAGGAAGTTGTTGAAAGAGTCGGAAATAGGATTTTTTGAAATGTCTTTGGAAATTTTCAATTTTTGAACGGCTAAATTCGTTCATTAAACCGAAAGTTCTCCTCCAAAGTTCTCCTTAGGGGCACGAGAACGCTTTACAGAGCTCTCATTGGGATTTAATATACCTCTGGCCATATTGTCATCTGAAGGTTTCAATGAATCCATTGAAGTTGATTTTGACTTCATATTCTTGTTGTGATTTTCGCCCATTGCAGATTGCCACGCGTTTGTTTCTTGGTATTCAACTATGGGCTCGTTAGAACACCCAAGATAGGTGGATGTGATTTTTGGTTCACTTTAGTTTCTTTTCAGAGGATTCCGAGACTGTGTTTGTGTTATCCGGTCATTATGGGTATTTGGGTCGGAAAATAGTTTTTACAAATTGTATTTTTTAGTACTTTTGGTGGTTTGGTCACTCTCTTTTTAACTGTAGCATTGCTACTAGTATTTTGTCTAGTATTGTTATCTTGCAAGAACTTCCTTTAATCTGCAAGCTCATTTTCCAATTTGTGAACATCCAATACAAGATTCTTCCTCGTAGCCGACGGATTTGGCTGCCATTACGCTTTTTGCGCGCTTTGCTGGTCCTTGGTTGTAAGTATACACTGATTGAGGTCCAGTCGTGGATGCTGAAGCTAGCTCAACAGGCTTTCCTTTAAAGAAATTTCCATTACTGGTTATGCTACTGGAAACCAATTGCTTTGAGTCCATGAATTTTAAAAACACTGCCTAAACGTGTGTTCTCTTTTGAGCGTATAACGAAAAAATCGGACTGGGTTTGGAGTATGACAGGTTTTAAAGCAATATGAGCAAAAAATGCGCTTATTGTTCGACAACGCTTTTATAAAAACTATAAACGGTGTGCAGAATATTAAGGAACGAATCAGTCGTTCGGAGATGTCGAAGGTCCTGGATCACTTCAGATCTTCATGAAGTTGCACACTTTTGGTTCACTGAGTGGGTTTCAGTTATTATTGGTGTAGAGCCTGTTCAGTTCAGTTCAGTTCAGTGTATTTGAGAAAAATAGGCTTACGCCTTTGAAATCCCTATTTGATACAGAAAGTTGGAATAATAATAAGCAATGTAAAAAAAGTTACAATCGAGTGAATACAGGCAGATTTACGTGGTAAACGGATATTGTTAAGGTAAATTAGTCACAAAATCTTCCTGGTGCAGAAACATATATATGTCAAGCCGATATTTAAATATATCCACAGACTGGGACATTACAATCGCCTCAGAGAGGTTATTCCACGGTTTCAAAACACGGTTGGTGAAAAAATACTTCCTCACATCCAATCTTACTTGGGGCACACTTAGTTTGAATGGATGACCTCGGAGATTATTTGTAGTAGCAAGTTGGAAAAATTCATCACATAGGAGGGCGCAATCCATGCCACGCACGATACGGAAGGTTTGTATCAAGTCTCCGCGCAACTGCCTATAACTCAGAGGATAGAGCTGTGGGTTATTTAGGCGAATCTCATATGGCAGTTCACCTTGACCTCTTACTAATTTTGTGGCTCGTCGCTGTACCCTTTCGAGCATTTTGTAGTCCTGTTGGGTCCACGGTCACCAGGCTTGGATCGCATATTCAAGATGGGGCCTTACAAACGTACCAAAGACTTAAGAAAAGCAGTCTTCATCGAAAACTTTAAATGCCCGCTTGATAGAATACAGCATTGAATTGGCGGATTTAGCCGCCTTGCAGCATTGCGTAGAAGGCTTCAGGTTGTCTGTCATCCAAACGCCGAGATCCTTCTGTGTGTGTGTTTCTCGGAGTGGCATACCGTTCAAAAAGTAGGGTCGCATATCAGTGACCTGATTCCGACTTCCCAGACGTAGCAGGGCGCATTTGTTTGAGTTGAAGGACAAGAGCCATTTGCGGGACCACTCGTCCAATCGATGGAGATTTTCTTGGAAATCGTCTCCATCGGCAGCATTGTTGATAACTTTCCAAATTTTTATATCGTCCGCAAACAAAGCAAAGTCACAGTCCAATTCCTGTACACAATCATTAATAAACAAGAGAAATAGGATTGGTCCGAGAACTGAACCTTGCGGAACTCCACTCTCGATGACTGTGCGCTTTGATCGCGATCCGCCTACGCAGACCACTTGGGAACGACCGACGAGAAAATTCTTGATCCACGTAAGAAGTTTGCCTCCAATACCAAACATTCTTAACTTATAAAGGAGACGCTGGTGCGGAACACTATCGAATGCCTTCTGGAAATCAATGTAGGCCACATGCACAGTGTATTTTGCATCGAGTGCTTTTTGTCCAGCTTTGCATAGTATAAAGTAAGTTCGTAACACACGATCTTCCCCTACGAAAGCCGTATTGTGCAGTTGATAAGAGGTTATGGGTTTCTAAATAAATCATCAATTCCTTTTTGACAAGCTTTTCCATAACCTTGCAACAGATTGAGGTCAGGCTGACAGGCCTGTAGTTTTGAGCAAATGCACGACTACCGCTTTTGTGAAGCGGTGTAATGTGGGCTGTTTTCCAGTCGGAAGGAAGCATTCCCGTGTCAAACGATTTCTGGCACAGAAAGGATAGCGGTTTGGCCAGCTCTCGAGCAAGTTCGAGGAGTAACTTTGCTGGAATCTCGTCGGGGCCAGGGGATTTGCATGCGTTCAGACTTTTTTAATTCTTCAAAGACCGCCTCTTCTCGAAAGAGCATATCCTGAATAATTGGTGCTCCCATAGTCTCGCAACTAGATGGAATAAAAACTGCTTCTCGGGTGAAAACTGACTGAAAGAACTGTGAAAAGTGTTCACCTTTGTTTTGAATTTCTGTAATCTCGAAACCATCATCGTTTCTCATTACAGGAATTGGGTTCCTGTTTCGTGTGCATTTTCTTACATAGCTGTAGAGCAATTTGGGATTGTGAACTGCTCGCTGGAGCAAATCCCTCTCGTAATCCCGTCGGCTGTTGAAGATTAAGCTTTTAACCTTGTTCCTTTGCGTTTTGTATGTTTGCAAGGCTAAATTTTCATTGGATCGGCAAAATTTCTTCCAAAGCCTTCCTTTTCCTGTTAATCTCTCGTTTCAGTTCCCTTGTTAGCCACTGTGGTCTGTAAGATATCCTAAGTTTTGATGGCGGACAGTGGCATTTTATTAGGTTCAACAACCACTCCTTAAATAAATTCCAGTCCTCAGAGACATTCCCGGAGAAGAAAAGATCCCAGTCCATTCGTGATGCCTCAGCTCTCATCTTGCAAAAGTCTCCCCGCCATAGATTGGGCCTGGTTTCATTCATTGCAGGTGGCACCGAATATAAACCATACTCCCATGAAAGTACTGCATGATCACTTCGACCAAGTGGAGGTAGGTAGTGAACCTCGTTTATACTGTCAGGATCTTTAGTGAAGACGAGATCTAAACAACTAGCCTGTTGTCCTCCACGCGCTCTTGTTGGTAAAAAATACGTGTTGTGTGAGAAGAGCTTCAAGTGTTGACTTAAGCAGACGGTGATCGAAGGACAACTTTGAGCACTGCACCAGCAGATCGTTCCATCGAATGCTGGGTGCATTAAAGTCCCCCATTAGAACAACATCAGGTCGACTACCAATCTCCTTTATGTTCTCCAACAAACAAATATCAGCGTCAGTGTCTGTCCCCGGTGGTCTGTAGAGAGTCATGACTTCAAGGGACTGTGATCCCCGCGTCTTTATTTTCAGCCAAATAGCCTCAATACCATTGTTAATCTTCTCTGTCATTTCACACACTGTGAAATTGCTTTTAACATACATCGCAACTCCTCCACCCTGGCGGTGAGTGCGGTCTCTCTTGAACAACTGGTACCCGGATAAGGCTACTTCGCAATCGCTGATGTTCTGTAACAGCCATTTTTCTGTGATTGCTATAATATCGGGAGACAGAATGGCTACCTGAATTCTCAGTTCATCGAGCTTCGAAAGCAGACTTTGGGCGTTGGTATACAGAAATTTAAGTTGGCGGCACTCGGCCCTGCCAAATTCCGTTTGTCTCGAGTGTGCCAATACTACTGTGTCACTGCCATCATTAGCTTTGGCTGGTTCCAGAGTAATGCTGCGTTTCTCTGTATCACACGTCCCTTGTAAATAATCAAACTGTTCTCTCCAGCTGCAAGTCTCCTCTTCATTTCTATCACTAATTCGCGGCGTTTCAGACGTTCTGCAGGAGAGTAGTCCGGCTGAAAAAAACCTGCTTATGAGAGTTTCGAAGTTTGGTTTTTCTCGAGAGAAGTAGCTTAGCCTCTTCCTGGTTTTCCAAGACGATTTTTGATAGGCCATGGTCTCACAGTTTCTGACTGTTCAATATCTTTTTTTCCTATCCTGAAGGCTGCTCGAACGGTTATCTTCTCTCCCGAATGAAGTATATCGTTCAGCAGGTGCTGAAACAAAGCAAGATCAGCGGATATCCTTTCTTTGAGGTGTTAGCATTTGATTCAGGTAGGCCCTGGATAACAACGCAGTTCTCTCGGTCCAGGGCGTCTTTCAAGACACTGCTGACCATATTTTCCTCTGAGTGACCAGATGGATTTATTGTGATCTTTTTAAACTTTATAGCCGTGTTATGTTTTTTTCCCAATTTTATCTTGCCACTCATTGGTTTTTCGCTCTCAGCTAAGGATTCTTTAGAACTGCTGGGATAGCCGGCAGAAGTCGAGACTGAAGTCGGAACGTTATCCAATTTGGTGGTGTTTTGGTGTTTCCCCATTGCAGATTGCCGCGGGTTTGTTCCTTGGGATGCCACTACGGGCTTGTTAGAGCACCACAGATGGAGGATGTGATTTGTGATTCGTTTTGGTCGTCGTCCTTAGGATTCAGGGATTGTGTTCCTGTTATCCGGTCGTCATTGGTATTCACGTCCGAACTTTGTGAGTTGTTACAAGTTGTTGTTTTTGGTACTGTAGGTGCTTTGGTCACTGACTTTTTAACTGTAATATTTTTTACCGTATTTCGTCGAGTACTGTTATCTTGCAAAAGCTTCCTTAAGTCTGCAAGCTCATCTTCCAGTTTTTGAACTCTTAGTAGAATATAAGAACATCCCACACAAGATTCGTCCTCGTAGCCGACGGCTTTGGCTGCCATTACGCTTTTTGCGCGCTTTGCTGGTCCTTGGTTGTTAGTGTAAACTGATCGAGGGCCAGTCATGGATGCCAAAGCCAGCTCAACAGGCTTTCCTTTAAAGGAAGTGTTATTACTGGTTTTGCTGCAAGCAAACAATTTCTTTGAGTCCATGAGTATAAAAAACACTGTGTATGCGTATGTTCTCTTTTGGGCGTATAACGAAATATTCCAACTGGGTTTGGAATATGGCGAGTATTTGCAGCAATATGAGCAAAACAAAGCGCCTTGTTGTTCAAAAAAGCTTTAAAAAAAACTGTAAATTGTATAAAAAATATGCAGGAACGACTCAGCCGTTTGGAGATGTCGAAGGTCCTGGATAACTTCAAATCTTCTCGAGGCTGTATACGTTTCGTTTCATAAGTTGTTGTCAGTTTGTATTATTGCACAGGCTGCATAGTCAACTTGAATAAGATGATAAACAAATTCCGATTTGATGCCGTTTTATGAGGAATTTCGGCACGAGAAAAATTCCAGATGAGCAGGAAGCAAGTACGTACGTGCAGTTGAAATAGTACTGTCCGGAACAGTCTTAGTGAAGTGCTAACGGAGTTCAAATTGTCCAAGTTAGAGAACAAAAAATTGGTGGTTATTTGCACAAAAAAAATTGCACAAATTAAAAAAAGCTGATAAACAAATTCCAATTTGATGCCGTTTTATGAGGAATTGTGGCACGAGAAAAATTCCAGATGAGCAGGAAGCAATTACATACGTGCAATTGTAGTGGTATTGTCCGGGCCAGTCCTAGTGAAGTGGTAACGGTGTTCAAATTGTACAAGTTGGAGAACAAATAATAGGGGTATTTCCTATGCACACGACCCTGTATAAGTAAAATCAACTAACCGTCAACACTCTCCTCATGGGCTGCCTTTATGCCCCTTTTGTGCAGTTGACCATAGGCCTTCTTCAATGCATGCTGAAGGTTCGTTCTAGCTGCAGTGTATCGGCTTTCAGTGGATTATTCCACTGATGGAACACCTCTATGAAACGCATGATCAAGTAATTAATGAGATGCCTTTAACCAAAAATAGCTGCATATGGGGTGAAAGAGAAGAATGTCGTCTTGTCGTGGTGCCGACCGTAGAATGTTAACTGGGGGTCACCTCATCGTCGAAGAGGGCTGTGAAAACGCGGTCAACAAAACTGCTGACCCTATTGCCACCGAGGGAGGCAAAATGGGAACCCAGTTAGACAGTAAGTTATGTGCAGGCAACCTACCCATTGCTCCCTATATGCCCTGTGTGTGACGCCTTTGGTCAGGGACCCTTCTTGGTCAAGGATCGACATTTGTTTTTAATATCTGACAAATATATGTAGGCTGGGGTGCATGGGTGCCAAATGCTCTTCCAGGTGACGCCGTATGGCCGCGATCTCCCATTTCAACTCCTGTAAATGCCTTATTTCTCGCATTTGGGATTGCATTGACCACCGAAGACATGCTTTAACGGTTGATCGGCTGCGGCATGTTGTTCTATGACAATGTCCCCGTTTTCAAGGGTGACGACTGCCATCTAGGAAGATTGTCTTTTTAAGGTAGTGGCTTACCCGCATGTGCGGGAGACTGCGCAATAGGCACTGTTCTACTTCATTCATTCCCTCGCGATAAATTGTCCTAAAAAGCGGTAACTTGGGTGTTTGTTCGGCATACCGCTGAGGACGACAGGAGTGGCATATTTGTCACGTACATGTTTTAGTCTATTGGGCATTTCATAGTCCGTTTGGGACGTTCATAATGCTGTTCGTCGTCTGACACAATTAGCTACAACTCATCAGGAAAAGAAGCGATTAGGAAAGTTATACCTATCTAATCATTCACTGCCTCCTTTCACTGTCCACGAATTAATAGCTTTGGTTGTAGGGTTGGAGGACAGCGACAGTTGAACGGTGAGAGAAGCAGTGAGAACGGATCCCTGATACGAGCATATGAGGGAAAGTAACCGTCTGATGCAGTCTTAAAAATAAGAGTCGTGTCTGGGGCATGCTTGGCAAACCACACGCAGAGTCCATGCTGTCAGCCCTCCATGTCCCATCTTCCAGTAATTTCGATTAGGGCGAGGTGACCGTCTATGGGGAAGCAGGCATATTTCTGGACGGTGGGTGGCAATGGGCTTGTTTTGAGTACGTTCCCTAATGTAGCTTTGTTAATGTTAATAAATGAAGAGTTTTCAGGACAATCAAACAAATCCTTAACATTTGCGTACTTTACAAACACTACGCCTATGTCTCCACTTGGAAAGCGGACAATTTTCTGCACGCCTACTAACTTCTCGTCAACCACAATCGACCCATGTGATGGCGTCGTGCCAATTATTTACCTATTATTCTTAATATACTAGAACTGTGTAAAAGATCCACCTGATGGTGGTAGTGGGCCGTCGTGGTATTCATAGGTAAAAGTCAATTCTGATGAACCAGTTAACGGCCTTTGCTCTGCCTGAAACTCGCCTTAACTACGTACTGCTTGCTGAAGCGGCTGCGATGGTTTCGTAAGCCTGGGCTTCCTAGATAACGTTCGAATGGGAAAGACGAGAAAATATCAAGGGAAAAATTTCGTTGAAAAATCATTCGGTATGTGAACAATGCTGTGAAAATTGTACACCGTTTCCGACCTACCTTATAATGACAAACACTTTTCTACAAACATTTGCAACAACTGCTTACAGTCTGGCCCCCTGTTCGATGCACGCATGGCGATGAACAAGAAAGCGTTGTGTCATGAACAAGAGTAAGAAGACTTTCCAGTATTTTCTTGGAAGAACACCTTGAAGGAAGACTATGCCGATGTACAGTAGAAACTGACGTAGGCACATAAATCATTAAGGGACCTTGCGCGCTGCGAAAATTTCCGTTGCATTTAGGCATCAAGTGACTTTAATCTATCATTCACCACACTCATTGCTTCCGGTGACAACCGGAAAGGAGCTTCTCTTTGGCTTTTCAACCACAATTTAAGAAGCTAACGCATAACACCAAGGTTAAATCAATGTTAATAGTCTTAAGGAAAGGAAGCAATCATTACCACCTTACATGCTAGCAATAGCGAAGTGCTGATAAGATGGCAGACATAGTTATGGAGAGGTAATCGGCATCTGTCCTTAAAAGCTCAGAGACGCAATTATATAGTAATTTATCTACTTAATCACCTTTAACGCAACACCTCTCACAGCCATTATAGGCATTTCATTCTTAATTTTCTTAATAAAAGCTCTCGCTGGAGCATCGCAAATTACAGCAGCTAAATTAAACTCCAGCGTCATTTTGAGATGTTCGACACGAAGATCATAGTTACTCTTCAGCGAGGCCTACATAAAGTCTTCACATCTGACGGCTTTCCATAGCCACAATAAATTCCAAAAACGAATATTTCACTAAGAATGGGCTCCATAATTCTACCTAGGATGGGCAAAAACTCGCACTTATTTTTCTTATGTATAGGAAGCCCATCAATAGCTAGAAAAGTTACAACAATATTTCCTATTATACGCATAGAAGGGTTTTGAACCTGCTCAATTAACTGTGTCATAAGACCTTAATGAAGGCACTCACCACTGCCCATTACCGTTACCGTTGAAACATCACTTGCCCCACCCAACAGCGTTCGTGTGTCTGCAGGTAGGTCTGACTTCAGCCGTCTGATTATCTTCAGAAGATTGTTTAGATAAATCAGTGGTATAAGCGAGCGTATTGCGTCAGAGCCTCTTGTACCGTGGGTTCCACTTCCATTGTAGGAGTGCTTGAAGCTCCGTTAGCGGCAATTTCAGATGCCATAGCCATCACACTTGTGTCCTCATCCGCAGAAGAAAACTCTGAGTTGGAGTCGCCATATGATGAACTAGAGGAGGGGTCAGATGCCACGACGATGAAGATGAGTCGGACGGATACATTTCGCTCATATTCTCGGCAATTTGGCGTAAATCCTTCAGAAAGCCTTGATTGGTCCGTCTCCTAAGTGTTCTCTTAGATATTGGTCTCCACATAATTCAGTATAATTCAGTATATATAAGGGAGATAGGCAGAGCCTTTGAAAACCCTATTTACAGATAGACGCTAGCAAAACAAGCAAATGTTACATGGCGATAGTCGTTTTAGTATATCAATCATTGCTGTCGACTAAATATATGTTCATCAAGTAAAAATGCATCAAGTCTTCTTTTAAACATTTCAACGCTTTCAGCCTGAACAACTGAGGCTGGCAGCTTGTTCCATTCGTCAATCACCCTTTGGGAAAAGAAGTTGGCCCGTACTTCAAGTTTGGCGTGATTTCTTTTCAGTTTGTATTGGTGACCTCGGAGACTTGTCATGTTTGCCAATTCAAAAAAGTTGGCCATCTGAAGAGCACAATCAACTCCTCTGACCAGTTTGAAGACTAAGATCATATCCCCTCTGTATTGCCTATAAGAGAGAGGAAAAATTTTAAGTCTTTCTAGGCGGCCCTCATAGGGTAGGCATTCCAATCCGCTGACTAGTTTCGTTGCCCTCCGTTGAACTTTCTCCAGCAGAGCGTAGTCATGTTTCGTCCAAGGGCGCCACGCCTGAACGCAATATTCCAACACCGGCCGGATAAATGTTCCATAAACGCGCCCAAAAAGCTCTCCGTCAAAAATTAACGAAGGACCTCCTGATTGCGCCTAAGATACACATAGCTTTCTTTTGCGATATTCGCACAGTGCGACGATGGTTTGAGAGTTGGTGTTATCCATATACCCAAGTCCTTTAGAATATTTACCTCCTGGAGTTGGTGACCACTGATGGAGTACTGGTATTCAAACTCAATCAGCCTTCTGGAACTAGACCGCAGTCGGATTATTTGGCATTTGTTAAGATTAAGGTTCAGCAGCCACTCATCACACCATGTTTGCAAGTGATCTAAGTTTTGTTGTAATTTTCGCGCATCCTCCGGTTTTTCAATCGAGTTCCATAACTTCAAATCGTCAGCGAACATTACCTTCTCGCATGTCAGACAATCCAGGCAGTCGTTTACGTATATCAGAAACAAAATGGGACCCAGAACGCTGCCCTGCGGAACTCCACTGTGAACGGTTTCCCAGTGAGACTTAGTGTCTCCGATACAAACACGCTGGCGCCTGTCTGTGAGAAAGTCGGCCAACCATTTGAGTAGGTTGCCAGTCACACCCATTTGACGGAGCTTAAAGATCAGACGTTTGTGTGGAACCCTGTCAAAGGCTTTGCTAAAGTCAATGTAGACTGCATCGACTGACAAACCCATTTCTAATGATTTTGTCCAACTTTCCATGGATGTGAGCAAGTTTGTGAGGCAGGATCGACCACTTCGAAATCCATGTTGATATGAACTTAGCAAGTTATTCTCTTCAAGATGCCTCATCAGTTCCGTTTTTAATAATCTTCTCCATCATTTTGCAACAGATACTTGTGAGGTTGACTGGTCGGAAACTGTTTGGTGATGTCCTCTCCTCCTTTATAGATGGGGGTTATGTTGGCTATCTTCCACTCGGTAGGCAGAGCCCCCGCCTCCATCGAACTTTCAAATATCTTGAGAGCGGAAGGGCCAGCTGTTCTGTGAGTTCATTGAGAACTTTTGCGGATATACCATCTGGGCCAGGTGATTTAGTGGGCTGTAGCTGTTTCAGAGTTTTTCTTACTGTGTCCATTGGGAACGACACCGTGCTTATTTTTGTTTGTAGATGTGGCAGTACTGTAGTATTCATCCTCGTCAAAAAAATGGTTCCTCGGTATACACGGACATAAAGAAATTGGATAAGAGGCAGGTCTTATCAGAGTTATCAATTAACCTGTTTCCCCTGATTGTCTTTAAGACAAGGAATGCAGTCGCGATTTCGTTTTGCCTTATTAACGTAAGCATAAAACCTTTTCGAATTTCTTGGTATGTCTTTGACTATTTCTGACTCAAAGTTTGATCTTTTCTTTTCTCAGAAGATTCCGACACCGATTTCGCTGTTTCTTAAAAGCGGAAAAATGTTCAGGTTGTTGATATCTGTCATATGTTCTCCACAGTCTTTTTCTTCTTGAGATTCCTTTTTATTTCCGATGTCACCCACTCGGGTCGGGAGACGCATGATCGCCTTTTTAAGTGGGCAGAATTTCTCTACCAACTGCTGAATCAATTATGAAGAACCAGGCAGCATTTGGGTCAGGTACATGTGCAGGGCTCCAGTCTATCCCATTCAGTAATTCTTTCATTTTGGGATAATCCCCTTTCCATACATTTCTCTGCCTAACTGTACGACGTTTTGGTACAGAAAAATGACTGTACTCCCAAGCAAGAACACAATGATCACTTCGTCCAAGCGGCACGTAAGAACTTAATGCAAGGATGCAATTGTCGTCTCTACTAATGATTAGATCCAAACAGCTTGACTGCTGCCCATTTCGGAACCGGGTCTTCATTGTGACATGTTGGGTAAGAAACTCCTCATTTACCAACTGGAAGTAATTGCTGTTCGAATGAATTTTCCGATCGCGAACAGTACATTGACACCCAATCGATATCGGGAGCGTTGAAATCTCCAAGTATTAATAAATGTTTACTACGGCAGATTTGCTTTTACCTCTGCGATGAGTGCTTCGTCCGTGTCCATTCGCTGACCTGGGGGTCGATATACCACGGCAATATGGAGGTCTGGTTGGTTTGGGACTTTCAGTTTACAACAAAGTATTTCGCAAGACGAGATCCTACTTGGCGAGGGCCCATCCGGAATAAAGTCAATGCCTTCTCGTATAAACATTGCGATTCCACCACCCCTACGTCCGTTTCTATCCATGCGGATAAGCTGAAAACCGTCTATTCGGACTTCGGTGTCTGCGATTTGTTCATTTAACCATGTTTCAGTTAGAGCTATGAAGTCAGGTTGTAAATGGTCCACGACCAGTTTAATTTCATCCATTTTGTTCAATAGACTCTGCACATTTGTGCACATCATTTTAATCTTGTTTCCTTGCCTCGATTTCTGAAGATTTTTAGTTCTGTCTTCCACATGGAGATTTCTGCTGGATATTTCACAAGATATATCCAGTCTCCTGTCTGGGTTCAAATCTATAGGCATTTGGTAGGGCTTTTTACCGGCGTGGTTGCCGTCAATTTCACCGGATGTTCCCATAAAAACGAGCGCACCGTTTTGATGATTTTGTTGTCTACTATTTTCAAGTTTTGTTCCCCTCGTATTGACGTCTTTTCAATTCTGCTACCAGTGTCCTCATTTTCATCCGATCGGTGGGAGAGTAATCCGGCTGAAAAAAAACTCCACGATGATTCTTTCGTAGTTGGGACTTTCGAGAGAGCAATAGATCTACCTGCTGTTTACTCCCCAAAAACGACTTTTTAATGGTCTTGGTCGAACCTCATGCGTTTCATTTGTAACGAGAGGTCCCAATCGAAAGATCTTTTTGATGTCGACTGTCACACCAGTTTCTTGCGTATCATTCAATAAATTTTGGAATGTCAGCAGATCCTGTTTTACCCTTTCTTTTGGCGTTTCCCCAGTAGCCTCGGAGACTCCCTGAACTACCAGACAACATGACCTGTCAGGAAAAAAACTCGTTTCTGCATCCTGCTTTCTTTTAGTGATTGAAGGTTGAATCATACCCTTTGATACAGTCTTTAATACTGTGTTCAAATTTGTCTTCATCGGTGAGCCTGTTGGTTCATTTGCAGACATCTCTATGGACCTTTCAAACTGCGTGAGTTCTCCTGACAATGCGTTTGCACGAATAGCACCCGGGAAACCTGCATTTTGGTTTATGGCATCCAGGTCTGTCGATAAGTCGTAGGCCACTTTTCCGCCATTACTTTGCTGGTTACCATGCCCTGCTTCATTGTTGTTCGATGGACATGTAAAAAGCATGCTGCTGTCGCTCGTCCGTGGCAGTAAAGAAACCTTACGATTACTGTTTTTTGACTTTTCAGAGACCGTCGATCGCTGATTTACTTTTGTGCAGTCGGATTCTATGTGCATTAGATTTCCCGAACCTGGGGAAACGCAAGACATAATTTCCTCCTCGCTTATTTTTCTTTCTGGTCATCTGTATTTCAACTGACTCAGAGGTTTGTTCTAATGACTTTGTTCTTTTTTTCTCTTTTTGTTGCGCTTAATGTTGTGCCTATTGACTTCTACCGTTTCCTTGTGATAATTATGTTCAAGCTTGCTGATGTTTTTCGGCTCATTCGCATCGTGTTTCGGCGAGTTAATTTTATTATGTTTTATGAGGACTGATATTATTTCCGATAGGAGATCGAGGTCTCCTTCTAATCTCAAAACTCTGGTTGTGAGTCCTCGGCATCCATCACAGTGTGCCAGCCCTTCACTGTTTAGCTTAGTTTTGGTAATGTTCAGTAGTTTACTGCTTTCTTCATTATTGCTGCTTTGTGGTTCTTCTCGGTCTGCTGAGAGTGACTTGAGTATTTCTGGTAAGTTTTTGTCACATGAAATCGAAAACGGTTTACAAAGATAGGAGAGATCATTATTTTTGTAGTGTATACTATTTGTTTTTTCTGCTGGTTTCCCGGGCGTGGCCGAGCGGTCAAGAGCATCAGTAGCTAATCGAGAGGTTGGTGTTTCGAGTCCTGGCTGAAGCGGTGAATAATTTTTTCGCATGGTCGGGTCGTGAACATTTGCGTTTCCCATGCCAGCAAGATCTATACGAGGATGCATTAAGTTTTAACGAGCAGCTTAAATTATCAAGCGAATAGTTTACTGAGCACAAAAAGAAGTGCTTTTCCGAACCGAATTCACTATCGAATGTTACTACGAAGCAAAGAATGATGCAACCTTCGAAGTGATCCAATGACAACTTATTTCGTTTAGTCCTGACTTTGGGAACAGATTATTGGCCAAAAGTCAAAAGCTTGAGACGAGCGAATTTCAAACGGAGGTCCAACGACGCCGCAATAGAAACAATATGAGCAATAAATGCGCCTATTCGTTCAAAACCACTTTAAAAAACAATAAATGATAGGAAGAATATTCAGGAACGACTCAGCCGTTTGTAGAGGTCAAAGGTCCTGGATAACTTCAGATCTTCAAGGGGTTTTTGCACTTTTGGTCCACTGAGCAGTTGACAGTATTTATTGGTGAAGAGGCTACTTTTTATCAAAGCCGACGAAACGGTCCATGTACACAGAAATTCAGGGTGATGTAGTTTTCGTGCAGGCAGTCTTTCGTCACGAGACTTTCGCAGCAAAGTGCCAAAGAGCAATTACGTTCGTGCAGTGGCACGTGTCAGATTGACAAGCTCAGTGTCCGATCGATTTGCCCATAACGCTGTGCACAGTCTTTTGCGCCCTAAGTGACGCGTAATCGAGGGACACTGGAAACCAATCAAATTCCAGCTACGATTGAAGAACGACAGGTTGAGCTTCGATTCATATTTCAATATTGTTTAGAATTTAGAATTTATATTTGGTTAGCACCGGGAAGGTACTGTCTAAGCAAACATTAGTAACGAAATAAAGTTATGACAATGTGTGCAGATAAAATGTACAAATTCATAAATTGTCCTGCTATGTCAACAGTTAGCAATGTTTTAAAATTAATGGTGAACTAGAAAAAAATAGGCAGTGAAAAAAAACTCCTACCATGAAAATGGAGGCAGAGTTCAATAGGCCTTCATTTTCGAATAGAAGGTAGGAGAAAAAACCGCTTAGGAAAAAATAGTCAGGTGGTAGAATAGGGTAATACTGCAGTAGCATTTCAGAATGAGATAATGAAACGTCGAGGTGATTCGTTCTTGATCACTTAGGCGTATGAAACAGAATCTCACGAAAATGCGTCAATGAACTTAAGTCCTCAGCATCATAGGATCCAGAATTGAATTCTGATGATGGTTAGTATCCAAAGAAACCGCAGCATTTAAGACTGTGGACCACCGAATTTGTACGTCCGAATGACGTCATCGTTTGGAGGACGGGTGATATAAGGAGACATTATAGTTCATGGGCGTCTCGAGGTAGCGTAAATATAGTTTCAAGAGGGTTACTCAAATTCCCGATGGTCCTTTCTCCGAGTCATGGGGAAAGCTACTGGGAAAAGATGAGGAAAATAAAAGGTTAATAGAATCAGTGTTAAGATAAATGTGCAGTCTTCGCTTGAATGCAGATAGACTAGTTAACGACCTAATTTCAATTGGCAAGTTATTCCAAAGAAAACTATACCTAGAAGCAAAGAAGAGAGAGCGTTTACACGTGGAGGATGCAGGGGGAGGTATAATTAGTTCAGAATTTCTTAGGTTATAAGGAAGACTAACGGGGGTAATGACAGAAAGCTTTGGGAGAGTTGAACTATTATTAAGACGAAAAAGGAGACAAAAGCCTGCTTCCAAGTCTCCTGACCCAAAGAAATTTTTAGCTTCGTTAGCTGGCATCTTGTTGAGTAGGAAGTAGTTAAAAAGAGTCGGATATAGGAGTTTTTTTGTGAAATTTCTTTGAACATTTTCAATTTTTGAACGGCTAGATTCGTTCATCAAACCGAAGAAAGGACAGCAAAAATTCAAGAATGGGAAGTACAAACATACGATAAAAGTCTTAATTTAATTTCAGGAAGGTAGAAATTATAAGAAATAAAGCCGCAAATCTGAGCAGCTTTGGCCGTAATTCTATCGGCATGAGGCGAAAGATCTAATTTATTGGTGTAGCTTAAGCCCAAGTCCTTGATGGAGGAACATTCAATCATATGGGCAACCTTCAAAGATAAGAGGTTGCGGCAGCCTTACAGGCCCAAAACTCATGTAGCGACACTTAGTAGGTGAGAACTCCATTAGCCATGTGGAGCTCCAGGCCGAAAAGAGCGTCTAAGTCTGAATGAATTTGTTCTAGGCACCGTTCGGTTGTAGAGTTAGAGAAGGAATAAACGCATTTGAGATCATCAGCATAAATAAAAGATTGAGAATGTTTAACTATCGATGAAATATCATTTATATACAGTAAGAACAACAAAGGACCTAATACGGTACCTTGAAGGACACCACTAACAATCGGGGTAGCACTTGAGTATGAGGACCCTACTAAAACTTTTTTGTTTTCGATCATTTAGGTATGATCTAATAAAGTCAGTAAGGGGACTACGGAATCCTATAGCTTCTAGTTTAGCTAGAAGTCGTTTATGAGGCACCTTATCGAATGCCTTACTAAGATCAAAATAGATAACTACTACAGATAGATGATCATTACGAAGAGAGGTTAGTAGATTTAGAAAAGACATGTGGCAGGTTTCACAAGAACGGTCCGGTAAGAAGCCATGTTGGGAAAAGTTGATAATTTTATTGCTTATGCAAAAAAATCCGTGATTTGTTTTTGCAATTAGTTTTTCGAAGAGTTTAGCAAGAGAGGGCGTTTTATGAACACCGCGATAGTTATGAATGTCCGAGCGGGAACCAGATTTAAAAACTGGTATTATAATAGAAGTTTTCCAATAATCGGGGAAGAAACCATTTTCGAGAAATACTGAGTATAATTTGCTTAGTAAAGGTGGAAAATCCCTTAACTGTTT
Source organism: Schistocephalus solidus (assembly GCA_017591395.1). Classification (NCBI taxonomy): domain Eukaryota; kingdom Metazoa; phylum Platyhelminthes; class Cestoda; order Diphyllobothriidea; family Diphyllobothriidae; genus Schistocephalus; species Schistocephalus solidus. Next base: position 274,650 of record WEDG01002568.1, read on the forward strand.
AATAAGTGAGTTTGGAATGTTATCAGTTCCAACTGAATGTGAATTTTTTAGGTGAGCTATTTCTTTTGAATACATGAATGCGAGAAATTAATAGTTGTTAGAAGCGAATTTGAAAGCAGAGGAATTGTGGGAGTGGGGCTAATTTCAGTGGTAAAGTGGTTGGCAAAAAACGAGTTTAACAATTCTGCTTTTGCCCAAATCATCTGTAACAAATTTTTCTGTTACAGTCGAGTAAGGGCGGAGTTACATTCAGACGCTTAGCCGATGACCGAACATGAAAGATTTGAGCAACAGATTTGGATGAATTGGCATCACTTAGTGCTCGAGACTCCCTACGCTTATCTCGCGCGAGCCTTATTCTCGATGCTAATTCAAATATTTGTGCAATCCTTAAATGAACTGACAAAGAGCTTTTAGATGAATCTTTAAGTTGCTTTCGTAAGTTTTTAAGTCTGTTCTGGAGAAAAATGCGGAACAGTAGAAGAAGCTGAATGTGAATTAAAAATCTTAAACGGGATAAAAGCCTGGATTTTTTTCTGTGAGGCTCTGCAATAGCTCACGGAAAAAGTTTTAGATCGTTGATTGAGAATATGCTATGCCAATCTAGAGTGCTTACGAAATTATTTACTGTTTCATGGTTAATGTTAGCAAAAGTCGAGGTTATTGCATTTAACCTCAGGCTTCGTAAGAAGGGGAATTGGAAAACAACAGTGAATTATTGCATGATCACTTGTAAATAGATCATGATGGAAATTCATAAAGAGAGGGTGAACATCGTTTGTAAAAATTAAATCTAAAAATGTTGTCATTTCTAGTAACTGATCTGACCAGTTGGGACATGTTTGTAAAGTTAATAGTATCGACCAATTTCTGATGTTTAGGCGGAGAGGAATTGGCCTGCCAGTCAATGTCTGGCAGATTAAAATCACCTACGATTATTTTGACATCAAACTGAGTGTCTGCAACTTTTTCAAATAGTTCACAGAGCTCGCTTTCATTGCCAGAATAACACGGAGGATTATAGACACAGCCAATTACCGCTTTTTATTGTGCGGGAGGATGACTGAAGCAAAGCATACATTTCCAGAAAAAGACGAAATGTTCAGATGAAAAGGGAAATGTACAAAGGATGACTTAATATAAAGGAGGCAACCACCGCCACGTTTTTCAGCGTGGTCTTGTCGGTACAAATTGAAATTATCTATAGCAAGCGTCGAGTCAGAAATAAGAGAGTGAGCCCAGGATTCAGTGATGCACAGCACATCTGGATCAAGCTCAAAGGCTACTGTTCTAAGCTCAGCCATCTTATTTACAACTGACCTCGCATTGAGTGAAACTAAGCTGAGCGTATTCCTGAGCGGCAGGTTACGCTCATAGGGTCAGGGCGATAAGTCTACAGGGAATATTCGTTTCATAAAGCTAGAATAAACATAATCAACACTTTATTATCAAATGAATTATGATGGCTTTTTGACAACAGTGAAAGTTTCTTACCATTTAACTTTTCTTGTCACTAATCCATTTCCACCTTTTAAGCGAACAATACAATTAAGTTCAATTAGTCGGCCGACCACACACCGTAATCGATTGTACTCACATCTGATTGGAATTGATTGTCCCTTCGAAACAACCGCAGACGATTCTACCTCAGACAATTGAATACTCTCGAAAATCCATAACAGATTATTCTTGACTGCTGTTACGTGCTTGGACATCCACGATTGAGGTAGTCTTTCGGTTTATCTGACACATTTGCTTTCCTAAAATTGCATCAGGCTCGGTAAACGAAGTCTACGTTTCTTCCTGGTGGCTGTGGGTCGTTCGGCCACATGAAAAGGTGCCTTATAGTTGCATCCGGTATGTGTGCAGCCATGCCAGCTCTTGCAGCCCTCGCAGCTCTTCCAAATATACATTCTATGAAAATCGATCCCCGAAAAACTTGAGGTAAGGGCATGCAACCTAATTAAGTTCTGTTTTGATGAAGAAACTGTTAAAAAAAACTATCAAATTATCACCCACGTTCAACAGATAAATGCAATATGCACCAATACTTATATCTAAGCTATTCTTAGTAGGCCCGTCAAATGTGATTTCCAGTTAGCTGGAAATATTCGAGACTTGCACTAATGCTTACAAACGAGAACTGATCTTTTGTTCACAGCTATCATGCTATCACGTTTCTTTACCATTTTCGCGACAATGGCATCCCTACAAATTCGTTTCGTTTTAAACTGACTATTGAATGAGACTGGAAGGCTGTTTGAGTGTAAATACATTTTTCGTATTTTGAGTGCCATTCTATCAGAAATTTTTGCCAATGCCAAGCCAGAAGATCCAATCTTCGCCGCCAGTGCGTTTCAGTATTACCTGAAAGGTATACGGAGACGTGGTACAACGAATAACTGCCACTGCTATATATGCTAGAATGAAAATGCGATCAGATCTTCAAGTGAATCTGCAATCCATTCTCCGTCTCACTTATGAGAAGAACATGCAGACGAGAGTCATTAACCTATCAAAATATTGCACATCCACGGAAATTAGTCTACTTTATAAAATTAAGCCACACCGATGCCGCGCCTACCAACTTCCTGCCGATCCTTCAATCGGTCATACTATTCTCTACTGTGCTTGAAGACATGCGTGCAGACATTCGTAGCTGCACTAATAGTCTCCTTCGGCAAAATAAACGCCAACATGTCTTACCCTTCCATGCAGAAAATGGATTACGGTCTCTAAAGACGGATGACAGCTAAGTGATTGCGTCGGCTGATAAAGGTGGCGCAAACGTCGGCATGGAAAAGAGAGACTACGTCAACAAGGCTAACCAAGTCTTTAAAGAAAGAAAAGCTATGAACCACTTGCTGAAGACCCAAATAAGAAGCAGGCCACAACTGCGAAATATAAGGCGAATGAGCTCGCTTGATTAAAGCTCATTACCCACCGATGACTCCAAGTTTATTACTCTCAATGACATTCACATTGTATATGTGTATGGCCTTTCAAAGATATATACAGCCGGTTAGCTATTGAGGATCATAGTATAACTCATTGGATCACTCATTTACAAGCTCGTCAAATGATTTTATAAGCACTTGAACACATCACCAATGGAGCACAATACAGCGTCAAAACTCTCCGGCATTTCCCTGGAAGATACAATATGTCCTGATGAATGCATCCTGATACAAATATGTCCTGATGAATGCATCCTATCGTTTGACGTGATTGCCTTATTTTCCTCCATACCACAGGATCTGGAAATCGAGTGCATAACCCGACGCCTGCAAGATAATGCAATTGACATTCCAATGCAAAACCTTTCAGAATGTCTTAGACTCTGTCTCAAGAACTACTGCCAATTGGATGAGAACTTCTATCAATAGGTCAAGGGCACCTCCATGTGCTCGCCAATATCAGATTCGCTTACAGAACTGGTATAACAACAACAAGAAGAGTAGGTTATGCAAACTCATAGGCCGAAATATGGCTCGGGCACGTAGATGACACATTTATTTATCATAAAAACCTGTGAAATTAAGCAGGTGTACCAGAGCCTGAAAAGTGCTTTCCTAGCTATTTATTTTACTTGAGAAGAGGTAAGAGGAGGCATCCTCCCGTTCCTAGTCGTGAGCATCCAAAAACTCAGTGATATCGGCCTTACCACCAGCTTCTAACTATGGAAGCAACTATCCTGTTGTCCATATAAGAAGCTCCATCTGAATATATTTCACCGAACCTTTCGTTGCTGCAGCAGCGATGATCTACGTAAGAAATAACTCGGTTAATTTTATCGGTTAAACCGGTCCAACGGAAACCCTGTCCGCTTAGAAAAAACTGCCTCTGATACCAGAGTCAACCGCCGAGTTCCATCTTTAATGAGGAACCTTGGCTGTGGCAATTCTTCTTATTACCCTTCCTGCAAGGCGTCCCAGAAGCCATCGCCGGACAATTAAACCGCTTTGGCATCGCTATGTCTACAAACCGTTGTCCTACATGCGCGCAGCGTTATCCTAAGTAAAAGACCCTATAGCTAAATAGCAGTGTACTTATTTCATTTAGCACATTCCGTTTGCTAACTGCTCTTGCGCTTACGCTGGTCATACAGGCCGTTGACTTAGGACTCATATTAATGAACATAAACTAACCATGCGCCAACCTGACTCCATGTCAGTCATGGTTGCGCATGCCCATGATTGCGACTACCGTTTTATTTTGGACGAAACGGAAGTGATTGCCATGGCAAACAAAAAACAGCCGTGATAATTCCCTTAAGTCTAACACACGAGTACGAACAGCACCAACCTTCATGTCAATCTGGAAGTCATTACGAAGGTCTGCGTGCACGGCCGATTGGACTTGCGCCCACGGACTACCATTACACGCTCATTCATGCCAGGCCATAAAGAATCTCAATCTCTCACCACCCCTGCCGCAGATACGGTAAACCACAGCTGCAATCTTTAACGTTTTAAACATAGGCACAATCACCGCTGTCTTCATCCTGCATTGGCAGCTGCTAATTCCACCCCTTGCAGTCTTATTAAAGTACCATTCCCTTCCCTTCCAAAAAAGGACGCTGTAACAGTTCCCCTCGCTCCCTTCCCCTCCTCAAATCCAACCATAATTATGTGCGCACGCCTCTCAAACACTAAACGCCAGCCGGTCACTATTGTGCCTGCTACGCCTGGACATTCTAATATATCGGTTGTTCATTTCGTCTGACGACGCGTTGGTGTCACCAATTTGAAAATCCACGGGTACAACTCGATTTTTTCGACCAGCCTTCTCACTCATATATATATATATATATATATATATATATATATATATATATATATATATATATATATATATATATATATATATATATATATATATATATATATATATATGATGTTACAGTGGAACCAACAAAGACAAGGGAAACTGGAATGGCCATTTCTGGCTTGTTAGCCGTCATCAGCCAGTCATACCCAATCCCAAGTGTGTAACACCTGGGATTCGAACCCGCGACCTTTGGTAATTGAGTCGAACGCTCTACCATTGAGCCACGGGCTCGTTGTTTTTGTCGGTTGCGATCGGGTATATGATGATAGTATGTTGCTCACCGATCCGCTTAAGGAACATGTCTGTTCCGTTGTGCCCTGGAGCTCAGACTAGAGCCCTCGCAGGCGGTCGCATAGCGACATGTAGCATATGATGTTAAAGTGGAACCGACAAAGACAAGGGAGACCGGAATGGCCATTTCTGGCTTGTTAGCCGTCATCAGCCAGTCATACCCAATCCCAAGTGTGGCACACCTGGGATTCGAAACCGCGACCTTTGGTAATTGAGTCGAACGCTCTACCATTGAGCCACGGGCTCGTTGTTTTTTGTCGGTTGCGATCGGGTATATGATGATAGTATGTTGCTCACCGATCTGCTTAAGGAACATGTCTGTTCCGTTGTGCCCTGGAGCTCAGACTAGAGCCCTCGCAGGCGGTCGCATAGCGACATGTAGCATATGATGTTAAATTGGAACCGACAAAGACAAGGGAGACCGGAATGGCCATTTCTGGCTTGTTAGCCGTCATCAGCCAGTCATACCCAATCAAAGGTTGCGGGTTCGAATCCCAGGTGTGCCACACGGGATTGGGTATGACTGGCTGATGACGGCTAACTGATATGCCATTCAATCTCCACTGCTGTCGGTCGCATCTAACATCAAAATGCTACATGTCGCTATGACGGCACCTAAAGCTCTCGAGCTGAAGCTCAACAGATGAACATGTTCCTGCAATCGTGACAAATCAGTCATCATATGCGATCGCAGACTCGACAATGATAGAGCGTTCGCTCAACTACCAAAGGTCTCGCTCAAATACCGCCCAGATTATATACCGCCAGAAATTGCCATGCTTCTTTAATCGTCGGTCTCAACATCAAATGCTACATGTCGCTATGCGACCGCCTGAACTCTATCTGACCAAGCACAACGAAGACATGTTCAAATCGAGGCAACATCTATCATCATATACCGATCTACCGACAAAATGAACGAGCCCGTGATGTAATCGACTCAATACAAAGATCGCTGATTCAATCCCAGGTGATATACCAGGATTGAATGACTGCACCGATAACTGACAACGGCAGAAAATAACCATTCCGTCCCTATATCTGTCGGTTCCACTTTAACATCAAATGCTACATGTCGCTATGCGACCGCCTGCGAGGGCTCTAGTCTGAGCTCCAGGGCACAACGGAACAGACATGTTCCTTAAGCAGATCGGTGAGCAACATACTATCATATATATATATATAGAGTTTAATTGGAACCGACAAAGATAAAGGAGACCAGAACGGCCATTTCTGGCTTATTAGTAGTCATCAGCTAGTCAAACCCAATCCAAGTGTGGATAACCTAGGATTCGAATCTCAGGTGGTCCACAGTTAACCTTAAACAGTGCCTTACACAAGATTCTATGGTTGGCTAAAGTTTGAGCCAATGCACGTCCAGAGTTTTAATTTATCCGGTTTGTTAGTGGCTGTTTTCGCTTCCAATTGACATTGAGAAATTTGTAATTGGAATCTTAATCGATAAGCCTGTTAATGGACGCCTCGTCTGAGTGCATTGCCTTCAGGAATTCACGGCCCTTCCTTATTGGGCAGGCGCCAACGATGTGGGTATCCTTCCATGCCAATATGTGTCCTGTGTCCAGTGTGTGCATGGCTACCTGAGATAAGGGGTCTCGTCTCCTAACCGCAAACTGACGTTCATGTGAACGGATGGATAGAGCTTTCCCTGTTTGGCCACAATAAACAACTGCTACACGGTATTTTTTAGACAATTTCTTTTCTGTTGAAATAGCCAGCCCTGTCCTTAGGGTTTACAAGCTGGGTGCGCAAAGTTGTTGTAGGTTTGTGCGTTATTTGTATGTGGTGTTTCTTGAACTGTCTTTGAACGAGCTCAGCTGCTTTCTTTACATACCTGAGGGTTCGCCAGTTTGTTGCTTTCGATGCCTTTAAAAGTAAATTGAACTCTATTTTCGCCGATATTCAATTTATAATGCAGGAAAAACAACAGTTAAGTTTCTTTCCTTGATCTCCAGGTTTACAGGCAGGAGTTTGAAACACTACACAACCGGATATTCCGAAAATTCACAAACACCCGAAAAATCCTTCGCTATAACAGCGACCACCAATGCACTGCCTCAAAACTAATTATTGATTCGGTTTCGCCAGTCCACAATTAGTCGGCCAAGCCGAAAGTAAAAATGGCGAGAGAGATAATCGAGGTCTGGCAATCGGATTTCAATTCGATCAACCGTAGGATCGATCAACCGGCGCTATACGAGGCCGCCAGACAGCACTTAGACAAGAAGAGAGGACCCATGAGAACAGACTCATACACCGACTCATAAATTCCCAGCTCAAATGAGGCTGAATATGTATGAAGTGTTAGCTGTAGACTCTTATCCAGAGGTATTAATATGTTCGAATTTATTATAATTAATTCACAAATAAGGGCTGGATTGCGGTTAGGATCAGAGATATGTTTCGGATCCGGGTTGTGATTAGGGCCAGGGTTTGGTTTAGGCTTAAGGGTACGGCTAGGTTTAATTGAGGGTTATGGTTAGCGTTAGGGCTAGGCGACAATTTGACCGTCGCAGAGGACTATGTCCACCTGTTCGTGTTAGGTAGGAATAAGGCGATTTATAAATTGCTAAGCTGATGACCAAACAAATCGCAGGGCCTATTGTGACAAACAAGCTGTAAATTCTGTGTTCAAAATAATGCTTTCCTGTTTATTTTACTGTTTTTATTTATCTGTATATTAGATTTGTCTATTTCTTTTTGTGTATACGGCCCATCGCACATCCTTTGGTGCCTTGGTTGTGTTCTATTGCGTTGGTTTTGTCGGTGAGTTGCGCTTTGTTTGGTCAGTCGACCCCTTTCTCAAGTTAGCTATTTTTCATCCACGTTTTCAACACTATTTAATAAAAATCCCCTGTTACCCCCTTAAACCTTACATAGGTGATTATTGGTTCTGTCTTCAGAAGGATACGCTGAGGACTTTTCATTCCCGAGACTATAGTCCGTACTCACGAAGGAACCGGCCTTGAAGACCTCCCAACGTAGTCTATCAGACCCTACTTCCCTTTTTGTTACACATGTCCGTGCCAGAAGGTGATATTACTAAGGGCAAGAAGCTGTTTGTCCAACGTTGTGCACAATGTCATTCCGCGGTCGCTGGTGGCTCGCACAAGACTGGGCCTAATCTTCACGGAATATTCAATCGCAAAAGTGGCATGGCCCCGGGTTACGATTACACCGAGGCTAATAAGAAAAAAGGTACACTTTAGACCATATTCTTTCCCTTGCACCCTAACACAAACCTGTACTTTGTTCCATTCGACTTTCGTACATGCTTATCTGGGAACTGACTCGCTAATAGAAATGCCCATTACTTAGCTTTCCCCTTTCCCCACCTCGCTGATAGCAATCATATATCAACTTGGCTGCGACATTTTTTAATCGATAATGCCTGGCCGACGTTGAGTCCGATCGGTTGTCAGATATTATCTGTTACTTCGCCTTATTACCTGTCATCGGCTAGCAGTAGCCGACCTCGAGTGCTCTGCGCCTAAAATTTTTACCCGGAATCGTTGGGCATTGAGTCTAACGTTCTATTATTGAACTCCGAAAATTCAGTTTGATACGGCCGGTTACCGACAGCTTATGAGCCATGAATGGCCATTTCGGTCTTGTTTGTGTCATTACTCCATTATCCACATAGGCTAATAATCGCCATTTGACTACGTACGGGGCCTTAGATCAAGCCACAAATCACAATGGAACGAATTATTTCCGTAATGACATCGGTCCCCACTATCTACCGTGGTGTTTATCTGCCTATATTACTGGCCGCTGTGAGGCTGCCTATGGTGCCCTAGATTGAGTCCATAAGGCATTACGGAATGAGTGTCCCGTATCATGATCGGTGGGTGTCCGTTTGCCATTGGTCATATACCTGATCGCAACTAAGAGGACAAAGATTCCGCGGCTCAACCGTTAGAGCCTTCTTCTAACCACCGGAACGCGGGCTCGAGTCTCGGGGTTTGGATATATTGGCTGAGGGTGGTTAATCTGGTCATTCCAGTCTCTCCCGTCTTAATCGGCAATTTTACATATATTTTGTTCGTAATAATAATGAAGATTTACCGTTATTGTCGGATAATCTCAGGCTTTCTGGTTTACTTTTTTACAATTGCGAACAAATGCCCGAGTCCCACTCTAAGTTTTACTTTAATTTTACAGGCGTGATATGGACTGACGAGACCCTCTTCGAATACCTCGAAAATCCAAAGAAATACATCCCCGGAACGAAAATGGTCTTTGCTGGTCTGAAGAAAGCATCCGACCGTGCTGATCTTATCGCTTATCTAAAGTCAGAAAATAGTTAAGCGTCTTCATCTGAAACATTAATGTGTATTTTTGCACAACTTCTTCGATGCGTCCGTAGTCTATGATGGTAGTGATAGTATTGTATATGTTCTTTCAGTACGTACGTCGATATTCCCAACTACTTTGACGAGCATTAGAGATGTATCTACTTGGAGCTAGTTTTTACTCTTGATATAATTTTTTGAAACAAAGTACTGTTCTTTTGTTTCTGTGACCTTCGAATAGTATGTATGGATGTGGCAGTTGTCGCCAAATCTCCGCGATGACTCGCCAGCACCCTTTGCAGATGAATGCAAGCAAATTAGCCTCCGATAGTTTGGCTATCATAGGCATCTGTCAGAGCTTTCCCTGTTCAAATGTAGTCCGTCGAGTTAGTCGTCTTTTTCAGTATTATTACCCTCACCTGGAGATACGTAATCGGGGCATCCGTTGGCTTCTGTTTTCGAGGTCTTAATGGCTAGCCAAGTACTGTGTCATACGTCCAGCTTTCGTTTAGTAGTGAAAACAGAAGAAGTTTATTTGACCGCTACTTTGCACTGGTATTGTCTACTAATTGGAGACGGCAGAAAAGCCTTATAAATGGGCTTGCTACGGCCTCGATTGTGACTGCTTTAGCCGACTTTCCTTCGCTCCGCCTCTGAGCTCTTCTGTTACTTTCTTCGGTTTAGGTTGCGGGCGAACACCACGTGTCAGCTTCTGAGATTTCATTTATGCTATTCTGTCGTTGCAATGCAGAATCACGAAGTTCGGCACGTGACTGCTTGTGTGCGGTTCGTAGGTGAGCTTAGAGTCGGGTCGGCCGGCCGGCTTTATGTGTGCTGCGCAATTTTGTAAACCACCCCGTTTACTTTCAGCCTGGCTGGTGTAGCGTCGCTTACATTGTAGCGCCTGATGTAAGAGCCCGTGTTCAGCCGTAGAGTAAGCCGTGTATTCTTAGCCCACACAGCTGGATCTAGCTGGCAGGGCATGTCGATTATGGGAACCTACCGCGAAATCTCGTTATCAAACCGATTAAAGGGACAAAATCTGGAAATTTCAGCAGAAACAGTCCCCCAGCAGTTGCATGGCGCGCGATCGCCTGCTAGTAGAACGCTTTCTCGGTTACTTTACAATCACCTGGGAAAGCAACGAATAGCGTCCGGAATGAAACCCTAACCTTCTGCTAGCGGGGGGAGAGGGGTGAAGAGAGTTCGCAAGACAGAGTATGACTGAAGCAAGGGGGGAGAGGTAAGTGGCGAAATTTAGCGATAGACACTTGCAAGAGAGGCGTGAGTGCTAGTTGATTAGCCGGGTATTATGAGAGAAAGGGGGTACGCGGGACTAATATTAAGTTCGATGAACAGAGCATTATAGGGATACAGGTTTAGTTTGTGAGGGCTGTGGAGATGGATATGCTCAGGGGCAAAAAGGGAGTCGTTTTATAAAAAGAATGGTCGGCGAGCGTTGGCTTCATACAGGTCGTGGGAATTGAACAGTACAGAAGCATACAGTTTTAAGAGATTAGGAAATAACGTGAGGTGTGCTGGATACGGTGGTTGAACAAAAGTATGAGATGCGGTTTTAGACTAGACCCAACCAGGGACGTTCATGGCGGTGGAGTAACTGAAGTTTCGCAGTTGCTGCCATTAATTCCCCACGGTGGCGTTGTCCGTTGGATTTTTGTTTATTCTGGGCACCGAGTCAGTTGATTGCTGAAAGTTAATCGGTGATCAAACGCATGCAATCGGAGTGCTAAATTTACCTTGTAGTCACTTATTCCGTGGCCTCCTGTGGGGTTGTATTCTCAGCCTCGTCTTCGAGAGGATAGGGCAATGGTCCTTCCAGCCGTCGGCATCGCAGATTGCTCTTCTCCCTAGCACGATAATGTCGTCCCGTAGCTGCCAGCGCCGCTGTCGGGATGCATCCATGTTGCCTTCTCCCGTATCGGAAGGCAGTATGGTCGGTGCCGACGAGGACATTGAATTTACCGAGGACGGTCAGTTTGTTCATCTTCGGTGCAGGCCACAGGATAGTGTGTAGGTACTTGTATAACTAGTTGTGTGCCTCGTCCGAGCTATTCATTGGGGGATGTGGGGCGTAGACGTTGACGATGGGGACGAGTTTGGCTGTTCGTAGATACAGACGCAGTTTCACGAGGCGGTCGTTTGTGTCCCGTGACAGACGGGCTCCCATCTCACGATGTCTTTCCGGATGGCAAAGGCAATGCCGTCGTCGCGTCGCTGTCTTTTGGCGACCGCCCATCCGAGAGTACGTAGCATTAATGACTTGAGCGGAATTGAGGTTATAGTGATAGCAAATTTGCACAGCATCCACCGCCGTCTCCACTCCCTCGACCGCCTGTGTCCGGAGGCGGGATAGGAAACAAGTGACCGACGCGGTGTGAGCTTGCACCAAGGCCTGCCGACCGCCCTCCCACCTAATGCGAGGCAGTCGTTAGGGGTGCGCAGCCATAACAAGGCTTGTCGCACCCTTACTGCCCCTGTGTTGGTTCAATGTATCTACTGCGTGGCTCATAGGGGCACGAAAAGAGAAAGCAACAGCCTTATGACGAACAAGTCCCCAATATAAAACCGGATTACTTTGAGGTTGCGAATACTTGTGGTGTTTGCCTGCGAAGCAGACGAAGAGGCGCAGTATTTCAGGCTTCCTTAACCCCCTTTTATAAAGATATCCAACTAAGTATCCAGAAGGATAACTAGCGGTTAGAGGGTATACGGCCATTTGAACAAAGTAAAAATTGGTTGAGTCCAAAGCCAAGCCAAGTGGCCTGAGGCGTAGATCAAAATATGGTAAGTGGAGCTCACCGATCAGGTTACGGAAGGTGCTTGTCCCGTTGTGCCTTGGAACCAAACTAGAACCCTAGAAGATAGTCGGCTAGCGACTTGTAGTATAGGCGACCGGAGGTAAAGTTGGACGAAGCTAAACAGGTTATCTTCGTGAGCCACGCACGCCTGCTACGCGCATAGGGTATCAGGTTTTCACACAAGAATCGGGGTGACTCGGATCCCGCCTGAATTGGAGTGTCAATGATGCCGCATTAAGATTACTGCCAAGTAAATACGAACTAACGACACATTGGGACATTCATGCAACATTGGACGACATTTTAACTACGCTTTGATATGGAAAAGTTTGATTGCATTGGTTTGCGCACCGAATACAGTCCTAGGTCATTTTCCACACAAAAGCAATTGGCAGAGTCCATTTATACATAAGTTATTTAAGAAGGAAGGCTCGTTGGCAAATGGAGTTCCGAGTTGTGTAACAACCCGTGGTCAGACAAAGTGAAATGAGGAGGACTGACAAGGGGTTGGTGTGACCAACTTGAAAACTAAAGGGCCTTCATTCTTCACTATAACATCTCCGAATGCACTACCTTAGCAATTCATATATATATATATATTTATCGGCGGAACCGACAAAGACAGAGGAGACCGGAATGGCTATTTCTGGCTTATTAGCCGTCATCAGCTAATCATACCCAATCCTAGGTGTGGTCCACACGAGATTCGAACCCGCGACCTTTGGTCACTGATTGTGACACTACCATTGAGCCACGGGCCCGTTGTTTTGTCGGTTGCGATCGAGAATATGAACTATACAAGTGTGGTGTTCACCGATCTGGTTAAGGAACACTTATGTTCTCCTATGCCTGGGATATCTGCGGCGCCTGAGCTTGAACTCGCGACCTGGTGGGCATAAGTCCAACGCTCTACCAGCAGCGCCACGAGTTCGTTGTCATGCTGGTTTCGATCGGGAATATTAACAATGGTAATTGGGCGCTCACCGATCGGTTACAGGACTCACTCGTGCCGTTGTGCTTTGGGGCTCACTCTAGAGCCCCGCCAGCAGCCGCAGAGCAGCTAGTTATATAGGCAGAATGGTATAACTGAAAAAAAGACAATGGTGAATGGAATGGCCATTTATGGCTTATTAGCCGTCATCAGCTCGCCATATCCAACCCCAGGCGCTGCGGCGCCCGAAGCTCGAACACATGACCGTGTGGGCAGAAGTCCAACGCTCTATCCACTGCACCACGAGCTCGTTGTGTTGCTGGTTTCGATCGCGCATGCATAAAGATTATTTGACTATGACAAGGGGAACGAATTATCGCAAGTCGCTGCCTGAACTCCCAAAACGGGCCATGAGCTCATCTTCGAGGCCGTCGAAATAATCGCCCACGCCGGAAGCAAGCCGAGGCGTGAATCGATTAAAGCCTGGACTTCGGAAAGGAACTAAATCGATGTAACAATCTGACGCAGACATACAGAGCCATGCAGAATCACTTCCAGAATCGCGTCACTGATCGTTGCTTGGTTTGTAATTGTGGCTTTTTGCTGTTGTTACTTCCTCTGGAGATGGACGCCTGTACCAGTTGGAAAGGGCTGAATAATGAAAAAAATTGTTCCTGTTCTCTACTCGGCTTTTTCATTTTGTAGTCAAGCCAAGAAACTTGTTAAAGTGACTCTTAAGTAAACCACGGCCTAAATCTACGTGCATACACACGGCATATATGATAACGTAGTTTAATAAATTTTGCAGACGAATTTTTGAAGCTTTAGCCGAACGCTCATGCTCGAAATGACAACGTACATTTTGTCTAAATATATCGGCAAACGAGCGTCTGAACTCTTACTGAAGTTCATTCCCCGGACTAGCGTTACTGATGCTTGATTGGCCTTTACTGCTGCTTGTTTTGTTACCGCTTTTATTTCTGACGAAAGAATTCAGTAAGACTTCGAAAGCTTAGATGAAAAGGACATGATTCCCATGAGCGAACAGCCTTCGTCTTCTTTATTTCTTTACTTATATACACAAATACATAAACCTGAAATGCAAACATTCGCCTCAATGCACTAAAGTGGACTATTTAACTTCCTAACCGTTCGATGTATTATGCCGACAAAGTATCACGCGAAATGACCAACTGATGGTCTTTTTGCTCTCCCTCAGGACTATTTCAAAGTTATCTGGAAACGACCAGTATTTTTTATCTCTAAAACGCTTGCTTTTACATGTGGAACTTTGGAAAAAGCGCTTCGTTACCTACGCATTCCACCCCTCTTACGTCTCATATAATGAAACGTATAAAGACGTCTTTCGTTGGGGTTACGATCAACGCTAGTACGCATATTCAGAGTGTCTGCTGTCATTGTGCCGCGTAGATTTTTCTCGGAAAACATGCGGTCAGAGACCCCTAACAGTCACGACTAAAGCGGGAAGACTGCATCAAAGGTGTGAGCCCTCCTGAACGAAAGCTTCGATGCAGTTTATGGCTGGCGTCGAAAAGCTGACAAAACCCTCCGTTTGCGTCATAAAACCCATGGCTAAAAAGTGCAATCTGAAAACCAATGGCTAAAACCAATGGCTAAAAGTGTAATCTAGAAGCCCAATCTCTGCGGCTTTATTGCGGGAGAGGGGCGAAAGGACATTCAGTACAGAATGAGGCCATTGGTTCTCGACAGGTCAGGGATTATTCACTTTAAGTGATCGTGTCACGCGACTACGCTGAGCGCTGCGTGATCTGCAAAAGCGGAGGCTACAGGGAGGGAGAGCGGCATACGAGGTCTGTGGGATCCACTGTTGAAGTTAGACCTTACTTATCTTTTAGTACGTTAGAATGCCGAATCTTTTGGTGGAAACGGGTAAAAACCATGCAACAGCTAAATCTATTCCACTTGGGAGGCGATGACCCGTATTTCCTTTGCCTTTATGCAGTGTATCCGTCCGAGTTACACTGTCGTGATATACGATGGACATCGCCGAAATCCATGGCCGAACTGTCGTATTCGTCGAGATTTTCATCACCATTGAGTTGGTGTATGACTTTAAAATCGGTTATTTTGACGACGTTCTACAGAACGGTCTCTTTGAGTTGCTGATAAAAGTACACAGAGACACGGTGACTCGTCAAAGTTCCGATGGGTGTACTGAGCGGCAGAGCCTTTCATTGTCTGGCAGTGACCTTGTAGAGTAAAGCAGCAATCAGAGGTCCATGAGTCCAAAGTTTGCGTCCAAAAATTTATAAGAGGATAAAGGCGTCCTAATGCTTTCATCTGCTGCATCGGCTGGCCTAGAATCCACCGAAGAATTACGAGGGGACAGGTAGACAGGCTGCTCTAAGAACCCTCCAGTCGGTTACCAAAAGACTTAATGTTTCACCATTTTGCACTATTGCGACACGGAATTGCTCAGCTGAACTCCCCAACTGACTGTCTACGAAACCATTTCGGTCAAAAGTCCTAGCCCCTACATTGACTTACAGACCAAGCGCCATCATGTAAGGACACTCACAGACACGAAAAAGTCCGGAAGAAAATGGTTTTCCATCTACTGGGTCATACTTTTTAGTTCGTTCCTCGGATATGGTGGGAATTACCATTATTTCGAGAGGACAGCGACCGCCAGGCGTCATTAGGATTGTAGCGAGGTGGACTTACGCCACATCTACCTCACTCGATATCCCCTCTTTCTGACTCAATGTCGCTTTCATTATCGAAACAATAGCAAGAAAAACGTACGTGCATTCGCTCCTCCAGTCCTCCGAAAATGAAACGGTAGGGCACAATTATAAGCACCACTCTCCCCAATATTACATGTGGCTTTGCGCTAAATTCCAGGAGAGCGTAGATTTGGGTTTAAGTTAGGGCAAGGGGATTTATGCTCCCTTGAAATTAGGCTCAAGGTCATCTGGAATATTGAGGGGAGGATTACTCATATGCGTGTGCAACTCCCCACCTTTGGCTCTGCATTAAGTCTGATGCGGAAACGCAAACCCGTTTTAATCGGTGCAGGCCGTTCCAGCCACGAGTTTACGCAGGAAATGGTTCCTAATGGAAACATGAGAGGCCTGCCATCATGGTTTGGGTTTTCAGTTAATCAGCATAGCGTATGTCCTGGTCGAGGGACCATTATCGCTTCCCAAAATTGAGCTCACACAGACCCACCTTCCACATGAATTGGTCTCTATCTTGCGGCATGTACCCGTGAAATGTCTTTTGACCGGGACGAGATCGTCGGTAGCAAGTTCGAGTAGGAACATGAAAACCAAAACTGCCTTAGACAGACGCTATCGAATGCTATTCAGTAACGCCCTCGCCCTACCTCCAGAGGGCTGAGTGCGGAGGTTCAAATGCGAATACCGATGGCGTTGAATGGTGAGAGCGATATCCGGTTATGACAACTTTCGCTGTGATTTCTTTACGCGCCCTGTCGATAGTGGACCTCTTTACTGCCATCCTCTAACTTTGATATATATGAATTTTATTTGCGTATCTGTTCCGTCAGTCGCTTAGATTTTTATCAGAAGATAATTGGTAAACTTTGCAGTGTGTAGGGACGCATGAAGCCACTAAGGTCTATCTATGACTCGACATTTGGGCTATGGTAGCCGACGAGGAAGATAGATCAGGGTCAGCAGAATGAACGCTTTCTAGCTCAGCAACCGTCAGCAGCCAGTGGTATCCTGCTTGTGGCGCAAGGTCTCGTGTTATTATTGTGGTATGTGAGACGGTTTAGATAGCTCTGCCAGCCACTGCGTCGATATAAAGCGCTCCGCTATTTTACAGGCTTCGGAGGCACCGACTGGCGTCTGAGAAAGCGATGACAGAAGTTGACAGTAATGCAGCACTATCATTCGCTCTACAAACAATTCTGACGCGCTTTGGACCATCACGGTGCCTTTAAAAGCCATGGCTTGCGCGTTGCCAGCTGACAGGATAAGTTGAACCTTGCAGTCAGCCCAGTTTGTGTTCTGTTGGAGGTGGACGGTTAATCGTGCGAAATTAATCTTTCTTGCTAGCCGCCCCTTCATTTTTATTGTTTTGAATTCCTGGTTCTTGTGCGCTAAGCTGGGTATCAGGCGCAATGGTTAATGTCGGCTTGTCACTCTGCTCTTTGAAACGTCCCCATCTCGCAACCGCGCGCATTTTAATAAGCGGCATCGCTTTTGCTACGCCTCATCGCAAACCCACCAACGCACTCCAGTCCCGCGCCCACACCCTTATACCACGGCAGGTCCCTCGCCCAGCTTTTAATTCACCGTTCTGCCCCGCAAACCATCATATTCCACCAACTTTTCCAACCGGATCAAACAGTCATCCAACCAATCATTCCTTGCGTATAAGAACGACCGATCGTCATCGACCATTCAAGAAATTCGAGTCATCCAGTCCGAAAACCCCGATCCCAGTCCCGAAACCCCACGATACCCATTTGATCCGATCCACTCCATCATCATCATCATCATCACACACACATCATCATCATCACAGCCAGCAGCAGCAGCAGCAGCAGCAGCAGCAGCAGCGTCAACAGCAAGATCAGCAGCCGACAGCAGAAACAGCCCCACATCTTGATCAGCACACACAATCAACAGCAGCGCCAGCAGCGACAACGACGCACGCTGCCACCAGTCAAGACAATGGCCAGATCATTTGTTAGTAGCAGCAGCATCGGCAGCAGTAGCAGTAGCAGTAGCAGCGGTCAGCAGTAGTAGCAGCAGCAGTGGCAGCAGTAGTAGCAGTCATAGCAGTAATAGCAGCAGCAGTAGCAGTAGCGGCAGCAGCAACAATAACTACACTAGTATATGCGGTAATAGTATGACAGGAGCTTGGCACTAATACTAATAATACATAAACATTATAAGTAGTAATAATAGTAGTATTGCGGCAGCAGTAAAATTAGCCGTAGTAGTATTAACGCCAATGTTGTTGTAAAATGGTATTATTAGAGTACGGTAATTTTGTTCGATTTTATTGATACAACACTTGCTAGTATTACTTAGCAGCAGCAGTATTGGTAATGATATTTGTTCCTTTTGACCCAGTTGTAAACAACTCTGAAGCCGTGTATTGATTGGAACCCATGAGATTAAGGGGAAGGTTTTAGTACGAGACAACGTTCTATCCACCAGTGGGAGCTCCACCGAGTCATGGTTCACCTATCAAGTTACACATGGTAAAGGTTGTCGATTAGTTAGAGTCCTCCCCACTCTGTTTTGCAAGAGTGGGAATTATGTAATCCATACAGACTTTTCTTTCTTGTTGTGTTCTGTATACATCGATTTAGATTCTGATAGAGTATCTGTTGATTCGAAGCATGAACAATCTATTTCCAAAGAATTTTATGCATGCTTTGCGTTAGTGAATCCATTGATATAGTAAACCGTGGAAGTTTGATAAACAAAACACTACGCATGTATTTTTCTGATTTTAAACGCGTATTTATATCATTATTACACAAGATAATCTTTGTTGATAGAATTAGTTAGAGAAGTCGGACTGGCGGTTCTTTGGTTCCGGACTATGCTAACGATAGTCCTTTTGTTATGTTGATTTTAATTGTAGATGTTAGAATGACTTCGCAGTCCAACAGACATCGACCTTGTGTGACGGGAAACAGGGGCGAACATGTTCTGCGTGCGGATCGCCACGTTCGACCTTTCGAGTATGTGAAAAGGCAGACATACTGTCTAACTGCAGACAGAGAGACAGAATGACTAATAGCGCCTGCATTCGTTGCCAGCGTATAAGTTTCTGGAATTGGCGCCATCGCCGCGGTACGCCCCAATTTTCATTCCCATTATGAATCAGATCGACGAATCGCGCACGATACGTCTCCAATAATGCCAACTGCAGCCAGGGAGGCCATCTGCATCGATTTTAAACAAACCAGATTTTGCAGAAGGAATAGAAGGCGATGCAGTTGTTGACGAAAGTGGCTCAACCAACCAACGATCCCGCCTTCCGTCCGTTCCATGCACCGCATTTCATCCGTTACTCCATCACGGCCCTGTTTCTGTTGCAGAGTAACGCCAACCATGTCATCGTCCCAACCTAACCAATGAACAACTAACGACAGACAGGCCTTCGTACCAGAGAACGGGCAACGGTTATATAAAACTTGGCGGCAACGCGACGGTACGTTGTTCTACGCTCACCGCCATCGTTCAAACGAGCCGGTTTTAAAGATTAAACGTCCCAGCATCCGATTTCACCGATCAATGAGCCAACAACAGTCCGCCGTCTCAGTCCGCAGCCATGCTGATCAACCCGCCCAGCGAACCAGTCCCCAATCCATGTGCCAATTCCCGGTCAAACCAGCTTCTGTACGTTCCGTACACAGGCATTCATGTAACTAGTCATTTTGCTCGCAATTGGAGAGGCGTCATCGTCAGGAACATGAGTCTGTTTTATAAGATGGCCAAAAGTTTCACACGAGCGTGCCCTCGAGATTAGGGAAGCACATGTGAACCGATATCCATCGTGTCGTGCCCCTTCCGCCATCCTGAGCAGACCAAAGAGCAACGACGTGGAAGAGCGGCGCAGGGCGGACGCACCGGAGCCCCAACCGATATACAACCGACCAACCAATCAAACGCACGCTCGAGTGAGTGTCATCCAATCATCAGCAGTGAAGCGGGCCACCGTGATATTAACGCACGATAAGACCGAGGGAGTATAAAAGTAACCGGAAGTAACACTAGCATGAGGGAAGAGGGACGTGAAAATGCGGCCTATTGCGTCCAACATGGGCACCACCACGTAATCTCCGGTCATGCGACAATTCGAGCGCCGATTGCGAAGAGACCCACCCGTATGCTCCACAGGAGAGTGGTGCAGGGATTAGTTTTAAAGTGACAGTAGCCTTGCGCTGTAGTTACTGTGCTCTGTATCTCCTCACTCGCCTGGGCCTGGTGCCACAAAACTCCAGGGAAGACCGCGGGCGGGATCGGGCGCATGCGGCTGGTGTGGCGTGAGCCTGCATCTACGCTTTCTGCCACAACCATATTCCCATACGTTTGGCATTTTATGGGGGGCACAAACCGAATAATGCCAGCCGTGCCCTGATCTAGCATCCTTGTTGGTCCGAGCGCAGCTACTACGCGGCCCCTTTACAGCACTCAGTGACAGTCCGATGATGTTGACCGTGTGCTCCCACTAACACAGTGCAGGGCACGCAGTAACATAGGACTGATAGATGCACACATATTTGATATTTTTGAATTTGTTATAGTCGACTGGCCTAGCGTAAGGAGTCACAGGGTTAATGCACAGCCCTAAATGTACTCGAGTCTTCTTTCGTTCGAAAAGCGGTTGAGTATTGACGATCAGTGAAATCTATGGTTTTGGATTAAAAATTTCCCAAGCGAAGGAAAAGTGTCACCTTGAGTTTGGTTATCTGTAGTGCTACTCAGAAGAGAACGCATATTTTTAAAAACCCTGAAGTATGTGAAAGCATCCTGTCAATAATGAATTGGGTGTCCTTTATGCAGCAGATTTGGAGGCTGGGATGACTTTCAAAGTAAACCCCCTTCCTAAGAGCAAATATTGCGTCTTTTGCTAGAACTTCTTAGTCCCAAAGACGAGTGTGGAACCTTACGATAGGTGATTGAAAGTGTGAGGCTAATGCTATTTGTGTAGGTACACTGCGGACCCGCAGCGAGATAATCCCGACCCCCGTGAGAATTCTCATATTTGATGAAAACCCGAGGTTCTCCGGAACATCTAAAGCCTAGTTGTGAGCATCTGAAGTTGCTCAGGGGAACAGATTTGTACCTGTTCTATCCCAACGGGTTTGATAGAGGAAAAGGCAAAACGGGTTTTCTGGAAAAAACTTTATTCTGGGCCGGCAGAAAACAACCGATCTCTGGCTCATAAAGTCTCGTTTATTTATTATTGAGTTCTGAGTGTTTTGAACGTTCCGGCCAATGGCGTGAAAATCGCGGAGAGCTTTCTGGAACCTTCTGGTCTGTAACGTGGTTCATATTGATTGGTCACATCTCACGCTGGATACCCCTCGCGGAAACTTTCTCGACAGTTTGGGCCACACGCGTACGTCAGGGGCTTCAGGCGGTGCTCGGTGCGAGTGGCGCACACTGATTGGCTAGCTCGTTTCCTACGCGTCTTTCTCCAGCCGGCTTGGCCTGTTTCAGCGTGCGCCATCACTTGCTCTTTCCGCCTTGGGCCATAGCTCGACGGTGGTTCACTTATTCGTAACGAGTACCGTTGTTGACGGTCCGAGGAACTTGGTCGACTTTCTACTCTCAAACCTTTTACTGCCGGAGTAAAGCATAATCCATGACCCCAGGCAACAATTCATCGGCCTATGATGCAACCTAAGGACAGACTGTTCCCTGCCGAAACCTCGGCAGCTGTCTACCTAATATGTTACATGATTGGGAACTACGAATACGCCGGAGAAACTGGACGAAAAGTGCAGACCCACCTAAATGAGCACAAGCTGGCAGCTTGCAACGCAGGTTGGGGAAACTGGCCATACTTTTGACATTCGTGGAGCACCCATCTTAGGCCGAGGAACCTCAACCTGCATCGCGTTCTTCCTGCTACTTATAACGTCCTGCGTCAATACACAAGTTGGCCACGCCGAACTTCGTAAATGTCAGCGAAGACGGCCCCCTACGGAACCACTCGACGACGAGGCAGACTTACAAGCATCCTCAACCTAGTTAAAGATGCCTTATGCCAGTGACCGCCGACCTCCAAAATATCCTGGAAGAAACAAATGGATCAGTCCAAGGCCGTCTAGCTCAATCCGTCAGTCAAAATTCGGAGCAATTTTTGGCATTAAACGCTTTCTGAATGGATGTCCGACCAAGTTCTTCGAAATATCAGCAACAGTACAGATCTGTTCCGGTGAGCACGCTCAGTTACTCAGATGATAAACCTGGGACTCTCATCGTTGCAAACCTGAACATATTTGTGAATTTGTGATAAGTTGCCGTCGAAGAAATGGCTACGAGCAGTGAGGGTTCAGGCGGTAGAAGGCAGACGCTAGGGCTACTACGATCGGCTGTCCTAAATGGGGCCAACAGGGGAGGGCCAAGGTAGATTTGCGCAAGAAGTGAAATAATGGATAGCGGGCCAATGAAAAGAGAGTATAGCGTGATGCTGTCATGAGTCAGTAGTTGAGAGATGGAGGAGGGGGGGAATATTTTAGCACAAGGCAAGTTGATAAACGGGACAAAAACGCAATTTCATCGCCACTTTGATAGTCAGTTAACAAGCTTTCCTAGGACGTTCCCCTTTCGAACGTTAAAATACAACTGAAGCAGTAGGGGCTTGCATGGCTACGCATCTACATGACAACAAGGCATAAGTGCATGAATGACTACTTTCCTTGGCCGTAAAACGCAAGGTAAAGAAGAGCCGCTGTAGGGTTGATTAATGTAACATGGTGACCCTGCTCAAGCACGTCAGTAGGCAGGGCGTTTTCAATCACTTGTATGCCTACCTGCCACGCGCGTGTGTTCACAATCAGTCACGAGCTAATTGGTCGGCACAGTCATCGATCGCTTCAGCTTTTAAATTTGACGGCTAGCTCGCATTGGCTAACTTCAAGATTTGATCGAGTCCAAGGCTGATATAACGCTATTCCGCGGCCCGGTTGTAGCTTCGCTCCTTCGACTACAAGGTAGTGCCTACCACGAGACAGAGAGTTGGCTTTGTTAAATGGTAGTGGCGTGTACTGATGTATCTTAATTGCATGACTTAAGTGAATGTTTTCACTTTAACTTGATGTTGACAGCGGGTGTATTCTGCCTAAATCATTAATTGAAGCATAATAATTTGAAGCATTTTTTCCGAGTTTTAAATTAAAACAGGCGCGGACACCAGGTTAATCAATGTACACCAGGAAAGTCATTGTTCAGTGCAACCGAAGATCGAATTCGCAACGGAAAAGACAGGAAAGTAATTCAATATAGCGAGTGGCTTTCCACAAGGTTAATTCTTACATTTTAATAGCTTTTTGCCATTGGGATGGAAATGAGACGTTACATACACCCGTTTTCAATGAACGAGAAGTATATGTTCCATTGCGGTACTAGAGAAAAAATTTCTTTCCTCAGTGCAAACTTGTTTAAAAATGACTCTCCAGCCCTTTTCATTCAAGAGTACAGCAACCTTTTCGGGTGTAAAGTGACGAAGCAATGGGTTCAGAGAAAGCCTATGGTAATAGTCCTACTCTTTAAGGGTGATGGCAGTTTAGATACCATCAATAGACGGCTGTGATGAACCATTGAAAGGACGCACAATGCAGTAGTACTACTAAGAAAATTCCAATTATATGAGCGAAGGAAGCCTTGCCATTGCACGCCACCTCTAATTGCATTTGTGAATTCCCATACACTCGTGGATGCAAATAAATTAGGCGAACGCAAGAGTAATTGGCCATCAGATGAATTGAGCACGTGCCAAAACAGCCTTTAAAGCAGGAAAAATCTCTCGTTCTCCCATCAAAAAACACCTCTTAGGTGGCGGTCATTCCATTGACCCCAAAACAACGTTCGAAGCACTTGTTTCGGCATTTCGCTGTTTGAGAGCAGTCTTCTTACGGAGGGAGAAAGTCGACCTATGCAAACAGGTAGACCACATGGTAATTCGTAGTCCTTCGATTTGCGCATCCCTGTTGCCTGTAAGATTCCCTCCCCCTAATGACCTTGCTGTTATGCATTTATTTTCCGTGCAAATGTAACATGCTGTATAGTTTGGTTTGCAACCAAGAAGCTGTTACTAACTTCACTGGTATTACTAAATTCTGCTATCTAGGTCTGGGTTAAAATAAGTTGGAATTTTGTCGACAATGGCAAGCCCATATGAATGGTCATTTCTGAATTTTTCGTCAGTGATCTCCGACTCCCGGGCTGAATACCCCGAGAGTTCGAACCCGAGTCTGTTGCTCACCGACCCATGCTCTAAGCAAGAGCCCGCTAGTGAAAGGGTTCGCAGTGCTGATCGATGGTTAACAGAATCCTGAGAAAGAGACGTTGCTCACCGGAACAAAGTTGAACTGTTGCTGTTCTGATGTTCTGGAGAGCTTGGTCGGCTCTTCAGTTTCAGAGCATCGATTACCAAAAATCTACCAAACTTTTAAATAACTGGCGAGCTAGTCGGCCTCTAAATGATCGATTTTTTTCGGTTTTCTTGGCCCCAACCTTTTGGCAGATGTTTGGAAGCTTGATGGCGTTTGCGTTAGAGGTTGTTCCTTCGATGGAGGATGCTTGAAATTCTGCTTCGGGTGAATTCGTCACGGGGACTTGCCTATTAAGTGTGATCATCCTGTCGTTTTTGGCCATCTGAATACCACGTCCAAACTACTAACCGTTTTCTTCTTGAGGTGCCTCAGCCTACGACATTTGCTCCTTGAAAGTCAAAAGTGTGGTCAGTTTATTCGCTATGTGTAACAATCTGTGGGTATGGGTTAAGCCTCCAATTTGCCCGCTTTTGCTCGTGTAGGCGAGTCTGCAATTTTCGTACAGATTCTCCGACATAGTTGTAAACTCCATAATTGCAACCTATTCTGTAGACAACTGCTAAGGTTTCAGTAGGAGGTTGCATCACATGGCGATGGTTTTTCCAGTGCTTGATCGGCTATGCATATAACTTGCAGTCCTCGAAAGCGGAGGTACTTTAAACACAGCAAGTATCACACCCGCCTAGTTCATTGACGCTTTTGAATCATTTTATTTTCAATTGACAGAGTTGGGGAACACTAAATAGTTGATCTTCTATATAACATAATCGCTGCTCACGCAACACAAAACGTGAGAAACTCTTAGCAAAAAAGAACAGAGGACATTCAAAAGTCCAAAAGCGGATAAAGACGTAATCATCCTGCCGGCTGAAAGAGGTTACCCCACAGCGGTGCTTAATAAATTTTATGATGAGAAGAACATTCAGTGCTTACTCAATGACATACAATCGTATGAATTACGTCCGCCCGTGAGGTGAAACAGCTACTTTTTCTTATAAACAAAAGTCTGGCAAAACTCGGAGCAAATGGCGCGATCACACCCCACGAATCGTTATCTATGAGACTCACGACCGTTCGACCGTCGATTACGACGAGGTCCACCGAATCTCCACGTATAGGGTGG
This sequence comes from Schistocephalus solidus, assembly GCA_017591395.1. NCBI lineage: Eukaryota > Metazoa > Platyhelminthes > Cestoda > Diphyllobothriidea > Diphyllobothriidae > Schistocephalus > Schistocephalus solidus. The sequence continues at coordinate 299,998 of WEDG01002568.1, forward strand.
TGCCGGGACGGTGACTTACGCCTGATTTAGTTTAAAGTGATAGTAGACTTGTGCTGCATCTACCGCGCTCTCTCCTCATCCCCCACCTTAACCCGGTGTCATGACAGAGTCAAGAAGACCGGAGATGGGAGAGGGCGCAGGTGGCTGGCGCGACCGGAGACGCCCCTGGGCGTACCACCACACCTGGCTTGGATCCCATGAACTGGGAGTACCATAAAAGTTACATTAAGAAGGAACCATTTCAGTCTGACTCTCAGTCCACCAGTCAGTCACTACACACAAAACACACATTGGGCTGACCACGCGGTCCGAGTTATACCGTCAGTTGGAAACCTTCAAAGCCACGGCTTTTAGCGCACCGTGATGGTTGCAAGCGCGTCAGATTGATTTTAGTGAGGAAAATGTGCTGAGCTGTCGACTTCACTCTCTCCCCAACCCCCACAGTCAAATCGATGTCCGAGCCGGTCAGTTGTCTGATGCGGAAGTGGGCGCAGCTGCTGGTGATCTCGTCTACGGGTACTACGTACACGACCTGGCCCCCCAAACACAAGCACCAGGATTTCACACAACAGGGGGTTGAACGGCTTTCATCTCACATGTGTGAGATAGCCAGAGGTCACGTTAAGAAGGAGCCATTGCAGCCTGACTCTCAGACCACCAGTCAACCACTCCACACAACACACATTGGACTAACTGCGAGGTCTGAGTGTAATTGTCAGTTGGCAACCTTCCAACCGCGGCGGTTAACGTTACCGCACACTCTTCTCCTCCCCCAACCGAGCCCGGTCTCACGACACAGGCAAGAAGACCGGAGATGAGAGAGATCACAGGTGGCTGGTGCGGCCGGAGCCGCCCCTGGGCGTAATACCACACCTGGCTCGGATCCCACAGAGTGGGAGTGCCATAAAGACCACATTAAGAAGGAGCCATTGCAGCCTGACTCTCAGTCCGCCAGTCAGCCACTCTACACAAAACACACATTGGGTTGACCACGCGGTCCGAGTTATCCCGTCAGTTGGCAACCTTCTAAGCCACGGCATTTAGCGCACCGTGATAGTTTTAAGCGCGTCAGATTGTTTATAGTGAGGAACATGCGCTGAGCTGTCGACCTCACTCTCTCCCCAACCCCCACCATCAGACACTGTCCGATACGGTCAGTTGCCTGATGTGGGAGTGGGTGCATTGGCTGACGGATCGGCGTACCCGTCTTCGCGCGCCACAGCACGACCTGGGCCCCCATAACGCAACACACCAGGATTCACTAACTCAGGGATATGGAGCAGCCATCGCCGTCTGACTCCCAGTCCACTGGTCAGCCCCTCGACACACACAGCACATACACTGAGCTGACGGCGTGGTCTGGTGGAAGCGTCAGATTGGCAGACTTCTCAGCCACGGTTTCTAGGAAACCGTGATATACTCTGGTAAATGGTGATTGTGAGGGTGTTGTCGATGTATTGGTGTAGGTAGTGTGCGCTGATGTAGCTTAGCCTCCGGTGGTTTACCGGAGGTTTTTATGGAGGCGCAAGTGTCCTAATAGGCCCATCCGGTGTGTAAATGTGCGAAAGCAGTGAAGGCAGTGAAGGCGGGCGCGTCGACTGTATGTCGGAGCCCCAGGCACTGGTTCACCAGCCTCCGTGCGATGGATTCGCAGGTGACCGACCAGGCCGATGCGTGAGTTGAAGTTGCGGGCGCAGCGTGGGCAGGAGAAAATCGGTAGAGGCTGGGGGATGTCATTCATGGTAGTGGGGGTGGCAGGGGCGCTAAGAATGGCAGGAGCGGAGGGTGTGCATGGTGTATCGGTGTTGTCGGCATTGTGGTGTATTCCGCTGTCGTAAATGCGCATGTGACCGAATAGGCCCATGCAATGAGTGAATGCGCGAGGACAGTGAGGGCAGTGGAGGCGACGATCTTTGCTGTGTGATGGTGCTCCAGGCAGTGGCTCACCGGTCTCTGTACGATGTATTCGCAAGTGACCGACCAGGCCGATGCGTGAGGTGAATGTGCGGTCGCATTGAGTACAGCTTAGGAGAGATTCCCCATCGCTGATGGTGGTGGTGGTAGTGAAGGCGAAGGCGGTGGTGGTTGCGGTGGTGGGGGTAACAGGCGATGAGTAGATGGATGTGGTCTCTATGATGGTGGGAGTAATGGAATTGATGCCAGGAGTGAGGGTGGTGGAGTGAAAAGGAGGGTTGGCAGAATTTGACGTAAAAATTTGAATTGTCGGAGTGTCGGTGCATTGCGTCCGAAGATGTCCAACCAGGCCTATTCTCGCGCGAAAGATGCTTTGACAACGCGGGCATGTTGGCAGGGCCTGGGCATTGGCGGTGTTGGTCCGGGGCGCTGGTGACTTTCGTGCCGCTCTTTTGGCTTTGGCGGCGGTGATCCGGTTGGCCTCATAGACTGCTGAACCAGTCTTCACTGATCTCCATGCCAGTCTATCCTGGGCGAGGTCCTCCCAGGTCGCCGACTTGATTTGCAGTTGCTTCAGCGATTTCTTCAAAGTGTCATTGTAGCGTCGTTTTTGACCTCCCTATCGGCGAGCACCCGTAGCGACATCTCCGTAGAAAAGTTGTTTGGGTAGTCGCTCGTCGTCCATTCTTACCAGCTGGCCGCTCCATCACAGTTGCACTTGCCTCAGCATTGCATGGATGCTGAGGATTCCGGTCCGCTCAAGGACTTCCGTGTCCAGGATCCTGTCTTGCCATCTCAGCTTCATTATTCTGCGGAGGCAGCTGAGATGAAAGTGATTCAGCTTCCTGGCTTGGTTCGAGTAGACGGTCCAGGTTTCCGATCCGTAAAGGAGTGTCGTCAAGACGACAGCCTTGTTCATCTTCAGTTTGGTGTTCCGGTGAATACCGTGGCGATTCCACACGGAGGCCTGCAGCCGGCCGAAAGCCTGTCTAGCTTTGGAGATCCGTTGGGCAACCTCGTCATCGATGCTCGTGTTGCACGACATCGTGCTTCCTAAATAAGCGAAGGTTTCCACATTTTTGAGTTGAGCACCGTTGACATTGATTCGAGGAGCACTGTAGTCCGCACTGGGAGGCGGCTGGTGGATGACAACCGTTTTGGCTATACTGATTTTTAATCCAAAATCAGCGCAGCCTGCGGTGAAGAGGTCCATACTCCTTTGCATGTCCTCCTCCGTCACGGTGTTAAGGATGCAGTCATCCGCGAAGAGCAAGTCATGGACTGTAGTCGTAGACACGCGCGTTGGAGCCTGCATACGCCGACTGTTGAGAAGGTGCCCGTCAGTTCTGTAGGCGATGCGGATACCAGGATGCTCATCACGGTAGGCGTCCATCAGCATAGCCGAGAACATGAGACTGAAGAGGGTGGGGGCCAGTACGCAGCCCTGCTTCACTTCGTTGGTCACTGTGAACGCTTCGGAAACCGTCCCGTTGTCAGTGACGCACGCCGTCATCCCGTCATGAAGCTGAAGCAACATTTGCGTGAACCGCTCAGGACAACCAAATTTCTGCATGACTTTCCACAGTCCGTCACGATTCACCGTGTCAAAGGCTTTCGTTAGATCCACGAAGGTAGTGTATAGGTGAGTTCGCATCTCCTGGCACTTCTCTTGTAGCTGGCGGGCGGCAAAGATCATGTCGGTTGTTTCGTGGTGTCGGCGGAAGCCACTTTGGCTTTCCGGGAGCAGGCCCTGCTCTAGGTGACCGTTCAGACGATTGAGAAGGATACGGGCGAAGATCTTCCCGGCGATGTTGAGCAACGAGATGTCTCTGTGAGTATCACAGAGTTGTCGATTCCCCTTCCGTTTGTAGAGATGGATGATGGTCGCGTCTTTGAAATCCTGAGGAACTTGTCCTTGGCGCCACATCTCCTGGAAGAGTGTTGTGAGTTCTGCCATCAGCCAGGGCCCACCGTGCTTGTAGACTTCCGGTGGGATTGCATCGGATTCCGGTGCTTTACCGCTGGAAATCTGCTGCACGGCCCGGATGGTTTCCGGTAAGGAAGGTGGCAGATCCAGGTCATTGTTCGTGTCCACTTGAGGGAGTCGGTCAATGGCAGCGTCGGAGATGGCTGTTGAGCAATTAAGACACTTCTGAAGTGCTCGGCCCAGCGCTTCAGAATTTGCGATTTCTCTGTCAGCAGTGTTGTGCCGCCAGAGCTGAGCAGTGGTTCGGTCCCCTTGATAAACGGACCGTAGATGGCCTTGATGGCTTTGAAGAAGTTTTTCATTTCATTGCGGTCCACATACCTCTGGATTTCCTCAGCCTTTCAGATCATCCAGGCATCCTGCATCTCCCGCGGCCATTGCTGTACAAGGCGCCGGCATCTGAAGAAGGCTGCTTTGGTGGCGTCAGACCGAAGGTCCATGTAGGCTTTGTGTAGTCCATTCTTCTCCGCGAGTAAATTGCTGATGTCGGCGTCATTGTCGTCAAACCAGTCCTGTTGTCGACGGCGTGCGCGTCCGAGGACTTCGAGGGCGGTGGACTGGATGACATATCGCAGTTGACCCCATCGTGTCTGCACGGTAGCATTATCAGCTGGAGAATGTGGGTCCTCCAGTTTCTCGTTTATTTGGTTGCTGAAATCAAAACAGTGAGCAGGCAAATTTAATAAAAGAGTATTTGACTTACCTGGCGGCCGCTTACCTTGGGGCCTTCGTCAGGGTTGCAGTCGGAGCCTCATCTGGGAGAGGACGAAGCGGTGATCTGTCCAAACATCGGCATCGTGGATCGCCTTGATTACCAGCCTGTCCTGTCGATCTCGCCTCCGGACGAGAACATAGTCCAGCAGCCGCCAGCGCCGCGACCAAGGGTGCATCCACGTGACCTTCTCCCGCGTCGGAAGGCGGAAGAAAGTGTTGGTCAGCAACAGACAGTGTTCCGCACACGTGCGCAGTAGAAGGAGGCCGTTATCATTACAACTACCGTGACCGTGGGGACCCAGCACTCCCTGCCAGGCAGCGTGGTCCGTCCCGACGCGGGCGTTGAAATCACCAAGGACAATTAACTTGTCCACCTTCGACACAGTCGCCAGCAGGGCATGCCGGTCCTCGTAGAATTTGTCCTTCGCCGCATCAGAGCTCGTCATTGGGCGAGCGTAGGCGCTGATGATGGTGGCGAAATTGTCTCCCCGAAGAGGCAGGAGGAGGCTCATCAGGCGATCATTGATACCCTGTGGCAGACAGGGCAGACATCCCACGATGTCGTTCCGGATGGCAAAGGCAACACCAGTGTCGCGTCGCTCTGCCTTTGGCCGGCCGCTTCAGAAGAAGGTGTAGCCGGCACCCACCTCCTCCAGCTGACCCTGCTCAGAGAATCTGGTCTCGCTGAGAGCAGCAATGTCCACCTGTAGCGCGCCAGTTCCCAAGCGACTAGCACCGTCCTCCGTTCCGGCCGGTTGTTCCTAGGATTGTCTAAAAGGGAACGAATATTCCAGGCTGCTAGTGTGAGTGGACTCACCCGAGCAGCCTAGGGGGTATGGCGAGGGGGATTGGGACGGGGGGTATTGTTGCTTGTTTGAGTTTTACGACCGCGTATTTTGCGATCTGCGAACCGCGGCCGGCTGCAGAAGACGTGATAACCAGCATTTGTTTAGGTCATCTTTTCTAGCCTTTTCCTCCGCGAGGAGGCAAGCAGTACTCTCCCTAAATAGGGCTGCTCGGACATCCCAGACGGCTGCCAAACTCCACTATGGGTCACGGTTTTGTTTTAGTGGGAGAACGACCCGAGTTAGCCTGGGCCGCCTACGGGGTTGCTGTCGCCCCCACTGTAGGACTTTTTGAGAGGGAGGGGGGGAGGTGGGAAGTTCGGGAACCAGACATACCGGGTTTGGAGGCACACACAACACCGGAGACCCTCACCTGGTTTAGCCCGCCGATCGTGACGGTTGCCCGGGGTGTGACCACTGGGAAGAACCCGACTTCGAAAAGCCACAGGGGAGAGTTGGATAACAGTTAGAGGCGGCCACAGGAGCATTCACCACCTGTACGAGATAAATGTAGCGACCAAATGCTATCTGTGTTGTGCTTCCCTTAACTAGTACCCATACACCCCCATGAGACTCACGGACACAAAACAGCTCTTTTTTACGGTCTGTCGAAAGTACAGAATACTTAGACCCATCGTCTCCCATCGTGGCACTCCTACATACTGTGTGGCGAAATTGAATGTTTGGGATTATTCAGTTCCTGGCAGAAGGCTCACTAAAAACAGTAGCTTCTGCAAACAATTCCTTTATATAGATAAAGCATCTGAAGTTAGAGCCAGATAAATTGACGGTATCATTTGCAATCGTTTCACTCTTCACCTCTGTTCCACAGTATTAAGCGATTGACGCTGTGAGACAACCTCTGACTGAACACCCCGATGAGAGCGACAAGCCTCTAAAGTCAGAACATCTGCTCGAACTTCTATCACAGTCTTAAAACCTAGTTTACATTTTGTGAGGAAATTAAAGGCACCCCTGTCGAATTTCCCCCTATCAGGCTTTATTAATGCAATGGTTCTCCAATGGATAGAATACTGAGCGTTCACAAAGTATCAACTAAAGTTCTAAGTTCATTATGTAGATGACACTTTCGTCATTGTCGAAACGTCTGACGTTAAAAACCTTAAAGAAGTACGGAACTCGGTTGGCGCGAATATCTTATCTACAGGGGGAGCTGAAACAAACAACCAACTTCCCTTTACCGACGTCCTTGTCCACCGGTGTACAACTGAACAACTGCAAAATGCGACATTCTGAAGAGCTACCAAAACAGCAATACTACATTGCAACAGCGATTCCCCATGGATCTCACAAACCTAGCGGTATCTGGCTCCAGTTCAAAGAGCTGAAGCACATTACAGCCTGCATTCTGATAAAAGAGGTAAACGACAATATCTTCATGACCTCTTCCAGTGAGCAACTCCTCTTTCTCAGCTTATCACCCTGGAATCCTAACGTTCGAAGATCTACGTGACCCTTGTTGTAATCCTTGGTGTGCAACCCGGGATTGGCTGATGACTGCAAATGAGTCAGAATTGACCATCACCCTGTACCTGCCTTTTTCGATAAAACTGGCCTAGTTTAGTTCGTCAGTTCAGTGGGTAGGCCATCTGAGAACGTAGTATAAACAACAGGGAAATCAACCGGACAAAAATCCTTTGCTGTGACATGGACTGGATTCCCCAGCCAGCTCCAATGCCACTGGCTTGCCTGTGTCTGACCAAGTACAAGTTCATATATCGCTTTTGCGTATCCACTCATGCTCACTACATCTTTATGAATCCCGAGAAGAGTATTTCAAGCTGTGAATAAGTTGTAGCGGCCCTACTCCAAACGCCTACCGCGACGCGTCCCCTCCTACGAGTACTTGCACGTGCGCATCAGCGAGGCTGGTTATCAGCTAATCACGACTATCCAATCCGACCAATCAGCTTCTAGGACGATTCAGACACACCCTCGGTCAAGGCTCTGTGACGCATTCCCCAATATCTGGACGCCAATCTCACTGCGACCTCGTACGGCTGCCAACCTGTTCCCCGATCTTTCTGTACAGAACATAATATGCCCTCAACCGGCGTTCAACTTCTGCTCTTCCTATTCGGAACCGGGCCTGGTGATCGTAGTGCCTATGGTCTTCCGATAGCTTTAGATGGCGCGATAAGATGACAGACTGGAATAACAATGGAATCTCACCTACTTTGATAGGGGTGATTTTGTCTGCGAGCGGTGCCTGCAGCATTTTAATTAGCTCATTAAAGCACACATAAATGTTTTGGTAATTTTCCGAAGATGGCGCAAATTAAAAAAAGGTCGTAGTTCTACCGCTATTCTCAGAGGAGATACTACCTTGAGTGAGGACTAGGTTCTCAAGTCCTTCTAGAAATGTTCACTGATAGTGCTTAGCGCTTTTTGCAACTCCACAAATCCCCTACAACCTGAGCACTACGGATGAGATGGTATGTAAGGCAGATTCCCTGGGTATAAGGATCTGTCGATTCCTTTAGAAAATAACAACAGTAATTGCCTAAATCGTATTAGTTATTTATTTAGTTTATACAAGCTCCCTCCCATAAAGGTGAATAATGCGTACCACCAGGACAAAACTGTTGTGACTTCATTTCCTTGCACGTACCCACCGCAAGCCCTACGATAGTGAGGACCGAACCTCTTCGCGACTTTCCCAACACGAGTCAGTCACACCTGTCTGTGCTTGTCTCCAGGTGCTTTTACGCTCTCACATAATAAGCATTGTTAGCCCGGTTGGGTTCGAATGTCGTGGGTTGTGCGTGGTTCTTTCAAAAACACTGCTTTTATGAGGAGACGAATCGTTACTCCAGTCGGCCACATTCCAAGGTGCACTCAGTGTCCTCTCGTGTTGATTCGAAGGGCGTATCGATGACTCACTTGGTAGTTGAAGTCTCCTATCTGCACCAAGAAGCCGAATTGAAGGCACAATTGCTATGTTTCACGTCATAAGTTCGTTTACTAGGGTAAAGCAGAATTCATCGCATGTTTACCTAAAGGACTTCTCAAATGCATAACCTGACCAGGCTGTTGAAACCGGAATAGGTGCCAAAACTTGAGCCGTGGCATTATCACGAAAGCCCAAGTTAATAGGGATACCCTAACCACTACGACCTTCTGGCCCTATTCCGTACGAGAAGAGAGGAAATGGAACGCCAGATGGGAGGATAATGTACAGAGAACTAGCAGAGAACGACTAGGAAGAAGTCGGCAGTCGGACGGGGGCACGTCGGGAACCGCAAGGGTGGCGTCTCCAAGATGCGAGACAGTGGTGAGGTCATATGTGAGTCAGCCTTGAAAGTGATTAGTCGGTTTAAGTAGGCAGGATTGGCCGTCCCTGGTGCGCACGTGTAAGTGGTCGCGAGAGGTTCGGCATTGCAACAGGCGCACGGAGTTGGACCATTACAGCATCTCCAGGCCGTACAAAACACCAGCGGGTTTACAGTCTCGTGGAATTACACAAAAGGGGCTACTCACTGGCCATGATCATTTTTTGTTGGTACGGAAGCCAAAGACATCAGGATCTACGCACACCACTGCACTGTGACCGACAGTCTGGTCGTCGCTTCCGACGATGCCCACCGTGTGCCCAATATCATGACAGGCGCAGAGATGGTGAATTGCGCGTGAGTTAATTTATAGTGATATTAGACTTGCGTGTCGCACTCTCTCCCTCTCCAACCCATCCATGTCTGGTTCAAGGTAGAGTCAAGAAGACCGGAGGTAGAATCGGGCGCATGTGGCCGGCATGGCGTGAGCCTGCACCTATGCATGGCCCCACCACGATGGGCATTATTTATGGGTGCGCATTCCCGTTAATGTAGGCCGTGCTCTGATCTGACTTCCATGTTGGCCCAACGCAAATATTGCGTTGCCAATTATAGGGGAACATTCGTAATGATAATTTCCAAGGGCACGCAACGGAGCTGGTTGGCTGGGTAATCAGCTTGATTTGTTCACTCCTGGATGTCTCTAACACTGTGATCATAAATTGATTCGAAAGCTCAGAGTGAAGACCAACTTTTATCGGCGTTCGTTTTTTCCTCATGATAGGAAGGAGAAAATTTCCACAGTAAAGACTGAAGGAGCACACGCTTAATTATTCTGGTCAGTGCGAAGGATATAGGGAGACCTATATGTTCCAGCAAAATCTAGTAAGTTAAATGTTTGTGAACGCACGCCTTCGATTATTCATCATCAGGCCTATACATTAATATAAGGGAGTGTAGATCAACACAATTTTAAACATCCGATAAACATAAAGTATGGGGTAGAGGGTTGAGGGGTTCAGAGATCAGGGGCTATGTCTCCGTGACGTGGCTGAGTTCATCTTGGACCAGCGGGGCCTTAGGGCCCATCTAAACACTTTATGCGAGCACAACGTTCGATTGGGTAACCGTATGGTCACTGCCTCTGGCATCGCAAGTATCCGCGGACGCAGGAAATTGAGCGTCTCGTCGGCACTTGATAGATGACACGGAATGCATGCTTGACGCCTACCCATTGACGTTAGTTTAGTGTTAAAGGGTTGCCAGGCTCACGGCCTACAATGCGGTCTGCAGTTCGGTTTCGGGGAGAGTAAGTTTTCTGACTCTCTGCGATGAAAACGTCACCCTTTGAAAACAATATCAGGGCCATGCAAGCATTTAAGAAGTCAAGTTTGGCCAACGTACGCTTCCGATTATTGATCATCAGGCCTGTACAGTAATACATCCAATAAACAGAAAGTATGGGGTAGAGGGTTGAGGGGTTCAGCAAACAGTCCACTCCTATCATGGGGCAGAGGGAGGAGAAGGAGGTGTCCGACAATTAGCTAGGTCTCTGCTTCGTCACTTTGGCTCGACGTGACAGATGTGAACACGCATGCTGAGGTCGTCTTCGGCCAAGAGAGCCTTAGGGTCACTACAAACGCTTTTTTGCGAGCACAAGGTGGGGTTGGTTAACCGTATGGTCATTCCCTCTCCCTTATATTACTCTAAAACCCTGATGAAAAATCGAAAAAGTGCGTTCGCCAAACTTGACTTCTTAAATCCTTACATGACTATCATCTTAAATTTTGGCGTTTAACTCAAAGTTTTATTGGTAAACCAACAATTCTATAAATTGGACGCTCAATCGGATTATTTTATTGGGGGTTAATATCCATGCAAAAATGATTTCAGGAGTACGAGAATGACCTTCACTGACATCTGGATTCACAGGAATCGTGCGCAACGTATATGATAGATTTTTGTTTCCAACGCCGAGACACGAAAGGTCTGTCTAAAAGGTAAGTTAACTTTATTTCCCCAACTTCAATTCACATTGAAGAACGAAAAGGACAGAAAGCAGTATAACTTTGGTGTCCAGGTATCGAGACAGGAGGACAAAGTCTGCCAGACTGGGGTTAATCGAAAAACGAAGAACTTGGTGAACATCCTTCACTGCACCAGCAACCACTCCCTGCCGCATAATTGCAGCTGAACACTCTTTCTCCGCATCAACACACACCAGAGGCTGAGAAGCTGCCAAAACGCGAGTTCCTGTAAAACCTAGTTCTCACCGTCACCGATATTGTGTGTGGCCCCACTCAATAAACGAGAAGAACGGATACCTGCAATAGGGGGTTGGTGGTAGTGGAGGTTGTATGAATGGGCAAAGGAAACGGTAGACGGTGTACTCTGCGAAGAAGAAATGCACAAACATTGACGTCAATTTATTATCTTGGTTAAGTACCCCAACGGATAGTTAAAACGCGAGCGCGTAGTTTAAACATGTGAAAAGACGCCTGGGAATGGGTGGAAAGAACTGAGTACACGGACCTTGACGTAAATAAACTGATTTCAGCCCGTTGTGATCAATCGGACTGAAGTAGAAACTAGAAATGAGAGGCCCAAGGGTACGAAAAACAGGACCTGAAATCGAGATGTTTACGAAGCTGGAACCCATAACCCGACCATTAGCCCTTTAACCCTACCTAACCGTTATTATTAAGGTTATACTATAAGTAAGATTTTATCTATAAGATAGTTAAGTGTGAGGCTAAAAGAATGGGCCAACTTTAGTGGCGTTCTTCTTTTATAAACGCTCACCGACCGTTTTTCTTATCGTACTTTGCAGACGATGTGAACTGCATTCATTTGGCCCTCCTGGTGAAGGAACTCGTGCGGCAACACGTCGACTTTCAGATTCTGGTGTCTTTTTGAAATTTTAAAAATTGATGCAGGCCACGAATAAATGCCTAACGCACCTTTGTATGATTTCACTCAGATATTGTTATGAGAAATACTATATACAACACTTGCTCTAATAGGGAAAGGTAGTTGTCTCCGGCTAAGATGATCAGATAGTTAGATAATCCCGTGTTGAGTTCAGAGAAGGTAATAACCAGAAATTTACAGCTAGCATGGCCGCCTTGCAACAGATAATTGCGACTTCACACCCACCGCGCCGTGCGGCACACGGTGGAACCTTATCTGTATGTGATGATGGATTCGAATGAGAATCCGGAACGCTTCGCTTCTATTAGCACGGTAGACATTGTCGTTCCGCGTGGTCGAAATGTGCTACAAACTAATTCACAAGCAAGTCAACGTTTTGCATTCACTTTCTTATCAACCGGTGGACGTCGTATGCACATTTGGATGAATGTATTTTGCGTAGGCCGACTCATTTGTTTGTACAGCGTATTACCCTTCTCATTTACGCAACATTTAAAATACCGCTAAAGCGTTTGCTCTAGATGCCATTCAGAAGAATCGAACTGAAGTTGTTTGTTTCTCAAAAAACACTTTACTTCTTTAAAAGTTTGTCTTTTAAAAAAGAAACATTGTCTACGTGACAGCCTTGTTAATTTTCTCCCTTCTGCATACACTCTTTTTATCTAGTTCTATCCGAACGATTATCAATTTATCATTAAAAAATACTTATGCCAACACCTCTGGCGAACAGTCGTCAATTTTGTCGTGGACAGCGTCAATCGGACCTCTTTTCGGCATCAAAAGTTGTTAGGGTCCAGCTAGTTCACGTCGCTCCCCCCCCCCCCTTCATCGCGCCATTTGCTCCACCAGCCAGATTGGAAGCGTTCTCTGTGTACATAGAAGAGACCTTCGCATCTTTCAACGCAAGTATATACATGGATGGATGTCCCTAGCTTAGCTCCCAAGAGCCCCGTGCACGCCGGATCAAGCAAGCGCCTGTGGGAGCCGTGTACACCAGATGGAGGGACTGTCATTTTTTGCTGTTACTTTTTGCAAGCCCTTCATTCTGCCACCTAGCCCGCATAGCTTCTGGTTGTCCCATCTCACTGCGAATTCATATGCCCGTATTCGATTTCAGGTGTTTCCGAAGCCTTTACCTCCGTCTATTTACAGCGGCAACCATGATCCTAGATTAGGCATTCCTGGTTCTAGTGTAGACTGACATCCCCGCCTCCCTGTTTTTCAATCTGTCGTTTGCCACCAATGTCTCTCTGCCACCTTTTGAATAGTATGTGTCTTATATGATAAATTATGCGGGCGTCAACTCTAATTCCAGTTGTGTGCGTGTGTGTACAGAGCTCAGTACCATTTACTGCCGAACTCTACTTCCTGCCACCACCGCACCCACTTCCCTAAGACAAAATCAACCACTCAGCCCAAACCTTGGAGGCGAGAGGCGAATACAAAGAACACAAGCGCTATCCTCTATACACTTGATCTTCCTCACCCTTTGAACTCGTGGTCCTCTCGCCCGTCCTCGGGTCCATCTTCTTCTCATACCATCCAGATTGGTTTTTTTTATTAACATTTGTAGACGTTTTTCAGCCGTCAGAATGAATTTGCACTTTCTGCGACTCCTCCTTACTGCGAAGCGTCATGGGGACGCAACGGTGCTCTGCTCTGATTGGATGATTTGCTTGCAGTGTGAGCGTCTTGCACTCGATTGACCGAACGCACTGTCGTGAACACGCAGTATCAGCTACGGCAGCTTCGAGATCAAAGCGAATACGTCAATTTGGCAAATCGCACCTATTGCTAGCGAAACCTACAGGTGTCAAAATCTACATTTTTCTGGGAAAGCGCTTCGGGAAAACTCCAAGCACTGTGGAAGTTGAGTAGAACAGATAACATAGGAGGAGCCATCTAGTTTCAATTTATGACACGGTTTGCAAAGGGTTATTTAAATAGTATTAGCGAATTCTTGTAAACATCTCGTGTGCCTTTTTTCAGATTTTATGCTAGAAGAAAGCAGACACGAGTATGTGAGTACAAATCTCAGCAGCTCGCTGCAGGCTTGGGAAAAGAACCGTTTGTGGAGCGTCCATCAGAGTCATATCTGCAGCTAAGGACTGCTTTCGAATGGCACAGAATGTGCCATTAGTGAATATGGCAGGACATGAGAACAGGACACGCCCGTACTCAAAGTGGCTTTGCGCTAAATTCTAGGGAAATTATGGTTAGGGTTAAGAGCAGGTTTATGTGTAAGGTCTGAGTTAGAACGCAGGAATATATATTCTTCCTGGCATTTAGCACAAGGCCACCTAGATTACGTGGTGGGCGTTCTTATTCCAGTGTTGTGCCGTGGCGGGGGTAACATGTAAGCAAGTCCGACGGTGCCTAAAGAAACGAACTAACAAAAAGCAAAGAACTTAGTGCACACTAAACTGGGAAGCCGAAGAACTGTACGCAGGGATTGATCCGCCGAAAGGGCATTAATTGGGTTTAAGCTTTGCAATAAAGGAGGCAAAATCCCTAGCAATGTTCGATTCGCATTAAATACTTTTTCTAGCAATTAAACCGTTTTTGTTCAAAGAGGTTCGAGAAGGTTGCGTGCGCAATGCTGCATTTGAGGATTTCGTCAAGTACGCACGAAAATTTGGCAGTGGGAGATGGAGTATTCACGGTACTCCTCAACAGGTGACAACCTACTACACCGAACTCTGCCAAGTCATGGTGGCAGAGATTATGTTAACAGGTTCGTGGATAGGTCACTGATAGATCACCACTGTCAAGGCACTACATCCCCAAAGTAGAATAGAAATTTAAGTGACTCAACGGCTGCTCGATGTCACCCCTGATTCGCTGTCTTGATATTTTGGCAAATGTTTGGCGGGTTTTATTCTTGTGTCCTTAGTTAGGTATCATCCCGAGTTGGAGACTGTTTAAGCTTTTTGGAGTTTCAGTGGTATGTTGACTGCACCGCTATCTATTTTGTTCAGTATCTGGTCAACTTACTTAAGTGAGATGCGCTCATACCGTCCCGGCTTTCGTGTAGGTAAACTTACAGGGCTGTTCAAGCCGGTGGAAGGTCAGTGTGCTGGTTGATGTAATTGGCATCTGAAGACCACGCATCAAGTGTGAGTCCTTCTGTTTTTACTTGGCCTCATTCTGAGCTGGTCGCTCCCTGAATGTCAACAGTGTGGCCAGTGTTTGTTGAAAGCCTTGAGTTCGGGTCTTGTCCCGAGTTGTTGTACAGGCAAAAGACCAAACCCTTCCCACCCCCCTCAAATGTAGGAATCTTTCTGCTTATTTCTAGGAGGGGTACCTTTTAAGTGTCCGCTCAATAACACTTAACCTCATCCAAAATCAACCACAATCTTAACTTAATCTAAACCAATATTAACCCTAATAATAACCATAACCTAACCTTAAACATGACCCTGAGCTTCCTGGAAGCTAGCGCAATGACAACGTTATTACGGGTGGAGGGTTCCTATTGCGTGTTTTGCCCAGCCTACGTCCTTTTCAGCTAGAATTTCTTCTGCGAAGTCTATTGAGCCTACGAATACTAAGACAGTTGCATTTACTTATGCTAGCGCCAACTGTTCTTGTGGGCCAGAAGGGCCGGCCCGGCCTTCTTCTAGTTTGCATGTCGAAATGGAGCACGGGCCCGAGAGTTCCTAATAAAACGAGGGTGCCTAAATCACGAGTAAGGGAAGAGGGATTGAGTTCGGCAACCTTTTACTAACGCCAACGAGCGTACTGTAAGCTCTGTAAGCATTGGCAGCAAGCGCTCTCACCAGGCCGAAATGCATGCACTCGAGACTTCGTCCGCCTGAGGCCAATAAGTGGATAGAGAAATATTGATTAGCATCACGACATTGGCGGAGTGGCTCGCGTGCGCGTATGCAACGCTAGGCAGGCGAACGCGGTATGAGTCAGCTGTGACGTTGAAGGCCGTGAGTGCGGGCAGCTGCATGTATAATCACCGACATTTTGGATCCAGGTAGTCCACCAACGTCTTGGTTGAACCATCTCTTCATTCATGCCGACTTCACGCACCGTCCCCATTTAAAGGCGGTTTTTAGGTTTCTAATGTTTTAGGTCATCATGCGCAACAGCGCAGATATAAGTCGGTAGGCGGGAGCTGCTAGCCAACATGCAATATTTCGCCTTGCTACAACGCGTCCTTATATCTTATCATTTTACGCCGCATGGTGAAGAATTTTTTTTTTTCACTCATCTGTTATTGAATTCTTCCTGACAGCAAAAGCAGAGTTTCAAAACACCCGACCTAAGAGTTCCCGACAAGCAATATTTGCGCAATCAGGTCAAACAAACTGAAAAAATCTGCCAAAACGCTTATCAATTAAGTGGCTCTGGTAGTCATCCATTCTGTTACTCGGTCTCCTCTTCGGGGGGAGGTATTTTTCATGGGACTTTCTTCGCCAACATTTCTTCATCTTGTCCTCATCTGTGTGTACGTAATGCCGTAGGAAGGTCTAGACGACAGTCGATAGAGCAAACGTCTGGTACCATGCCTTCAGTCTGAGGCACTTGGCGTTTAATGCGCCGAAGGGTCACCCCTTGAATGTCAGAAGTATGGCCAGTCTACGTAATATCTTTTGCAAACTCTAGCCCCCAACTACGGATGAATAACTTCACTACTTAAGGGTCAGCATTGCAAGCAAACCGGTAACATAGAGGCGAATCATGTCGACCAAGGACTGGGTGTAGCATGGCAAGCAATTTGTTGCTGCTGTCCAAATAGTTTCAGCTGACTGCCCTTATTAGCATAGTGGAGTGAGTGGGTGGATATAAAGGAGATAAGGATTGGAGACCAGACGGCGCAGATAAAATGTTATCTTTCCCCGGAGAAAATCTGGTTTCGTGCATGAATACGCAGAGAGAATGCCAGCAATCATCCTATTTGGCCTCCGTTATGACAAAAGAGCGAAGGGAGTGTAAGACAGGGGATCGTGGCATCGCAGTTTGGGATGAATGTATCAACCGTCGTGTCGAGCTTTCTCGGCTCTACCCGGGGCTTGCGTACCCCGACCCAGTGACGCGGATCCTCCAAGGGACTAGGATATTTGCCCGATCAACGCAGCCAGTGTCGGGATACGAAAAGTGTTTTTGCACTTACAGTGGGAGCTAGAAACTGTATCACTGTTGTAGACATTACCAGGTTTCACGGAGTACGGATCGCAGTTCTCAAGGGAGATTGTCATTAAGGCTACATTAAGAAGAAACTGCTGAAGTCTAATCGTCAATGCAGAGATGTACCTAGTTAGCCCGTCAGTTGGTTGTCTCCTAAACCATTACTCTTGGCGCGTTCCTTATCATGGCAAGATTTGGTGTGGATTTAATCATTCCTAGTTTTTTGTGTTTTTACTGACAACATGCACGACAACGGCCCGAAGTAAACTGAATCAACTTTATTAGGAGATGTGGTGGCATGCCTAGCTGCGCGTTTCTGATGTGCCAGCCACCTGCGTCCTCTTTCGCCTCTGGTCTTCTTAACTCTGTCTTGACACCGAGCCCAGGTGAGAGAGGAGGAGAGATTGAGTTAGGTGCTGTTCCAGTCAACAAAATTTTGTAACGGGAATTTTATACCGCCGATTTCGTGCAACGTCTGGCCATAGGCTTATTTCCATGCATGATTAAATTTATACGCTGGCGGGGACCAATAAGTAAACTTCACCATCTTCTCTAGAGCATTGAGGTCTAGATTATGGCATCCGAGCGAGAGGCTTCTGTTGACAGGTAGATAATAAAAAGTGAGACACATTTCCATTTAAATATGCTGGTTGATAAGTAAAATTAAGTCCTGTGGACGAACGAATGCAAGAAATGTCCGTGCGAATGAAAGATCTCCTGGTTAAAGGATGGTCTGGTGTGGGCGCTTGGCTTCTGTTTCTTGAACGAAGCTAGCAATGTAAATTTGAGCGGAATAGTCAACGACGTGCGTAAATAAGACAGCTTAAAGGCATTCCTATAATCTCTCTCCTATTTTGTCGGATTGCTGAACTGGTCCTTCAAAGTACAAAATGTTTGCTGTTTACCAAGTACCACACATATTACTGGGTTCGTTATGTCGTTGTAAAAAGAACTTACATTGGAAACGTAAAATTATCATTGAACTCAGTTGATCCGAATATATATTTAAAGATGGAAGCCGAAATAAACGACCAAGTTCACTTACTCGACCCGTCGTGCAAATTTTTGAATTCAAAAAATCCACAAGCAAATGGCAAATAACACGCTTTGACCACAATCATCGTATGTCTCACACACGTAACTGCGTCCGCAGTCTATTCCAAAGAGTTTAAATACCTTGCAGCACGCCAACAGATAAAAGAATTGAATGACTTCACCTTCCTTATCCCTTAAACACCAATAGATACCCAAAGCAAGCGCCAGCCGAACAGCGATGGCTGAAGGAGCAACCATCTGAATTTTAAAGGCGGTTTATCCACTGAGCAGTCACGGTCACAGGAGACAAATCATCGCTGATTGATACAACCTTAGAACAAGCTACCACCCACCAAAACCCTGGCTGTTGTCTACAAAAATAAACTGCTTAACCAAAAGCTATACACTCGTACACTCGACTCTCATGCAATGTTTGATCCAGGCCGTTTATAGTAATTGAGCACCGGAACGCGAGATGAAAGCAGAAGATAGATTTGATAGTCCGGACCACAAAGTCTTAAAGCCTGTGAGCCTGCCGAATCACAAAAGTAGACGAGATTTTGGTGACAAATGGTCCTGCAGCCCCACTTTGTGTTCATCTTATGATATGTTTATTGAAATGGTTTGAATAATCATAATTACTTTGCTGGATTTCGTGGTACTGTACAAAATTTACTGTTACCGATCACCGAACCAGATTTACTTTACCGCAGAGGTTTCGGTGAGCTTCCTACGCTCAACATTGTCAAAGCATTAAATGCACAAAATCTAACAGAAGTTTAAATGGTAGAGTGGCACTCCCCGATGGCGTTACGGGACACACACGCACTGGTGGTCATTGAGGTTCAATCTCAAACTTCACCAACAGCCGCACCGTGGTTACTAATAAAGCCTAATAATATAGCATCTCAAGTTCGCCAGCCATTGACTGATCCTTTTTTGACTGTCTCTGCCTTATGTTGTATGATTTGTTGGCTTGAGAGCTGTCTGCTTCATGAGTCACATCTGCTACATATGTAATCTAAGCCATAGACTACCACAGGGCACTTAGGCCCGGGGCTCGGAAGGTTGTTAATTGACAATTACAGCTAGACTTGACAGTCAGTCCAATGCATGTTTAGTGCGGAGTGGCCGCCTGGTAGTCTGAGTCGTGCTGCAATGAATCCTTCGTAACGTAACCTCTGGGAGTCTCACACATGCGAGATGTGAGCCACTCAAACCCCTTTTGCGAAATCTCGGTGCTTGTGTTTGGAGGGAACGTTGTACGCACAGACGAGTTCATCAACAGCTGCGTCCATTCCCTCACCAGTTCAATGACCGGATTGGACGGTGGCTGAGGCCTGGTTATAAGAATAGAGAGTGATTTCGGTGGCTCAGAGGATTTTCACCTCTATAAACAAAGTGGCGCACTTGAAATTATCACGATGCGCTAAAAGCCCTGGATTGAAGATGGTCAACTGCTAGGGTTAACTCGAACCGCGTACTCAGCTTTGTGTGTTTGTGTGGAGTGGCTGGATGGCGGACTATGAGCCAGGTTGCAATGGCTCCTTACTACGGTGGCCTTTATGACATTCCCATTCCGTGGGATCCGATCCAGGTGTGGCGGCAGGGTTAGGGACAGCACCGGGCACGCCATCCACATGCGCCCTCTCCCGCCTACGGTCTTCTTGACTTGGTCACGACATGGGCCCCAGATGGGGAGGGGAGAGAGTGCGGTAGATGCAGCGCAAGTCTACTCTCCCTATAATCCAATTCATGCGCTAGTCACCCTCTCTGCGCCACTTGTAGTTGTGCACACTGTAGTCCTCATCGAAACTGACGGTCAAGCTGCCGGGGTCGGAGGGCCATGAGTCACCATTCCGACTGAGGGTGGCTGAGACTCTGCGGGACATATTCAGTTTGGTGGCTTTTTTCTGCTCCGTGGAGTCAGCTGATAATCGGGCCTTACCCATGTGGTCTTTTAGATTTCTCACTTAAATTATCAATCTTGGAAACCTCGACTTTGACAATCTGAACACCTATTATATTCAATCAGGAATGGGCGTCCAGCCATCAAATCTGCTTCCTGAAGCAAGCAAGGTGACAAAGGTAGATTGCGAGAAAGCGGGATTGGACTTACAATCTAATACACCACATTTACCCACCTACGCAAACGTGGCTCCATTTAAAAGAAAAGAAAGGAAGTATTGGGCGGTAAATGTCAACAGGATATCGGAAGACGATATTTAATTTGGGAGAATATTCAATGAAACAAAATTTGGAGAATGTTGAGGCCTTAAACCGCCCGTATTATAGGGGATCAACAGCTTTAACCATGTGAGTAACGAGGCACCACCGAGTATAATCACATTTGGGTCCAATTCCCCACCAAACCTATTGTAAAATATAGAATTCACCTAGTCTGATACAGCAAACTGACATTCCAAGCAGGATTTCCTAAGCAATCGATCTTTACGCCACCACATATCTGCCAAGCTCACATAATTAATAAGCGTTTCTGGCAGATTTTAATAATTCATTTTTCCTTATTACGTAAACCTCGGCAGCCTCTGCGGAATTTGAACTAATGACAGCTAGGGTAAGACCTGGGCAGAGCCAATGCCCTAACCGTCTGCGCACTATAAATTCCTTTCCCAACGTCGGTCCTGTGACATGTGATCCCAAACTTGGTCGGCACGAATCAATTCAAGTGGCGCGCAATCGACTCTCGAACTTTCGTAACACCCGCGAAAAAGCATGATCATGACCGTCAATCCTTTCGTTGCATATATGGTCATCAGATTTTTTCCATTTCCCTCAGAGTTATAGAGTGAATAAAAAATCGCAAAAAAATGTAGAAAACCAGCAGGTCCATATTATTTTCTTTCAGATGGAAAAATATAAAATATTCCTGCACCAAGAGTGTCCTTTAGTCGCATAAACTGTATTTAAATGTTGGAAATTTACTTTATCAGAAGTGTTCCCTACACCGTGAGTTCTAACTGCTCACTGTAAAGGATCCGGTTTTGCGATCCATTTTCACACTTGTGCTGAAGGGCGCCTTCTAGGATCCTGCGCAGTATCACTGAGGCGTCTATTTCACCAGCATGCTCCAGCAGGCTGTAGATTTCCCTGGGATCGTAACCCGGATCGGTGATGGAAAATTCGAAGGACTCGTCTTGACAATGTTCAACCGAACCGGTAAAATTTGCTGAACGAAGAAGGGGAAGTGTACGTACTATCTTCAACCAGTTGTCCTCCTGAAAGGCAAGAATACACCTGCGCGTTATTTTGCAGGGGAGGTTTGTGCAGTAGGTACGCTGGACCCGTGTGGGGCCAAATAAGGCCATGGAAGGCGTTATTAGGGAGTCGAACCCACAACAACTACCACACATGCGGGTGTGGCGGCAAAACTTGGCGCAAGCTAACGCCGCGCCAGTGACCTGCGCCCGATCCCTTTTTTGGCTGCAAATAGGTCGATATTGATTCATGTTGGAAAATGGAGTATGGGTCCTAAGGGGTCTGTCTTCTATGACTGGAATACGGGTTGAACAAAGTCTCAACACGAGCCCGGGATATCAGAACAAATGGGTGGAAAATGAATAAGCTTCTGCGATCGCCGTCACTTTGTCCTGCAGTTTTTCAGTAGGCCTCATGTTTCCTGTAATTTCGCGGTTTGGGCTGTGTGAAATTTTACTGTATTCTCGCGAGAAATCAAAAAATCTCTGCGCTACATCATTCGCTGATTGGCTGCAGGCGATACGGCAAACGCGGGCTAGTGTCGAACCGCCCTCATACTACTCACATTTTGCGAGTACAATTTTCATATTGATAATTTTGATATAAATATCCCGCAGTATCCAACCGACTGGCATGTACACCATAGTGTTTTCCAAGGCATTGTTCATTATCCTTACCACATAAAATGAAACAACTGAAACACGAGCCCGGGATATCAGAAGAAAAGGGTGGAAAATGAATCTGATTCTGCGATCTCCGCCACTTTATCATGCAGCCTTTCGGTAGGCCTCACGCTTGCTGTAATTTCATGGTTTGGATCACGCGAAATCTGACTGTATCCTCGCGAGAACTCGAAACATCTCGGCGCTGCGTCATTCGCCAATAGTGTGCAGGCGTCAAAGCAATCGTGGGCTGGTTTCCCCAAAGGTGGTCACCGGATTATAGCGCAGGGCTGAAACTGCCTTCGATGTTACGTATAAAGGCTTGTTCATCTACCACTCTCCTGCCTTTTGAGTTGAAACCCTGTGTGTTATCGACCATTGCCCCCGACAAGCTTCCCGTACTCAGCATCGCATCCAGCCTCTGTACTTTCCTACGTATTCGGCACATGCGAGGAGGATTGAAGGCGATGGTGAGCTCTGCGCATTTCATGGGCAAAACTAGCTTTTGAGACAACGCTTGTGGTTTACGTACCTGAACCAAAATCACGTTATTGAAGTTGGCACGACTCAGCCCATCCCGTCGAGTCTCGAACCCGTGTTCTCCGACGCTATAAACATTTAGACACGGGCTTGCGGTCCTGTCAGTTCCGAGCAGGACAATAAAATATGCTAGATAGTGCTCACCGATTGCGCTACGAGACCTGCTCTCCCCGGTGTACTTGTGGGCCCGCGCAAGAGCCCCGCAGACAGTCACACAGCGACTGAATAAAACGCAGACTGCCTTATGAGTCAGGTAGCGCTCATCGATAGCGTTAAAGCGTGCACCCGTCCGGTTGTGCCGTGAGGCGATCGACGGGTGTCTCTCTGTCTTTAACGACACCTTGACCGTGGAGTAAATTATAATGAGAGTAGACTTGCGCTGCATCTTCCGCACTTTCTCCCCTCTCCCGTTTGGGCCCCGTGTCATGACCAAATAAATGAGACCGGAGGTGAGAGAGAGCGCATGTGGCTGGTGCGACCGGCGCTGCCCCTAACCGTGCCACCACACCTGGTTTAGATCACACGAAACGGAAGTGTCATAGAGGCTACAGTACGAAGGAACCATTACAGCTTGGCTCATAGTTTACCAGCTAGCCAAATCAGATAAAAACATACTGAGCTGACTATGCGTCCAAGTTATACCGTCAGTTGACAATCTTCCAAGCCAGTGCTTTTAGCTCACCGTGATAGGTTGAAGCGCGTCAGACGTTTTATAGTGAGGAAAATGCGGTGAACCGTTGACCTTACTTTCTATTCCCATTCCCAGGCCACATGCATCGTCCGAGCCTGTCAGTGGACTGGTTTCCATCATAAACATTTACCCAACAGAAACCGACAGGATATCGAGCCTGTGTCTCAATGGTTAGAGGCTTGGGCTTTCGTGAAAGATGATGATTGATAATGCGATCGCACACTAAGAAGAAATCAAGATAAGCCAAACTAAACAGCCTGGTAGAATGGAGTTCGTTACCCAAGTCGATCAGTGAAGAACAAAGGTTATGATACCGAAACTCAAATCACTTGGATGGGCCAGTTAACCGTTAATAGACACCAACTTAAACAACTATAGACACATACGATTCAAAAAGTTCGTAATACATGTAATAACTATAAAAAGTTGAGTGTGAATAAAATAGGGCAAAAGGGGTATCACATGACTTTAAAGCAACAGGTCGCGGGTTCAATCCTCGGGGGTTGAAAAACTGCATGGCCAATAAGTCAGAGCTGGCCATGCTCTTCTGCCTTGTCGCTGCCGAGACTCTAGACTGAACTTGACCTTCAGACAATCTACTGCTCCCGGATGAAAATTGCAGTGTACGTGATCCGCATGGTCTGGACATGACGCCCCCGCGCAAATTTCAAGGTCATGTACGCACGGTCAGACCACCTTTGTTCTGACTGGTCACCCCTCAGCCTATTACATTCCTGCTTTGCCACATACCCTGCTGTGTCCGGTAACACTCTTCACTTGTTCCTGGGCCTGGCCCGACTTGCCCTGGAAGAGGGTCAACATTGACTATTTTGGATTATTCCAAGGCCATATGGTATTAGTGGTGGTTGACGCCCACAATAAATGGATTGAAGCTATTCCGACCGGAAACTCTTGTTCTTCAGTTACCACAATCAACAAGCTACGATCCGTTTTTTATACTTTCGAGGTACCTGAAATGGTCGGCTCAGACCTTTACTAGGGCAGAATTTATGGACAACAATGGAATTAGGCATTTAAACACTGCGCCGTACCACGCGGCTTCAAATGGCCTCGAAGAGGGTGCGGTTAATACGAGGTAGCCAAACAGACGTGAGCGGACATAAGCACGAAGCTGTCACGCTTTTGGTTCAGCTATCGCATAACCTCAAACGGCTCAATTGGTTCTTCGCTTGTAGAATTGATGTTCAAGTGGCAGTTGCGCACACGGCTCAATCTGCTTAATCCTTCAATGCATGATAAAATCACTGAGCAACAGACGAAGATGAAAGCACGATATGATGCGCAGACGCGACCTCGAATCTAATTGCCTAACGAAAGTGTCTACGCTTGACTGCAACGCGAAGCGAACTGGTATCCATCAACAGTTCGAAGAAGTAATGTACAGATCGTAGAAGTGGCGTTAGAAGATGGGAGGATAGTGCGTCGACATCTGGACAAAGTCTGCAGCCAAACGGACGCAGAACGTGAAGAATTCGGGAAGTTCGAACTGCCTGCAACCCTTGATGTTGATTCTGGCGTTCCGAGGACAGAATGTCTACGGCATACACTTACTACAACGCCACCAGCCAAGGTGTCTATTTCTCATCATCGTTCAACCCCGTTCAGTGACTCCGCAAAACGGCAGAGGGCGCGAAAATAGCGCCCCAAGAAGATCGACCCAAATCCGCAAACACGTCCAACGTTTTCAGGACGAAACCCATTAGAACATTCATTAACTAACCCTCATTCCCTTTTCTGCATCTTCCCCTCCTCTCCGCCCAAGGTTGTCCACTTTAGGGTGGAGGGCTGCAGTGTATGTGGGCCGCATGGTCTCTACACGACGCCCGGCGCGCGACAAGGCAACTTTCAAGGTCATGTACGCACGGCCAGACCACCTTTGTTCTGACTGGTCAACCTTCAGCCTATGACATTCCTGCCTTGCCACATACCCTGCTGTGTCCGCTAAGACTCTTCACTCGTGCTGTTTCCCGTCTTGTTTACAACCCACCTTCTGGGCCGGATACATAACGAAATCCTCTTCTGATAAAAAAATGAATGCTTTAATAATATATCTCACCGAAACCATCCAGTAGATTTGAAGATTTATCACTTCAACCTGACAGCTGAATGTTTTGTCCGCATCCGATGCCTGACATGAGACATCGCTCCTGCGTAAATTTTGCACTTGCAGAAAGTGCGTCTCTTCCGCGTTCAGTCTCAGTTTGGCTCCGTTCATGTGGTACCAAACGTATGCGCTCAACTGCTCCTCGGATGTCACTCCTGAAACAGGGAAAGGAAGGATTCAATGAAAACGCCCGTCCTTCCGAACATCTGACCTGCCTACTGCCTCTAATCAGACGGGGCCTGTCCCACCTGCGTCTCAACACATTAGGCACTCAACTGAATAAAACAGTATGTTTGCAGTTCTCCCAAGGATAAGCCATAATCTCGCGTAAATTTATACTAGAACGAAGACGAATGTATGATCATTGCGACAAATTTTGGCTAGCGTAAATCTGCCTTTTTACATATAAATGACAAATAGAAAACAAAACCGTGCTGTTCTCAGGGTGCGGGAGGAGAAATGGGAGGAAACCAACGTTAATAGTACACTCCTGCTATCACATGCGGCGCTCACATGGCCACGTGGGGCAGCGGCCCAGTTACCAAGACATGCTGCATGCCATCACCACGCCGTGAGAATACTGTGCAGTAAGGGTGTGGATGCTACCTGCGGATGCTACCTGCTCCAACCCCCACACTATCCCCTCAATCATTTTTTAGCTGCGAAAACAGTTCATTTGTTGCTGTACCCTCATTTTCGCTGATGCTGGGCCCCTGTATAAGTCTAACCCCGGGCAACAACCTAGGCATGTAATCACACCTAATAATAAAGTTGATTCATTTTACTTCGTGCCGTTGTTGTGTATATTATCAGTACAAACTCAACAAACTAAGAATTATGAAATTCTCGCCAAATCGCACCAATATAAGGAATCTGACGCAGTTAAATCTACCACGACGCGCCAAGAGTCATGGTTTAGGAGACTGCCACCTAACGGACTAACTAGGTTAGGCTTCAGCGTTTGCTTCTCAATGTAGTCGTTATGACACTCTTCCCATGAGAACTGCGATCGGCACTTCCTGCAATCTGGCAATGTCTACAACAGTGATACAGCTTCTAGCTCGCGCTGTAAATTTAACAAACCTCTTCGTGTCCTGACAACTGACTGCGTTGATCACGTGAATATCCTAATCCCTTGGAGGATCCGCGTCAATGGGTCAGGGTGCGCAGACGCGACGGTTGATACATTCATCCCAAACTGCGATGCCACGATCCTCTGTCTTGCTCTCCGTTCGCTCTCAAATAGAATGATTGCTGGCATTCTCTCTGCGTATTCATGCACGAAACCAGATTTCTCCGGTGAAAGATCACGTTTTATCTGCGCCGTCTGGTCTCCAATCCTTATCTCCTTTACATCCCCTCCTCCTCCACTACGATAATAAGGGAATGTGAAAAATGTAGCGAACAGCACCATACTGCTTACAATATTACGCCTAGACCATGGTGAACACTATTCGCCTGCGCATTGTGTGCACCGGTTTGCTTGCAGTGCTGACCCTTAAGTGGCAAAGTAGTTCACCCATATTCAGAGGCTGGATTCAAACTCGGAGTTTGCGAATAATTTTGCAGAAACTGGCCATAATTTTGAAATTCGAAGGGCAAACATCTTAGGCTTGAGGGATGATATTCAGATGTCAATACGCACGCAGACCTTCCCTCCTATCCTGTCTCATTAGATGCATAAAGACCAGAATAAGCTGATCACACCAAACTTTAGAAATCCGAACGAATACGACTACCGACGAACCCACCCGAAGGGAAGGCACAGTTTCGAGCGTGTTCCATAGAGGTGGCGACGAGTAACGCCAACGGTTCTGGAGTCCAACAGGCAGCTGTAAAAAGGCTGAGATAGCGAAAGAAGAGAAAAAAATCGATTAGTCAAAGGCTGACTAGTTCGGTCAGTCATTTAAACTTCTGACAGAGTTTTGACATTACACGCTTTGCAAATGGAGAGGCAACCGTCAACAACCGATCTAATCCGTGCTGGTGGGCCACTTTAACTTCCCCCGATTATCACTCCCGAGCTCTCCTTCGCGAACCAGAATAAATCTACTGATCCAGTATTCGCGCGTTTTTCACCTCAATTCACCTATTAAAATGGCTTATTTGGGACGGATTAATGATACCTCATTGCTAGGCTACCGCCCCAAAGGGATCCAAACTGGGGACAAGGCTCGACATCATCTTTCATCCCGTGATCGCCGCTCCCGCGTGACCTTATACATTACTGGCAATCATCGGCAGGGTTTGGGTCCTTCGGTTCGACCGGTAGATTAGTCAATTGAATGTTCAACTACCACCGGTTTCACTTTCGGATGTTCCCGGCCTTGGGCTCAGGACGTGATTGACTGATGACTGTAAATACGCCAGAAACGGTCACCTCATGTGGCACTGTCTGCAGAACTGCTGTTAAGTATGGCCTCACCAAAACAGGAAGCATTACCTGATCGAAGAAGGGATTTAGCTTGAACCTTACTGCCAATATAGCAGTAGTATGCAGTAGCTTCGTTCACTGGAGCGGCAACTGCAAGCGAGTAGTGGAACGCGTGGTCATCTTCACGTATGCCTGTTGTGCAAAGAAAACATCATTGAAGGCAGCTAAATCGGCAAATTATTGAAAAAAATCATTTCACTTGAGTAGATCATATGGTTCCTCCCAAGTTTTCTCGATTTTTCTACATCTGTCAGCACAGCTCAAAAACGAAAACGATTCAGCCTCTGTGGTCGGAAAAATGAGGACCATTTCCTTAATAGCCAATCTAAATGCCTGCCGTCTGGAATCCCTGCAGTGTTACATGAAGTATTCTGCTCTGAACTAGCTGAATTTAATTATGGTCTAAATAGACGAGGTCGAAAATGAGATAAAAGAAAGGGGACCCTCTCTCGAAGGTTTACTTTGAGTTATTATTAGAACTGTTAGATGTTCATTCCGGTCCGAAGGATTGACTCCAGTGGTTGAGGCAGTTTAAATCCCCCATCGGATGCATGCACATGCATAGAAGGCCAGAACGTTCTGCGCAGACCGTCTAAGCTGCACCAAGGTCATCTGTGTCCCATTATAACCCATATAACACAACAGCTCATTTCGAGTTAGTTAGGAACTCATCATCTAGCCGATATCTTAGAAATCGTCTTAAACTGTGAGCAGGTTCGCTTTTACCAAACATATTTACTAGTTTATTTCACACGTTGCAAGCTCTGCAGGGCTGACCCTATCGGATGGGACACCTTCTGTCCTTTAAACATTTGTTCCACGAGTTCTGATGTTGTGGAAGTTTTGATGCGTAAATCAATGCCATTTGATCCGTATTCTCCAAGTGAGAGATCATTCGGTGTTAGGACGCCATTTAATTCCACCTGTTTCGATACTTTCGACTCGTTCAAGAAAAACAATGTTTCGATTTAAAGCGCAATTATTGTGTCCCAGTCTATCGATCTTTAATCTGCGCAATGTTAAACGTGTGTTTAAAAAACAGGACAAGGATGGTTAGCACATTGGACTTCGAACTGACCTAAGGTTGGATATGATTGGAAGATGAGGACTAGAAAGACAGAAATAGCCATTCCAGTCTCCCTTTTCTTTGATGGCAATGCTCATTTGCCTAAACTACTAGCCACTACGCGGCTGCTGGCGGTGCTCGAGAGTGAGCCCCAAGGCAGAACGGGACAACTGAGCTCCGATAGCGATGGGTGAACGTTAATCAACGAATGCCAATATCCGCGAGGTAAACTGGCAAGACAGCAAGCCCGTGGCGTAGTGGGTTAGATTGTTGGACTGCAAATCAACAGGTCGTGAGTGTGAGCCTCGGGTAGCGCACCACCTGCGGTTGGGTATGACTGACTGATGAAGGCTAATGAGCCAGAAATGACCATTCTAGTCTCCCTTGTCTGTGTCCCAAATGTTCATCTGGCTATAGTACTAGGCACTGTGCGGCTGTCAGTGGAGCTCGAGAGTGAGCTCCAGGCAACAAGGGGATGAGTACGCGATCGGTGAGTGCCCTCTTGCCACGACCTGATCCCAATCTAGAGGACAAGGTCTTGGCCTCCTAACCGACAGGTAGCGCTTTTGAGCCTCCGGATTCCATACAGCCGGCTAAGGATGTCTTGTAAGCCTAAAACGACTTTTCCAGTCTTCCTTATTTTTTCGTCAATGCTGTTACAGAAGATAATTTCGTCCAATTGTTCTGTGGCCGCTGTGAAGAAGGTAGAACAAGTTACTTACTGCACTTTCCAGGTTCGTTTGTCGAAGGTAACGCTGGAGCAAATGAGGTGGTTGTTATCGAGGCACATGAAAGGCTAAAATAGAAGGGAAAAAATATTTTGTAACCTAGCAAAGAACCTGAAAGTTTGGATATGCGCAAACCTCAAAACTGTGTCCTTGAGTTATGCTCTTAGGAATAACCTCCAGAGGACTCTCATGCTCTTATTTTCGCTATACTGTTGCTTCCGACATAAGCCAAACTGTAAACTCACATGACGGCTTCTAAACCAGAAATGGTCATTCCAGTCTCCTTTGTTTTTTTCTGGCAATTACTCATCTGCCTCTACTTCTGTTAGCCGCTGTGCGGCTGCTGGCGGGGCTTGAGGGTGAGACCCAAGGCAGAATGGGCGGAGTCTGTTTCGTTCCCGATCGTTGAGCGTTCGTCAAGGAAGGTCAACACTTTAATGCCGTCTGACGCGCGGTAATCTGCAGTCCAGACGAATGCACGCATCTTCAAAACGATTTGCAATCGTTTTCGCTACTGCTCACCCGCAGCAATGTTTCTCGACACAGTAGACGCGATCTTCCATAAGCGTCGTCGTTGGAAAAGCGCACGCGTTCGGCGCGACCGATTTTCTTGCAAAACCGGCAAGCTGTCTTCTGGAGTCTACAGTCTGACTATCGGACGTGGTGCTGACCGCAACGGTAGCAGGACGGTAGTTGTGTTGAATGAACAGATGATTGCTGTTTATATGAAGACCCGGCAGTATTCACCAGAAAGACAGCCAATTCAGGTTCGAAGGATGATATCACTTCAGCATTTGACTGATTCAGCTGCTGAAGGTTTTGCCGTACGCATTCTTGATGACTGGCGATATCACAGACCTTCTCCTGAGACAAATCTCTCTTTGCTGATAACAGATATTCCCGCGCTTTTAAATCGCGCAAACAAATGATCAAACTGCTAAATGAGAATTGCCTACCTTTATCTAATTATATCTGTAGTCCTGTATGGCGAGTGTCAGATTCGTAATAAAATCAGCAGTACATTGATTGGATTCTTGACGCATCTGATAAAACCGATAGCGGCTCAGAACGTTGTTGCCTTTTCTGCCCCACGCTGCCTCGAGCTTTGTGAAGGCTGTTTGAAACCCGGTAACCTCGTGTAACTTAAGGGCGTCGAAGACGTGTACTGAGGACGCGAAACAGCACAAGTGAGGGGTTTTAGGGGACACAGCAGGGTATGTGGCAAAGCAGGAATGTCATAGGCATTTTTGAATCGCATGCCTCCATAGTTGTTTAGGTTGGTGTCTATTAACGGTTACGTGGCACCATCCAAGTGATTTGAGTTTCGGTATCATAGCCTTTGTTCTTCACTGATCGACTTGGGCAACGAACTCCATTCTACCAGGCTGTTTTATTTTGGCTTCTCTTGATTTCTTCTTAGCGTGCGATCGCATTATCGATCATCATCTTTCACGAAAGCCCAAGCCTCTAACCATTGAGACAAAGGCTCGTTTTCCTGTCGGTTTCGGTCGGGTAAATGTTTATGAGGGAAACCAGTCCACTGACAGGCTCGGACGATGTATGGGGCCTGGGAATGGGAATAGAAAGTGAGATCGACGGTTCAGCACATTTTCCTCACTATAAAACGCCTGACGCGCTTAAACCTATCACGGTGCGCTAAAAGCCCTGGCTTGGAAGATTGTCAACTGACGGTATAACTCAGACCACGTAGTCAGCTCAGTATGAGTTTGTCTGATTTGGTTAGCTGGCGAACTATGAGCCAGGTTACAATGGCTCCTTCGTACTGTGGCCTCTATGACACTCCCATTTCGTGTGATCCGAGCCAGATGTGGTGGCACGGTTAGGGTCAGCGCCGGTCGCGCCAGCCACATGCGCTCTCTCTCACCTACGGTCTCATTGATTTGGTCATGACACGGGGCCCGAATGGGAGAGGGGAGAAAGTGCGGTAGATGCATCGCAAGTCTACTCTCAGAATAACTGGAGAAGTTAGTGGTGTCAACTTCAATACCGTGATTTTGGTTCAGGTACGTAAACCACAAGCGTTGTCTGCCGATTTTGTGATTTCCCTACGGGTAATGCAGCTCTTTTTACTGACAGCAAATCTTCGCCATGTTTTATGCCAAAATAAAATAAATTGTACATCTAGCATGCGACAGCTCATCCAATTGAGCGGGTAAATAAGCGCGTACCAAAGGATACAATTTATAAAATTAATACCATGACTACCTGAGTGAGGGAACGCTGTGAGGAGGGCTCGTATATGGTCAACGCTTATGTGGCTTACCTTGAAAAGTGTTCACGTGTACTGATTGATCGTTTAAACTTATACCAATTTCTTCGATAAGTTTCTGCCTGTTAAGTGATTCGTCCAAGACGTGTTACCCGTTTGTTTTTGGTTGTTTACGGTTGTAATATTGACTTGATGGGTGACTGTGTGGAGTTAGTAGAGATTAACGCTCATGGAGTTGGGTTTTAGAAGGTTCTATCTCGCACAGACAATCCCCGACGTAAAGTATCCAAGAATAATAAATTGAAATTCCAATCCAGTACTACGGCCTATGTTACTACGTCCGAGAATGTCAGTGAGCTCCACAGCCTTGACTCGGTGGTGTAAATCGAGATGTTGTAAGGGACAAACTTTTCTCGAATCTGGCACTCAAAGTCGGTCAGTGCGGATTGAATCCCGGAGTCAGACACCAGGGAACAAAAATCCCAGGGCTTAACTCTTCTTTTACGCTCTATCACAGTGGTTCCTCTGATTTACACAGCATAGCGATCGACCACGTGAAACAGGTGAATCAAACATTTCTTAGTACCAAAAATACAGTTCCCTGATTAATTACGCACCAGGCCCAGGACTTCTGTCGTATAAGATGCTTCACCAAAATCATTGCTCGAAACGTCAGACCCCCAATATTCCTTCCAAATCCCATGCTTCTCTGTATTTTGACATGCCATCAAGGGAACCGTATTTTTGGTGCTAATAAAACTCACATGACGGCTACTAAAGCAGAAGTGGCCATTCCAATCTCTTTTGTCTTTGCCGGCAATATTAATCTGTCTCTACTACTGTAAGCCGCTTTGCGGCTGCTGGCGGGGCTTGAGGGTGAGACCCAAGGCAGAATGGGCGGAGTCTGTTTTGTTCCCGATCGTTGAGCGTTCGTCAAGGAAGGTCAACACTTTAATGCCATCTGACGCGCGGTAATCTGCAGTCCAGACGAATGCACGCATCTTCAAAACGATTTGCAATCGTTTCGCTACTGCTCACCCGCAGCAATGTTTCTCGACACAGTAGACGCGATCTTCCATAAGCGTCGTCGTTGGAAAAGCGCACGCGTTCGGCGTGACCGATTTTCTTGCAAAACCGGCAAGCTGTCTTCTGGAGTCTACAGTCTGACTATCGGACGTGGTGCTGACCGCAACGGTAGCAGGACGGTAGTTGTGTTGAATGAACAGATGATTGCTGTTTATATGAAGGCCCGGCAGTATTCACCAGAAAGACAGCCAATTCAGGTTCGAAGGATGATATCACTTCAGCATTTGACTGATTCAGCTGCTGAAGGTTTTGCCGTACGCATTCTTGATGACTGGCGATATCACAGACCTTCTCCTGAGACAAATCTCTCTTTGCTGATAACAGATATTCCCGCGCTTTTAAATCGCGCAAACAAATGATAAACTGCTCAATGAGAATTGCCTGCCTTTATCTAATTATATCTGTAGTCCTGTATGGCGAGTGTCAGATTCGTAATAAAATCAGCAGTACATTGATTGGATTCTTGACGCATCTGATAAAACCGATAGCGGCTCAGAACGTTGTTGCCTTTTCTGCCCCACGCTGCCTCGAGCTTTGTGAATGCTGTTTGAAAATTGGTAACTTCTTGTAACTTAAGAGCGTCAAAGACGTGTACTGAATACGCGAAACAGCACAAGTGAGGAGTTTAAGGGGAGACAGCAGGGTATGTTGCAAAGCAGGAATTTCACAGGCATTTTTGAATCGCATGCCTCTATAGCTGTTTAGGTTGGTTTCTATTAACGGTTACGTGGCACCATCCAAGTGATTTGAGCTTCGGTATCATAGCCTTTGTTCTTCACTGATCGACTTGGGCAGCGAACTCCATTCTACCAGGCTGTTTTATTTTGGCTTCTCTTGATTTCTTCTTAGCGAGCGATCGCATTATCGATCATCATCTTTCACGAAAGCCCAAGCCTCTAACCATTGAGACAAAGGCTCGTTTTCCTGTCGGTTTCGGTCGGGTAAATGTTTATGAAGGAAACCAGTCCACTGACAGGCTTGGACGATGTATGGGGCCTGGGAATGGGAATAGAAAGTGAGATCGACGGTTCAGCACATTTTCCTCACTATAAAACGCCTGACGCGCTTGAACCTATCACGGTGCGCTAAAAGCCCTGGCTTGGAAGATTGTCAACTGACGGTATAACTCAGACCGCGTAGTCAGCTCAGTATGTGTTTGTCTGATTTGGTTAGCTGGCGAACTATGAGCCAGGTTACAATGGCTCCTTCGTACTGTGGCCTCTATGACACTCCCATTTCGTGTGATCCTAGCCAGGTGTGGTGGCACGGTTAGGGTCAGCGCCGGTCGCGCCAGCCACATGCGCTCTCTCTCACCTCCGGTCTCATTGATTTGGTCATGACATGGGACCCAAACGGGAGAGGGAGAAAGTGCGGTAGATGCATCGCAAGTCTACTCTCAGAATAACTGGAGAAGTTAGTGGTGTCAACTTCAATACCGTGATTTTGGTTCAGGTACGTAAACCACAAGCGTTGTCTGCCGATTTTGTGATTTCCCTACGGGTAATGCAGCTCTTTTTACTGACAGCAAATCTTCGCCATGTTTTATGCCAAAATAAAATAAATTGTACATCTAGCATGCGACAGCTCATCCAATTGAGCGGGTAAATAAGCGCGTACCAAAGGATACAATTTATAAAATTAATACCATGACTACCTGAGTGAGGGAACGCTGTGAGGAGGGCTCGTATATGGTCAACACTTATGTGGCTTACCTTGAAAAGTGTTCACGTGTACTTATTGATCGTTCAAACTTATACCAATTTCTTCGATAAGTTTCTGCCTGTTAAGTGATTCGTCCAAGACGTGTTACCCGTTTGTTTTTGGTTGTTTACGGTTGTAATATTGATTTGATGGGTGACTGTGTGGAGTTAGTAGAGATTAACGCTCATGGAGTTGGGTTTTAGAAGGTTCGATCTCGCACAGACAATCCCAGACGTAAAGTATCCAAGAATAATAAATTGAAATTCCAATCCAGTACTACGGCCTATGTTACTACGTCCGAGAATGTCAGTGAGCTCCACAGCCTTGACTCGGTGGTGTAAATCGAGATGTTGTAAGGGACAAACTTTTCTCGAATCTGGCACTCAAAGTCGGTCAGTGCGGATTGAATCCCGGAGTCAGACACCAGGGAACAAAAATCCCAGGGCTTAACTCTTCTTTTACGCTCTATCACAGTGGTTCCTCTGATTTACACAGCATAGCGATCGACCACGTGAAACAGGTGAATCAAACATTTTCTTAGTACCAAAAATACAGTTCCCTGATTAATTACGCACCAGGCCCAGGACTTCTGTCGTATAAGATGCTTCACCAAAATCATTGCTCGAAACGTCAGACCCCCAATATTCCTTCCAAATCCCATGCTTCTCTGTATTTTGACATGCCATCAAGGGAACCGTATTTTTGGTGCTAATAAAACTCACATGACGGCTACTAAAGCAGAAGTGGCCATTCCAATCTCTTTTGTCTTTGCCGGCAATATTAATCTGTCTCTACTACTGTTAGCCGCTTTGCGGCTGCTGGCGTGGCTCGAGGGTGAGACCCAAGGCAGAACGGGCGGAGTGAGTTCCGTTAACGATCGCTGAGCTTTCGACAATGAAGGTAAACACTGTAATGCCGTCTGACGTGCGGTCATCTGCAGTCCAGACCAAAGGACGCATCACAGAAATTTAGTTCACGATGGTTGGCCATTTTATTGTGGCACCGGCACATCTTGAAGACATGGCATCCGCAGCCGTCAGCTCTTCAAAACGATTTGCAATCGTTTCTCTCCTGTTCACCCGCAGGAATGTTTCTCAATTTAAAAACTGCAGTACATACTCAGGCCGAGTTTCACTGCTGGAGAGCTATAGATGCTTTTCGCTTACTGTGAATGCACCATTTTGAGAGCAAATGAGTGATCACAGCAGGTCAATTTATTACATTTTCGACAGTTGATCGACCATGATATTCAGAGGTTTTTTTTACTGCAAATATCGATGCAAATGTTCAGTATTTTTAATTTTAGTTTTTCGTCTCAGACAGACATTTCGTGAGCTTTTAACCCGTCCAGACCACTATGTCTGGGGTGAATTTGGGGAAAAACCCGCCACTCCATCCTCCACTTAATCGCCATCCAAAGGCGTGCTTCTCTCAAAAATATCTGGATACAAATGCTTACCTTTGAAGTCACTGGCTCAGCCGTTGAGACGTGCCACGTCAAGGTGTACTGAGTGGCGTTGGCGTCAAGCATGAGGTCATCATTGGGGGAATTTTCATCCTTGACAAATTTTGCGGTGTCTGTTCATGTATAGAGCGTAAAATGTGTGAAAAACTTTACTGATACTAATGTAAATGCGTTCCATGAAAATCTGCTTCTACACCAGGATGGTTTAAGCCAATATAATTTTAAGCAGTCATGCCAAAACCGTGCATCATTTGACCAAAATTGTGTTATGCAAATTACTGGCATCAGTCAGTAAGCAGAGCCCACTGTGCTTCAACGCCGGAGTAAAGTGGTTAAGCAGTTGTAGTCCTAAGGTGCGTTTCACGATAACCGAGAGACTAGAAACATTTTCGGGGATTTTTTGCCAATTTTGCTTGTTTGTCAGTGGAAGATGGGTTAAAAGGTGAAAATTGTCCAGGTTGATTGGCCCAAAACAAATGTAAGTAAGCAGCGGTTTATTTGGAAGAGCTTACCGACATAGGATATGGACATAGACAGAAGTAATGACAACGAAAGCGGAAATGAATTGTAGAACCCTTATATTACTTTCGAATGTTGTAGCCTCAAATGAGTCGGGCATGTACTTTTCGGCCGTGCCCCATACTCGAAATGTCTTGTGCGTGACATCTAACACCAGCACATTTTTCGTTTTTCTGCTGGGATTTTAACGGGGGCAGTCTGTACGACACAGGACATTGTCTTGGCCACCACACAGATGCAGCGCAAGTCTATTACAACCATGAATAACATTCAGTGCAAGTCACCGTCCCTGTGAAACCTTTCTCTGGCGCAAACGGTGGACCTCGTCGAAACCGACGGTCCATCTGTGAAATAAGAAACTTATTTTAGAATGATAGGATTTTTATGTGTACCTTAAGTTGAGCAGAACTTCCAGGGCAGACTCGCGCTAAAACTGCCGTTCCAGATTAAAAGCATGACACAAAAAGTTTGTTGCATCAGGAGAGACAGGTGCATTTTAAATTACCCTGCCAGACGACGAAGTAGTTTGCGGCTATCCAGGAGCGCCCAACCTCAACTGAACAGTAGATTGCCTCGAAGTTTTTATCCGAGTGGCGCAGGTTATACGTCACTGTGACTGCACCTAGAGAAAAAGTGCGCAGGAAGAGATTAACGATCTTTCTGCAAAACGTTTCATCAGGCTCTAAATCCCGCGAAGCAGTAAACCGCCCCACAATGAAAACCAAATGAAAAAAACATTTTTCTTAGTTCTAACAAGTAGGGACAGTTTTTGTCCTCTTAATGGAGTATATGCACAATTTGTATTCGCACATGCACACGAATATTTGCATTGTCAGCTAAACAATCGTTGCTGGGTTGCTGAAAAACCGCAGACATTGCGCGGTTCATCCGCGTTCATTGCTCGTCTGCCAGTCGTTTTGCGGCTGCTGGTGGGGCCCCAAGGCAAAACGGAACGATAGAATTCCGTTAGCGAGTGTGAGCATTCGTCAACGACGTACGCACACTGTTCAATCGTACTCCTTTAACCTTATGTTAGTACAGCTTCGCAAAGTTGATGAATATCCTTCCAGAAAATGGTAACGGTGACGAGAACATGCTCCACAGATCTCCTTTAATTTTACTCAGCATTTTGAAAATTATCTATCTACAAATGTTGAATGACCCCAAACAACGCTTGCTTCTTATTGTCTTGGGACGCCTAAATTTTGTTTATTCGTTAGGTTTCCACCTGTCTTTTCTTGTGAGTTGCCTAATAGAGGCTTTAATTTATTTTTTTCTTACCAAACATTTATATCTAGCGATCGCAAAAACGTTCATTTCAATCGCCTGGGCATAAGGATTCCAAAGTATCTTAAAATTCTTTGGTTAACTTCAATTTCTTGCAAATAAATTCCTTTTCGATCGACTTACTTGAGTCGAATGACGCAGCTTGCCTCCAAGTTCCTCCATCCGTGCACTGAATCTTTTAGTTATCAAAGAAAAATGACAATAAACTTTCTTTTTTGATATTTCCTAAGTGGTTCAAAAAACATCAGTAGATAGTTGTTTTTTGCCCACTGGACCTTTCATTTAAAAATGTTTACAAATTCCCCTGATTTGGCTCACTGAACTTTGCAATGATCTAGCAAATGTTTAGAACTCTATCCCAGCGTAAATTTGGTTTACCAACTTTAGACTAAAGATATCAGTTTCTAAACTTCATTCGCAATTTTTCCTGCCAAATTATTATTCTCTATATACTTTGTTTGTTTTAGAACCAAGATGATCCAGGATAGAGGTTAGAATCTGGCGCAGTCTTACGTTGCAGTCAACCATCTTTACCAATGTTTGGAAAAATAGGTCAAGTGGATATCGTGTAAGGCGAAGCTACAGTGCGTTTTAAGAGTACACACTGCTGCAAAGTAGATGTAGATTGTTTGTCCCCCTCTATATGTGTCAGAAAAATTTGAAGAAATGAGCATAGGTGTAGTCGATACTGTTATAACCACTAGTCCGAAGTGCATTTCGCAGTATGTTTTTGTGCAGACGTCTCTTTCTTTAGAAGCAACGAAAATTTTTCCAACTTTTGCCCCATGTCAGTTGCAATTTAAGCCACCTGACTTCCATTATGCTCTGGTTTATAGAAAACAACATTTTACATTAGTATTTGCAAAGTCATATGCACTACGTTCCAATTGGTAGATTCAACGACACACTCAATATCATTAAATTCCGAAAAACCTTTTCTGTCTTCAGTGGGTCATGCACTCCGATTAATTATGCTTTAATCGGCACATTGAGTTAGACGCCGTGTACAAAAATCTCCGGGAAAAATGGAAGAGCCCACAAAAAATCAATAAAGCGACCGCTTATTAGCACGAACAGGAAATGGGTATCGATTGTGAAGCACGTTTAAAATTTTAACTGTGTTTTTGCACATTTACTCCAGTCTGACGATGAACTGGGGAAACAGCGTCGAAAATTTACTCATAACATTCCCTATATTTGTACCAAAAAACCTATATCTGCCTTCTAATTATATTTCGTGGGATGTCGGCCTTCCAATTCCTACGCCTTTATATGCATATACAAGGGGAAATAGGAGAGGGAATGGCATGTTTACGTTGCTTCAAGGATGTTTGGGATTGAATCTGCCTTCGTTTGATCAAAAATAACCATGACCACCATCTAGGAGCAGAAACGGTAACACTTCTCAGATGGTCCCCAATCGGGTTTTATCACCTGTGTTGCAAGCATTTCACCAAACAGAAGCTTGTTCGTGTCTAACTATCTATAATATATGGTGGCACGCCCAGGGGCGGCTCCGGCCGCGCCAGCCACCTGCGCCCTCTCCCATCTCCGGTCTTCTTTACTCTGTCTTGACACCGGGCTCAGGTGGAGGAGGAAGAGTGAGTGCGGTAGCTGCAGCGCAAGGCTACTATCACTTAAAACTAATTCATGCGCAAGTCACCGTCCCTGCACCACCTGGTGTGAAGCATACGGTGGACCTCGTCGAAATCGACGGTCGAACTGCCACCATAATGTTGGTTCACTGCAGATGGAGTGTTTGCTCAACCAGCAGTGGGTGCAGACTGTTCCATCAACGGCCCCGAGCAAACAAGCTGCGGATGGATGGCGGACTACCTATTACCATACCAAACTCCGTCAAATTACAATAGCCAAAGTTTGGACAACAGGAACTGATAGACTGTGGACCATCGGCACTGTTGGCCAGCGTATGCCTGTGGTTAACCTACCAGAAGGTAGTCAAAGATATGACTGACTGAAGGAAGGCAGAGTATGCCCAATGACAGTCCTGTATCAGTCTGTTACTATCATCCGTAGTCTCGACCTAGCTTGGTTGATTTCGAGCTAATAGGTGGTTCCCCATTTGTGGCCTCTTTCATCCATTCTGAGCTTGCTCCCCTTCAGAGAGCTAATGGACGGGTGTGTGCCTATTTCTTCAGATATAACATATAATTATACCATATATACAGTAGGTTTGCAATCTCATTTAATGTAAACCAAAATTCTGAAAAAATAAATTGTTTCTAATAGATAACTTACGTCAGATTGTAATATTAATTAGCGTGCAGCTTAATCCAAAAATAATTTAGTCATGCCAGGACGTCGGCTTTTGAAGCAGCTTCTTTCTGGCCGGCGGCAACAACAGCGCTCTGTATAAATGACTAATTAATCGGTATAATTTTTCTAATTGATTTTCGTGGTCCTTACATCCACAAATGGTTGCCTCTCGGATGATGCGTACGACATAGTGAGACACCTCAACTCCTATGAATATGAATCGTCTCCCCCATGTCCGCTTCTACCGACCTTCGTCATCATCGAAAAATAAAACTTGTAGGTTCTAAAAATAACACGAGTCGCGTGTACCCACGGCCTTTTTGAAGAGTCACTTCTTTTCCCTTATTCGAGCATAGGGTGTATAATATATCACCTTTGCATACGTAATATATATTTCATATTCCAACGCTGACGTACCCTTCGCGTTCCTCGTTGGTTTTAGGATGGTCAAAGAAAGCGTAGTGGTCTCTTTGGTCACACAGTTAACAATCTGTGCATCCACATCAAAGAAACCTGCAATTGGCAAAGGTATTAGCAAAGGCTTGTGCGGTTTTAGGGATTCAAAACAAAACTGTTGTGGGCAACAGTGTCAGAAAAAAAACGCAAACAAAAAATGCTATTCCATTTGTTAGCAACGTATGTTTAAACTTGATATTTTTAATTATCACATTTCTGAAAAAGTGTAGGTTCAGTCTTTGGTCTGTTTTCCTGGGAACTGACTAGCCACTCATATTCCAGTGCCGAATATATATATATATATGAAATTGAACCAACAAAGACAAGGGAGACCGGAATTGCCATTTTTGACTAATTAGCCGTCATCAGCCAGTCATACCCAATCCAAAGTGTGGCACACCTGGGATTCGAACCCGCGACCTTTGGTATTTGAGTCGAACGCTCTACCATTGAGCCCCGGGCTCGTTGTTTTGTCGGTTGTGATCGGGAATATGATGATAGTGTGGGGCTCACCGATCTGCTTAAGGAACATGTATGTTCCGTTTACCGATTATAAGTACCTTATATGCCTTGTGCAGTGAGGTATATACACAGGTCAAACAAGCGGGTGACACTCACTGATGTGGTTACGATGTCACTCGATCCCATTCTGTCCGCCCTCCTGCCAGCTAGCTACTGGCAATAAACGAACGTTGTTTCATAGGACACATGCCACATATAATGCACAGGTATGTTGCTAAGGGTGCAACACGTAAGACGCAGACAACAGTTTCATGGACAGAATGGGATCGAGTGAGATCCTAACCAAATCAGTGAGCGTCACGCACTTGTTTGAAACAGTTGTCTGCGTCTTGCCTTTTGCACCCTTAGCAACATACCTGTGCATTATATGTTGCATGTGTCCTATGACACAACGTTCGTTTATCGCCAGTAGCTGGTGGGTGGGCGGACAGAATGGGATCGAGTGAGATCGTAACCACATCAGTGAGTGTCACGCGCTTGTTTGACTTATATATATATATATATAAATATATATATATGGTTTAAATGTATTGAATCGAAATAATTTATAATTTTTATTTTTTGGGTTTTTTTGTCTTTATCTTTATCTGAATCTGCAGAAACGGACGCTTAACACCTCAGCAAGAGGTTATTTAGAGGTAATCAGATTTTTCTGTTGTAAACGCGCTTGGCAGATTTAACTGTTGCATCCACGTTAGTCATTTCTGACACAGACGAATTATGTTCCCCAGGGGTCATAAACGCCCAGCGAAAATTTTCCAGGTCTTTCAAGCAAACATCTGCCTGAATAATACTGATAAACTCAGCACCAGGCAATATATTTGCAGCAGCATGCTGGTTTTTTAAAGTGAAGCTTCCATCTGTGTGATAAAATATCCTCCAGAGAAACAGACTAAAGAAGCTTCTGATGTAGAAAATTCTAAATCTTGAATCCAATTTTAAAGAATATATCCTCAAAGGGGGCTGCATAAAACCGTCTTTCTCTTGCTTGTTAATCAGTTATCGAGCCTTTTGGAATCTCGCGCACAAAGCAAGGACACATTTTGTTTAAAGCAAAGGTGGCTGCTTCGCACATATTTTGAAGCCAAAGCTGTGTTTTCGTTATTGCGTCCGTTCTGCGGACAAGGTGTGATGCATTTTATTCGAAGCTTTGGGATTTAACCCCTAACTAGTTGATGTTTCAAATTTACCGAATGATATTTTACACTTGAATGTGTACTTAAAACCTGTGGCCAGACTTTCGGTTTTCAGGATGAACTTTAGTGCAATCTTCCAGACTTGAATTTATACGTGTTTGGCCATGCCTATCAAAATTCCGCACACAAGTAGAAAGCTGAAGAATTTCATTCCACAGACAAACACATGACATTTCGACCGTTGCAATCCGACGATGTCCACCGTGTGCTACACGGCATGCTGGTCCATGGACGGTGACCTGCGCATGGATTAGTCTTAAATGGTTTTAGAATTGCGCTGCAGCTACCGCACTTTCTCTTTTCTCATCCACCTGAGCACGGTGTCATAAGTGAGTCAAGAAGACTGGAGACGGGAGAGGGCGCAGGTGGCTGGCACGGCCGGAGCCGTCCCTGGGCGTGCCACCACACATACATACACACCTATAGTAAATGCTCTGACATACCCGAACCACAGATACCAGCATAAAAGATTCCGGTCTAATACATGGGTTCCACTTGAAGCCCCATTCCACATTACAACACATTATTATTATGAGCTATTATGAGCTCAAAACTGGGAAGTTTTTTGGCAACATACGGTTATGTAAGCTGCCTTTGCCACTACTAACCGCGAGATTTTGTAAAATGGGTATTGTACGAATAGGAATTTTAAGGGTGGGACCTCACCGTGGCCAAGCAGCGAAATGTGTGCAAGAAAACATAAAAGTAAATAGATTTCCGTCAATTATATTCTGCCTGGCCTATATGTGGCAATGAAATTGAGCGTGAGAGTATAAAAATAAATAAAAAACAACACTCAATGAATAAAACGTATTTGAATAGCATTTCGTTGCATTTTGTTATATGAATGCAGCAGGTAACACACAGAGCGTAACATCCCGTCGCTATGTAATAATAAACGAAATCAGACCTTCAAAAACAGATATAGTATTTCGCTATGTATATTAAACGCAGGGGCTTGCAAAACCGTTCTCTACCGGTTTTGTTTTAAAAACAAAGCTGTGTAGTGACTAGCGCACCTGTGGTAAGGTCTCACCGGTTGCCTATAAAACATTTTGTTAGCTTTAGAAGCATCCCGGCTGTTGCTACCAGGCTAGACAACATCTCGCTCGAAGAAGTAGTTCATGCTGTAAAAATGAAGAACCAGGAGGACCGAGTGATTTCAAGGCCTATGGAGCGGTCACACAGCAAAGTTAACTCAGCCGCTGAAAAGTGGTGCCACTGATTAGAATGGCTGCTTCACACTCAACTAACATTGTCAGCCGGCCACATCGAAAGCGCAGAATTGAAATAAGCTAAAACGTCCGGCCTAATGACCAACTGATATTGGGTTCTAATATTGGAACCATCCAGTCCAGATTCAGAGTGTGTGCAGTCAACGGCTGTAGGTTAGATTTAAAAGTTCCTCCATAGTCTTATGTGGTTATAATATTGCATCACTGGTTCCTGATCGCAACAGAGCGAAACTTTATAAGAAATACGAAATTGAAAAGAGATGTGTCAAGTTTATATGGTTAGGGCATTAACACTTGTATGTGTCAAAACATAGTTTAAAAGTAAATGCAGACTTTTTTAGAAATACATTACCAATTTATTAGCCTAAGCTTCTCTTAGCTCTTTGATTTTTGTGATTTTATTCAAGCCATGAAATCTTACTTTTAACGTTGAAGAGGTTCCCATGTCTAAATATGCTTCCCACGTGTGTTTTTTTGCCATCCTTGGAAATGAAGTTAATCTGCTTGACCCCTTTAATTTCCGGAATTTGTAGAGTCAGCCAGCAGAAGTCGGATTCTAAATAACGGTCAGAAATGTAAGGCAAAGATTAATTATCTAAATTAGGGACGAAGGCCTAAGAATATCACTTGCGTTTTTCACACCTCCTGTTTCGACTGAGGATTTCAAATAAATCAGGAAAATGAACAAAAATTCTGCCCCCAGGGGTTATGAAATTTACGAAAATAAGGCAATCTCTGGAGGATGATTTAATAATCTGACGTTTTACACTCGTATGTATGTGGTAAATTGGTGCTCACTGTTCGGTTGCGGCACTCACTCGTTCCGCTTTGCCTTGATTCTCACTCTTCTGCCTATACTCTAGCTACTGTGTATCTGCTGGCGGGGCTTGAGATGGAGTCCCAAAGC
Source organism: Schistocephalus solidus (assembly GCA_017591395.1). Lineage (NCBI taxonomy): Eukaryota > Metazoa > Platyhelminthes > Cestoda > Diphyllobothriidea > Diphyllobothriidae > Schistocephalus > Schistocephalus solidus. The sequence continues at coordinate 344,202 of WEDG01002568.1, forward strand.
AGAACTGGACAAGTTCATCCCGTAACCGATAGGTGAGCGTCCATTCACGAATATATATATATATATTAGAAGTCGAAGAGATTTTTGGGACAAAACAGGAAACGTTTTAGTAAGTTTTTGACGCTGTTTACCCAGGTCGTTGGCAGACTAGAGTAAATGTGCAAACATAATTTAAATTTCAAAAACGCCTAGCAATCGATACTCATGTCACATTTGCGTGAATAAGCGGCCGATGTGTTTGTCAGTCTTCATTTATTCGCTGTCGTCTCTTCAATTTTTACTTGAGATTTTATACACCTCCTCTAATTTAATGTGCTGATTGATGCATGATTGATGGGAGTGCATGGCCTCAAAAAACGCTCGGCCTTTCTTGGAGGTGCATGCTCCGACGGTACGAGCTCTGTCCGAGGCGAAATTGCGCCCTATGTCGAGGGTGGCTATAGTGGCCATAAGGCTCCCTTGGCCGAAGACGAACTGAGCATGCGTGTTCACACCCGCCACATCGCACTACAGCGACAAAGCAAAAACCTAGCTAACTGTCACATACCTACTACCTACCCTGCCTCCCTCTACCCATGATAGCACGGGACTTTATCCCCTGAACTTTGAACTCCCTCAACCCTCTACACCATACTTTCTGTTTATTGGATGTTTAAACTTGTGTTACTCTATCCCTCCCTTATACTACTGTAAAGGCCTGATGATGAAAAAGCGAAAGCGTACTTTGGCCAAACTTGACTTCTTAAATGCTTGCATGGGCCTGATATTGTTTTCAAGGGGTGACGTTTTCATCGCAGATAGTCAGAAAAATTACTCTCCCCGAAACCGAACTGCAGACCGCATTGTAGGCCACGAGCCTGGCAACCCTCTAACACAACATAACGTGAGTGGGTAGACGTCAAGCATGCATTCCGTGTCATCTATCAAGTGCCGACGAGACGCTCAATTTCCTGCGTCAGCAGATACTTGCAACGTCAGAGGCAGTGACCATACGGTTACCCAATCGAAAGTTGTGCCCCGCTGGTCCAATATGAACTCAGCCACGTCACATAGGCATAGCTAAGGGAAGGGTATCTCCTTTCCCTTTAGCCCTCCCTAAGCCAATGACAGAAGTGGACTATAATCCCTGACCTCTGAACGCCCTCAACCCCCTCCCCATACTTACTGTTTATTGGATGTTCAAACATTTGTCGCTCCACCCTCCCTTACATTTCTGTAAAGGCCTGGTGATAAATAGTCGAAGGCGTACGTTTGCCGATGTTGACTTCGTTACTGCTTGCTGATTTGCGTGCATTCACCCTGTCTGTGTTCCCATCCTTTGATTTGGGAGCTTTCAAACGGTCGACTATCCTGCTTCGATACGCCCATCTGCTCACCTTTTACGAGACCTTTGGCATTCTTCAGTTTTATAGTTATGCTACTACGTAATTACTTACCCTACTGAAATCACGCTAAAGGCCATTCCTTTGTTTCACCCGTATTCTGCTGCTCATCAGTGGGTCACTCAGCGCCCATGTGCCGCACTAGCTCACTGACCGGCTCGGACGGTGTGGGAGTGTATTTGTGTGGAGTAGGAGACTAGTGGCGCATCCCAAAACCAAGCAGTGAGTTTCCATTCACCAATATATATATATGTTAGAAGGCGAATATATTTTTGGAGTGCATGGCCTCAAAAAACGCTCGGCCTTTCTTGCAGGTCCATGCTCCGACGAAACGAGCACTGTCCGAGGCGAAATTTTGCCCTATATCGAGGGTGCGCATGGCCACTTGGGACAGATTATCACGCCTCTTGACCACAAGGTGATGTTCATGAATGCATGTTGAGGTAGATTTTCCCGTTTAGCAACAATATACGAAATCGAAGGCATCACGCGGGATCTTGTAGACGACTTCTTTCTCACCAAGTTAGTCAACCCTATTTGAAGGATGTACATCGTCAGTTTGTGTGCCAATTGTTTTTGCTATTTCCGCAAGTGTCTTTCAACGAGTTTAGACACACCACTAATATAAGGAAGGATTAGCCATGTATTTTGTTTTAGGCGCCTGAGTAGAACCACACAGTTCCTTTTTGAGTTTTTTCGCTTCAGGCATCGATGAACAAAACCTTTGGGGTAACCATTTTGTGAAAATAATTAACACAGGTTATTTAGATCGGCTAGGGAGCTTTCCTCGTCAGATCAATATGTTTTTGCTCAGTGTAGCAAACTGGGGACGGCACTCCTCTTGTGAGAGATCGGGCTGTTGCTCTCATAGCGTAGAATTACTTCCGCATATGTTTATTTGCACGCAAGTACCTAAATTGTACGGCTTACGAAAGATCTACAAAGATGGCACACCCGCTCGTCCCATCCTAGATATGCGGAACTCACCATTCCATGCGATAGCAAAATGTTTAGCGGACAAACTTAAGCCTATACAGGATCAGCTAGCGCCACATAGCTGCCGAGCTACCTTTGAGTTCGTTGAAGGCGTGAAAAACCTCGACCTGAACGGCATGACTATGTTTTCACTGGATGCCTCGTCTCTTTTGACGAATGTGCCAGTCACGGAGACAGTCAACTACATCTGTGAATTCATACTTACAGTCAACAATATAAAGGAATACCGGTGAATGCGCTCAAGGAACTGTTATTAAAATTTACCTTGAACGTGCAGTTCCTATTTAAGAACAAGTTGTACAGACAGGTAGACGGAATAGCTATGGGCTAACCCCTTGGCCCACTTCTGGCGAATATATTAATGGGCAAGTTGGAAACTTTACAGCTTCGTCCACAGATAAATCGTCTAAAATACTATGGGCGCTACGTGGATGATAACTTTGCGGTTGCATCTGAACGAACAGACATTTCAGCTGTAATGAATACCATAAATCAGGCGCACCCGGCAATCAAATTTACACTGGAAGAGGGACAATCCGGGTCGCTCCCTTTCCTGGACGTGCTTCTGAATAGAAGGCCTGGCGGGAGTATTCGACGTAGTGTCTATCGTAAGAAGACATGGTCCGGAAAATACACCCACTTTGGGAGTTTTGTACCGCAGAACTTTAAGCGTAAGTTAGTGCACGGTCTGACAAACGGCGAAAAGGATCTGCTCCACCGATAGCATTGACCAAGAGCTTAAGGTTGAAGAAAGCACTTTTCGACAGAATGCTAAGCTTATGACCGAAAGACCACCAAAGCTGCAGTTGCTAACGGCAAACAAGAAACAACTATTCATCAGGGTCCTATTTCAAGGGGACGCAGCAAGTGAACTCCTACAAGGCGCCTAAGCCAAGCTGCGTCAAGCACCCTTCCAGCAGCTGACGCCCATGTACTGTTCTTGACTACTCCCATCTTCTATGGAAGGGGCAAGGAAAAACTGCGAGCCCAGACCACCTCAATGCGCATTTATTCTTTCACCTGCTCCTTTGGGGCAGAATATATTGGTCACAGGAGTCGGCGTTTGTCCAAAAGAGTACGAGAACACCTTCCAGTATGGTTAGGAAAGGGGCAGATGAGAAAACATAAACAACTCTATCCTCGCGCATCGCGTCACCACCATTCCTCTGATCATGATCAGAAAACGGACAGCCATTTTGTTTCTTTCCCCCTCCCTCCCCCTTCCACCCTGACAACCGTACAATTTGTCCTACTTACCCGCATATTTGACTTAGTTACAGAGTGATATTAATGTAAAGGCCTGATGAGAATTAATCGAAAGCTAACGTATGCTCGCCAAATAATCTTTTGAATTTTTCAATGGGGATTTTCGCTACTGTAACTGGATGTGTGTAATTTTCCGTCAGTCGTTCGCTGTACGAGAACATCCGGAAATGGGAGTTTAACGTCAAATTATTTCTCAAGTGTGAATTTTTTCACCGGAATGGTTGGGTTGATGGTGTTGTGGAGTGTTTATAGTTAGTCCTTTCTAACGACAACAAATCTGTCGTCTACATATCCTACCCACAAATGAAAGTTAATTAATGGAAGAGCCATAGATTCAAATTTCTGCATTGTCACTTCGATAAGAAAACCAGATATAGATGATCCCATGGGAGTTCCTTTTAGTTGTTGATAGTATTTGTGATCAATTGAAAAAATTGGTTTCCAAGCTAAGGTCTACGAGTTCAAGAAAGGCAGCTAGGGATCATCCGTGTCAAAAGACTCTAGGACTTTATCCGTTTATTGCCGTGCTAAATCAAGCGGTATAGATATGAACAAGATGGACATCAAAGGAGACCATTATCTCATCAACAGTCACTCCTATCTACTGGTGCGTTCATAAGACTGCGAGTAAAATTTATGACCTTGAAAAATTAACCTTACCGCAAATTACTGGACATGGAAACTCAGGGTCTCCTGTTTCCTCGGAACGGCAACTTCCATCCTCAATCAACCAGTTCTTATAAACATTTGGCATCCTTACTACCTGGAGGGGAAATTAAGGGTGATTAAGTAGTGAGGAGGTGAGTTTAAAATTATTGGTGAACGGCAAGTGACAGCTGACATTTTAAAAAGGTCCATTTATTCACAGGCGAAAAGAGGATTCAGAGAGCGAAAGGGTCAACTTCTAATATTCATCAGAAAATCGAAGACTTGACGGTATACAGTCAGTTTTCTTCTGCAAACTGATGAGGTGTGAACCCTAAGTCAGCATTAGTGGTGTGTTTAGCAGAACTTTAGAAAGGTCTACTTAGCTAGTAAGCAAATTGGCGAATGAACACCCGCGGTGGCCACAGACGGTACGGCAGGATTGTTGACACATAGGGCGCGGGAAAACGTTGATATTGGAGATAAGATAGAACTAATGAAAAGGGCGAATTGGCGGCTGAGCGCGGAAGATACAAATCAAACAGTACTAACAAAAGTGTGCCGAAATCACAAAAAGATCACAAGGAGTAGGTCGCTTTGCGAACATAAAAGCAACATCATAACACTGATATCAGAAAAGCACCTACTGCTGTCATGACGATGAGTAATGTAAAACCACCACCGTCCTTACCGTTAGGAGAAACCAAGATGTTTTTTAAGTACTCCATAAGGATATCGTCAACCAACCCCTTCGAGAGTCTTAAAAAACGCTGGGAAAAACAGCACCTGTCGAAGTCGTGTACTCTCTCGGCATTGAAGCAGCTGCTGGGCTTACCCACCAACTACGTTGCCATGCCAAATTTCTTCTTAGACAGTCTATTCTGGTAGACAATTAATTTATTTCTACAAGGCCTGTGCATTTCCACGTCTAGTACAGCTTGAATGGTTGGAGCCATTTAGCCTTTCATCGGGACTAAAGTTTTGAATCGCGGAACCAGGTTTAGGTAGTGGGTTCTAAACATTTTCTGAAAGCTCTACGTACCGGCGAGCAGAATTCGAACTTATTTTTCGATGGGGTGATTAAAGTGACTACAAATTAAGGGAACTGGAGGCTGAGGCTTGACAATGGCTTTTAAGCACTGTTGTGGTGGATTAGGCTAGAGGGATAAGTAATTCCGAGGTTATCTGACACTGTACGCATGTTGCTTGTGTAGACGCATTCCAAACTCCGGTTGTCTTTTGGATTGCTAAGATTACAACGAGAAAATCAATTATTGTTAAAAACTGAAATGACTTATTTCTAACAGATTCTTGGTGCAGACACTTCATAATCGGTATCAAGTACTGACCACTCGGAGACGTCGCGTCCGGAAAAAAAGATGCGGAATTTCCTGTGCTTCAGAAAACGTCTAATCCAGTTGATTGCGTCTGTCATATTCTGGTGGGTTCGGGAAACTAGCAATTTACTTTCAGACTGCAAACACACGGGTTTCATCTTATTCAAAACTCGCCGAATTTATTAGAATCCCTGCGCGTTCTGGAACAGTCCGGCCTATGGCGTGTCGGTCGTGGATTTGCCGCTTCTAAGGCGAAAATCCCCTTGCGGTAAAATCTCGAAGGTTCGACCGGCTATCGATCCGGGCCGCCCGCATGAGCAGCGAAATCACAAGTGCTCGATGCTGGAGCAAATGCTGATTGGCTGCCTGATTTAACGCTTGCATCGCGCAGCCAATTTGACCTGCTGTACCGTGCGTGGCTACGTCTTCTGTTCGTTTACGACCATGACCTCACACAGATCCCCTTTTCCACAACAACGCTAGCTGTAACCAGAAGGTATCCCAATAGACAGCGAAGGGTTAAGTCGGTCGAAATCATCGCTGGCTGCTGCAAAGGCCATCTTGGCATGCTCCTGGACATACAGATCCCACTCAGCATTTTTGATATGATGACGGTACTAATGAGATAGGTTCGTGCTTCTTGGGAAGTCATGCCGTCTAGGGCTTTAAAGTATGTTTCTGCCAGCAAGTCCTACGCGTAGTCGCTATTCATCGTCCGTGGAGTTTCATATACAACGCTCAAGGCAGGCATGTAGACATTTAAGGCTACCCCATCTAAGCCGCTGGAATTTACATAACTGGGTGGCTGAAGTTCTGAATTTGTTTGCTGTCGTTGAAGGGAAGACAATGAGTTTTAGTTCAATTGTTGCAAACGACGCTTTTTACAGTGTGTCCCACAACGTGCTTGGGGCAGAACGGTAACCTGTGCGTGAATTAGTTTACAGTGATAGCGGACTTGTGCGGCACCTACTGCATGCTGTCTCCCTCACCCATCCTGATCTGATGGCAGATAGACTCAAGACAAACGGAGGCTGCCTCGGGCCCAGTGCCTTACAAAGTTAAACATCCCGTCTACGCGGGCTGCACACAACATCTGACACGCATAAGGGCGAGGCTTGTTGTAGAAACAAGGGAACAGCAATGATCAAATGTGTGTTCATCAAACTCTTTGATTTGGGTTTCAAAATGGATATATGTCAGCAAAGAGCTTAAGAAAGAAAACATTATTTTCAGGTAATGGCATTTTTACCAAGATTTTCACACACAATTTCTAAAGTGAAGCAAAAATTCCTGAATAAAATTTGATCTTATTATGGCAAAAGTGGGGCCAAAGATTAAAGTTAAAGGTTTTGATATCTTAAATGCGATGTTCGAGAGAAACTTTCAAACAGTTTTAATAAAATCCAAACTAGCGGGGTTGACATAATATTTAGAAAACCTGCGTTAAATCAAATTTTGGTATCTTTATTAAAAAAAGAGTCAATAATATCTGATATTTTAAGTTCACGCTCTAACCTGCGGGGTTTTTGGTGTCAAAATTGTAATATTCATGGGTCCGGAGGTTGCAGAGAATGTCGGTGGTTCATAGTTGCACACTGAAATCAATGAACTGAGGATCAAATTGGGCCAACAAAACTCCAAAGCGAACACTTTTCAAATTTTGAAATCCGCAAGTGTTTCAGGAAAGGCTTCTCCACTTAGACAGACTGCTGGGGGCGTCCAAAATTTCAGCCGAAACTGTTTCACAGATGGCGGCTTTAAAACTTTCCCTAAACCATCCTGCATGCCCTTCTTTAAGGGGAAAGTAAAAGCGCTAAGAAGAAATACGTCCGTTGAAAGTTTAATGGAAGTTGGGGTTTTTCTTATAGCGAACATGAGTGGCTCAGGATTCTTCCCTAGCTACTTATTATTTAAAACACATGCCCAAATTAAATATGCAGCAAGAAATATTTAGTTTAGTTAGTTTCAATAGATTCAAAAAATGGTGGGGAATATTTGCAGGTTTCGAGATTATGTGCGTACGCAGTGGATAAAATTTACCTGTTGGCGATGGTGAGCCCGTTACCAAGACAAGTATCCATGGTAAAGCAAGAACAAAGCCGCACACTTGCATAGTGCGAGTCGTGCAATCCACCCATCATCAAGTGATTAAATATTGTCTTTACGGTTCAGAAAATGCACCAATGAGGTATCAAAGCGTTTGTATTAAATGTACTTTTAGGAACTCTCGTGTATGGCTTGTGTATTGACACAAGCAATCACATGCTAGATAATCCTTAGACTTTTATCATGTGAAAAATTCCAAAAAAGTCTCCCGTGTCTACTCGACTCTGGGAATAACCCCAGAGTTACAGTAGCAAACGTGCATGGGGCGCTCAGCCATACATTTGGAGCATCTCAGAAGCGCCCGAGCGTATAGTTGCGGGGAAAAGTGTTGAAATTACACGCTGACCTAAAGGTACCATGCGCAGCAGGGTCATGGAAACCAAGGATCGGCTAAACTCCCATGTATAAACTGTCCTTGTAACTACACAGGTCAGACTGAACGTATACTCCGATCGTGCCTACACAAAGATAAGCTTGCAGTGCGACAGGGCGACGAATTATCGCAAGTGGCTGCCTTCACTTGCGATGCCGCTCAAGATTTGAACTTCTCAGCCATCGAAATAATCACTAACGTCGGAAGCAAGACAAGTGGAGAACTGATTGAAGACTGGGCTTTGGATGAGAACTCAATCAATCCAAGTATCGATCTGGTGCAGTTACCTCCAGACTTGCGTCATTGATCGTTGATTGGCTTGCACCCCTTAACACTGTGGCTTGTTCTATCGCGACCCTTATCCCTCACGATACCCTTTTGCCCGACGTCGAAAGCTCAGAATAATAAACAAATTGTTCCGATTCTCGAGCACTCTTCTTCGTCTGAAGTCATGCAAACATTTGGACCTCGAAAATTCACATTTATTCGTGGCAATTTGAATAATTTTACCTTCGTTACCTGTGGGATTTTCAATCAAAGCTTCTAATATAAAGTTTGTGGACACTTGTGAGCTGGTGACTAAAATGATTTTATCGGAATTTCTGTTTTTCTTTCCACCCAGAACTGGACAGACACCTGAAAGCGCAATTGAATAACCCAGGAGATACCAGCGTTTAAAACGATCATAAACAGTTTCTCTCATGAAATCATGGTAGGATATGAAAATAGGTACAACTACCTGGTATTACTGGTTTATGGGCTAAATTGCAAGACGATACCTATTTCTGTGTACGAACTTAATCCCTAACCTTAACCCGACCCCTCCTCTGTAATTTAGCCACCTATTTTTCCTTGTCAGAATAAAATGGAGTGGTTTCCAAAGACAAAACATGCTTAAATTTAATTGCCCATCTGCGCATAGAATGGTGCATTATTGTGTTCTTAAGCACACTGGTGAACTACAGGGCTGGCGAACCACATGTCAGTTCGACCGTCATAGTCCGACGATGTCCACCGTGGGCTCCACGGAGGGGTGGTGCAGGGATGGTGAATTGTGCGCAACTTAGGTTTAAATGATAGTAGACTTGCACTGCATCTACCGCACCCTTACCCGCCTGTGCCCGGTGTCAAGACATAGTCAAGAAGACCGTAGGTAGGGTCGGGCGCAGATGAAGCATCTCCAACGAAATGGGAGAGCGGGATGCGGCATGAGCCTGCACCTACGCATGTCCATGTTCGGGACCCCCCCCCATTTTCGACATTTGTTATTGGACCGCATCCCAGAATAATAACGCCTGCTGAACCCTGATTTGGACCAACGTCCAGCGCATATGCTACGCGGCTTGTTTAGGGGGCACTAACACACACGCTAGTTCGACCGTCATGTTCGGCTGTGTCCACCGTATGCCGTGCAGGGACGGTGACTCGCACCCCCTTGTTCGGCATTCGTTATTGAACCGCATCCCAGAATAACGCCTGCCGCTTCCCGTTTTTGTCCAGTGCATCTACCACGCGGTCCATTTACGCGGCACAGCGAACCACATAAGGTAGTGCAACACCCTCTATTCACAGGGTTCACCGCTTCTAAGAGCGAGTCTGGGCAAGATTAGCACGCTGCTAGATGCCCGCTCATCCAGATGTTTTTATTATCTTTCGCACTGACTGCGTCCACACAGAAGCGCCCTATTTCATGTGAAAGCTACAAAATGTTATTCCGTCTTTCTGCCTTAGCTACCTCGTGGTAATCATTTTGCGAGAATACTGCCCTTTCGAATCGACTGAACGCAGGATAGGATGCTTCTGCTAGTAGCTATGTTATGTTTAGTGTTTTGAATTACATTGAAATGATTACACAAGACACTTGTTATAGAACAGAGAATTGATTCTAGGTCAGCAAGATTCCACCTTTTTTCGGATAGAGCCCTATGTTGACAACTTCCACCCAGAAACGGAAGTCTCTTGACTGATTAGGCCGTAGCCAACGAGCGCCAGATAAGATACTTCATGTGTATAACATTTTCTTGGTTCATCCGCATTGATGAAAACTTATAGGTTTATGTGCATAGTCAGCACAACTTCACTTTAATTCACCATTTGTCCACTAAAATTGGCAGATGAGTCGCGAGCTGCATGATTTGCGACTGATAAAATTGATTTTATTTGTTTTGGGTTTGGAAATTTACCTTTTATTGTTCGGCAAGTGTTAAACCTCGTGCCTGATTTCCCGAAAAATATACTTCAGAAAATCACCCAATTCAGCTTCTAAGTTGCAACATTTCAGTGGAATTTATCTTAATACGACAGCATCAAATTGACATCGGCAAAAGTTTCCCCTTTTGCAGCGATCTTAGATGTCCCAGTAAAACCATGTGACCTCAGTCAGCTCCATGAAACGACCAGAAAATCGAAAACGATTTTCGTCGTGGTATTCAACAACTGTGGATAGCAGGATATATTGGATTATATCCAATATACAAATAGCAATTGGGACTCATAAACAAGGGTCAAAAATGAAATGAAAATGATTGCGACACCCTGAATATCTTGCCAAGTAAGGTGGTCTTCGTTAAATTCTAAGCTCTCATCGCCAGAGGAAGTTTACAAACGAATTCGTGCCCAGTGCTCTATCTTTCGTCATCGTAGGCCCGCCCTGCAGCCAGTAACGAAGAACTAAATAGAGAGTAATTCGAGCAACTGGTTGAAAGGGATCGGGAGTAGAGTCGTGAGACGAGAATAAACTGTTTCTATTCGCCAATTGTGTTTCTCAGTAAATACCTTCCGGCCCCGTATCTTCTATTTCCCATAGTCTCTGCTACTGTGACGAGTTTATGACAATGTAAGCCTATAAAGATGACACAAATTTGGCTGCAATTTTTCAAAACAGTGACCTTAAAGGGAACAGAATCTTTGGTTAAATGCTAATCATTCTTGAAAATATGGAGCTTAACGTGATGACTGATCAGTTGTTTCAAGCGTGTGGTTAAGCAAGCACTTCCTCTGGCCAATCTTTGTCACTTCCTCATCCATATAATCCGTCAATCTGTTCAAGCGGCTGCCAGTTAAGTTAAATTCTCTTTTGTTACATTTGCCTGCTCGCTGTTTTGATTTCAGCAACCAAATAACCAAGAAACTGGAGAACCTGAATGCTCCAGATAATAACGCCAACGGGGAGACACGATGGTATCAATTGCGAAATGTCATCCAGTCTACCGCGCTCAAAGTCCTCGGACGAACACAGCAGCCTTCTTTAGATGCCTTGTACAGCAACGGCTGCGGGAGATGGAGGACACCCGGATGGTCCGCAAGGCTAGAAAATCTAAAGGAATGCGGACCGCAAGGAAATAAAAAACGTCTTCAAAACTATCACGGCCATCTGCGGCCCGTGTATCAAGGGGACCGCACCGCTGCTCAGCTCTGACGGCACAACACTGCTGAAATAGAAATCGCAAATTCTGAAACGCTGTGCCTAGCACTTCAGAAGTGTCCTTAATTATTCATCAGCCATCTCCGATGCTGCCATTGACCGACTCCCTCGAGTGAACACGAACAATGACCTGGATTTGCCGCCTTCCCTAGCAGAAACCATCCGTTCCGTGCAGCAGATTTCCAGCAGTAAAGCACCGGGATCCGACGCAATCCCACTGGAAGTCTACAAGCACGGTGGGCCCCGGCTGATGGAAGAACTCACTAAACTCTTCCAGGAGATGTGGCGCCAAGGACAAGTTCCTCAGGATTTCAAAGACGCGACCATCATCCATTTCTACAAACGGAAGGGAAACCGGCAACTCTGTGATATAATCACAGAGGCATCTCGTTGCTCAACATCGCCGGGAAGATCTTCGCCCGTATCCTTCTCAATCTTCTGAACTGTCACCTAGAGCAGGGCGTGCTCCCGGAAAGCCAATGTGGCTTCCACCGACACCGCGAAACAACCGACATGATCTTTGCCGCCCGCCAGCTACAAGAGAAGTGCCAGGAGATGCGAACTCACCTATACACTATCTTCGTTGATCTAACGAAAGCCTTTGACACGGTGCATCGCGACGGACTGTGGAAATTCATGCAGAAATTTAGTTGTCCTGAGCGGTTCACGCACATGCTGCTTCAGCTTCATAACGGGATGACGGCGCGCGTCACTGACAACGGGACGGTATCCGAAGCATTCGCAGTGAACAACGGCGTGAAGCAGGGCTGCGTACTGGCCCCCACCCTCTTCAGTCTCATGTTCTCGGCTATGCTGATGGACACTTACCGTGATGAGCAGCCTGAGGTCCGCATCGCCTACAGAACTGACGGGCACCTTCTCAACAGTCGGCATATGCAGACTTCAACGCGCATGTCTACGACTACAGTCCGTGACTTGCTCTTCGCGGATGACTGCGCCCTTAACACCGTGACGGAGGAAAACATGCAAAGGAGTATGGACCTCTTCGCTGCAGGCTGCGCCGATTTCGGATTAACCATCAGTACAGCCAAAACGGTTGTCATGCACCAGCCGCCACCTAGCGCGGAATACAATACAATACAATGCCCGCTGTCACGCAACACGAGAATCGATGATGAGGTTGCCCAACGGATCACCAAAGCTTGTCAGGCCTTCGGCCGGCTGCAGACTTTCGTGTGGAATCGCCACGGTGTTCACCTGAACACCAAACTTAAGATGTACAAAGACATCGTTCCTCCGTTCCTACCATTCTTCCGCTACAGCCATCGCCACTACCATGAATGAAACCCTGCAGCCTCTACCGATTTCTTCTGCCCACATTGCGCCCGCAAGTTCAACTCACGCATTGGCCTGGTCAGTCGCCTGCGAATCCATCGCACTGAGGCTGGTGAACCAGTGCCTGGGGCTTCGACATACAGTCGACGCACCCACCTCCACGGCCCTCACTGCTCCATTAAATTTACACACCACATGGGCCTATCCGGATACATGCGCCTCCTGTAACAAAAGAGCTTAGTTAGTTTCTCAGTAAAATAACTGTGGCTGCTTGATTCAAAAAAGCCCCTAAGAAAGTTGAAGTTGACAGCAGAGATTGCAAAATTATAGTGACTCTGCCTTGGGCGCCTGCTGTGTCTCCGGTGCGTACTTCCACGTATGAACATGAGCAGTTTGATTTTCGGCCAATTACAGCTATCTAAACTGGTACAGGAAATTCAAGGCGCTTTTCTGCATTTGGCACTGATGATGGGTTCGAGAGAGATCGAGATCGCTGTTCATTCGATGGGACGTGGACACGCTTTCAAGGTTGAGGAGACTAAAGTTCTTGTAAGGGGTGGCATCCACATATGGCGCGTGCTGCTGATGTCATGGTTTTTCGGCCCACATTCAATTTACAATCGCAATGATCCAGCACCTATGTATTCTGTACTGCGATATTGTCCGGATGAAATTATAAACCACGTGCGGAGAGTGCGTGTGAGCAGCAGTCACCGTGATAGTCAGGCCAATAATCGATAACGGTGATTAAAACACTGTAATTAACGCCTCTGGCAGGGATCAGCAAGCCAGTATCGTATCAGCTACGATCCCCAGCTGTGAATACGAGTACTGATAATTATTCTATGCGCGCGGTCGCCTGGTGCCTTCGTCCTATATGGACTGCCTTCCTTGAGAACATATTGTCCTTTTCTATGACTGTCATTGATGATGGGTTTGAGTGATGATCCGAAACTTCAAGCCGATGAATTGATCACGTCTCTTTCTGAAATGCTTCCTGGAACTCGCCTATTCTCTTTGATCCCCAGAGCGAACATTGAATTTTGTACACAATCAAAGGAGAATAGATTGGCGAATGTTTGCACCCTGACTAAGAGATCATGTCCGGCACCACAGAGCGGGCGTTAGATTGTCTTGAGCAGGAGCATTTTTAAGTCCGCCTTGAAGTTCCTGTACCATGTTGGATAGCTGTGATTGGCCGAAAATCAAACTGCTCATGTTCATACGTGGAAGTACGCGCCGGAGACACAGCAGGCGCCCAAGGCAGGGTCACTATAATTTTGCAATCTCTGCTGTAAACTTCAAATTTCTTGGGGGCTTTCCTTGAATTAAGCAGCCACAGTTGTTTTACTGAGAAACTAACTAAGCTCTTTTGTTACAGGAATGAGTTTCTTAACATTTTAAAGGCATATTTCTGATAGAGCAAGAGCCCTCTCCGTTTGCGACAGACAGAGGTCATGCATAGAAGTTTGTTTGGATGACCTCACAGTCTGCCTGCCAAACGGAGAGCTCTTAGAAGATGATGCACGTCAACTTGCCTTATGACCCTGATAAGCGGGATGGGCATTAATTTAAATTCAGTTTTTGTAAAAGAAATAGCATAGTGAATAGACCTTAGGCATATTAATTGCATAGTTATGTCGTGGGCGTTTATTCTTCTCGGTAACGAGTTTTCGTGTTTTTGTGAGTCTACAAATATGAATCAAACGTCCAGCTGCCTTAGAAAGAATGTCTCAGAACTCACTATTTCGGTAAATGCCTTAAAGAAATATCTTATTTTGAAGGTTTTGATAAGCACATACAACATAATTTACATTTATGGCAAAAAGACAGAAAACCCAGGAAAATTTAAAGTATTCACCACCATTTCAAAGAGGAGCTGAAAATCATCATAATCCAAAACCCGAAATACTTAAAAAGATATTTAACAAAGGAAATTCCTCGTAATATGCCTAAAATGCTTGGTTAACGATTTCACCTGACAATTATATTTAAATTTATTTGTAACTGACTGAACTGTCAGCATATGAAATATTATATTCCTGTGACATCCCTGCTGGCGCAATCATGTATAAACGGAAGAAGAAACCGCCATTTCTCGAGAAACCGTGTTGCAAGGTTTTTGGTAACGGCCATACTTTCCATTGCCCTTAATCTGGAAGATGACTTCCGTGGAATATACAGCAACGGACAGTTTTTAAAAGTAATTTTACTTTTGGTATTTTATTTACTCGTTTGTTTACATGGACAAGCATTCTGTACATTTAAAACTTCAGTATAATTAACTAATCCATTTTTTTACGTTTTCGGAATTTGTCGCTTTTCAGAAAAATTAGTGTTTCTAAACGAAGTCTTATTAATTTTTAAACCACAATATGCCTACTTTTTTAGAACGGTCGCTTCTGTAGCGCTGTAAAAATTTGGGGGACGCAGTCTGGCCTGATTTCGAATAACGGGTCTTTTCTCATTAAATCCATGAGATTTTATGAGAAAGGGCACATGACAGTTCGAACGTCGAATTCGACGAGGTTCACCGTATGCTCAACACCAGGTGGTGCATGGACGGTGACTTGCGCATGAGTTAGTTTTAAGTGATAGTAGCGTTGCGCTGCAGCTACCGCACTCTCTCATCTTCCCCCACTTGAACCCGGTGTCAAGACAGAGTCAAGAAGACCGGAGATGGGAGAGGGCGCAGGTGGCTGGCGCGGCCGGAGCCGTCCCTGGGTGTACAACCACACCTGATTCGGATCCTGCGGAGTGGGCAGTGCCATAAAGGCCACACGAAGAAGGAACCATTCCAGCCTGACTCTCAATCCGCCAGTCAGCCACTACGCACAAAACGCACATTGGGCTGACAACGCGTTCCGAGTTATCCCGTCAGTTGGCAACCTTCCAAGCCACGGCTTTAAACGCAGAGTAATAGTTTAAAGTGCGTCAGATATTTTATAGTGAGGAAAATGCGCTATCTGAGGTGGGAGTGGGCGCAAATTGCTGATGAGTCGGTGAACCTTCTTCGCGCGCCACAGCACGACCTGGCCTCCATAACGCACACACCAGGATTTACTTACTCAGGGGATATGGAGGAGCCATCGCCGTCTGACTCCCAGTCCACTGGTCAGCCACTCGACACACACAACACATACACTGGGCCGACGGCGGGGTCTGGTGTAAGCCTCAGATTGGCAGCCTTCTAAGCCACGGTTTCTAGGACACCGTGATCTTCTCAAGTACATTATGATGGTGGTTAGAGTGTTGTTTATATATTAGTATAGATGGGGTGCGCTGATGTGGCTTAGCCCCCGGTGGTTTACCGCAGGTTGTCGTGGAGGCGCATGTGTCCTAATAGGCCCATGCGGTGTGTAAATGTGCAGGAGCAGTGAGGGCAGTGGAGGCGGGCGCGTCGACTGTATGTCAGAGCCACAGGCACTGGTTCACCAGCCTCCGTGCGATGGATTCGCAAGCGACTGACCAGGCCGATGCGTGAGTTGAACTTGCGGGTGCAGTGCGGGCAGGAGAAATCGCTAGAGGCTGAGGGTGTCTTTCGTGGAAGTGGCGATGGCTGTGGTGGAAGAATGGTAGGAGCGGACGGTGTTCATGGGGTATCAGTGTTGTCGGCATTGTGGTGAATTCCGCTGTCATGGATGCACATGTGACCGTATAGGCCCATGGGATGAGGGAATGCGCGAGGAGAGTGAGTGCAGTGGAGACGGCGACCTTTGCCGTGTGTTGGTGCTCCAGGCACTGGTTCACCAGTCTTTGTACGATGGATTCGAAAGTGACCGATCAGGCCGATGCGTGAGGTGGATGTGCGGTCGAATTGAGGACAGCTTAGGAGAGAGTCCCCATCGCTGGTGGTGGTGGAGGTGCTGTCGGTGATGGTGGGGGTAACAGGCGATGAGCATTGAGATGTAGTCTCTATGATTGTTAGAGTGATCGAATTGATGCCAGGAGTGAGGATGAGGGGTCTGAAGTAGGGTTAGCAGCATTTGACGTAGAAGTTTGAATTGTCGGAATGTTGGTGCAGTGCGTTCAAAGATGTCCAACCAGGCCGATTCGCGCGCGGAAGATGCGTTGGCAGCGCGGGCATGTTGGCAGGGCCTGGGCATCGATGATGTTGGTCCGGGGCGCTGGTGACTTGCATGCCGCTCTTTTGGCCTTGGCGGCGGCGATCCTGTTGGCCTCATAGATTGTTCCACCAGTCTTCACGGATCTTCTCCATGCCAGACTATCCTCGGCGAGGTCCTTTCCCAGGGCGCCGAGTTGATTTGCAGTTGCTTCAGCGATTTCTTCAAAGTGTCCTTGTAGCGTCGTTTTTGACCTCCCTGCCGGCGAAAACCCGTAGCGACATCTCCGTAGAAAATTCGTTTGGGTAGTCGCTCGTCGTCCATTCTTACCAGGTAGCCGCTCAATCGCAGTTGCACTTGCCTCAGCATGGCGTAAATGCGGAGGATTCCGGTCCGCTCCAGGACTTCCGTTTCCGGGATCCTGTCTTGCCATGTCAGCTTCAGTATTCTGCGGAGGCAGCTGAGATGGAAGTGATTCAAATTCCTGGCTTGGTTAGAGTTGACGGTCCAGATCTCCGCTCCGTGAAGGAGTGTCGTCAAGACGACAGCCTTGTTCATCTTCAATTTGGTGTTCAGGTGAATATCGTGGCGATTCCACACGGAGGCCTGCAGCCGGCCGAAGGCCTGACTAGCTTTGGTGATCCGTTGGGCAACCTCGTCATCGATTCTCCTATTGCGTGACAGCGTGCTTCCTAGATAAGCGAAGGTTTTCCAAATTTTTGAGTTGAGCACCGTTGACATTGATTCGTGGAGCATTGTATTCCGCGCTGGGTGGTAGCTGGTGCATGACAACCGTTTTAGCTGTACTGATTGTTAATCCAAAATCGGTGAAGCCTGCGGTGAAGAGGTCCATACTCCTTTGCATGTTTTCCTCCGTCACGGTGTTAAGGAAGCAGTCGTCCGCGAAGAGCAAGTCATGGACTGTACTCGTAGAAACGCGCGTTGAAGCCTGCATATGCCGACTGTTGAGCAGGTGCCCGTCAGTTCTGGAAGCGATGCGGATCCCAGGCTGCTCATCACGGTAGGCGTCCATCAGCATAGCCGAGAACATGAGACTGAACAGGGTGGGAGCCAATACGCAGCCCTGCATCACTTCGTATGCGAATGCTTCGGATACCGTCCCGTTGTCAGTAACAGCGCCGTCATCCCGTCATAAAGCTGACGTATAAGTATATTTGAGGGAGATGTAGGTGAGTCACCTTTGAATTCCCTATTTGTAGATGCGAGTTGTGGTATCAAAAATAATAAGATTTTGATATATTGGCGAGGCCAACATATTTGAAAAAGAGCAGACAGTAAAAAAAACTCCCGGTGCTATTTAGAAAAAAAACTGTCGCCCTTGGGGGGTCCAACGGGGGGCATTGCGGAGGTAACATGAGTCAGCCAGATGCTCCCTTACTGATTGCAGAGTCCGTTGAGGGATTTCAAAGGCGGAAATATATGCCCAGATCATCCTCGGTCAATTGCGGTTCGAACCAAGGGAGAACGTTCATACGCCTCATGGACGATGGCCGCCAGGTCCAGCTGATGCGAACACTCACGGTGTCACCAAGGTGTGCAAATAATTAAGCAGCGAAGACCTCGAGGACCCCAGGTGAGTTCGCATCTCCTGGCACTTCTCTTGTAGCTGGTGGGCGGCAAAGATCAAGTCGGTTGATTCGTGCTGTCGGTGGAAGCCACATTGGTTTTCCGGGAGCAGGCCCTGCTCTAGGTGACAGTTCAGAAGATTGAGAAGGATACGGGCGAAGATCTTCCCGGCGATGTTGAGCAACGAGATGCCTCTGTGATTATCACAGAGTTGCTGGTTCCCCTTCCGTTTGTAGAAATGGATGATGGTCGCGTCTTTGAAATCCGGAGGGTGCATCCACGTGACCTTCTCCCGCGTCGGAAGGCGGAAGTAGGTGTTGGTCAACAGGAGACGGTGTTCCGCACACGTTCGCAGAAGAAGAAGGCCGTTATCATTACAGCTACCGAGACCGTGGGGACCCAGCACTCCCTGCCAGGCAGCTTGGTCTGACCCGACGCGGGCGTGGAAGTCACCAAGGACAATTAACTTGTCCATCTTGGGCACAGTCGGCAGCAGATTGTGCAGGTCCTCGTAGAATTTGTCCTTCGCCGCATTAGAGCTCGTCATTGGGGGAGCGTAGGCGCTGATGATGGTGGCGAAATTGTCTCCCCGAAGAGGCAGGCGGAGGCTCATCAGGCGATCATTGATACCCTGCGGCAGACAGGGCAGACGTCCCACGATGTCGTTTCGGATGGCAAAAGCAACACCAGCGTCGCGTCGCTGTGCCTTTGGCCGGCCGCTCCAGAAGAAGGTGTAGCCGGCACACACTTCCTTCAACTGACCCTGCTCAGAGAATCGGGTTTCGCTGAGAGCAACAATGTCCACCTTGTAGCGCGCCAATTTCCGAGCGACTAGCGCCGTCCTCCGTTCCGGCCGGTTGCTCCTAGGATTGTCTAAAAAGGAACGAACATTCCAGGCTACTAGTGTGAGTGGACTCACCCGAGCAGTCTGAAGAGTATGGCGAAGGGGATTGGGACGGTGGGCATTGTTGTTTGTTGGAGTTTTACGACCGCGTATTTTGCGATCTGAGAGCCGCGGCCGGCTGCAGAAGACGTGATAACCAGCAGTTGTCTAGGGCATTTTTTCTAGCCCCTTCCTCCGCGAGGAGGCAAGAAGTGCTGTCCCTAAATAGGGCTGCTTGGACATCCTAGACGGCTACTGATTCCACTATGGGTCACGGTTTTGTTTTAGTGGGAGAACGACCCGAGTTAGCCTGGGCCGCCTACGGGGTTGCTGTCGCCCCCACTGTAGGACTTTTTGAGAGGGAGGGGGGAGGTGGGAAGTTCGGGAGTCAGACATACCGGGTGTGGAGGCACACACAACACCGGAGACCCTCACCTGGTTTAGCCCGCCGATCGTGACGGTTGCCCGGGGTGTGGCCGCTGGGAAGAACCCAACTTCGAGGAGCCACAGGTAAGAGTTGGGTACCAGTTAGAGGCGGCCACAGGAGCATTCACCACCTGTACGAGACAAATAGAGTGACCAAATGCAAGCTGTGTGGTGCTACCCCTAACTAGTACCCCTGCACCCCTAGGGCACGTACTGTATTCGTAGAGGCTACATGGGACACCATACCGGCAACACAGGTACTAGCTAGAAACCCAGCGCATCTGCCGTGTGGTATGCGCACAAGCATGTTCCCTCCGAAAAAGTCCGTATGAATGCAACTATCTGTGTTAACTACCCAAACGTGCTAAACCAGTCGCACATTGTACCTTTTTTGACGGAGTGGGGTAGTGGGCGACAACGTGGTTACTAACTCAAAATCCGGGAAAATAGAATTGGTAGAACCGTCTTAACCTGAGCAAGAGGCTTACGGCCAGCTCCAAGACCAGTGGCACCAAGCATCAAGTCACACGAGGGGAACTTAGCGTCACTGGGGGGTGAAGGGCTGACGCGCCTGCGTCGGCTCCAGTAGTGTTAGCTTGCAACCAATCGAAGAAGGCCATAATATCGATTGAGACCACGTTGTCGTCTCACCGATGAACTGAATCATGCACGTTGCGCAAACTACCCTATCAGCTCAACACGGATACTATTGTTAACTCTGAACGGAGGGAAGACTGAGCTCCCCAGAATCAGGTTCAGCAAAAATATTCAGTCTTGGGCAAAGGTACGCTAAGTATAGGAAACGGGGAGCATTACTGACAAATACCATCAATTAGTGTTGACCCAAGTCCAGGTCTGGATAAGCTTGGAATCAAATCGGATTTCTTTGGTCATGAATCCAAAAGGTTCATCACTTAGTCACGACCTCCTCGATATGACCTGACTGCAGATCAAAACATTACGTTCCCTTCTGCGTTGGGAAGAATGTCAATGTCGGTGTAATTTAAAGTTTTTCGAGTTCCAAACTACATGCGGACGTAAAAATTACCATGAAACAGCAAGTTGGCAACAGACCCCAGTCAACCTCAAAAAGACTTATGAACGCCTCCTTAACCACAAATGATACTACAGGGGCCCGGGCAAAAACGATTAAGTTGACGAGGACATATCCTTACGAATTTGCTGCTGCACTAAATGTTCTTGGAGGTGAAAGAAATTTTGCAGGTGCAGTACTCCAAATGCCTACATGCATTGGAAGTCTACACGTACACTGTGTGACACTACTCATGAACTGTGCGCATTTGAACCAAGAAACCCTAATTACTCACAAACTGGCCCCAATACATCGATTAAACTCCTAAGTTAAATGGAGCCACTTCAAGTTAATTGAAAATATAAAACGAGTACTGACAGTGTTATTGCCTTGGTTAAAAGCAGCAAGTCACGGGTAACCTTGATCTACTGAAAGCGGGAAATTTTGTGCCAATGAACAAAATATCCCCTAAAAATTCGTGCATTAGATCACACTGTCATCGGATGACCACTTGATGCCTAACGAGGTCATTTGAAATGATATGTGGGAATGCGGGAAATAATTTTCATGTCTTTATTTCTTCAGATGCAGATAGTTAGGTTGGAGATGCATTTTTTAATTAATTTTTCGTTGAGGGCGTCGCTGAAATATAAATTCCCACTAGGTCATTTGACGAGACGCTGTTCAGAAACCAAAAGTTGCTGCATAATTACCAAATTAATTTCTTCATACAGAAATTTCTGGCTATTAAGCGAATTTTTTTGTATAAAATTATTGCGTTTTCTGGCGACGTTTGGCTCCCTTGGGTCGCCTTGAAATTCGCAGAAGTTTGCGGATTTAATGTCTGCACGATAAATTTGAGGTTGGGGAAAATAAAGCACGTAAAAGTCGATAGATGATGCGATGCTCGGTTATAAATGCCGGTGACCACAATAAAAACAACTCGAGAAACTGGAAGCGTATAGTGGCGAGTAATAAGCAGGGAGATCGATCGAAGAAACCGCCAATTCTCGCGAAACCGTGTTGGAATGCATATTAAACAGGTAGGGTTTTTGGTAAGGGCCATAATTTCCATTGCCCTTAATCTGGAAGACAACTTCCGTGGAATATACAGTAAAGGACGGTTTTTAAAAAGTAATTTTACTTTTGGTGTTTTATTTACTCGTTTGTTTACATGGCCAAGCATTCTTTTCATTTAAAACTTCAGTATAATTAGCTAATCCATTTTTTACGTTTTCGGAATTTACCGCTTTTCAGAAAAATTAGTATTTCTAAACGAAGTTTTATTAATTTTTAAACCACAATATGCCTACTTTTTGAGAACGGTCGCTTCTGTACCGCTGTAAAACTTTGGGGGACGCAGTCTGGCCTGATTTCGCATAAAGGGTCTTTTCTCATTAAATCCATGAAATTTCATGAGATGGGGCACGTACTGCATATGAAGAGGCCACATGGGACAACATACCGGCAACACAGGTTCTAGCTAGAAACCCAGACACGATCTTCTAGCACTACATGACACAACTCGAAGTGATTCAGCTAGGCAGTAGATCCTTCATCATACCCAGCATGCTTTTGGTAGCTACTCTAGTTTGGAAATGGCTGCTTTATGATCTTCTCATAAATTAACCATTAACTTGGAGAAAATCAATCTTAACAAAACTTTACAGATGCAGAATGAAATTGAATGAATAATACGTGGTTATCCCACTGTGGATTATGGACTTCGGCAGAAGTTTTAACATCAGCATTTGAGCTGCGCCTATAAAGCTTGGTTCAGACTGATTAAACCATGTTACCGATTACTTCCTGCGAGAAAATTAAAAAAAATTGGGCAAGTTCAAAACTGGTGTATCTACCACAAAGCACACGGCTTATGCTGAAGGGACCCATCGATGAGCCGAACTCTTCGTAGCTGTGTCGCGCAGCGCCAGCATGTCTGTGAAACAAGTGGCTGAGTTTTTATATAAAACCTGTGTATGATGTATCATGCAACCTTGTCGCTGTGTTTGATGTCCTTGTTCAAGGCCCAAAGTTAATTCACCCTCGCAGTGAGTGCTTACAGGCTCGCTCACCTGCGGCCACTTGACCGATTTCCGTTCGGCCTGATGATCACGACCGCTCAAGGGCCAACTAAACACACCACCCCTCGGCCGACACCCAATAAACACTTCCACTTCCACCAAAAACCTATTGAAGCAGCTGCCACCATGGTCTCACTTTCTCACAAACGCGACCGGACGCAGTGAACAGTAGCCCTAGTTGCGCCAGTGGCAACTGCTGCCCGAGACAGCATCGCGGAGTTCGGTGCATAATAAATTCCTCCTACGGGTGTCTTCATTGGACTTTGTTCGGATAATTGCTGTGCTCTGGGTAGAAACACTGCTTGTTCCCCTTCAACCACAATTAATCGTAACCTTAACCCTGACCAAAAGTCTTATATCCGTAGAATTAAGCGCAAAGCCACCTATTACAGGCGGTTCCTGTTCCACTGTCCTGTCGAGGGCTGGAGGGGACGGGGTCCCCTACCAGAACTGATCGTTGAGTACTGCTCATGTGCGCATATGAAAATTCCTGATTGCAGCCAACAGAGGAACCTGGTGGTCAATGATCAAGCAGACTCCTGTTGAGGTCTCAGTTCTTCCCCCGTGGGGCTCTCTGGTGACGAAAAATGAACCCTGTCGCGTTGATCGGAAACACGCTTCGACTGAAGCCATGCCTTTTCCCTAACAGCTTTCACTCCTTGAGACCTGCTTCTGCTTAGATGTTAATGAACTTCATTAACTCCGCTTTCGAAAATAATAGTATGAATAACGGGTGAATTCCAATAACAGTGATCCTTAGGCATGTTTTTTCCTCAGTCGGCATGCACGTACCGCTGGCGCTAATTTCAGCATCCAAGTAAAGGGACCTGCATTTATAGCCTACATGGTCGAGGTTCTTAGTCAGTGCTATTCCGGCTGACGAACTTATATATTCCGTTGTGCCCTGGAGCTCAGACTAGAGCCCTCGCAGGCGGTCGCATAGCGACGTGTAGCATACGTTGATAAAGTGGAACCGACAAAGAAAAGGGAAACCGGAATGGCCATTTCTGGCTTATTAGCCATCTTCAGTCAGTCATACCCAATCCCAAGTGTGGACCACCTGGGATTATATATATATATATACTACACACTACCATCATATTCCCGATCACAACCGACAAAAACAACGAGCCCGTGGCTCAATGGTAGAGCGTTCGACTCAAATACCAAAGGTCGCGGGTTCGAATCCCAGGTGTGCCACACTTGGGATTGGGTATGACTGGCTGATGACGGCTAATAAGCCAGAAATGACCATTCCGGTCTCCCTTGTCTTTGTAAGCGTGCCGCCACCAGTCTCCCACTTCATACAAATACACTCTCACACCGTCCGAGCCGGTCAGTGAACTAGTGCGGCACATGGGCGCTGGGTGACCCACTGATGAGCGGCAGAATACGGGTGAAACAAAGGAATGGCCTTTAGCGTGATTTCAGTAGGGTAAGTAATCACGTAGTAGCATAACTATAAAACTGAAGAATGCCAAAGGTCTCGTAAAAGGTGAGCAGATGGGCGTATCGAAGCAGGATAGTCGACCGTTTGAAAGCTCCCAAATTAAAGGATAGGAACATGGACAGGGGGAATGCACGCAAATCAGCAAGCAGTAACGAAGTCAACATCGGCAAACGTACGCCTTCGACTATTTATCACCAGGCCTTCACAGAAATGTAAGGGAGGGTGGAGCGACAAATGTTTGAACATCCAATAAACAGTAAGTATGGGGGAGGTGGTTGAGGGCGTTCAGAGGTCAGGGATTATAGTCCACTTCTGTCATTGGCTTAGGGAGGGCTAAAGGGAAAGGAGATACCCTTCCCTTAGCTATGCCTATGTGACGTGGCTGAGTTCACATTGGACCAGCGGGGCACAACTTTCGATTGGGTAACCGTATGGTCACTGCCTCTGGCATCGCAAGTATCCACTGACGCAGGAAATTGAGCGTCTCGTCGGCACTTGATAGTTGACACGGAATGCATGCTTGACGTCTACCCACTGACGTTATGTTGTGTTAGAGGGTTGCCAGGCTCGTGGCCTACAATAAAGCTCCATTTCCCATAGAACGTATTCAACTTCAATATATATATATATATATATATATATATATATATATATATATATATATATATATATATATATATATATATATATATTGATAACGTGGAACCGACAAAGTCAAGGGAGACCGAAATGGCCATTTCTGGCTTATTAGCCGTCATCAGCCAGTCATATCCCAATCCCAAGTGTGGGTATGACAGGCTGATGAAGGCTAATAAGCCAGAAATGGACATTCCGGTCTCCATTGACTTTGACGGTTCCACGTTATCAACATATGCTACACGTCGCTATGTGACTGCCTGTGAGTACTCTAGTCTGAGTTCCAGGGCACAACGGAACATAAATGTTCCTTTAGCAGATCGTTGAGCCACACACTATCATATATATATATATATATATATATATATATATATTTCGGGAAATTTCGGGTCTGACCCTAAAAATTCATGTCCGAAGCACCTGACTCCATGTCCTGCACTTAATAATTTCAGAAATTATTTACCCGATTATTCTCTGGAGTCCATATACCAGAAACCGCATAAAAGAACGCTGGGGGACCCACTGAGGAGCCGAACCCCTCGTTGCTGTGTCACACAGCAGCAGAAACATCGGCGAAACACGTGTCTGGGCTTTTAGCTAGTATCTATGTCGGAAGTACGGTATAACGTCTTTGCCATATAAGATTTATACTACTTGTAGTACTACTTGTTTGTCTATAATTTTGCAATCTCTGCTGTAAACTTCAAATTTCTTGGGGGCTTTCCTTGAATTAAGCAGCCACAGTTGTTTTACTGAGAAACTAACTAAGCTCTTTTGTTACAGGAATGAGTTTCTTAACATTTTAAAGGCATATTTCTGATAGAGCAAGAGCCCTCTCCGTTTGCGACAGACAGAGGTCATGCATAGAAGTTTGTTGGGATGACCTCACAGTCTGCCTGTCAAAAGGAGAGCTCTTCGAAGATGATGCACGTCAACTTGCATTATGACCCTGATATGCGGGATGGGCATTAATTTAAATTCAGTTTTTGTAAAAGAAATAGCATAGTGAATAGACCTTAGGCATATTAATTGCATAGTTATGTCGTGGGTGTTTATTCTTCTCGGTAACGAGTTTTCGTGTTTGTGTGAGTCTACAAATATGACCCAAATGTCCAGCTGCCTTAGAAAGAATGTCTCTGAACTCACTATTTCGGTAAATGCCTTGAAGAAATATCTTATTTTGAAGGTTTTGATAAGCACATGCAACAGTTTCTACATTTATGACCAATAGACAGAAAAAGCAGGAAAATGTAAAGTATTTACCACCATTTCAAGGAGGAGCTGAAACTCATTGTAATCCAAAACCCGACATACTTATAAAGATCTTTACCAAAAGGAAATTACCCTTAAGATGCCTAAAATGCTACGATTACGATTTCACCTGACAATTATATTTAAATTTATTAGTCACTGACTGACCTGTCAGCATGCCAGCTTTTGAAATATTTTATTCCTGTGACATCCCTGACGTCGCAATCAAGCGAAAATGTGTTTGTCTTAGCCAAACGCATTCTAAGTAATATATAAACGACGGAAGAAACCGATAATTCTCGCGAAACCGTGTTGGAATGCATATTAAACAGGTAGGGTTATTGGTAAGGGCCATACTTTCCATTGCCCTTAATCCTGAAGACAACTTCCGTGGAATATACAATAAAGGACGGTTTTCAAAAGTAATTTTACTTTTGGTGTTTTATTTACTCGTTTGTTTACATGGACAAGCATTCTGTACATTTAAAACTTCAGTATAATTAGCTAATCCATTTTTTACGTTTTCGGAATTTGCCGCTTTTCAGAAAAATTAGTATTTCTAAACGAAGTTTTATTAATTTTTAAACCACAATATGCCTACTTTTTGAGAACGGTCGCTTCTGTACCGCTGTAAAACTTTGGGGGACGCAGTCTGGCCTGATTTCGCATAAAGGGTCTTTTCTCATTAAATCCATGAAATTTAATGAGATGGGGCACGTACTGCATATGTAGAGGCCACATGGGACAACATACCGGCAACACAGGTTCTAGCTAGAAACCCAGACACGATCTTCTAGCACTACATGACACAACTCGAAGTGATTCAGCTAGGCAGTAGATCCTTCATCATACCCAGCATGCTTTTGGTAGCTACTCTAGTTTGGAAATGGCTGCTTTATGATCTCCTCATAAATTAACCGTTAACTTGGAGGAAATCAATCTTAACAAAACTTTACAGATGCAGAATGAAATTGAATGAATAATACGTGGTTATCCCACTGTGGATTATGGACTTCGGCAGCAGTTTTAACATCAGCATTTGAGCTGCTGTCAATTTGGTGTATCAGTATAAGTATCGATAGATAGTGAATGCAAGTAATAGAGCAGTTGAAAGCACTTAATAGAAAATTCGTGTAAGGATCTACGAGAATCCCGTTAGACACATCACCGGCACGCTTGGAGTTCTCTGTGGTTACCCCTGTTGATACCCTAATAAAATCATTTCCTCCTGTGTTATTGGCGTAGTAAAATGGTTGGGTAGGAATGTCAGTACCGCACGTGAACTTGCTCTTTGCTTCCAGTATGGCCCAAACTCTTGTGCATCGACAGAAAAATAACCCTTACAATTTAACACATAGCCATCTGTACTACTGGAGAGGCGAAGAGGGGTATTTACAACTGTGCCCTATCCTTGTGTTTTATTTCAAATCGCGCTGCGCTTTACAAAAGTTTTCGTTTTTTTCCGAAGGGCCGCCTCAGGGCGTACCACAACACCTAGCTCGGACCCCACAGAGTGGGAGTGCCATAAAGGCCACATTAAGAAGGAGCCATTGCAGCCTGACACTTAGTCCGCCAGTCAGCCACTCCACACAAACACACATTGGGCCGACAACGCGGTCCGAATGTTCCCGTCATTTGGCAACCTTCCAAGCCACGGCTTAAAGTGCACCGTGATAGTTTCAAGCGCGTCAGATTGTTTACAGGGAGGAAAATGCGCCGAGCTATCTACCTCACTCTCTCTCCCACCACTACAAACAAATCACCGTCCGAGCCAGTTAGTTGGCTGATGTGGGAGTGGGCGCATTGCCTGACGAGTCGGCGAACCTTCTTAGCGCGCCACAGCACGACCTGGGCTCCATAACGCACACACCAGGATTTACTTACTCAGGGGATATGGAGGAGCCATCGCCGTCTGACTCCCAGTCCACTGGTCAGCCACTCGACACACACAACACATACACTGGGCCGACGGCGTGGTCTGGTGTAAGCGTCAGATTGGCAGCCTTCCAAGCCACGGTTTCTAGGAAACCGTGATCTTCTCAAGTACATTATGATTGTGGTTAGAGTGTTGTTTATATATTAGTATAGATGGGGTGCGCTGATGTGGCTTAGCCCCCGGTGGTTTACCGCAGGTTGTCGTGGAGGCGCATGTGTCCTAATAGGCCCATGCGGTGTGTAAATGTGCAGGAGCAGTGAGTGCAGTGGAGGCGGGCGCGTCGACTGTATGTCAGAGCCACAGGCACTGGTTCACCAGCCTCCGTGCGATGGATTCGCAAGCGACTGACCAGGCCGATGCGTGAGTTGAACTTGCGGGAGCAGTGTGGGCAGGAGAAATCGGTAGAGGCTGGGGGTGTCTTTCGTGGAAGTGGCGATGGCTGTGGTGGAAGAATGGTAGGAGCGGACGGTGTTCATGGGGGTATCAGTGTTGTCGGCATTGTGGTGAATTCCGCTGTCATGGATGCACATGTGACCGTATAGGCCCATGGGATGAGGGAATGCGCGAGGACAGTGAGTGCAGTGGAGACGGTGACCTTTGCCGTGTGTTGGTGCTCCAGGCACTGGTTCAACAGTCTTTGTACGATGGATTCGAAAGTGACCGATCAGGCCGATGCGTGAGGTGGATGTGCGGTCGAATTGAGGACAGCTTAGGAGAGAGTCCCCATCGCTGGTGGTGGTGGAGGTGGTGTCGACGATGGTGGGGGTAACAGGCGATGAGCATTGAGATGTGGTCTCTATGATTGTTAGAGTGATGGAATTGATGCCAGGAGTGAGGGTGGGGGGTCTGAAAGAGGGTTAGCAGAATTTGACGTAGAAGTTGGAATTGTCGGATTGTTGGTGCATTGCGTTCAAAGATGTCCAACCAGGCCGATTCGCGCGCGGAAGATGCGTTGACAGCGCGGGCATGTTGGCAGGGCCTGGGCATCGATGATGTTGGTCTTGGGCGCTGGTGACTTGCATGCCGCTCTTTTGGCCATGGCGGTGGCGATCCTGTTGGCCTCATAGATTGCTCCACCAGTCTTCACGGATCTTCTCCATGCCAGACTATCCTCGGCGAGGTCCTCCCAGGTCGCTGGGCTGATTTGCAGTTGCTTCATTGATTTCTTCAGTGTCCTTGTAGCGTCATGTTTGACCTCTCTGTCGGCGAGCACCCGTAGTGACATCTCCGTAAAAAAGTCGTTTGGGTAGTCGCTCGTCGTCCATTCTTACCAGGTAGCCGCTCAATCGCAGTTGCACTTGCCTCAGCATGGCGTAAATGCGGAGGATTCCGGTCCGCTCCAGGACTTCCGTTTCCGGGATCCTGTCTTGCCATGTCAGCTTCAGTATTCTGCGGAGGCAGCTGAGATGGAAGTGATTCAAATTCCTGGCTTGGTTAGAGTAGATGGTCCAGGTCTCCGCTCCGTGAAGGAGTGTCGTCAAGACGACGGCCTTGTACATCTTCAATTTGGTGTTCAGTTGAATATCGTGGCGATTCCACACGGAGGCCTGCAGCCGGCCGAAGGCCTGACTAGCTTTGGTGATCCGTTGGGCAACCTCGTAATCGATTCTCCTATTGCGTGACAGCGTGCTTCCTAGATAAGCGAAGGTTTCCGAATTTTTGAGTTGAGCACCGTTGACATTGATTCGTGGAGCATTGTATTCCGCGCTGGGTGGCAGCTGGTGCATGACAACCTTTTGGCTGTACGGATTGTTAATCCAAAATCGGCGCAGCCTGCGGTGAAGAGGTCCATACTCCTTTGCATGTTTTCCTCCGTCACGGTGTTAAGGACGCAGTCGTCCGCGAAGAGCAAGTCACTGACTGTAGTCGTAGAAACGCGCGTTGAAGCCTGCATATGCCGACTGTTGAGCAGGTGCCCGTCAGTTCTGGAGGCGATGCGGATCCCAGGCTACTCATCACGGTAGGCGTCCATCAGCCTAGCCGAGAACATGAGACTGAACAGGGTGGGAGCCAATACGCAGCCCTGCTTCACTCCGTATGCGAATGCTTCGGATACCGTCCCGTTGTCAGTAACAGCGCCGTCATCCCGTCATGAAGCTGACGCACCATGTGCATGAATCGCTCAGGACAGCCAAATTTCCGCATGACTTCCCACAGTCCGTCAAGATTCACCGTGACGAAGGCTTTCGTTTGATCTACGAAGATAGTGTATTAGTATCAGTAGCAGTATATTTGAGTGGGATGTAGGTGAGTCACCTTTGAATTCCCTATTTGTAGATGCGAGTTGTGGTATCAAAAAAATAGTATCTCGATATGTTGGCGAGGCCAACATAGTTGAAAAAGAGCAGACAGTAAAAAAAACTCCCGGTGATATTTAGGAAAAAACTGTCGCCCTTGGGGGGGGGGTCCAATGGGGGCATTGCGGAGGTAACATGAGTTCAGCCAGATGCTCCCTTGCTGATTGCAGAGTCCGTTGAGGGATTTCAAAGGCGGAAATATATGCCCAGATCATCCTCGGTCAATTGCGGTTCGAACAAAGGGAGAACGTTCATATGCCTCATGGACGATGGCCGCCAGGTCCAGCTGATGCGAACACTCACGGTGTCACCAAGGTGTGCAAATAATTAAGCTGCAATGACCTCGAGGACCCCAGGTGAGTTCGCATCTCCTGGCACTTCTCTTGTAGCTGGTGGGCGGCAAAGATCATGTCGGTTGTTTCGTGGTGTCGGCGGAAGCCACATTGGCTTTCCGGGAGCAGGCCCTGCTCTGGGTGACAGTTCTGACGATTGAGAAGGATACGGGCGAAGATCTTCCCGGCGATGTTGAGCAACGAGATGCCTCTGTGATTATCACAGAGTTGCTGGTTCCCCTTCCGTTTGTAGAAATGGATGATGGTCACGGCTTTGAAATCCGGAGGGTGCATCCACGTGACCTTCTCCCGCGTCGGAAGGTGGAAGTTGGTGTTGGTCAACAGGAGACGGTGTTCCGCACACGTTCGCAGAAGAAGGAGGCCGTTATCATTACAGCTACCGAGACCGTGGGGACCCAGCACTCCCTGCCAGGCAGCTTGGTCTGACCCGACGCGGGCGTGGAAGTCACCAAGGACAATTAAATTGTCCATCTTGGGCACAGTCGGCAGCAGATTGTGCAGGTCCTCGTAGAATTTGTCTTTCGCCGCATCAGAGCTCGTCATTGGGGGAGCGTAGGCGCTGATGATGGTGGCAAAATTGTCTCCCCGAAGAGGCAGGCGGAGGCTCATCAGGCGATCATTGATACCCTGCGGCAGACAGGGCAGACGTCCCCACGATGTCGTTTCGGATGGCAAAAGCAACACCAGCGTCGCGTCGCTGTGCCTTTTGGCCGGCCGCTCCAGAAGAAGGTGTCGCCGGCACCCACCTCCTCCAACTGACCCTGCTCAGAGAATCGGGTTTCGCTGAGAGCAATAATGTCCACCTTGTAGCGCGCCAATTTCCGAGCGACTAGCGCCGTCCTCCGTTCCGGCCGGTTGCTCCGAGGATTGTCTAAAAAGGAACGAACATTCCAGGCTACTAGTGTGAGTGGACTCACCCGAGCAGTCTGAAGAGTATGGCGAGGGAGATGGGGACGGGGGGTATTGTTGTTTGTTGGAGTTTTACGACCGCGTATTTTGCGATCTGCGAGCCGCGGCCGGCTGCAGAAGACGTGATAACCAGCATTTGTATAGGGCACCTTTTCTAGCCCCTTCCTCCGCGAGGAGGCAAGCAGTGATGTCCCTAAATAGGGCTGCTCGGACATCCCAGACGGCTGCCAAACTTCACTATGGGTCACGGTTTTGTTTTAGTGGGAGAACGACCCGAGTTAGCCAGGGCCGCCTACGGGGTTGCTGTCGCCCCCACTGTAGGACTTTTTGAGAGGGAGGGGGGAGGTGGGAAGTTTGGGAGTCAGACATACCGGGTGTGGAGGCACACACAACACCGGACACCCTCACCTGGTTTAGCCCGCCGATCGTGACGGTTGCCCGGGGTGTGGCCGCAGGAGAGAACCCAACTTCGAGGAGCCACAGGTAAGAGTTGGATACCAGTTAGAGGCGGTCACTGGAGCATTCACCACCTGTACGAGACAAATGGAGCGACCAAATGCTATCTGTGTGGTGATACCCCTAACTAGTACCCCTGCACCCCTAGGGCAAGTACTGTATTCGTAGAGGCTACATGGGACACCATACCGGCAACACAGGTACTAGCTAGAAACCCAGAAA
Organism: Schistocephalus solidus; assembly: GCA_017591395.1. NCBI lineage: Eukaryota > Metazoa > Platyhelminthes > Cestoda > Diphyllobothriidea > Diphyllobothriidae > Schistocephalus > Schistocephalus solidus. The sequence goes on from WEDG01002568.1 coordinate 376,614, forward strand.
CGTGTTTTGCCGATATTCTGCCGCTACATGACACAACTGCGAGCGATTCAGCTAGGCAGTAGATCCTTCATCATACCAAGCATGCTTTTGGTAGCTACTCTAGTTTGGAAATGGCTGCTTTATGATCTCCTCATAAATTAACCGTTAACTTGGAGGAAATCAGTCTTAACTAAGCTTGATAGATGTAGACCGAAAGTGAATGAATAATACATGGTTATCCCGCTGTGGATGATGGACTTCGGCAGATGTATTAACATCAGCATTTGTTCTGCACTCTAAAGCTTGATTCAGACTGATTTTGTCCATGTATGCGATTACTTATTGAGAAAATAAAAAATAGGCAGGTTAATGGTGTGGCATGAACTTGTGCCTAGGCTAAGCAACTACACACCCGGCCACTCATGCTTGACTTTTTTTATGGGCCCGCAACCAAAAAAACGCATATCTTGCCATGATCTGTCTCCCACTTTGGCCCAGTGCATCTGCCGTGTGGTATGCGCACAAGCATGTTCCCTCCGAAAAAGTCCGTATGAATGCAACTATCTGTGTTAACTACCCAAACGTGCTAAACCAGTCGCACATTGTACATTTTTTGACGGAGTGGGGTAGTTGGTGACAACGTGGTTACTAACTCAAAATCCGGGAAAATAGAATTGGTAGAACCGTCTTAACCTGAGCAAGAGGCTTACGGCCAGCTCCAAGACCAGTGGCACCAAGCATCAAGTCATACGAGGGTAACTTAGCGTCACTGGGGGGTGAAGGGCTGACGCGCCTGCGTCGGCTCCAGCAGTGTTAGCTTGCAACCAATCGAAGAAGGCCATAATATCGATTGAGACCACGTTGTCGTCTCACCGATGAACTGAATCATGCACGTTGCGCGAACTACCCTATCAGCTCAACACGGATACTATTGTTAACTCTGAAAGGAGGGAAGACTGAGCTCCCCAGAATCAGGTTCAGCAAAAATATTCAGTCTTGGGCAAAGGTACGCTAAGTATAGGAAACGGGGAGCATTACTGACAAATACCATCAATTAGTGTTGACCCAAGTCCAGGTCTGGATAAGCTTGGAATCAAATCGGATTTCTTTGGTCATGAATCCAAAAGGTTCATCACTTAGTCACGGCCTCCTCGATATGACCTGACTGCAGATCAAAACATAACGTTCCCTTCTGCGTTGGGAAGAATGTCAATGTCGGTGTAATTTAAAGTTTTTCGAGTTCCAAACTACATGCGGACGTAAAAATTACCATGAAACAGCAAGTTGGCAACAGACCCCAGTCCACCTCAAAAAGACTTATGAACGCCTCCTTAACCACAAATGATATTACGTAAAGTGGTTATCACAGGGGCCCGGGCAAACCCGATTAAGTTGACGAGTGACATATCCTTACGAATTTGCTGCTGCACTAAATGTTCTTGGAGGTGAAAGAAGTTTTGCAGGTGCAGTACTCCAAATGCCTACATGCATTGGAAGTCTACACGTACACTGTGTGACCCTACTCATGAACTGTGCGCATTTGCACCAAGAAACCCTAATTACTCACAAACTGGCCCCAATACATCGAATAAACTCCTAAGTTAAATGGAGCGACTTCAAGTTAATTGAAAATGTAAAACGAGTACTGACAGTGTTATTGCCTTGGTTAAAAGCAGCAAGTCATGGGTAACGTTGAACTACTGAAAACGGGAAATTTTGTGCCAATGAACAAAATATCCCCTAAAAATTCGTGCATTAGAGCACACTGCCATTGGATGACCACTTGATGTCTAACGAAGTCATTTGAAATGATATGTCGGAATGCGGGCAAATAATTTTCATGTCTTTATTTCTTCAGATGCAGAAAGTTAGGTTGGAGATGCATTTTTTAATTAATTTTTCTTTGAGGGCGTCGCTGAAATATAAATTCCCACTAGGTCATTTGACGAGACGCTGTTCAGAAACCAAAAGTTGCTGCATAATTACCAAATTAATTTCTTCATATAGCAATTTCTGGCTATGAAGCGAATTTTTTTGTATAAAATTATTGCGTGTTTTCTGGCGACGTTTGGGTCCCTTGGGTCGCCTTGACATTTGCAGAAGTTTGCGGATTTAATGTCTGCACGATAAATTTGAGGTTGGGGAAAATAAATCACGTAAAAGTCGATAGATGATGCGATGATCGGTTATAAATGTCGGTGACCACAATAAAAACAACTCGAGAAACTGGAAGCGTATAGTGGCGAGTAATAAGCAGGGAGATCGATGGATCACAAGGACTTTGGTGATGCAAAGCCTAAACAGAGCTTGCCCCATTAAAAAAACGCCGTTTTCTTGCTACTCTTATCTATTAGGTAGGCTGAGCAAATTACCAGTTTAATAGTATTGTGAACTATCAGCGTATGGGTGCAATTTAGAGCTAGTTTACCGTCTCACTAAGCGTTACCTAAAACCGCAAGCTTGGTGAGGTGTGCTCGGTTAATCATAAATGCCGGTCGCTCTTTGGGCACGGAAATGCTTCGGAACTCCGATGGATATCCTCCTTACGAAAGGCGTTTCGCGGTTACTTCTGCGATGGTGCACTTAAACAAACACGGACGCTGTTTAGTACTGTTTACTCTGGAGGTTGCGGTTTAGGCAGTTTCAGTGTTTCCATCAAAACAATGGTATTTTATAAGCTGACTTGGCCGCATTACTGATAAGTAATGGACAAAAAAGAAGTCGTTAATTAACTTTTATTTTCAGGTAGGAACTATACTAATATGTGCTTTTGGGTATAAAACGATAAAAGGGCGAAAGGATTAAAAGGGATAGTCAATTTTCGAGGATTTTTCACCTTACAACACAGGTACACATCTCAAGCAATTTTCGTTTTATATTGTTCAAGTTGGTATCTCATTCCCCATAACTCATATGGTTGTAACAGGGAAAACCTTGGGAATTGACGCCCGTCAGATGATTTTCTTTATGAACAGTCAGCCCCTTCAACGCATATGTGTGCCAGCATTGTTGGAATGAAGACTTGGTATTCAGATCGGACCTGAAATAGGAGATGTTTTCTGTTGCCATAGGTCCCGACACTATGACAACCGATCAGTCCTCCCCTTGCCTGAAAATCTCTCAGGGATAATGAGTTTCCTCTGACTAACTTGTGAAAAACTCAGCGGCCTCGGTGGGATTCAAATCCACGCCAGCAAGGGGAAGTATGAAGTATTCTGCTCTGAAATAGCTGAATTTAATTATGGTCTAAATAGACGAGGTGGAAAATGAGATAAAAGACAGGAGACCCTCTCTCGAAGGTTTACTTTGAGTTATTATAGGAAACGGGGAGCATAACTGACAAATACCATCAATTAGTGTTGACCCAAGTCCAGGTCTGGATAAGCTTGGAATCAAATCGGATTTCTTTGGTCATGAATCCAAAAGGTTCATCACTTAGTCACGGCCTCCTCGATATGACCTGACTGCAGATCAAAACATAACGTTCCCTTCTGTTAGATGTTCATTCTGGTCCTAATTGCCGAACAAATCAAGGTGATCGATGATGTAATTTGAAACAGTAGCCACAATGGTCAAATCCACATCCACGTCAGTTGCGCATATGAATACGTCAGGGTGGAGAGCTATGAAAAGTAAGTCATTTCAGCCTCATCTTTAACCTGCAATGTTATCAGGTTAGATGCGTAGTTGGCGGACCTCCTATCTACTAATTATTCTGAGTCAAATGTTTTTTCCAAACGTTAAATTCGCAAAAAATTGTCCATTCTCCATCTCACAGTGCCTCGTAGTCATCATTTGAAATGCTAGAAAACACACGGGGAATGCTGGAGGATCCACTGATGATCCAAACCCTTCGCAGTTGTGTCGTGCAGCGAAACAATATCGGCGAAACCCGCGTGTTGGTGATTTTAGCTGGTACCTGTGCCGTGAGTATAGTACATAATTTCGTAGACATATACTATTGACTGTCTGTTGACAGCTTTTGAATAAAAGGTAGTTATTCCACGGTAGCTGGTAAATTTCAGTTCAACTAGGCACGAAAACTATCGGACGGAGCCTGAAAAGCTATGTTCTCCGAAGGATTGACTCCAGTGGTTGAGTCAGTTTAAATCCCCCATCGGATGCATGCACATGCATAGAAGGCCAGGAGGTTATGCGCAGACCGTCTAAGCTGCACCAAGGTCAACTGTGTCCCATTATGACCCATATTACACTACAGCTCATTTCGAGTAGGTCAGGAACTCATCATCTAGCCGATCTCTTAGAAATCGTCTTAAACTGTGAGCAGGTTGGCTTTTACCAAACATATTTACTAGTTTACTTTCACACGTTGCAAGCTCTGCAAGGCTAACCCTATCGGATGGGACAACTGCTGTACTTAAAAATATTTTTCCACGAGTTCTGATGTTGTGGAAGTTTTGATGCGTAAATCAATGCCATTTGATCCGTATTCTCCAAGTGAGAGATCATTAAGTGTTAGGACGCCATTTATTTCCACCTGTTTCGATACTTTCGACTCGTTCAAGAAAAACAATGTTTCACTTTAAAGCGCGATTATTGTGTTCCAGTCTATCGATCTTTAATCTGCGCAATGTTAAACGTGTGTTTAAAAAACAGGACAAGGATGGTTAGCACATTGGACTTTGAACTGACCTGAGGTTGGGTATGATTGGATGATGAAGACTAGTAAGACAGAAATGGCCATTCCAGTCTCCCTTGTCTTTGTCGGCAACGTTTATTTGCCTAAACTACTGGCCGTTGCGTGGCTGCTGGTGTTGCTCGAGAGTGAGCTTCAAGGCAGAACGGGACGTGTGAGTTCCGATAACCATCGGTGCACGTTAATCAACGAATGTCGATATTCACGAGGTAAACCGGCTTGGCAGCGAGCCCGTGGCGTAGTGGGTTAGAGTGTTGAACTGAAAATCAACAGGTCGTGGGTTTGAGCCTCGGGTAGCGAACCACGTGCGGTTGGGTATGACTGACTGATGAAGGCTAATGAGCCAGAAATAGCCATTCTAGTCTCCCTTGTCATTGTCCCAAATGTTCATCTGGCTATAGTACTAGGCACTGTGCGGCTGTCTGTGGAGCTCGAGAGTGAGCTCCAGGGAACAAGGGGATGAGTGTCTTCCGGTACGCGATCGGTGAGTGCCCTCTTGCCACGACCTGCTCCCAATCTAGAGGACAAGGTCTTGGCCTCCTGCCCGACAGGTAGCGCTTTTGAGCCTCCGGATTCCATTTAGCCGGCTGAGAACGTCTTATATACCTGAAATGGCTTTTCCAATTTTCCTTGTTTTTTCGTCAATGCTGTTCCAAAAGATAATTTCTTCCAATTGTTCTGCGGCCACCTGTTTCGACTACAGCTTGCTTATTGTTTGTAAGGAGCCCATATCATAGAAATTTTCAAAATTGTGATCAGTTACACTTTTACCTAACATTGCAAGCTATGCCGTGCTAACCCTGTCTGATGGAGCAACTTCTGTCATTTAAACATTTTTGTTTACGAATTCTGATATCGGTACGTGAGTTTAATTGTGCCTGGTAGTCATCTGGTGGATTCTAGATGGACTGCTTGAAAATCCTACTTGGGTAGTCAGCTTACTGTATCAGAAATGGTGGATTGCATAAGTTATAGTTGGCTGGGTGGGTAACTTGATCCAAGATTAATTAAATTCACGGCTCCTGGTGGGGCCTCGTAGCTCAGTTGGCTAGAGAATTGGTTGTACCAAAGCCTTCCACTTGCTGGCGTGGGTTCGAATCCCTTTGAGGCTACCGTGTTTTTCACAAGTGGGTCAGAGGAATTATTCGAATCTACCAAAATTCTCTACTAGATAATGAGTTTGCCAGGTTTGTACGCAGGTTATATCGGAACGCTCATTTTGTATTCTTATCAGCATCATCATAAATAGTGAAGTTCGGCGCGTTCGTCATCGTGTTTGTGTCTGAGATTGGTAATCCTGCATTGGAGATTTTTTTAGTTTACCTGGAAGAACTCAAGCCAATATCCCCAGTCCTTCACAGGAGCATAAATGGTTGTCGCGCCAGGTTACCATCCCTCCTCATGGCGCCCACAGATGAAGAAGCCTTCAACTAACTACCGGAAAGAGTTGAGTTTTTACCCAAATGCCAATTGGCCATAGAAATTTTCTGTTGAGTGCTTCGCCACTTGAAGCAGAGCCACATAGTCTGTCAGCTATCATTGGCAATTTTAAGGGCACATTAACATAGCGTCTCACGACATCACTCTAAGATATTTTAGTCATATCAGGATGCCGGCTTATGAACAAACCTCTTTTATAGCTGCCTTCAAAAGCAAGACTCAGTAAAAGAGGTCTGTTTCGATAGCATTAATTTTGACCATTGATTTTTAATATTCCTATAATTTCAAATCTATTTTATAGAAAAAAAGCACAAATCTATTCTGTCTTGCACTTCTCTGGTAGCAGAGTATACCTTCGTCAAATATTATATTTGAAAAAGAGGTATCTCTCAGTTTTAAACAAGTTTCTGATTGTAGCATTTTTACACCGCGAAAAGTCCTTTCTTAAAACATTGCATCTTTCAATTTATTACTACTGCTTGTTAAGTATACGATAGGGTCCAAAGTAACTACAAAATTTTACGAGCCCTAGAGAAATATAAGATTTTCCTTACACTGAAAATATACAACCTATATTTTAAAACTTCCGAATGCAGGTTTAACCGTAGGTTGAAATTAGGTTGAAATTATCCAGGAATTTGGAGATTTGTTAAACCTGTAACTCGTAGAAATCTCACGTGGGAATGAGACTAAGAAAAGCAGCCTGGTTTTTGTCGCTGCTCTTTTTCCCTGGTCTTTTATCCTGCGCTATCGCAGATAAAACCGGTGAAAAGATGAGCATATTACTTAAAAAAGTATATGTGGCAAAAAAAATAACCAAAGATGAACTGAAAGCCAAATTGAAACGGGCTCAGTTGCTTGAAAATTTTGAAAATCACCTCTATTAAACCTCTCGATGTTTTACCAACTGCTGTGCGCTAAATCTGTTAATGGTCATCTTAACTAAGTCATCAACCCCTCTGCCTGTTAGAATGTCATTTATTTACCCACAAATATATGCATATATAGCTCACTTCGAACGTATACTGATCGAGCAGACATTTGTTGTATCATCAGAGATTTGGAGTTTAGAATAACGGGAGAAGTTAGTAATGTCAACTTCATTACCATGCTCTTGGTTCAGGTGCTTAAACCAAAAGCATCGTCCGCCACTTTTCTGATTTCCCTACGGGAAATGCAGCGCCTTTTTTTATTGCCGAAATACAAGAAATTATACATCTAGCATGTGACAACTCATCCAGTTGGGCAGTTGAAAAAGCGCGTACCAAAGGATACAAATTATAAAATCAATACCAGGACTACCTGAGTAAGGGAATGATGTGAGGAGGGCTCGTATACGGTCAATGTTTATTTGGCTTACCTTGAAAAGTGTTCACGTGTACTTATTGATCGTTTAAGCTTATACAAATTTCTTAGATTAGTTTCTGTCTGTTATGTGATTGGTCCAAGACGTGTTGCCCGTTTGTTATTGGTTGTTTGCGGTTGTAATATTGATTTGATGGGTGACTGTGTGGAGTTAGTAGAGATTAACGCTCATGGAGTTGGGTTTGAGAAGGTTCTATCTCGCACAGACAATCCCAGAAGTAAAATATCCAAGAATAATTAATTGAAATTCCAACCCAGTACTACGACCTATGTTACTACGTCCGAGAATGTCAGTGAGCTCCACAGCCTTGGCTCGGTAGTGTAAATAGAGATGTTGTAAGGGGCAAACTTTTCTCGAAACCGGCACTCAAAGTTGGTCAATGCGGTTCGAATCCCGGAGTCAGACACCGGGGAACAAAAATCCCAGTGCTTAACTCTTCTTTTACGCTCTGTCTCAGGGGTTTCTCTGATTTACACAGCAAAGCGATCGCCCAGGTGAAACAGGTGAATCAAAAACTTTCTTAGTACCAAAAATACGGTTCCCTGACGAATTGTGCACCAGGCCCAGGACTTTTGTCGCATAAGATGCTTCGCCAAAATCTTTGCTCGAAACGTCAGACCCCCAATATTCCTCCAAAATCCCATGCTTCTCTTTCTTTTGACAAGCCTACAAGGGAACCGTATTTTTGGTACTAATAAAACTCACATAAAAGCTACTAAACCAGAAATGGCAATTCCAGTCTCCCTTGTCTTTGCCAGCAATACTCATCTGCCTCTACTACTTAGACGCTTTGCGGATGCTGGCAGGGCTCGAGGCTGAAACTCAAGGCAGAACGGGCGGAGTCTGTTCCGTTACCGATCGTTGAGCGTTCGACAATGAAGGTAAACACTTTAATGCCGTCTGACGTGCGGTTATCTGCAGTCCAGACGAATGCACGGATCTTCAAAGGATTTGCAATCGTTTCGTTACTGCTCACCCGCAGCAATGTTCCTCGACACAGTAGACGCGATCTTCCATAAGCGTCGTCGTTGGAAAAGCGCACGCGTTCGGCTCGACCGATTTTCTTGCAAAACCGGCAAGCTGTCTTCTGGAGTCTACAGTCTGACTATCGGACGTGGTGCTGACCGCAACGGTAGCAGGACAGTAGTTGTGTTTAAGGAACAGGTGATTGTTTTATATATGAATTCCTGATAATATTCACCAGAGAGACAGCCAATTCAGGTTCAAAGGATGATATCACTCCAGCATTTGACTGCTTCAGCTGCTGAAGGTTTTGCTGTACGCGTTCTTGATGACTGGCGATATCACAGACCTTCTCCTGCGACAAATCTCTCTTCGCTGATGACAAATATTCCCGCGCTTTTAAATCGCGCAAACAAATGATCAACTGCTCAATGAGAGTTGCCTGCCTTGATCTAATTATATCTGTAGTCCTGTATGGCGAGTGTCAGATTCGTAATAAAATCAGCAGTACATTGATTGGATTGTTGGCGCATCTGATAAAACCGATAGCGGCTCAGAACGTTGTTGCCTTTTCTGCCCCACGCCTCCTCGAGCTTTGTGAATGCTGTTTGAAAATCGGTAACTTCTTGTAACTTAAGGGCGTCGAAGACGTGTACTGAGGACGCGAAACAGCACAAGTGAGGAGTTTTAGGGGACACAGCAGGGTATGTGGCAAAGCAGGAATGTCATGGGCATTTTTGAATCGCATGCCTCCATAGTTGTATAGGTTGGTGTCTATTAACGGTTACGTGGCACCATCCAAGTGATTTGAGTTCCGGTATCATAGCCTTTGTTCTTCACTGAGCGACTTTGGCAACTAAGTTCATTCTACCGGTCTATTTTGCTTGGCTTATCTTGATTTGTTCTTAGCGTGCGATCGCACTATCGATCATCATCATTAACTAAATTCCGAGCCTCTAACCATTGAGACAAAGGCTCGTTATCCTGTCGGTTTCGGTCGGGTAAATACTTATGATGGAGACCAGTCCACTGACAGGCTCGGACGATGTCTGGGGCCTGGGAATGGGAATAGAAAGTGAGATCGACGGTTCACCGCATTTTCCTCACTATGATTGATCTGACGCGCTTGGAGCTACCACGGTGAGCTAAAAGCACTGGCTTGGAAGATTGTCTACTGACGGTATAACTCAGACCGCGTAGTCAGCTCAGTATGTGTTTGTCTGATTTGGTTAGCTGGCGAACTATGAGCCAGGCTACAATGGCTCCTTCGTACTGTGGCCTCTATGACACTCCCATTTTGTGTGATCCGAGCCAGGCGTGGTGGCACGGTTAGGGGCAGCGCCGGTCGCGCCAGCCACATGCGCTCTCTCCCATCTCCGGTCTCCTTACTTTGTTCACGACACGGAGCCCAAATGGGAGAAGGGGAGACAGTGTGTTAGATAAATCGCAAGTCTACTCTCATTATAATTTACTCCACGGTCAAGGTGTCGTTAAAGACAGAGAGACACTCGTCGATCGCCTCACGGCACAATGGGACGGGTGTACACTTTAACGCTATCGGTGAGCGCTACCTGACTCATAAGGCAGTCTGCGTTTATAATGGAGACCAGTCCACTGACAGGCTCGGACGATGTCTGGGGCCTGGGAATGGGAATAGAAAGTGAGGTCGACGGCTCAGCGCATTTTCCTCCCTATAAAACGCCTGACGCGCTTCAGCCTATCACAGTGAGCTAAAAGCACTGGCTTGGCAGATTGTCAACTGACGGTATAACTTGGACGCGTAGTCAGCTCAGTACGTTTTTATCTGATTTGGCTAGCTGGTTAATTATGAGCCAAGCTGCAATGGTTCCTTCGTACTGTAGCCTCTATGACACTCCCGTTTCGTGTGATCTAAACCAGGTGTGGTGGCACGGTTAGGGATGGTGCCGGTCGCAGCAGCCGCATGCGCTCTCTCTAACCTCCGGTCTCATGGATTTGGTCATGACACGGGGCCCAAATGGGAGAGGGGAGAAAGTGCGGTAGATGCATCGCAAGTCTACTCTAAGAATAACTGGAGAAGTTAGTGGTGTCAACTTCAATAACGTGATTTTGGTTCAGGTACGTAAACCACAAGCGTTGTCTCAAAGCTAGTTTTGCCCATGAAATACGCAGAGCTCACCATCGCCTTCAATCCTCCTCGCATGTGCCGAATACGTAGGAAAGTACAGAGGCTGGATGCGATGCTGAGTACGGGAAGCTTGTCGGGGGTCAATGGTCGATAACACACAGGGTTTCAACTCAAAAGGCAGGAGAGTGGTAGATGAACAAGCCTTTATACGTAACATCGAAGGCAGTTTCAGCCTGCGCTATAATCCGGTGACCACCTTTGGGAAACCAGCCCACGATTGCTTTGACGCCTGCATACTATTGGCGAATGACGCAGCGCCGAGATTTTTCGAGTTCTCGCGAGGATACAGTCAGATTTCGCGTGATCCAAACCATGAAATTACAGCGAGCGTGAGGCCTACCGAAAGGCTGCATGATAAAGTGGCGGAGATCGCAGAATCAGATTCATTTTCCACCCTTTTCTTCTGATATCCCTGGCTCGTGTTTCAGTTGTTTCATTTTATATGGTAAGGATAATGAACTATGCCTTACAAAACACTATGGTGTACATGCCAGTCGGTTAAATACTACGGAATATTTATATCCAAAATTATTAATATGAAAATTGTACTCACAAAATGTGAGTAGTATAGTAGCTGTATAATTCATGGGCAGTTAGCTGAGGTTCAAAGCGTTGAGGGAAAAGAGGGGACACACATAGTCATACAAGCCTTTCTTGAACAGCTGAAGGGATGTCGCCTCAACGACAGACTGGAGCAGATCATTCCAGCTCTCTACTACCCTTTGCGTGAAAAATTCAGAACGGAGGTTCAGCCTGGACATATTCCAACACGAATCAACATCGACCTATTTGCGGCCTGATTTGGCACCGCACGGTTCAGCGTATCTGCTGCGTATCACGCTGTAGCGGCAATGCATTGGCCTATACGCTGAACAAAACTCCCCTGCAAAATGATGTGCAAATGTATTCTTGCATTTCAGGAGGACAATTGGTTGAAGATAGTACGTACGCTTCACCTTCTTCGTCCAGCAAATTTTACCGGTTCGGTTGAACATTGTCAAGAGGAGTCCTTCGAATTTTCCATCACCGATCCGGGTTACGATCCCAGGGAAATCTTCAGCCTGCTGGAGCATGCTGGTGAAATAGACGCCTCAGTGATACTGCGCAGGATCCTAGAAGGCGGCCTTCAGCACAAGTGTGAAAATGGCTCGCAAAACCGGACCCTGTACAGTGAGCGGTTAGAACTAATGGTGTAGGGAACACTTCTGATTAAGTAAATTTCCAACATTTTAATACAGCTTATGCGATAAAAGGACTCTCTTGGTGCAGGACTATTTTATATTTTGCCATCTTAAAGAAAATAATATAGACCAGCTGGGGTTCTAAATTGTTTCGCGATTTTTTATTTACTCTATAACTCTGAGGAAATTGTAAAAACTCTGATGACGGTATATGCAGCAGAAAAGGATTGGCTTGGTCATGATGCGCTGCCTTTTCGCGGGTGTTACGAGACGTTCGAGGAGTCGATTACGTGCCGCTTGAATTGATTCGTGCCGACCTAGTTTGGGATCACATGCCACAGGACCAACGTCGGGAAATGAAGTTAAAGTGCACATACGGTTAGGGCATTGGCTCTGCCCAGGTCCAACCCTAGCTGCCATCGAGGTAGCCGAGGTTTACAGAATTAGGAAGAATGAATTATAAAAATCTGCCAGAAACGCTTATTACTTATGTGAGCCTGGCAGACATGTGGTGGTTCCTAGATTGATTGCTTAGGAAATCCTGCTTGGAAAGTCAGCTTACTGTATTAGACTGGGTGGATTCTATATGTTGCAATAGGTTTGGTGGGTAATTGGACCCAAATGTGATTATACTCGATGGTGCCTCGTGACTCAGGTGATTAGAGCCGTTAATCCGCTATAAGACGGGCAATTTATGCCTCACAATTCTCCAAATTTTGGTTTCCTTTCCGTTACCTTTGTCACCTTGCTTGCTTCAGGAAGCAGATTTGATGGCTGGATGCCCATTCCTGATTGAATGTTATAGGTGTTCATATTTTTAAATTTGGGGTATCCAAGATTGATAATTTAAGAGAGAAATCTAAAAGACCACATGGGTAAGGCCCGATTATCAGCTGACTCCACGGAGCAGAAAAAAGCCACCAAACTGAATATGTCCCGCAGAGTCTCAGCCACCCTCAGTCGGAATGGTGACTCATGGCCCTCCGACCCCGGCAGCTTGACCGTCAGTTTCGATGAGGACTACAGTGTGCACAACTACAAGTGGCGCAGAGGGTGACTAGCGAATTGGATTATAGGGAGAGTAGACTTGCGCTGCATCTACCGCACTCTCTCCCCCTCCCCCATCTGGGGCCCATGTCGTAACCAAGTCAAGAAGACCGTAGGCGGGAGAGGTGCATGTGGATGGCGTGACTGGCGCCGTCCCTAACCCTGCCGCCGCACCTGGATCGGATCCCACGGAATGGGAATGTCATAGAGGCCACCGTAGTAAGGAGCCATTGCAACCTGGCTCATAGTCCGCCATCCAGCCACTCCCCACACAAACACACAAAGCTGAGTACGCGGTTCGAGTTAACCCTAGCAGTTGACCATCTTCAAATCCAGGGCTTTTAGCGCATCGTGATAATTTCAAGTGCGCCACTTTGTTTATAGAGGTGAAAATCCTCTGAGCCGCCGAAATCACTCTCTATTCTTATAACCAGGCCTCAGACACCGTCCGATCCGGTCATTGAACTGGTGATGGAATGGACGCAGGTGTTGATGAACTCGTCTGTGCGTACCACGTTCCCTCCAAACACAAGCACCGAGATTTCACAAAAGGGGTTTGAGTGGCTCACATCTCGCATGTGTGAGACTCCCAGAGGTTACGTTACGAAGGATTCATTGCAGCACGACTCAGACTACCAGGCGGCCACTTCGCACTAAACATGCATTGGACTGACTGTCAAGTCTAGCTGTAATTGTCAATTAACAACCTTCCGAGCCCCGGGCCTAAGTGCCCTGTGGTCGTCTATGGCTTAGATTACACATGTAGCAGATGTGACTCATGAAGCAGACAGCTCTCAAGCCAACAAATCATACAACAGAAGGCAGAGACAGTCAAAAAAAGGATCAGTCAATGGCTGGCGAACTTGATATGCTATATTATTAGGCTTTTATTAGTAACCACGGTGCGGCTATCGGTGATCCTCGAGATTGAACCTAAATGACTAACGGTGCTTGTGTGTCCGGTACCGCCATCGGGGAGTGCCACTCTACCATTTAAACTTCTGTTAGATTTTGTGCATTTAATGCTTTTGACAATGGTGAGCGTAGGAAGCTCACCGAAACCTCTGCGGTACACTAAATCTGTTCCGGTGAGCGTTAACAATAGCTTTTGTACATTATCACGAAATTCAGAAAAGTAATAATGATTACTCAAACCATTTCAGTAAACATACGATAAGAGGAGCACACAGTGGGGCTGCAGGACCATTCGTCACAAAAATCTCGTCTACTGTTGTGATTCGGCAGGCTCACAGGCTTTAAGACTTTGTGGTCCGGACTATCAAATAAATCTTCTGCTTTCATCTCGCGTTCCGGTGCTCAATTACTATAAACGGCCTGGATCAAACATTGCATGAGAGTCGAGTGTACAAGTGTATAGCTTTTGGTTTAGCAGTTTATTTTTGTAGACAAAAGCCAGGGTTTTGGTGAGTGGTAGCTTGTTCTAAGGTTGTATCAATCAGCGATGATTTGTCTCCTGTGACCGTGACTGCTCAGTGGATAAACCACCTTTAAAATAGGGTATGCCCCTCGAGAATTCAGATGGTTGCTCTTTCAGCCATCGCTGTTCGGCTGGCGCTTGCTTTGGGTATCTATTGGTGTTTAAGGGATAAGGAAGGTGAATTCATTCAATTCTTTTATCTGTTGGCGTGCTGCAAGGTATTTAAACTCTTTGGAATAGACTGCGGACGCAGTTACGTGTGTGAGACATACGATGATTGTGGTCAAAGCGTGTTATTTGCCATTTGCTTGTGGATTTTTTGAATTCAGAAATTTGCATGACGGGTCGAGGAAGTGAACTTGGTCGTTTATTTCGGCTTCCATCTTTAAATATATATTCGGATCAAATGAGTTTAATGATAATTTTACGTTTCCAATGTAAGTTCTTTTTACAACGACATAACGAACCCAGTAATCTGTGTGGTACTTGGTAAACAGCAAACATTTTGTACTTTGAAGGACCAGTTCAGCAATCCGACAAAAAAGGAGAGAGATTATAGGAATGCCTTTAAGCTGTCTTATTTACGCACGTCGTTGACCATTCCGCTCAAATTTACATTGCTAGCTTCGTTCAAGAAACAGAAGCCAAGCGCCCACACCAGACCATCCTTTAACCAGGAGATCTTTCATTCGCACGGACATTTCTTGCATTCGTTCGTCCAGAGGAGTTAATTTTACTTATCAAACAGCATATTTAAATGGAAATGTATCTCACTTTTTATTATATGCCTGTCAACAGAAGCCTCTCGCTCGGATGCCATAATCTAGACCTCAATGCTCAGAGAAGATGGTGAAGTTTACTTATTGGTCCCCGCCAGCGTATAAATTTAATCATGCATGGAAATAAGCCTATGGCCAGACGTTGCACGAAATCGGCGGTTTAAAATTCCCGTTACAAAATGTTGTTGACTGGCACAGCACCTAACTCACTCTCTCGTCCTCTCTCACCTGGGCTCGGTGTCAAGACAGAGTTAAGAAGACCAGAGGCGAAAGAGGACGCAGGTGGCTGGCACATCAGAAACGCGCAGCTAGGCATGCCACCACATCTCCTAATCAAAGTTGATTCAGTTTACTTCGGGCCGTTGTCGTGCATGTTGTCAGTACAAACACAAAAAACTAGGAATGATAAAATCCACACCAAATCTCGCCATTATAAGGAACGCGCCAAGAGTAATGGTTAAGAAGACAACAAACTGGCGGGGTAACTAGGTACATCTCTGCATTGACAATTAGATTTCAGCAGTTTCTTCTTAATGTAGCCTTAATGACACTCTCCCTTGAGAACTGCGATCCGTACTCCGTGAAACCTGGTAATGTCTACAACAGTGATACAGTTTCTAGCTCACACTGTAAGTGTAAAAACACTTTTCGTATCCCGACACTGGCTGCGTTGATCGGGCAAATATCCTAGTCCCTTGGAGGATCCGCGTCACTGGGTCGGGGTACGCAAGCCCCGGGTAGAGCCGAGAAAGCTCGACACGACGGTTGATACATTCATCCCAAACTGCGATGCCACGATCCCCTGTCTTACACTCCCTTCGCTCTTTTGTCATAACGGAGGCCAAATAGGATGATTGCTGGCATTCTCTCTGCGTATTCATGCACGAAACCAGATTTCTCCGGGGAAAGATAACATTTTATCTGCGCCGTCTGGTCTCCAATCCTTATCTCCTTTCTATCCACCCACTCACTCCACTATGCTAATAAGGGCAGTCAGCTGAAACTATTTGGACAGCAGCAACAAATTGCTTGCCATGCTACACCCAGTCCTTGGTCGACATGATTCGCCTCTATATTACCGGTTTGCTTGCAATGCTGACCCTTAAGTAGTGAAGTTATTCATCCGTAGTTGGGGGCTAGAGTTTGCAAAAGATATTACGTAAACTGGCCATACTTCTGACATTCAAGGAGTGACCCTTCGGCGCATTAAACGCCAAGTGCCTCAGACTGAAGGCATGGTACCAGACGTTAGCTCTATCAACTGTCGTCTAGACCTTCCTACGGCATTACGTACACACAGATGAGGACAAGATGAAGAAATGTTGGCGAAGAAAGTCCCATGAAAAATACCTCCCCCCGAAGAGGAGACCGAGTAACAGAATGGATGAATACCAGAGCCACTTAATTGATAAGCGTTTTGGCAGATTTTTTCAGTTTGTTTGACCTGATTGCGCAAATATTGCTTGTCGGGAACTCTTAGGTCGGGTGTTTTGAAACTCTGCTTTTGCTATCAGGAAGAATTCAATAACAGATGAGTGAAAAACAAAATTCTTCACCATGCGGCGTAAAATGATAAGATATAAGGACGCGTTGTCGCAAGGCGAAATATTGCATGTTGGCTAGCAGCTCCCGCCTACCGACTTATATCTGCGCTGTTACGCATGATGACCTAAAACATTAGAAACCTGAAAACCGCCTTTAAATGGGGACGGTGCGTGAAGTCGGCATGAATGAAGAGATGGTTCAACCAAGACGTTGGTGGACTACCTGGATCCAAAATGTCGGTGATTATACATGCAGCTGCCCGCACTCACGGTCTTCAACGTCACAGCTGACTCATACCGCCTTCGCCTGCCTAGCGTTGCATACGCGCACGCGAGCCACTCCGCCAATGTCGTGATGCTAATTAGGCGGACGAAGTCTCGAGTGCATGCATTTCGGCCTGGTGATCTATCCACGAACCTGTTAACATAATCTCTGCCACGATGACTTGGCAGAGTTCGGTGTAGTAGGTTGTCACCTGTTGAGGAGTACCGTGAATACTCCATCTCCCACTGCCAAATTTTCGTGCGTACTTGACGAAATCCTCAAATTCAGCATTGCGCACGCAACCTTCTCGAACCTCTTTGAACAAAAACGGTTTAATTGCTAGAAAAAGTATTTAATGCGAAATCGAACATTGCTAGGGATTTTGCCTCCTTTATTGCAAAGCTTAAACCCAATTAATGCCCTTTCGGCGGATCAATCCCTGCGTACAGTTCTTCGGCTTCCCAGTTTAGTGTGCACTAAGTTCTTTGCTTTTTGTTAGTTCGTTTCTTTAGGCACCGTCGGACTTGCTTACATCTTACCCCCGCCACGGCACAACACTGGAATAAGAACGCCCACCACGTAATCTAGGTGGCCTTGTGCTAAATGCCAGGAAGAATATATATTCCTGCGTTCTAACTCAGACCTTACACATAAACCTGCTCTTAACCCTAACCATAATTTCCCTAGAATTTAGCGCAAAGCCACTTTGAGTACGGGCGTGTCCTGTTCTCATGTCCTGCCATACTCACTAATAGCACATTCTGTGCCATTCGAAAGCAGTCCTTAGCTGGAGATACGACACTGATGGACCCTCCAAAAACGGTTCTTTCTCCAAGCCTGCGGAGAGCTGCTGAGATTTGTACTCACATACTCGTGTCTGCTTTCTGATAGCATAAAATCTGATAAAAGGCAAACGAGATGTTTACAAGAAGACGCTAATACTATTTAAATAACCCTATGCAAACCGTGTCATAAATTGAAACTAGATGGCTCCTCCTATGTTATCTGTTCTACTCAACTTCCACAGGGCTTGAAGTTTTCCCGAAGCACTTTCCCAGAAAAATGTAGATTTTTACACCTGTAGGTTTCGCTAGCAATAGGTGCGATTTGCCAAATTGACGTAGTCGCTTTGATCTCGAAGCTGCCGTAGCTGATACTGTGTGTTCACGACAGTGCGTTCGGTCAATCGAACGCAAGACGCTCACACTGCAAGCAAATTATCCAATCAGAGCAGAGCACCTTTGCGTCCCCATGACGCGTCGCAGTAAGGAGGAGTCGCAGAAAGTGCAAATTCATTCTGACGGCTGAAAAACGTCTACAAAGGTTAATAAAAAAAACCAATCTGGATGGTATGAGAAGAAGATGGGCCCAAGGACGGGCGAGAGGACCACGAGTTCAAAGGGTGAGGAAGATCAAGTGTATAGGGGAAAGCGCTTGTGTTCTTTGTATTGGCCTCTCTCCTCCAAGGTTTGGGCTGAGTGGTTGATTTTGTCTTAGGGAAGTGGGTGCGGTGGTGGCAGGAAGTAGAGTTCGGCAGTATATGGTACTGAGCTCTGTACACACACGCACACAACTGGAATTAGAGTTGACGCCCGCATAATTTCTCATATAAGACACAAACTTTTCAAAAGGTGGCAGAGAGACATTGGTGGCAAACGACAGATTGAAAGCCAGGGAGGCGGGAATGTCAGTCTACTCTAGAACCAGGAATGCCTAATCTAGGATCATGGTTGCCGCTGTAAATAGACGGAGGTAAAGGCTTCGGAAACACCTAAAATCGAATACGGGAATATGAATTTGCAGTGAGATGGGATAACCAGAACCTATGCGGGCTAGGTGGCAGAATGAAGGGCTTGCAAAAAGTAACAGCAAAAAATGACAGTCCCTCCATCTGGTGTACACGGCTCCCACAGGCGCTTGATTGATCCGGCGTGAACGGGTCTCTTGGGAGCTAAGCTAGGGACATCCATCCATGTGTATACTTGCGTTGAAAGATGCGAAGGTCTCTTCTATGTACACGGAGAACGCTTCCAATCTGGCTGGTGGAGCAAATGGCGCGATGAGGGGGGGGGGGAGCGACGTGAACTAGCTGGACCCTAACAACTTTTGATGCCGAAAAGAGGTCCGATTGACGCTGTCCACGACAAAATTGACGACTGTTCGCCAGAGGTGTTGGCGGAAGTGTTTTTGAATGATGAAGTGATTATCGTCCGGATAGAACTGGATAAAAAGAGTGTATGCAGAAGGGAGAAAATTAACAAGGCTGTCACGTAGACAATGTTTCTTTTTTAAAAGACAAACTTTTAAAGAAGTAAAGTGTTTTTTGAGAAACAAACAAATTCCGTTTGATTCTTCTGAATGGCATCTAGAGCAGACGCTTTAGCGGTATTGAAATGTTGTGTAAATGAGAAGGGGAACACGCTGTACAAACAAATGAGTTGGCCTATGCGAAATACATTTATCCAAATGTGCATGCGACGGCCACCGGGTTGAGAAGAAAGTGAATTCAAAACGGTGACTTGGTTGTGAATTAGTTTGTAGCAAATTTCGACCACATGGAACGACAATGTCCACCATGCTAATAGAAGCGAAGCGTTCCGGATTCTCATTCGAATCCATCATCACATACAGATCAGGTTCCACCGTGTGCCGGCTGGCAGGCGTGCTCACGCTCCAAGACGCTGTTACGGCGTCCCAGCTCCCACTCTACCTTCGCTGTCGCTATTCTCCGACAGCCTGTTGCAAGGAGGCGGGCTCTCGCACGTATGCACCAGTGGCAGTCTGTTTCCCGGCCAATCACGGCTGGCCAAAGTGGCCAATCATCTTCAAGGCCGACGTAGGCGTGCTCGCGCTCCAAGACGCTGTTTCGGATTCCCAGCTCCCACCCTACCGCCGCTGTCGCGGAGTCGCATGTGTGCCCTCGTCCGGCTGCTAAATTCTACCAACCTTTTCTGCAATAGCTCTTTACAGAACACAACATCCCCCTAACTGGCGTTGCACATTCTCTCTTGATATTTGGAATCGATCTAACTGAGGCTGCCGCGACAAGCCGTTAGACGGCAGGCCTTGTCAGGTCGATTTCGGCCATGCTAGCTGTAAATTTCTGGTTATGACCTTCACTGAACACGACACGGGATTAGCTAACTATTTGATCTTCTTAGCTGACTGAAATCGTACAAACGTGCTTTAGGCATCTATTCAGGCCCTGTAGCCATTTTTTAAAATTTCAAAAATGCATACCATCATCTGAAAGTCGACGCCCTGCCGCACGAGTTCCTTCACCAGGAGGGCGGAATGAATGAAGTTCACATTGTCTGTAAAGCACGAGAAGAAAAGTGGTCGGTGAACATTTATAAACGAAGAACGCCACTGTTCATCACAGATGTTTCTTAAATAGCCACAAAAATTAATCGAATACAGCAAACGCGATAATGCGTTCACTAAATTGATCGCAAAACGTCCGCATTGCAAGCAAATTGTCCAATTAGATCAGAGCACCTTTCCGTCCCAAATCGCGCGTTCCTCATGGCAGAGCAGAACGAGTGATTTGCGCTCGTGATCGGTGAGCGTTCGTCAACGAATGCAAGGCAGAAATATGTATACCGAGCACAAGTGAGAAGGGCAAGGGATAGATGTATCTGTCTATTTTATCTCTGGACTCTAGTTCTCAGCCTTACGGTAACAGGTGACCTAAATGAGGTAGGAAAACTTTTCATATCCTCAGTTAGATGAGCAGCGTATGTGAAAGCTGGAAAACTTGAAGCACTGTTTTCTTGCTCGAGAGTTTTGGAAAAGGCAAAGACGACAGAGCATGCAGAATTTAGTGACATCATAAAATTTCGTGACACCTTTGTCGATGGTGTACGGCCATTGTGTATGAATAAGATAAACCGTTCAATTAGAGTTCAACCTAGAGGACAGTAGCAATACGGAGAAAGCGAGCAGCTGAATTACATGAGCAGCCAACCTTGCACTGCCACGGTAAGGTTCTATTATGTACGTGACCCCATTCCCCGCACGTTGCAAATTTAACCGCGCTCGACTGGTTTTCACTATAATCTGAGCTCGATTTCTTAGATAACGGCTCCTCCCCACCCCACTTCCACCTCACGATTCGCACTCGCATATCAGACCAACGGTCCATTTTTTATTAACCAATCACCTTTCAGCTTCCTAGGTCGATCACTAATCGGACAATATCTTATTTGTTAATACGTAATGACCGTACACAGTTGAATGAAAGGTCACTAAAGTTTACGACGTCATTAAATTCTGCATTTTTCGTCGCCTTTGCCTATTTCAACACTGACAAAACCCAGCACACACGACAGTTCGACCGTCGTAGTCCGATGATGTCCACCGTATGCTCATGGGAAAGTTGAGCAGGGACGGTGACTTGCGCGTGATTTAGTTTAAAGTGATAGTAGACTTGCGCTGCATCTACCGCACTCTCTCCTCCTCCCCCACCTGAGCCCGGTGTCAAGACAGAGTCAAGAAGACCGGAGGCGGGAGAGGACGCAGGTGACTGGCGCAGCCGGGTCCCCTAAGTCCTAGCCGCCCCTAGGCGTGCCACCACACCTCTATGTTCGGCATTTGTTATGGGAGCGCAACCCGAATAACGCATGCCATGCCCTAATGTGGCTACCGTGTTGGTCCGACGCATCTACCACGTGGCCCGTTCTATAAGTTTGTGATGCCTTTATGCATTCAAATAAAAAGCGTCTTCAAAATTTCATGTATTTTACTCGTTTGATAGCAAATCACACCTACTTCAACCTTTATACTCTAAGGAAGAGTATATTTGGGTCTGCAAAAGTTTTTCAACGGTTGACTATTTTTAAAGCCCGATCTTCTGGTTCATTCGCGTTAAAGGTTTCAAGTCTGCAAGCTGTAGAATTTCCGTGTAGGGAAAAGCATACATTCCTCTATGCCATTAAGAAGATAACATATAGTGCTGATGCCATTTGCAGTGCATGTGGACTATGCTACATGCTTCGTGGCGGACAGATATTTTGTTATTTTTGAATGGACACCTTATGATCTTGGAAAAATTGATAGTAAGAAACATTTTCAAAACCGAAACATACCCTTTCATTAAGTATAACATTCGAAGAAGACGTTATTATATATAAACTGAGCCCAAAAAGGTTCTTTTTAAACAGGATTGTGATAAATCACATTTGAACATAAAAGGGCATTGAAAATCAATAGACTGTGACAGTTCGTCCCTACGTGCACCGCTCTTGGTCGAGGCAGTCGGCTCACATGGCCTGCACAGACACTGACTCGCACCGTCCATCTTACGCTCCTGCTCTGACTACCCGAGTCTTGGCCTCAGCCTCGTGAGTGATCGAAACCAATAAACGTGCGTCGTTTCACTGATTGGCTGCAGGCGACAAATGATGCCCTGGGGTCACGTGGTCTCAACAACCGACACAAAACAACTGTCCCGAGGAGACCGCTAGCTGCAGCTGCGGGCGGAGCTCCTTGTTAGCTCTTTGCCTCAGTGAAAGGTTGTCCTACCTACTCCGTTCTGATTTCTGATCGTGGAAGCCTTCGTGCTATCGACCTTCACGACTCAGACAAGACTACCTGCGTACTACTTAAGTGGTTTTTGGAGGTGGTCTAAAGGAAATGCATTCCAAAGCTGACATTATTGCGTATCTGAACGACTATGAGACTACGCGGCATGAGGTTTGATATTAAAACCCCACTTAAGTAATCGTTCCTAATCGAAAAAGCATTTCAGAATTCCGATTAACAATTGATGAGATCGGTCACTAAATTCAATGTTCAGCATTGCTCTTGCTTTTTATGAATTAGCTCCCATTAATGAATGTAATTAACACAGGCGAAAAATAGCTGCCTCATGACTCGTGGCAAGTGACAAGACTACTCTACAAGAAAGACCTCTGTCGTTTTTATATCCGTTCAATCACAAGGCATTCGAATCTTACCATTGTGGCATAATACTCAACCGGATGGTCCCAGTGAAGAAAAACTACCATTTAACCAACTCCTGAAGGTGCAGAATATACTGACAGTGTGTGGAAGGGGGGGAGGGATATTAAGATAAATGAACCAAAAAGGGCACCGGTAAAGTCGATGACCGTGTCCACGGTAGTCCACTCACCATCGGCCATGCCATGTACAATAAGGAAATCTTTCGACCGGAAGTTTGCGGCTAGCCGTGAAACTCGGGTTCGCTGAAAGAAAAAAAAACCTGTTTGATCAGACTGTGTTTCCACAACGCGACTGCTTTTCAACGACCCTATTCATGCAGACTGCGCTTGAAAGGTGACAAAAACGAGGGCAGGAGGGTGGATGATATCGCAACATACCATATACTCGTGGCTGTTTTCGGTGAATATTCCGAGGAATTTTTCGGTATACGCCGAATCTAAAAAAGAAAATTGAACATGAACGTTACACTGAAGGGTAATAAACAAATAAGACATGGTGCTTGGTAACGATGGGCCTGTAATAACGAATTCATACACCAGCATACATTTATGTAGACCACATAATACGCACTCCAAACTAGCAGATAGATAGGCTGATCTAGTTTTCCGCCACGCACGTCATAAAAGTATTCGTAATTCAGGCCGGCTGCAGCTCTGTGGATTTATTGCTTCTTCTGTGATACCCAAGCATAATGAGATGTGCGTTCAGGGTATAGCCTTAGGTATGATGGAATACAAATTAGGTCTCCCATCAATGTCTGAGGGTCCAAATAAATTACCCAGAGTTCTTAGCATTCAACCCCTTCCAATATTGGGTGCAGATACTTAATTCGATCGCGTGTGGAATGTCTTCTATAACATGCTGTTTCCTGAAAACAGGAGGTTTTAAAAAATTAACGGAAACGTGAAGTTCCGGGGAAGAGATAGGCAGAAATGAGAGATAAGGAAATTAATTTGCCTACCGTATAATCTGAAGTCGGTTACCGGAGCGACCGCGACTCCGCAGTTGAGAAAAGAATTTTCAGGATGTCCAAGCAGATTAGCAACAGTAAATCCGCCGTAGGACTAGGGAGTAAACAGGAAGCATGCAAACAGACTGACGCAAAAAAACTTCAATTTTAGTGCGCGTCTTTCTGTAAAAAAAGGAAACAATCTGTACCCGTGGTTTTATTTTGCGTTTCTAGCTTACCATCCATGATACAGAAGATAAACTTGCGTATCTAACACCTGCAGCGCGTATGTGCCTTCTGCTTCTGGCGCCCACGCTGCGCTAGAGGTTATGTGGTTACCTTTCTCAAGCTGTCGGACAATGCACGTGGACAGCCAATCACAGGCGCTCGCTAACCCAGTAAGTTGATCGAGTGGATATTGGCCCACACACATGGCGTCAATGCAATAACGTCCAGAACACCCTAGGGGACAGACGAGCACGCAGGGCCCAGAGTTTGCCGGCGTCGAGACCTCTGACCACCACCAAGTTTCTCTATAGCATACACGACCCCTACTGGTGTCTTTCGTCTTCTCCTACCAAACAGAATTGGGCCTGTGCACAAGCATAGTTGAAAAGCACACTTCCTTCGTCAAAGGATTTCAATTGAGCAGTTGCAAAGCGGGGGCCTGACTCATGAAATGGAGGCATAAAAAACACTAAAAATAAACCCGAATCTGTGTACAGGCCACGCACAGCGCTGAAAATCGATAAGCGCGAAATATTACTGATCAGCATAAATCACTCGCTGATGGAGGAAGTGAGTCAAATACTCCACCAGGTAATCAAATGGCCTCGCACCCGCTTGGAAATAAAACCGACTAAATAGAATTACCAACAAGACAAGCAGAATGGTATGACAGTTTCTGGCTTATTAGCCATAACCAGCCAGCCATACCCAACTCCAGGTGGTGCAACACACAAGAGTGAACCACAAGACACAAGGGTAAGTGTGTTCTGTTACACTATATTTGAGCGCCCACTACCTTTGACATCGGATACGTCAAAGATGTCTGCTGTAGTATCCCTCGCCTCTGTCGGTTTAAGAAGGCACGAAACTTCTTGGTAGCTAGCCCCGTAAAAAAGCGCAGAGCTTCAATTCGATATTTGACGGGTAACAGCAGATTTAAGGCTTGTAACTTTTTGTGTCTATACACTGGAAAACTTACGAAAATCCGAGTCATAAAATATCAACAGGCGATAGATTGTGAAAACTCATTTCACGGACCAGTGAGTCAAATATTTTTAGTAAAAGAAATAGAAAAATAAACAAAAGAAAAGATGTATAATTAGAATAAACAAAGACCTACCCATCCAAAACTGCAGAGTTTCGTCTTGTTTATGTATTTGTGGTCGTTGACAATTTGCCTATAAACGCAGATGTAAAAAGCTCAATCGACAGGTTAACCATGGTTGTCATCCACCATTGGAACCTTGGCTCCAGCAATTGTTAAACTGACTGTCTGTGTTTAGGCGTTAAAAAGGCGGTAAAAGGCTAAGAAAGCAGAGTGTTAAAGGGACACCTTCGCCAATATTTACCTTGCCATTTCATTCGCATATCTAAACTATACTATTCTCAATTGCTGTTTGAACCATACTATGGTCAAATAGAACGGAGACGAAATCGCACCTCAGGCCATCAAGTTGATCTTGCACCTCAATTGTACCAAAGTTCTTGAAGATTTCTGCTTCAAATCGCTGTCCTCGGCTGCCAGTTCCCCGACCATCAATCGAGACAACCACAAACTTCAGGGTGGCACAGAGGTAGGTATACCAATCGATTGTGAACTTTTTGGTCACCATCTGCGACACCGGACCGCCGTACCTGATAGAGGATGAAAAACAGAAAAGCAATTTCAACGGAATATTCCAACTGCGGACAATATTGTCTTGCAGGGGGCGGTGGAGGTGGAAGACCGTTAGACCTACGTGATGAGAAGAAGGGGATAGGTGATGATATGCGTCTCAACTAGTTCCGGTGGATGCATGAGTTTTACTTCGAGTGTGAGTTCCTCCTTTGTTCCACGTCTGATAGTTACGCGTTCAAACTTTGTCACGGGCATCGCACGTTTGGCATACGCCTCCTTCAGAATTGAATTGTTTGCGATGAGGGCAACTGTTTCGAGGTATACCGGGGGGCCTATAGGAAGATCACTAGACAATTATCGTGCTTTTAGTATTGAATAAAAGTAAAATTACTCGATGAAAGATCTCTATGGCAGAGAAAAGCCTGATTAAAGTCACTAACCTTTAACGACCATAACGAAGTTCAGAATAAGACATGACTTGGAGAGGATTTCAACTAAGAACTTGTCTTGGTTTCAGTTAATGCGTACCAAACCTGACACCTTAACAATCCCTTGTAGCGGCTATGGCTGATTGAATGCGTCACGCTGATGCGAGCACATTTAGGTATTTTTATTTTTCCTCTTAAGCACATGAAACGACGCTTCTCATATGATTGATCTGTTTGCAAAGACAAGACAAGTGACAATCCTTCTGTTATGTTGCTATCTGTGAAAACAAACTAACTACATATGTATAAATCCTCTCGTTGCGAACGATGATCTCCACTATATGGCCCACAGCACGGTGGGTACAGGAAGGCTTAGTTCCATCATTTGTAAACTTGTAAACTTGTGTAGTAAACTTGTATAGTAAACTTGTATAGTAAACTTGTATAGTAAACTTGTATAGTAACTTGTATAGTAAACTTGCATAGTAAACTTGTATAGTAAACTTGTATAGTAAACTTGTATAGTAACTTGTATAGTAAACTTGTATATTAAACTTGTAAAGTAACTTGTATAGTAAACTTGTATAGTAACCTTGTATAGTAAACTTGTATAGTAAACTTGTATAGTAAACTTGTATAGTAACTTGTATAGTAAACTTGTGTAGCATCTACAGCACTCTCTCCTCTCTAACCCATCTGATCCTGGGGCTAAGGCAGAGTAAGGACAGCCAGCGGCAGGCTCGGATGCAGTGGCAGACATAGCTAAACAGCCCATCTAGGCGTGCCACACACGACCTAAAAACAGGCGCTTAACAGACTTTTAAAGAAACGGAAAGATATCAGCTAGAGTGCCCATAGAGAGGAAATGCCATGAAGACTGCAGTAAGAAGGAGCCATTGAGTCAGACTCTCAGTCCTTGGGTCAGTCACCCAATGTACCCACCCAGTATGGACCACGACGACCGAGTTACACAGTCAGTTGGCAGCCTCGCAAGCCACGGCAATCATGTTAGTCTAAAAGCACGTCAGAATTTTTATATTGAGGACTACGGGATGTGTCGCAGGGGTGGAAGCCCCAAAGCAGACATCAATCTCAGTTGACACTACCCTGCTCCCAATCAAATATCCGAGGGCGTCTAGCAGCTGGTAAAAGAATTGGGCGCAATGACTGACAGGGTTGGAGTAGCCCGTCTTCATGTGCCACCCACATAATATAGTCGCTAGGTCAGGCACCAGTTTGCACCAAGGGGTAAGCACCCCATTTTCGCGTCGGATCCATGCAATGGGTAATGTGGGGAGGGTGCGTATGTGGTCTAGGCATAGGTGGGCCGGCAGGGCATGATGTGGTGACCGGGTTTGGATTACAGCGTTTATCAGCAGTCCTAAATGGATGCGCATATGTCTGAATGGGTTCGTGCTGTGGCCCACTGTCCTTAACAATATGCGCAGTCAAGGTGGGTTCGATGGGTGTATAATGGAGCTCCTGACACAGTTTTGTACGCCTCCATGCGATGGATTTACACATGACTGACCAGAATACTACTACTACTACTACTACTACTACTACTACTACTACTACTACTACTACTACTACTACTACTACTACTACTACTACTACTACTACTACTACTACTACTACTACTACTGCTACTACTACTACTACTACTACTGCACTACTTCTACTACTACTGCTACTACTACTACTACTGCTACTACTACTACAACTACTACGACTACTACTACTACTACTACTACTACTACGACTACTACTACTACTACTTCTACTACTACTGCTACGCTACTACTGCTGCTACTACTGCTGCTACTGCTACTACTGCTGCTACTGCTGCTGCTGCTACTACTACTGATACTGTCCATTGACTGCACGTGTATTGCAGGGTTCTATAAATATGTCTGCTGTACCTGCCGTTACCATCGTTACTGTTACTACTTTTTTGCTGCCATCTTCACTAATGCACCAGTTGTGATTTTGAGCCACATGCACACTGCAATCAACTTGGTGCTAGATACATGAAGAATTTACACATTTTTCATTTGTGAATTCAAGTGTTCTTGCGTAGGCATTAGAAGGAAGGTTAGCTTGTCTGATATATCCCATAAACCGCGGTATTCAACATTTTGTTGGCGAGGTACGCTGCTCACCGACTTCCTTCACCGTCGAAAAAGTTGTTTGCGTCGAGTTAAAAATACCAATGTCAAGGCACATGCTGGCGCGCAGGGAAGGGCAACCAGTAAAAATTTGTGACTGCTCCACATCCGTCTAAAACTATGTAGATTATGCATGTCGGGAGGATGCATAAACTGACCTTCAGTGGGGGATTTTGAGCGTCGAATGCGTTTGAGCACTGTGGTTGGAACATCAAGACCCTGACAATCCTGTAGAACCAACTGACCATCTTTCGAAACTCTAGCGCTACTAAAGCTGCACTTGGGATCATCGCAGGTGAGGCAGATAGCCGAGGTGCTGTTTACTGACCTTTAAGAGAAAGCGATAGAAATCAAGGGATGAAAAAATGTCTACTTACAGGTATAAGTAGTTATTTTAAATTGTAGACAGGGTGAGGGGAGGTGACAGGACTCACACAAAAAGATGCATCTCCTTAGGATCCGGCCCACTAGAGAGGTACAAGACTCCACCATCACCATAAGAATAGAGTATGTCCTTCACATCATAGTCTGGAGTATGCACCCATTGCGGATACTGAGGAAGGAAGACTCTGGACTCGTTCTGAAAGATGGAAAAACACAGAACAAACGCTATTTTCTCGCAAACTGCATGCAAGCTTTACAGCCGGTTTTAGGTAGCAGTCATACTGAAAGAAGGAGACAGCACTTATCCAAAGGCAATTCAGTAGCTTTGATTAGATTAGAATTCAGCAGCAGTAGTTTTATACAAATCAACAGTTTCGATCGTCCTTTTCGGCCAGATAACCCATGTGCCCCACCGTATGAAAACACACTTTCGAAGCGGCTACTGCACTGTCTTTTCCTCACGCACTTGGGTCAGTGTGATGACAGAGTTAAAGAGACTAGAGGTGGGATCGGATGCCGGGACTGGCGCGGCGTGAGCCTTCACCTGGGCGTGCCGTTATATCCCATCCCGTTTTTTAATGGGTGGCAACCGAAATAACACCCACACGCACCCGGAGATGTCTTCTATGTTGGCTTAGCGGGTCTACCAAATGAACTGTTGCAGGGGGACAGTTTTATACAAAGAATGTGGAGCAGTAGGACCATATTTCAACTAGAAAATTAACAGTAACAATTATACCAGTATTCTAGCTGCTCAAGTCTAAAACTGCTCTGACATAGCCAGCCAACAAGGGAAGATGTCCTTCTTAGCCTGTGTTTGTGCAGCCCATATAAGCAAACCTTAAATCAAATAAGGCATTCATACCAGTTGGCGTTTTGGGTGCCAACAAAGCCGAGACAGGCAGGAATTTCCATCGTCAGCAAGCCGTATCCACTTCCAGGGGTGAGCACGTACGGAATTTCCCTACAGTCAGATTATTTTTTTGAATATGAGCTTAATCTTGCTTATTATTAGAAGTGGCTTAAAACCGTTAGGTTAAATAACCTGATGTTGTTGTCATCTAAGTGGAGCGTTTGACTCAATAGCTCTGCATGATCAATGAACGCGGGTTCGAGGCTCAGGCGCGGTAAAACTTGGGTTTTGTGAGGTCGTCTGACGACGGTCAAGGGGTTTTGCTTTTCTATACCC
Source organism: Schistocephalus solidus (assembly GCA_017591395.1). Taxonomy (NCBI): domain Eukaryota; kingdom Metazoa; phylum Platyhelminthes; class Cestoda; order Diphyllobothriidea; family Diphyllobothriidae; genus Schistocephalus; species Schistocephalus solidus. The sequence continues at coordinate 406,368 of WEDG01002568.1, forward strand.
CTGACAGGCAGTCTGCGGGTTTGAGGTTCTACGTTGATCCCCAAGGCACCACGGCACGTTCACCAAAATGAACATAATGCGTGGTTTTGCTAAGTGGACCACGAGGATACACCAGAAAACTGAAAAATAAACTAAAGAAACACGGTTGAGATAGTAAAACCATCAGTTTTTACCAAAAGCACGCGGGCTATACCACGGTAGACTGGTTTGCTGTAGTAGTTCGGAGCGACAATAAGCAGAGATTCGCCGCCATCCTCAATCACAGGCATGTTTAGAGGCTGGATTGGCTGTAAGAGAAAAAGCAAAAGAATACTTCGCAGAACAAATAAACTTAAAGCAACAATAGACGCAGTAGTAGCTGTAGGTAAGAACACTTGCCTACCATGTTGGTCCATCCGAATTGAACCTTTTCTGCATAGACCTGAAACGAAAAAAGCGAAGTGGCAGTTTAATTAGCTGTATATGAAGGACGCCGAAGAACACGTCATGAGGCGGTCAAAGAGAAAACTATCAAAAGGAACCAGGCATCGAATCATTTTGCTTACTCACCGAACGCATACTCTTCGATACGCAGTCTCCTACAACAATCCAAGACTCGGACCATTCCCGATTAACCCAACCCGTCACGAAGCTGTTTGCATTGATCCAGTGAAAATAACACAGATAGGATTCCCTGCAAGGAGAAATCACAAAAGCCGATCAAAATGCAAATGTTAAGCAGTAGAATCCGAATGAGTAGGGAAAAATTGTCGGTTGGGGAACCAGGTGGCAGTAAAGAGGGCTAAATTATTTTGCACACCTTTATAAACCGAAGGCATGTCTTGGGTTATCTCCCTGTGGTAGAAAAGAAACAGCAACCAGAATGTCGACTACCTTCAGCTATCGAGAAGAAGTGGATGCGATCGCTGGGACAAGAGTTTTGTTCACCTGAAGTTTCGGATTCCAACTCGAACGAACTTGAACTACATGAAATTTCATAAGAAAGGGGACCTACTGTATATACTAGGCGCTATTCGATGGGTTACAGGATTCAATCGTACCGTTGTGCCTTGGGGCTCACTCTCGAGTCCCGCCAGCAGCCACACGGCAGCTAATGATATAGGCAGAATAACATGACCAACAAAGACAAGGGAAACTGGAATGATCATTTCTGGCTTATTGACCGTCATCAGCCAGCCATATCCAAACCCAGTCGCCTCTGCACCCGAGGCTCGAACTCATGACCTGTTGCTCAGAAGTTCAACGTTCTGCCCACTGCGCCACGAGCTCGCTGTCTTGCCGGTTTCGATCAAGAGAGTAGCAGGAAGAGAAATTTTTTAAATTGTGTCTACATACTGCAAACAGCTGTCTTCCGGCAAAAAGTGGATAAAAAACGCTTTTAGTCAACAATCCTTCGCCTGATATCCATCGATATCCTTATCGTCCGACCAGAATAATTTTCTGCAAAACGGTCATTCTTTCACGAAAGACTTCCGTGGAAATCTCGGCTTGAGCTACGCAGCCTACTTGCTCAAAATACTGCATCAAACTGTTCGTCGAATTAGCGGAGCGTCATTGATAAAAGGCTGAGTCGATCATTTCTACACTGCTTAATATTCTGCTTGTCAGTTTATCCAAATACGCTTACCTGAAAACGTTCATGAGGCCTTTCCTCTTTGCAATATTTCGACAAACTTAACATAAGCATAGCCATTGTCTACAATTTTGCCGTAGAAAAAGCCTCATTTCCTTGCATATTCTCCCTTTTTTTCGTAAATTCACGTTATGACAGATATGTGCACTGTTACCCAGAATTCATGTCAGAGCCCGGAATTGAACACCCGACCCTCGTCCCTTAGGCCCACGCCCTAACCACTTGGCCACCGCATCACGACGACGAGCATTATCGCAAACATTAATTGATTGTATGGGCATACCACATACCGACTCCAGAGAATAATCGGGTAAATAATTTCTGAAATTTATTAAGTGCAGGACATGGAGTCAGATGATTCGGACATGACTTTTTAGGGTCAGACCCGAAATTTCAATGAACATTTGGGTCGAAGACAATCAACCACTGTGGCATAACCACTTAATGCCCATTCTACAAACAAGTAGTACTACAAGTAGTATGAATCTTATATGGCAAAGACGTTATACCGTACTGCCGACATAGGTGCTAGCTAAAAGCCCAGACACGTGTTTCGCCGATGTTTCTGCTGCTGCGTGACGCAGCAACGAGGGGTTCGGCTCCTCAGTGCGTCCCCCAGCGTTCTCTATGCGGTTTCCGGTATATGGACTCCAGAGAATAATCAAGGAAATAATTTCTGAAATTATTAAGTGCAGGACATGGAGTCAGATGATTCGGACATGACTTTTTAGGGTCATACCCGAAATTTCAATGAACATTTGGGTCGAAGACAATCAACCACTGTGGCATAACCATGTAATGCCCATTCTACAAACAAGTAGTACTACAAGTAGTATGAATCTTATATGGCAAAGACGTTATACCGTACTGCCGACATAGGTACTAGCTAAAAGCCCAGACACGTGTTTCACCAATGTTTCTGTTGCTGCGTTACACAGCAACGAGGTTGATTGTCTTCGACCCAAATGTTCATTGAAATTTCGGCTCTGACCCTAAAACGTCATGTCCGAATCACCTGACTCCATGTCCTGCACTTAATAATTTCAGAAATTATTTACCCGATATATACATATATATACATACTGATATATCATATATATATATATATATATATATATATATATATATATATATATATATATATATTGCTAATTGAAGCGAAAATGTATATATATATATAGACTGAATCAGACAAAATTTTGGTGAGCCAGACGTTTCCATTTTGCTGACCAATATGTGGGCAATTGCTTATGGCCCACGAAGCTCTGATGAATTTCAGGCACATTCGCATATTCACAGACACCTCCACAATGAATCCTGAGTATACGTTCGATTTCTGATGCAGACTGTACTGAAAATCAGTCGGGTTTAAAAGAGAAAAATCGCAACGGTAAAAATGGCTGGGAGTCTTAGGTTACTTCGAGCCGCCACATGTGAATGGTCTGACTCACAAAGTTCGGCGCCCGAATGAGGCACAGAAAATTTGCCCTTATGTAGGCGGAGCATGGTAGAGATTGATGCCGCCATTTTAAACGTAACAAACCTCACTGGAGATGAGGCCCGGTTGGCTATTGATATAATGTCACGTCATTGGTTTATCTTATTTCTGAGTACCACTTTAGGCATGAACAGAGTAAGTTCTCTAAAGCGGCCTTTATGTCTATCACCGGAATATACTCGTGCTTGTGAGATAGGTGTTTGCAGTATCAGACCACGGTCTTCATCTTCACCTCACCAATGTGCGTGACGTAGGCATAATCATACCCACTCAAAGGCAGGCTAGATGTGAGGCACGCAACGTGCATTGGTGGACGAGTTCTGTGGGTTCCTTCGAGTCCACCTACCTCCCACCAAAAAGACGAAAGTAGATTCAGACGAAGTCCACCGCGCATAGCAGGGCGCGTATGGGGATGGTGGCATACACGTGAATTAGTTTCTTGAGATAGTAGACTTGCGAGGCATATATCGCATTCTCTCCCCTCACCCACCTAGACCCGGTGTCAAGAAGGAGTCACAAAGACCAGAGGCGGGACAGAACGCATTTGCGGATGTAAACAAAAATAACTCGTCTAGGTGTGTCAAACACGCGTGCTCCCACAATAATTTTTCCTTACTTCATAAGACACTCAGTCCGTAAGACAAGATTTCCAAACTGGCGTATTCAAGTGCTGTTGCCGGATTATTGCTTTAAATCCCGAAACCACTGCAATCAGGCAATGTATGTCTCAGCAGACGTTTTATACCCTTTGCATTGGTCTGTTTAAAACAGATACTCGGTAAAGATGGCTTATATGCCGCCCTAAGCAGGGCATGAGGCTAGAAAACGCCCGTACGGCCTGCGTATTTGCGCCAAACACTAGGGAGGACAGAGTAAGTTTTATGATAAGCGTTGAGGGTAAGAGCTGGGTTTATTGCTAGCAATAGTGCTAGGGTGGAGATTAGACTTGTGGCTTAGATTTTATGTCAGAGTTAGTGAGAGGGTTGGGACACATAAATATGTACACTTCGTGGAATCATGCGCATAGCCACGTTCACTACGTGCGCAAGGAGCTCCTCTTCCCATACCCTCTTTAGGAGGGACATATCAATAATCACTATCACATACTCATCGATTCCTAAGTGTCACTTATCCAGAGAGTTGGATTTAAACCAGCGAATGGACAAACTCCCATTATCTGCTACTATCTCTGATGATGGATTCCAGTGAGAAAACAAAAATTCAGGCCAATAAAGGTTTTGTTCCAATGACCGCATCTTCTCCTTCTAAACTGCCATTTATGAATTTTACTGATTCTTTCATAAACAGGCTACAGGCAAAAGACTGCCGTCAGAGTAAGTCAATGAATTTAACTCTATAAATTTACCAACTTAGGCGGGTCATGTCATTTATTTGAAACATTACTTGTCGAACATCTGTTTGGTGGTTTACACCTAAGGAATTACCAACATGAGTTCCCCTCTACATTTTCGCTTCATAAGACATGCTTTTATAAACTAAACACGAATCATGGATAGCATATGAGGGGATACCCTCTGCAAAATTGATGGCGCTACATTTCTCAGGTAGGCTTATTTCATGTCTTTTCTCAGTAGGGGACTCCGTGCGGAGAATTTTCTTTTAGAGCAAGCTGAGTTGAACCACACGATAGTGCTCAACTATTTAGAATGTCAGATTTTTACGAAAACATACTTGGCATGACTCATGTCACGTTCACGGATTTATAAGACCGACAAATAATTTTTACAGATTATAGATCACTTGACTTCAAATATTAAATGATAGAGTTTTAGAATACTTAGAACGTTTAAATATCCAAATTGCTCGAATCAAATAAAAATAGGGAGAATTCAGTTTGTTTAATGAACCATCGTGGGTTGAGCAAGCGAATATGGACACCCGCGGAATGACAGGTGGACTCGCGCTGACTTCCGGAGCACCATAATTGCTGTTAGGGTAAGGATTAAGAGGGTAAGCGTATGAAGGTCAAAAGATAGGCACACTCTTTTTGCTGACAAGGTTAATTCTATGCGAAACAAAATGTGATCCATCCTCGCTAAATACTGCCAAATGAATGTACGGCTATAAAAACCAGCCAATCAAAAAGTGAAGAAGGACGCGCATCCACATGCAATCCCACCAGTTGCTTTCGACGTGGCTATTTATTTTGTCGTAAGGGGTCAAAGCTGCAATGGTTGGCTACTAACTAAACTTAACGGACGTAAAGAGAGCTCGCAAGCTTGAACCAATGAGCCCGCATATGAAACGCGTACTTGCCACACCAAATTGCTTTATACTCAGGAGATTTCTTAGCTGTTTTCATATTTAAAGGGTCCGAAGCGCCCAGGTAAAAAACATTTTCCATTTTTTCACTTGCGATCCCAGGACAATATCAATGACACCACACTGAGGGGGAGACTCTAGGTTGGAGCGAAATGGTAGCAATATAGGTATATCGAGCTTTCGCTGTTCCAAGAAAATCCGGCCTGGATATCACTTTCAAATCTGGAATCCTTCTCGCTGTGCTTGGACTGTCGATGCCTGAAGACAGCTAACCAGTCGGAAACGGTCATTCCATGTTCACTCACCTTTGCAAATCGTAAATCTCATCTTTCTGCAAAGGTCTAAAGTAGTCATTAGTTGGAGCTCCTTCAATCAGTACAGATCAAAGAAAGTTATTCACACACAACTGAATATTCACACTCTCAGCCCACAGGATGTGAACCATTTATCCAGTGATTTAACACAACGATCCGAGAACTCCGGCTTGATCCCTGATCTCTTAAGCCAATATTTGGTGTATTACCAGCTAACGACAAAATAACCTTCAGCTATAGCCATTCCAGTTCTCACTCGACACAGTTGACAATAGTTCGAGACAAATGGTATCGAAAAAGACTAAGGACACCGGGATGGCCATCTCTGGTTTGATAGTCATCATTAGTTAGGCCTACCCGACCGCAGGTGTGGAACACGTGAGATTTTGCTCAGGATCTTCGGTCAATGTGTATAGCACTGCATCATTGAGCCACAGGCCTGGCGTCATACCTGTCGCCAACCTTGGAAGCATGGACGTCTTAATGATTTGCGAATACGATGCGCTCTAATGTCATTAATTAACGATTGCATTTTTGAATGCTTCAAACCCAACAGCAAGTATGATGCAGCGCTGCTGGCAGAGGATTATTCTATCGGAGTATGTGGAGAGGAAAGAAGACACTATAGTCCTCTAGGACCATAAAACAAAACGCAGAATATAATTTCTTACAAGTTTGATAGGAAACATTTGTTGATCACTTACTGGGGTATTTCTGGAGGTCTCCGAAATTCAACATTTTCCCTCGTTGATAGGAAATGAACGTACACACTGACAGTAGGAATACCATGATGGGGTCCCTCCCCAGCCTAAAAGGTGATTTGAAAACAGAAAAAAATCAAGCCTGCATCCTTGTGGCAAACGTGGGTTGCGTAAAGGTTTGACCTTATCTGAATATTCTCTCGTGGAGGGTACACAAGGCACCACACTGGCAGCACAAGCACTGGGTACAAGTCAAGACACACGTTTATTCGTATTAAATTTAAAAGATGTATGCCTAGAGTTCATATGAGTAATCGGGCCAATGTCCATCAGGTACTGCTGAATAACTGCACAATATTAATTTAGCTGCCAACAGAAAGCAAGTAGTATATATAGAGGTTACGGGAGACATCATACTGCATTCGTTGCTGAACGCTCATCGATCGATAACGGAACTCACTCTCGAGCCACGCCAGCAATCATCACACAGCGGACTGTAGTAGTAGAATAGGCAGATTAATATTACCGACAAAGACAAGGGAAACTGGAATGGCCATTTCTGGCTTATTAGCCGTCATCAGACAAGTTTATCGATCAGACAAGTTTATCGATCGATAACGGAACTCACTCTCGAGCCACGCCAGCAATCATCACACAGCGGACTGTAGTAGTAGAATAAGCAGATTAATATTGCCGACAAAGACAAGGGAAACTGGAATGGCCATTTCCGGCTTATTAGCCGTCATCAGACAAGTTTATCGATCAGACAAGTTTATCGATCGATAACGGAACTCACTCTCAAGCCACGCCAGCAATCATCACACCGCGGACTGTAGTAGTAGAATAGGCAGATTAATATTGCCGACAAAGACAAGGGAAACTGGAATGGCCATTTCTGGCCTATTAGCCGTCATCAGACAAGTTTATCGATCAGACAAGTTTATCGATCGATAACGGAACTCACTCTCGAGCAACGCAAGCAATCATCACACAGCGGACTGTAGTAGTAGAATAGGCAGATTAATATTGCTGACAAAGACAAGGGAAACTAGAATGGCCATTTCCGGCTTATAACCCGTCATCAGACAAGTTTATCGATCAGACAAGTTTATCGATCGATAACGGAACTCACTCTTGAGCCACGCCAGCAATCATCACACTGCGGACTGTAGTTGTAGAATAGGCAGATTAATATTGCCGACAAAGACAAGGGAAACTGGAATGGCCATTTCCGGCTTATCAGCCGACATCAGACAAGTTTATCGATCGATAACGGAACTCACTCTCCAGCCACGCCAGCAATCATCACACCGCGGACTGTAGTAGTAGAATAGGCAGATTAATATTGCCGACAAAGACAAGGGCAACTGAGATGGCCATTTCTGGCTTATTAGCCGTCATCAGACAAGTTTATCGATCAGACGAGTCTACCGATCGATAACGGAACTCACTCTCGAGACACGCCAGCAATCACACAACGGACTGTCGTAGTAGAATAGGCAGATTAATATTGCTGACAAAGACAAGGGAAACTGGAATGGCCATTTCTGGCTTATTAGCCGTCATCAGACAAGTTTATCGATCGATAACGGAACTCACTCTCGAGCCACGCTAGCAATCACACAACGGACTGAAGTAGTAGAATAGGCAGATTAATATTGCTGACAAAGACAAGGGAAACTGGAATGGCCATTTCTGGCTTATTAGCCGTCATCAGACAGTCATTACCAACCCCAGGTGGTGCATCACCCGAGGATCGAACCCGCGACCCGCTGAGCAGAAGTCTAAGGCTCTATTCACTGAGCCACAGGCTTTTTTTCTTGTTGGTTAAGATCGGGAATATTGGCTGCAGTCGTTGTTGAACGCTTGCCGATCGCTAGAGGTATCCTTTCCTCCCGTACTGAGGGCACGGGTACTAGCTACAAGCCAGAGACGCATCTCGCCGATAGTTATGGTAACTTTCAGTCTAGTCCTATAAAGCGTAGTTTTGACTGATTCAATCCAAGTTAGTGATTAATTTCTTAAGAAATTTAAAAATAGCAGTATTCAACATTAGTCCTGTTCAGAGTTTACAGGGATACACTAGTAGAAATAAATAAAATAGCCTATCGACCGTGGTCGTTGGAATTCTGTATCAGTCTACCTAGTCAGAATAAGCATTAATATTTCGGAGTGAGGGTGCATTAGAACTGCCCTTTCACACTGCCAACGCCAGAACCGAGGGAAGGCAAGAAATTGAGAGCAGGCATTCCATGATACAGGAGCTGGCAAATTCATACAATAGGAGAGATTTCCGAGTTCATCTGCCTGTAATAATAGCCACTGTGCATCTGATGGTGGTGCTTGAGAGTGTGCCAAAGATAGAATGGGACGACCTGTGAGCGTTGATAAATCAGTAAAGGATGCCTTCGGTTATAACGGCATTCACCCATGGCGAATGGGTACTTTAGTGTTGCAGAATAATGCTCCTGTTCATCACTCACGAGAGGTACGTTGTAGCTGTATTTGCAAATATTATCTACTGCTTTAGACTGTCATCAGCCTCTCCACCTGCAGGCTGCGATTCGTTTTCATTCTTATAAGCAGCGTCATAGAAACATTTTTTAGTATGAATGAAAAGAAATTGGGGCAAACCAAGAAAGAATTTTTTACGCCGAAAAAGCTGGACACTTATTACATGCACCATCCCACCCTAGACAATTTGACTGTTCTATGCCGACCCAAATTACAGCAATTTTAGACAAAAAGGAAATAAAAAAAGAACTAGTATGTTGTATTTCTTATGCCTTCAATAATTAACCTGTCATAAAAAATAATACTTATGATTTAAGGGTTTGCGGTAAAGCATATGTTTTTTAGTTTATGAATAATAATGCATAAAGCAAACTATGTCTTCTTTGAAAACCAGTCGTTTCTATAAAGTACAACTTTTGTGAATCCGAGGTGGCCGCCTGTGCGAAGTTCATTATCTTACATTTCTTAGTTATGGAACTGCTTCATGAACATGACTTCAGAGTCGACAGCTGAAGTAAAAACATGCACGACTCTAAAAAACAACTATGGATGAAATTCTATTGTATTTCCGAGTACACGTGCTGTTAGTATGACAAATAACTACATAATTGTATACTATGGACTAACTGATGACAGATTGTGAATATAACAGGGGTATTCCATTATAGCTGGTGTATATCACCTCAAATATTCATATCAGTTTTCAGAGTGAGCCTGAAAAGATATGTTCCAAAGGATTTAATCCATGTTCGCACGTTTATTTCCTCAGCAATTAAAGAAGACAAAAATAAAATTAGCTATTACATCGCAGTACGGTTCACTTTTCTATATTTTCCTCTTAATCTTAAAGACCTAAAAGGACAGTTACGGTGGGTTTCGGATAGACATTGCTTTCATTAAAGAAGCCATAAACGCCATGAAATGTGCAGATTTCCGTAAAGACCAACTGAACAGTTATCACAATAATTTTATTTTGAAGGGCATGCGGTTTAACTCAATAAAGGGCGTTTCTAAGTAACATGGTATCCGCTTTCTGCTTTAGTTCTAAAAGCTTTTCATAGATGAATAGAAAGTGAACAGTGCGGGATTAAGGCTTTGTGGGACGCAGCACGGTTCGATTTTGCATAACCGAGATTTGCTTGCGAAAACATTACATTTGATGAGATAGGAAATGGCAACATTATCAGACTGTTTTGATATTGATATGGTACTATGTGTAAAAATAAAAGCCCATGATAAGTACGAACAGGGCTCAGTGCTTAAACGATTCAGGGCTTAGAAAGCAATGCACAGTCGGCAAATGTGCATGCTACCATACGATGACATTATTAGGGCTTGGGTCTATTGGTATTACTCCCACCAACAGTATTAAAAGCGTTCAAAAATGACTGTGAATTCTTGTTTGGCATAGTCGCTTTCATGGGTTACCCTGCGATCTGTAAGAGGATATCAGAGGGGTGGTGAATTAGACTCCAGTCTAACTCTGTGCAGGTAAAGTAATTTTGTAGCATTACCTAAAGTAATGAAATACAGACTGGCCATATTATATTGCATGCTAGTAACTACTTTATTACTAATTTTAAGATATTAGTTGCCCGATAAAGGCGTCATATTCTAAGTTATCTTCTTTAAATGTTCACACGATCTCGTGAGAGATGAGGGTTTGGATTGACAGTTCGATAGCCACAAACAACGACGTCCGCCATGCGTTCGTCGCTCCGGCGCAGCTGTTGACAGAGTCAACCAGCCCATTTACGCGTGCCACACGCGATCCAGTCTACAGCATCTGTATTAGGTTATAATGGGGGTTTATAACCTATTAGTTTGACCAAGGAAAAGTAAGCTTAACCTAAACAAATGCAAAGTCCACCTTCTGAAGGGCTTCTTCTAAATAAACACTACACATCCCATTGCCATAGTTCAGGGGAGGGCAAAAGGTACATCTCTGCATAAAATGCCCCACCTTGAAATTCCTGCCTAAATGTGTCATTCAAACAGAAAGACTGGTGACTCCACACACCTGGCCGAATAATGAGCACCAGCCAGTTTTAAAAATTTCCCCAAATCCTGCTGCTCCGAATGAAAAGAAAATAAAATTATTTTTATGAGATGCGAACAAATTATGGGGCTAGCGTGCGATTGCTGCACACAATCACCCCACCAGAATGGGTTTTCTCGGTGGAAGAACACCGCAAACTCACAAGGGTCTACCAGGGTTACTTTTCCAGTCGTTTCCGTTTCCTGGTCTTTGTTTTTAACTAGTTTCTCCAACAGGGTATTATCACTGTAACTAAGGGAACGACTTCATGCAAAAACGTCAAAGCCTATTCAAACAATTTTTACAAGTGAAAATTTAACAAAAGTTTAGGTGTTTAATAGTAGCGCAAAGGACAAGTCTTGTATAAAGTGTACCATGAAAATTGAAAAGGATTTTAGGTCAGCTGCGTCAAGTTCCATTCCGTCATCCCTCGTGATGTTGGTGGGTTGCAAAGCTGAACTCAGTGATCCAAAATTAATTAAAACCTCAAGGTTTACGATAAAACCCACTTTAAAGTCAATCTCTTAAAGACCTTAATGAATCTGGAGTAAAGAAGGTACATTGCGTTCCCACGGATGATTATGTTCTTCGTGTCGGCTGAGCAGAATATGAGTTAACCAAGGCTAAAGGAATACTCTAGAAATTATCCGAACTTCAAGGGGAACAGAAAACCTAATATAGCGAGTTGCACAAAAATATAAGTATTATGCCCAATAGCATACGAATAAGAGTGTTGAGGGCACTTTCTGAGGTAACTCGTGGAATGCTGTGCCCAAAATCTAAGCGATTAGTTTCAAGCCCACGGATTTGTCATTTGTGCTTATTCGATTAATAATGAGGAAGTTATTTTTTCGATAAATACAAGGGAGACTGACATTAACAATTCTGGCTTATTAGGCATCATCAGCCAACCATACCCAACCCCTGCGGCTGGAACGCACGTTCTGTCGGTTAGCAGTCCAACGCTCTAACCAGTTGGCAAGAAGCTCATTGTCCTGTCAGATTCGATCGGGTAGTTAATTATGGTAGAGTGGCTATCACCGATTCCGTCACGGAATATATTCATCCGGTTATACATTGACGTGATGATTGAACGAATGGGTTTCCGTAATTCGTTCCTCATTTACTGTATGTGAGTTGAAAGAGGTTTTTTCTGAGAGTAAGTGTTTCGAAGTTACTTGGCTAAAGAAGGACAAAGCAGTTCATTTTACCGAACATAAAGGTCACCCTATATTCAGGTACTTTCTTAGGTCAATCAATGTCGCAGGCCAGATCCGTACGCCTACACACCTTCTGCTATGAAGGAACGGTAACGCAGCGAATAAACCTAAAACATGTGTCTTCTGGAATTTAAAAAAGATAGGATCTTATATCTGCAAAAATTAATTGAGTTCAGGTATGTAAGTTCAAATTCTTTTCAAGAAAGAAGAATCCGATTCGGCCTTATTAATGCTTATTTGCAAATTGAGAAAACCACGTGCTTTAATACGCCATAATAACGTTGATTAGTGAAAAATTTGTTGATTGTACCAATAAACTTAGAAAACATAAACAAATACACAAGATGTTTTAAATGGTTACGTTTAGAGAGCGTAGCTGCGCGAATTGTGTCAAAACACGGCGGCCTTTTTGAGCTGCGTATCCACAAAAGTAAGGAAGAAATTGATCAGACTCACAAAGGCTGGTTGGGGTCTCGTAGCTCAGGTAGTTACAACGTTGGCTGCCACGCATTTGAATATCACGGAAGCCATTTACTCTTTAAAAATGAAGTCAGCTAAAATCTACTTGAAGTATCCATAACGTACAGCCACGTTCACCTATCACACCGTGGGATTGAGCTGACGAGAAATTTTTCATCTGCCGCTGATGATGAACGGATGTGAATTCATAATGAGTGAACCATGAGTGAGTGAACCGTACAGGACGGAGGACGAAGCTCCGCAACTAGGCACACCAACAGTTTTATGTGTCAGACACTAAAATATACTGTCTTATGATGTTATGCATCATATAATGGCGATTAACAGGTTCCAGTGGCCAAAACAACAGTGGCCAAACAGGAACATGACCTAAAAACAGTGGCCAAACCGGAAAATGACCTAATTTGCAAACGGCCATATTGACGTATGAAACAAATTGGAGAACATTTGCTGTGCGCCAAGGGCTATTTTGATTATCTACGTCTATTCTGGACGTTATGGACTTCTACAATAAGGTCTTATTTTAAGTCTAGGAGGCCGGTCAAGGTGGTGATATGTGCGACTACCTTATCACAACACCCCATGCCAATTAAAATCTTTGAGAACAGTGGCAACGCTAGCTACCAAGACCAAGTTTATTAGACGATAGTTAGTTATTCCGCCCTCGGCCACCGTAAAAGCTCACATTCCGACCGACGGCTCAGACATTTTACCTGTTTTTAAAATATGCTCGCGATTATCGAAAAGCAGCTGGCTTAAATGTGAGGCAAAACATTCAACTGCATGAAAAGCTTGACTTTGGGTCTAATAAGCATTTCGACCAAGAACGCCGTAAGTAGCCTTAAACTCTCGATATCAACGGACTATCTAGGCAAGAGGACAACCTGGCAGATGTTTCAAATAAAAACACCTTGAGAATTTCGATCTATGTTTTTGCAAACTAGACCAGCTATCATAAATAGATGCGTCTGCTCAAATAAGCTTTAAGCGAGTAGACTCTGTTTAAACAAGGTACGAGATAATTTAGTACTGCATTTTATGGTACAGTGCACGAAGGGAATTCCACGAGCTCGTTTATTTGACTTAAAATAAATTGTAACTTACGCATGGTTTTTGGAGCGTCTATATATGCGTACTCTGAGACGACGCTTGTGACTTACGGTTCTTTGTAATTACCGAAGAAACCTTTTTGACTTCTAGGATGCAAGTGAAGTCAGGGTGAAATTATCCCACCAGATATCGAAAAATAAAATAAAAATACTAACTTGAGCGGCAAGGTTGGTATCTATAAATTCGCTCTTAGATCTTCGTCTTTGATTCATTAAGCAGCTCTTCGAAACAGTTAATAAGTGTATGACTCAAACCCAGTCGCTAAACATCAACGCATGGAGCATGAAAGGTGGAATATATCAGCTACTTCGATACGTTGGAAAAATTACACACCATATGGATCCAAACCGACGAAATATCATCTCCATTACGTTCATACCGGAAATGTAAATATATAGGTGAGTTTTGATTCATGATAAATTTTCCCGTGGCAAAGATCTAACCTGGAGTAAGTGAAGGCCCTAGGGATGCTTAATATGCTCGGCGTGATTGCATAGACAGTACCAGAGATCTGTCATCCAATAACACCTCTACGAATTTAGGCAAAAATTTGGTCGATCTAGTATTCGAGCTCCGAAGAGAAAAACAAAGGGTTTTAATCTGGTTTGGTTCAGTTATTCAAGGTATAATGGCTGCTAGTAAGTGGTTAATAGTCAATCAGGTGGAAACCGACAGTATCAAGTTGAAAACCCTCAATGACTTTTGTAGGTCACAATATTTGTATATAGGACAGATTTTCAGGAATAAACTGCAATAAAACATGGTGTTTGTTTTATTTAACGTTAAAATTCAAAAGAACTGCAGTCCAAACGTAAGAAGCGAATTGTTTGTGAACTATAAACGACGTAAGCATGATAAACCTCTTGATTATACTGCGGTATCACGTCGCACTGAGGGAATTTAGTGAAAATGGCGGTCTAAAAAGAAAGAAATACTCTGAGTGGACACACCTTCGGATAACTATGATCCACCACCTCACCGTCCAGTCTTCCAGCGACCTCATAGAAGAAGAGCTTCGTCTTTGAAACGTTGCGTTCATCAATGGCTGTGAATGCGAGCTTTGAACTGTCCGGGCTCCACCAGAACGTCTTGCTTGTGCCCAGAATCTCTTCTGCGCATAAATACGGAAAAAGAACATAAGCGTGCATCAGCGTAGCAACACTTCGCCGGGAAATTTAAATGCCTTGTGTGAGGCCAAGCTTTCAGTACACGGACTCGAATTCGTCTGCCTCTAAGGCATTCCCTCCACCCTCTTACGCAGCCGCTTTGACAGACTTCACATGCGTTTTTCATCGAGGTTTCTGATGCTGCTGCTGCCCGGTGCAGCTACAATGGGTTCGGCCCCCGCAATGTATTCCCCAACGTTCTCTGTGCGGTTTTTCAACCGACTCATCACAACTGCAGCAGGCAGCAGCAGAAAACATCGGTGCGACAGGTGTCGGGGTTTTCAGTTAGTGCCTGCACAGGTACTCACCGATTGCCAACGGAACTCACTCCTTAGGACTCACTCTCGAGCCCTACCATCAGCCGCCCAGTGGCTAATAGTAAAGGCAGATGACCTTAGCCGACGAAGACAAGGGAGACCGGAATGACCAGTTTCGGCTCTTTAGTCGTCATCAGCCAGCCATACCCGACCCCAGGGCAGCAACACCTGAGACTCCAACCCGCACTCGGTTGATCGGAAATCGAAACACTCAAACCGTTGAGCGTCTTTGTTGGCAAAGTTTCTCTGTCTATAATACTAGCCGCTGTGCGGCTACTGTCGGGGCTTGAGAATGAGCCTCAAGGGAGAACAGGACGACTGACTTCCGTTTGCTATCGGTGATATTTCATCGACAAATGTCAAAATTTCCGATCTCATGCGGTAAGACAATGAGCTTATAGATCAATGGTTACAGCTTTTTGACTTCCGATCAACAGGCCACGTGTTCGAGCCTGAACAGGTACAGCACCTGGCTGTGGGTATGACTGGCTGATGACGGATAATGAGCCAGGAAGGGCTATTTCAACCCTTCTTGTCTTTGTTGGCAATTTTTATCTGCCCTCACAGCTACTAGGGTAACGCTCAGACACATGTGTTTCATCGAACCCACGCCGCTATGTAACGTAGCTACGAGGGGTTTGGTTTAAGTGTTGGGCCAATCCTGAAAAAGTCTTTTCCAAAGGATTAACTCCAAGTTCGGCATTAATTTACTCGGAAAGTAAACATGACATTATGTGGTTATTCCACAGTAGTTGATTGTCTTCCACGCAAATGGTTTTCAATAAGGGATTCGAACCCGCGACCTTTGGTAATTGAGTCGAACGCTCTACCATTCAGCCACGGGCTCATTGTTTTGTCGGTTGCGATTGGGAATATGATGATATCATATATATATATATATATATATATATATATATATATATATATATATATATCCGACGGAGATTGAACCCAAAGTTGAAGACTGGCATCAGCAGTAAGCAGAATTAACACCGACATTAAAAGAATGGCTAGAAGCGAAATTCGTTGATATCGCCTGTCCATGCAGCGCATTCCAGGTTACTCAGCACTCGATATTACCAAAGCATTGCCTCTCGGCTCTAAATGATCTACGCAAGGTTATTGATATCGTTAGCCAGAGACCTGATTGTAAAGAAGACTGATTATGCAAGTAAAATTGAAGCTCTATTGAGTGACTCACAGCAAACGTTTCTTCTGAAAACCTTGGGGAAGAAGAAACAAATGCACTGGAAGACCACAGTGGCAAAATGATGAAATTGCTATTTGAAATGCAAATAATAGACGTTAACATGGGCTTGTAGGCTCATATGTTCCGAGACTATATGAGCTACCAAAATTGCAGAAGCCAGGAGTATCATTAAGATCAATTTTATCAACGAGGAATCCACCGCAAACATAAACCCGCCCAGTGCTAAGTCCGACAAATCGAACCAATGAGACGCAAACTTGCAGATCACACTATAAAAGACAGCTTCTCAGTCATTAATGAGCTAAATAATTAAAATTTGCTGAATAAATACATGATCTCACTTGCGGTTCAGAGCCTGTTCCCAAACGTGCCACTGAATAAAACCATTGACATAATTTGTGAGCATGTGACGGATACATGCCTCGAACCAGCGCAAATTCGAGAAATACTGGAAATATGCACAAAAAATGTGCAATTGCTGTTCAACGGACAGTTTTTATCAACAGACCGACGGTGAAGCCATGGGCAGTCCATTACGGCCAGTCCTAGCTGATATCTTCATGTCAAACCTCGAAAGAAAATTAGCCAAGAACTTACAGTAAAGCGCATTCTATCGACGATATGTAGATGACATTTTTGCGATATTCAAAAACCCAAGAGACGGACAATCACTGCTTAAGGCAATGAACGAGGCTCATGCGAAGATCAAATTTACGACACACTGGCATTCTAAGGCGTTCTTATAGGTAGGAGGGCAAATGGTTCCATTCAGAGGTCCATGAATCGAAAGACCACCTAGAAAAGACAGCATATGCACTTTCAATTCAGAGGAAACGAAACTTAGTTTTGTGCCTGTTAAATACAGCCATTTGAATCTGCTCCTCAGATACGATCGATGACAAAATCAGTTTCCTAAAGAACGTTTTTCTTAGAAAACGTTTTCAGATAAATTCATCCATAAGTGAGTGAGTAAGTTCTTTAAACGATCGATGGGCACCGATTCACTGATGTTAATATTCCCCATGGAAACCGACAAGAGAACGAGCCCATGGCTCTTAATGGTTAGAGCGTGACTTCTGATCAACAGGTTGGGTGTTCAGGCTTCGGGTGGGCACCACCTGGCATTGGGTATGGCCAGCTTACGACGGCTACTAAGCCAGAAATAACCATTCCAGTCTCCTTTGTCTTTTTTGGTAGTCATTCTGCATATTTGTATATTTACCTAGCAGAATAGCATTACCCAAAAGCACAAGGGAGACTGGGATGGGCGTTTCCATCTTCTTATCCATCGTTAGTCGTAATAAACGAGCCCTGGTTTCCACAACCTCCGAGACAGAGAACAATGTTTATACCTACCGGCGAGACCAGATGGTTGTCTACAAGTACTTAAGTTCCTTCCAGTTGTTGGTCGATTTCCCAAAAGTGCGATATATTTTTTTATTTGAGTTAGGCCAGAATCATATTAAATATGAAACACTCCGCGAGCAAGCATTAAAAATTGGCTTGAAACAGTGAGTCCCCCTGACGTTGTTTCAGCGTCTGAGGATTTTGTCTCCGAACTACATTTTTTCCCGTACTTTGCTTTTTAGCAAATTCTTTCTGGCAAAAGCTTCAACCTGGACTAGAAAGTTGACCTCAAATGTGTTACATTTATGCAAATTTGTCTGTCTGACGAGAGATTTCATTCAGCACAATAATGAAAGTTACATAACATAAGTGAGCAAGAAATGTGCAAACAGGACATTTATGCGCACATTGCACGATTCAGGAAGTGAATGGTACGAGACCATCGAGAATTAAATTTTATCCATCCTTCCGATGAATGTGGATTTTCTAAACTTCAACTTTCACAAATATTTACGCGGAAGTTGAAAAAATCGTACGTTGCCTTTCCAGACTACAAATAGAGGGCTGTGAATGACCAGAATACAAATAGAGGTCTGTGAATGGCCAGACTACTCATAAACCCGGTTTCCTTTTATTTGACATCGTTTGTGAAATTTGGTCGAATTAAAAGTGCTCCTTTAAAGAAAATCCCGTTAAAAGCGGTAGCAAGCACTCGGCAATTTCGTTGGCAAGGATATGGTATGTAGTCGGGGTCACCAAGAGATAACTAGTGGAACGTGTCTTACGGGAATAAGGGGTAATAGGGCTTATACTGGTTGGGCCTTAGGATGCAGGTTCCTAACCCTATTTCCAATCCCAGTCTAACCTTTCAAAATAATTCTAACCTTAAACCCACCCTAGCCCCATCCCTAACCCTTATCTTAACCCAAGGAAGACTTTAACGGAAAAACGCCTACTTAAATAAATATAGTAGCGGGTCATTGCGTTTGAAACCCACACCGACTACACACAATATCCTTACCCTGTGGTAGAAGTGCATTTGTGAAAACAACTTCCACTTCCATGTGGTAGACCGCAAGCCGCCTGATGGTCTGGTTGTTTACAAATCATCAACTTACCTTCGTAGAGGAAGCCAGCAAAGCCATACAGCACGCCCTCGGTAAAGATGGGAGCCGTCACGTTGACCACTTCGTGTGGCACCACTGTCAATGGGTTTCGAATGTAGTAGAGTTGATTTTTGTGTACGAATGCCTGGAAAAAAATAAGACAAATACATCTTTCCAAGTAGGTTGTGTGGGAAGAGATGAAAATGCGACTACACTTTCTTAATCAAACGTTAGCATGGTGGTTAGCTCCTTCAAACAATAGGCAAATAATTCCATTAGGCAGACCACCACCTTATTACGGTGCTTTTGTTCTTCTATGAAGAAGTAAAAAAGCCTTGAATAGAGCAGGCTTTAAAGATTTTAAGCCACGATGAAAAGAACTAAAAAGGTTTAAACAGGGATGGTTTAAATGTTCCGCAGGGACCACTTGCGATTCGGGTGGCTTTGCGTTAAACTCCCGGGTTACGAATAAGATCTAATAACTTTAAATGAGGATGGTTTTTATGGCAAGGTTGGTGTGAAGGCACGGGTACAAGAGCATGGCCCTTCATCTGACTTTAACGAAACGTTGCCTGCATGGTGTTGAGGAGGGAGTCGTTCTAGCACCGTGACCTGCTGTGGGGAATAGGGGTCAGATAAGCAATTCAACCCCAACTTTGAGCAACCCAAATGCTTTAATTCGACTGACGGTTAGGGTGACTTATATTGTCTCCCTAAACTATGACATGAAAAGAGGGAATGCCCGCAATACAGGTGTGATTTCGCCAAATTCCAGAGAAAATAGGGTCAGGTTTTGGAGTTCGGACTTAGGTTTGTGTTAAGGTAAGGTAGTGTGAAGTTTAAGATTAGGTCTACTTGTAGGGTTAGGGTGTAGGGGAGAGTTAAGTTTAGCGTAATGGTTTAGGCCTAAGTTAGGAGGAATGTTGGGCGTTAGTATAGGGAACTATGGGCATGGTCGCTTTTATTACTTGGCCGGGTCGTTCCTATGTCTTACTCTCATGACATAAACACAAAACGGAAGATCCGCATTGCATGATGAATCAGTGCGAACGAGACCAGCAAAAAGCGGCTAACATGTCCTGGGTTCACTACTCAACAGGTAGATATCAACCATGAAGATAACCAGCTTCACTTTAGGCGCTAATACAGTTCATTGTAGCAGAACACCTAAAGCTCTTCAGAAGATGAAAACTGACATGAAACCACGTAATTATCCTGAACACTGATAATAAAATGCAATGCCCTGAAACGTAAAGCCAGTCAAGTTGGGGAAAAGACAACTGAATTTAGTTTTTTTTCAAGAAGATTTCTAAAATTCGTGAGATGGTTAAAAAGTGTGGAACTTCGGTAACAAGCCCGAATGTGCGCAGTACTCAAATTTTAAGCACTTGGCCTGGTATGCAGTAATAACACAAAACGCATATGTGCTGGATTGTTGTCCCAAAACCCCAACACAGCAAAGAAGCAAAACCTGATCACCTACAAGAAAATGTATTGGAACCTGCAAGTCATTCTCACGGGCAGACTGCAAGTATCTATATCATCCCCTTCAGGCTGGATAGTTATTCTGTTCAATGTGCTTCAAGGGCAACCAACTAGAAAAGTAAAGCCGCTTCTCGCAGACATGAACCAATCAGGTTTCCAGGACGCACTATGGCCGCAGCCAATAACGAGACACAGTTAGCTGTATGCCATCAGCACACAATGCGGACGCACGCGCTCGTCGTTTCCAGTGAGATTGCCACACTCTTTTTTGGGAATGTGGATATTCTCAATAAAGATAATCCGGAGCAAGAGTAATTTCACCCCGCGGTTTCATTTTGAACAGTTAAATTTAACTCGGGACCTCGGTATATACCTGGTAGGGCGTCCATCGTTACAGTTTTATTGGCAGAAGGTGCAGATTCTCCTGCTTAAAGGGTGACTTGTGTGCATAGTAGCGAGTTGATTGCGCATATACGCCTGCAAAGTTGTAAAGGCTCGGAAGCTGCATATGTTCTTTCCCTGAATTGACGAAAAGTCCGTAGACCAGGACATAGAAAAAAAGTGGCCTTTACTGCGGACTGTTGGCAATGGGTGAATCGTCATACTGTGTAGACGACAATAGATGTTATTCGTATGCACTGTGGATGATCGGAAAGTCCAAGTAATTTGCAAAAATACCCTGATTTGTCCTTGCTATATTCGCACCCACCCCAGCGTATTAAAAGAAGTATGCGAGAATGTTTTCCAAGAAAGTTTACAAGACAGCACACGGGAATAACCAGCCAAAAGTGTGTGTGAATGCGAATTATGAAAAAATACATGCTAACGAAACTCACGATTGCTTTGGCCTCCGATGAAAAGGAAGCATGGTTCAGCAGAGGTGGATCAGCAGGTTGGGAGTAAGGGGATATGTCAACGCGAGCAAGGACACGTCGATCAGGATCGCTGCGAAAACAAAATAGTCATCGGCATGACATACGAGGAAAATACCTGATGACTATTCAGTTAAAGGCTTTAACAGCATCTTGCCTATCGGAAAGAGGGTTTAGGTAGTTCGATTTTGTGGTGGCATGTATTTGGATTTTCTGGTTTTAGGTAAATACAAGAAAACACCTAAAAACAACTTTAGCAGTTGTTTTTATTCAGTAGTTAGTTATCTGCATCTTGTGAAGGTAAACAAACACAAAACGTTAATGCGAGTCTAAATAAACTGTAGTCAAAAGAGAGCCTCTTCTGTGTCCGTAGTACTAAACATCGAATGCCTGGAAAAAAATAGTAAGGAAATATTTACTCTTTGAAAGTGCTACATGCTACTGGAAGACTGTTGAAATTTCCTGCAAAAAGGGCACTTTTTAAGTACGGACGAAGTTACCGTACTTGCAACAGGAGAACTAGCTAAAAGCACAAACACGTTTTTTGCTGATTTTGTGCTGCTGCATGACACAACTGCGGGAAGTTCAATTCAGTAGTGGGTCATCCAGAGTTTCCTATGTGCTTTTTGTTATTAGCTATAATTTTTTACATTTTCATTTTGTATTGTCCTCAAAAGTTACGGGGTGAAATTGAAGACCTCTTTCCCCCTAGGGTATATTATTTCATGTAATGGTAACTGAGTCGTGAATTAACTGAAAATGTGCAAAAACACTACAGCTGGTAGTCTCTTCGAAAATGAATCCTTCTATCACATGAATTAATCAATTACGTGGTTCGCTCAATCTCATTAGGGGGTCTAAAATCCGTGGCATTAGGCAGAAATTTGAAATTCTTGTGGGACTAATTATGAGGACTGTGACCTCTCTGTTTTGGTACTGCCATGCTATCACCTCTCTTGACGTTTTCACTGAAAACTTTGCAACCTTCGTCTTAAATCGTTTGTCTTTAGCCTCAAAATGCACACGTGTTGACGTTAGTTGCCTCCAATTGGTGGTAGTCTAAGCTAAAAATTACCTCATATCCGCTCCATGGAATGCCCTTATTTCCATCAACAACACCACCCTCTCCCGTATTTTTCCTGGACGTTGTCGAAAGCATAAAATTAGAATATTCGGACTCATGGGGATCGTTTGTGAAATATAATGGCACTCCACTAACAAGGCTAGGAAGAACCCATGGTTACTGTTACGGGTAATTGGCCCAAGCTTGACCCAATAGTGAGAGGAATTATTCAGTTGGTCTAAACTGCGATGTTTGCCAGGCTAGCTTTTGCCAATAAAACAACTAAACGACTACTTCACAATTACTTCAAAGGACACCCTGGAGTCCCTCCCACTATGGGTGGCAAATGTGCTGAGACAGTTTCCTAATCTACAGAGTAAGCCTATTTGGCAGGTCGAAAGGATTTATTTTGGACCATGACAAGTTCGAGTAAGTGATAAAGTTATTGAATAATCGATAAGCTTCCAATAACCAAAGTCCAATATTCCGACAAACATGTATAATAAATCCAGCGATGATACCCATGTAAAGAGTCAATAACTCAAGTTCGGCAAAATGAACGATTTCAATTAAAACTCAAGACGCCAGCATCTTTGTTAACGCCTCCTGTCACGCCACTTTACAGCCACGAAACGACGGCAGCTGATTGTTGGACCCCACCTTCCTTTCCCTGCTTCTTCTTCTTCTTCTTCTTCTTCTTCTTCTTCTTTCTTCTTCTTCTTCTTCTTCTTCTTCTTCTTCTCCCCTCCCCCTTTCTAGGCCTCTGACCACACTAAACTGAAACACCTGAGTCCGTAAATCCTCAACCTTCTCTCCCTTTACTTAATGTTCAGTTATTTCATGAGCCTTTGCTACTGTACCCTCACTTATATGGATAGCCGAAGGCGTATGTTAGATGAAATTTATTTCTAAAATGCAGGTTAAAGAAGCAGTTGCCCGAAAATCCGAGTAGCTGAAAGCTGCATTTATTCCCCTCAATCAAATGTTGCATGGCAGCGTCAAAAACAACCAAGAAATTTTGCCCCGGAGAAGATGACCCTTGCCGCACATACATGAGAGATGTTTAATAACTGTGGACGTTTAACCGATGATCACTTTGCGTTCACTACCCTTACCGGAGGGTCTGCTTATTTCCGGTGTCAGACTGTGCGATTAAAAATTTGCAAAGCGGGAACGGAAAATTTAAATAAGCTGGCGGGCCTGAACCCTCCTCGCTCAGTGGCTGGTAAGCACGCTAAGATGGCTAACGGGAGACCATGAGGAGTCTTTTGCTTCAGACACTAACTCGCCGGCCAGAAAGACAGACAGTTAGGGGTGACGCAGTTAAATTGACCAGATACTAACCACTGAAAACGCTGCGATGGGAAAAAGGAGGAAGTCTAAACAGAGGCGGGTGAGCTTGAGAAAATTGATAGCCAATAGAACACCAACGCAGCTAGCATTAAATGAATTTCTGTTACTTTTCTGATTGGAAAAAATACCTACAGCAGATTCCCTATCTCATGAAATGTCAGCCGAAATTCTAAAAACGGTTTTTGATTCAAACAAATTACTTAAGAAGGTTTGTCGTATTGATTATCATGCAGCCTAATTTTAAGATCTTTCAGTCATAGTTGGGTGCCGGCATTTGAGAGAGTCTCCGTCTGCCCCCTCGCTTAAAGTATACTATTGAAAAATGGCTACTTATAAAATATGCAATTTTCTCATTGATTCTCAATGCTCTTTTTACTTTAAATATATTTTACAAAAAGCAGGCATAAAAATATTTTTTTATGTACTCATTTGTTAGCAAATTATGAGGTTTTTGAAGAACTTTAAATTTTCATCCATAATACGTCGTGCTCGTCAATTTATTAATGTTGACTGCAATGTTTAAAACATGATTCAAATCGATTACAATATTTAATGACAACTGGGTAACCTTTTCTGCATACCGCAGAGAAATACGTGAATTTTCCTTAAACAGAATTTATACAGCATGCAATTTAGAAACCTTGAGTTCAATTATAATAGCCAGTGGAGTTCAAATTGTGCAACAATTTAGAAACATTAAAAACCGAAAAGTACCCTTTCTCTAAGTATAAAATTTAAAAAGGACATCAGTTGCTATCAAATGAGCAAAAGAAAGAATATTTTGGGCATTTTTATAGAAAATATATTTGAATTCATAATCGCATAGAAAGTAAATGACAAAATTCCATACTACTTAAGTAGCCATTTTTTACAGAGTTTATTTTTGTTGGCAGTCAGAAAGGAGCTCGCTCAAAAGCCAGCACCTTGCATGCTAATCACTACGAAAACTCTCCTTAGGTAATTTGTTTGAAACGAAAACAAATTGCAGAATTTCGGTTAACATTTCATGAGATATGAAATATACTGTATGATTCACAGTTAATTTAAACCTTAGAAAGAGCAAATGAATATTGGGAAAGCAAACTCTGAAATCTGCACGCTAAAGAATTCAAGCGCTGAACATTTCCATACCACGTGACAGAGAGATGAACAGTTGGAAACGGAAAGTCGGGGTCTCTCGGTGTCCCTCGGGGTACATGTGTCCATGCGCCAAATTCTAGGAGGTACCTATGTCCGTTTTCTAACGTTCACGATAGCCCTACCACTAACTCATCCCTAACCGCATCTTTAATTTTAACACTAATCCGGACCCTTACTAACCAGTAGCCCCCTGAAATTTAGCATAATGCCACCTGAAAATGAGTTTTATTCTGAAATCCCAGTTGCTGATAAGCATATACGATGATTCGCAAGAATAGACCTATAAACTAGGCAAAATCGTGAAACTAATCAAGAGTAATGCGTAAAACTCGACGGCTTTAATCAAACTCACAGCGTTTTAAGAATATAAACTTCCAAACATATATTACCCAAGTCCAGATTTTAAAAAATAATGGGTAAATTACAGTTCGATACACCTTTTCGTACAAATTTGTACATTAAAAAGAACAAGTTTGAACTTACGTTGAGAGGAAAATAGCCTGATAGTAGGATAGAAAACTTCGTCTGTACAGCTAGAAATAAAAAAAATTTGAGTTAGCGATCGCTCAGAAGGCATTGATGTAGTCAATAGTAACACAGTCTCTAAGACGTGCCCACTTCACTCATAATAATTAACATCAACATTCTGCATATTTCGCCTCCTCACATGAACAGTTTTTTTAGACAAAATGCGTCTGCGAAGTCAAGGTGAAGTTATCCTACTTATATAATCTCAACCAGTAGACCCTTTTTGCAGTTAATTGATTCATCATTATCTAATGTTTGTCCATGACTAAAATTTGTCCTGCATTAAATGGTGAACTATGTTCAACCACGCATTCCTTTTTTGCATAGGAAATCAGTAAGCAATCGTCTTGGGGCGGCGCCATTCCGAGTGATACAGCATATTGCGGCCAATCAGGAGGAATTGGTGTCTACATCCAATAACTGGCCTTCTTCAAGAGTAATATGAAAGAAAATTTTGAAGTGTTTTCTCAATGACAAGGAGTACTTTTTCGGGGTTGTTAAACTGTTGTCACCAAGAATTTGGATTTTTAATTGCGTTTCTTTCCGGCTACCTGCGAGAACTACGCTCGGTTAAAATGACTACTTAAGTAGCGTGCATTTTTCATGCTGATTTTCGGTGTCCTTATAAATTTTCGTTCAGCTCTGCTCAGTATAAAGTTCATAACATGGTCCACATTCAGTGAAAAAGAAGTAATATATGAACTACTTTTTAACAGTGTTAAGAAAAGTCTAATTTTCCTTGGACGCGAAGCCCTAACTCAAAGTGCAACTGTAGGTCAGGTCCAAAAAGTTTCGAGAACCAAAACGTTTACAGAAATCGAACGATCAAACTTCAAGAGCTGCTTCTTGTTGTCGAATTAGAATATGATACGATATTTCTATTCGTGTTGTCTATAAAATATATTTGGATTAATATAAACATATAAATTAAATACGGAAAATGCATGCTACTTAAGGAAACATGGTTTTCCAATGTAGACGACGGGAGAGAAGTTCATTCAAGGCTTCGGTATCTTCTCATGACCACAATTTCTTAGCATTATGCTGAAACATAGTCAGCATTACAAACCCATCTACGCAATACTCTCTAATCGAAAAAAAATTTTGGATAACATTGCATTAGGTAGATCATCCATTGTCTTTTGACCGGATTTGCCAGCTGTCTCTGGAATTTTGCGTCACCCTTGCATCCCGTGTACTATCGCAATTTCTGGGCAAGCCGGCAATGATAGTTTTAATAGCTGCTGATCAAGCCTCTTGCTGGCATATGGATTTTGTGTATGTTTAAGTAATTAGAGTGTCAACGCGACTAGTCTAAGGGCAATCGAATGGAGTCAAACAGCGGATAGCAAACGAAGAACAACGGAAATTCTACAGCAATGCCTGGGCAGAATGAGTCCCCAAGAGCGGAGACCAGTGCGGTTATGTAGGAGGAAGATACTTCTTGCGTCACTCCGGTTGAGTCCAAAATGCTCTGTAGAATGCCGTTGCCAAGAAGACGGTGGTGGGTTGATTATTGATGTACGACACAGCCATCTTTGACGTCAATCACTACGACACACGGTGGTTCGATCATCATCGTCCGACGATGTCCACCGTATGCTCCACATCAGAATGGTGCAGAAACGGTGACTTGCGTGTGAAATAATTTTAAGTGATTGTAGACTTGCACAGCATCTATCGTACTCTCTCTCTCTTCCCTTACCCGCCTGGGCCTGGTATCAAGACCGAGTCAAGAAGGCGGGAGGCAAGGTCAGGCGCAGGCAGCTGGCGTGGCCAGAGACGATCCTGACCGTACCACCACAACTAAATCAGAGTCATGAATGACAAATATGGCTGGTGCGGCATGAGCTTGCACCCACGCGTGCCGCCACACCCCCTTTACTCAGTATTTGTTATGGAAGTGCATCCCAAGTAACGGCTGCCGTGCCCTGATTTCGCCCCATGTTGGTCCCGCACATCTACCGAGTGGTCCGTGTAGGGGACACGTTATGCCAGTTCGACCGTTTTTTTTGACGATATCCACCGTAGGCACCCCAGCAGGGTAGCGCAGGGACCGTGACTTGCACAGCATCTACCTCACTATCTTTTCCACTCCCTCACCTGGGGCACCCTATGACACACACCTACGTAAACTCATTTTCAAACGATAACGGCCTGAATCAAGTGGAGTATCGTCTACAGTTGGTAAGTCATTCGACAAACGCACGTGGGCCGCTTCTACCCCTCAAAGTTTGCCCTTATAAAACGTACTTCTCGATTTACAGAAATTCACTGTTTTCAATAATATAAAATCGTCTGTGCTTATCTTCTGAAATTCTCTTTTTGTATGGATCTGAACCTTCCGGAGAAAATAAAACAAAAACCTCAAGCCAATTTGTCAAGATAACGTTGGATAACAGTCCGGAAATAGATGGACGATATGATCATATACTTGGATAGAATAGCACCGACTTGAAGTGACTTGCCGGGATCACGGATGTTAAATAAATTGCCCCATTTAAATGCACTCTTGTGAATGGGAGGTATGGTGTGTCTTTTATTTTTTGGGCATTGCGGGAGACAGCCAGTAAAGTAAATATGTTTATATCATCCAACGGCATATTTTGTGCATCCTAACACGTGCGTGTGGGTACACGAACGTGTCACACGTTTCCCAGTTGCAATAAACAGCCAAAACCACCATCACCACCACCGCCGAACAGTGTTGAATCAGGCAAAAATAAACTAGCTTAAAGCGAGAGACATTTGTGCTGCACGCTACCTCGCTATATCCTCCACAACCTATAACATCCAAATTGCATGACGGAGATATGACGAGTGGAGGTGAGCTTGAGCACAGCTAACCGTACTTTGCGTGCCTCTCAAACGACTCGAACTAGACGTCGTTCATGCAGCCATCATGTCGATAGACAGTAAGACCTCTTCAAGTACAGATCTTTGATAACTTATTTGCGAGATTCAAAGTCACCCCCTGGGTGACATCCACTCAGACCACGATGCTATTGATATTGGGATGGATAACAAAATCAAGGCACAACGAGACATGTGAGTCCCGTAACCAACCGGTGACCGCCTATCTACCATTGTTAACATACTCATCGAACTCGACAAGGCAACGAGCTTGTAGCGCAGTGGATTAGAGCGTGGAATGTCTAACCAACAGGTCGTTAATTCGAGCCTCAGGTTCCGCAAATCCCGGGCATGCGTACGACGGGCTGACGACGGCTAATAAGAGAGAAATGGCTACTCCAGTATCCTTGTTTTTGTCAGTAATTCCTTTGATCTACTTGTGAATAACTCGGCGTTGGCTGTTCTAAAGCCTTCCCCTTGTTGGCGTGGGTTTAAATCCCACCGAGGTCGCCAAGTTTTTCACAAGTGGGTCAAAGGAATTATTCAAATCTGCCAAAATCCTCTAATTATTTGTCAGGAATGTCACAATGGCTAAAAACCATTTGCCCTCTTATAGTGAAGAAACATTGTGTACTGTCGATGGCAATAACTTGACCTTCCACACCCAATTCAATGAGCAGATGAGGAAAGGAGCCACAGTGTCTGAGCAGATAGCGAACCCTGTTAATATGCGCTTCGGCGCGACTGACCCATTGTCAGCACTATTGGGTTAGGTGATCTCTGGACTTGGTTTAGCAACTGGAGGCCGTTAATGAGGCTGGGAACCTGCAGGAGGACACTTAAAACTGGCCACCTCTTGCCACGAGGCATTGGGTGAAACTAACAATCCGTTGAAGCGACTAGCCCTCAGTGGTCATCTTATAATTCCCCTGACTGCGATTGAGTGAAGACAAGCCAACAATCTGTGAGATGAGGTCAGCTAGCAATTTCGGTCTCTGACGACCGAAAGCCTGCTCTAAGTCTTGGCAAGGCCAACGACAGTCTCGGCTAAGTTTTCCATTTCATTCGAAAATGTGTTTTACCTGTTTACTCACTTCTCACCAAATGCTTAAATGGTGGACCTGTTTACTGTTCTTGGGTGCCTAAGTACACGCAAAATGGTCGTTACCAGTTGGGAATCAATAGGAAGTACACAAACCAGTAATTAAACATTATAAACCTGCCGAATAAACACACGCGTGTCTGTCTATTCAAAGTTCTAAGATGCTAATCTGTCGTCAGAGACTTGCAGAAAACAAATAAGTGTCAAAGTTATTCAGTCCTAAGAGTAGTCTCGAAAACATAATCATGGGAATGTCATTAAACTGGAAGCAGTGAAACTTTTTGGGCGGCACTTCACTCGGTATGTCTAAATGAAACTCTCTTAAACGTTTAGGTACTGAATCAATCCTTATGCCCGAACGGCAGCACAATGGTCACGTGTCCTTTGGTCTAAATCTACCATGCCGAACCGAAATATCGCTGGCTGGGCAGCAACGATTACGTGCCTAAAGTGTATAAAATAAGCCCGCTCGATAGCCTTCCACGTCACAGAAATCGCCTCCTAGGGAATGTAGCATGTTAATTAGCTAGGGACCTGTGCAGGCGCTAAACATAGCAAGCTACCGTTTCAAAGCTGTAACTTTGCCAAAAGCAGCATTATTAAAAGTTCGCCCACTATGGCCAAAGTGTCGACGGTCCTTCGGTTTTTTGTACGCAAACTGGAAAATTGTAAATTTATGCTGTGAACCAGGTTTTAGGACAATATGGCTGAAATACAATAGCAAAAATAATTTTGGTCAAGAGGTGGCTGTCTCACAGCTAGAAGACCAAATGACGGGCCGATATTTCTTTGCGACTGGGTTAGAGACGTGCCGCCACGAGGATAGTTTGTTCAGGTCGGAGTAGCTTTCTCCACAGGATTGACGAAGATCCCATGAGTATCACTCTCAATGCGATCTTAACCTCCTGGCATTGGATTTTTACCAGCTTTACGTTTTTT
Organism: Schistocephalus solidus; assembly: GCA_017591395.1. NCBI lineage: Eukaryota > Metazoa > Platyhelminthes > Cestoda > Diphyllobothriidea > Diphyllobothriidae > Schistocephalus > Schistocephalus solidus. The sequence goes on from WEDG01002568.1 coordinate 436,640, forward strand.
ACAAAAGGGAAATACGTGCAGTTGATGCAAAGTGGCATGTCGAGGTGGAACCCAGTGAGTCTAAGCATTCGCGAGATCATAAAACGCCCAAAGAGACCATAAACCATGAGGACTAAATGCATTGCCGAGAAGAACTGTAAGAAGGAACGGAGGGAAAGGACGAGGAGATATACACATCAGGTGAAAAGAGGAAGGTATGGCACTGGAGTTTACAAAGTCTGTAATTTACAGGGTCATAAGGGATTCACTACTGTTTGCTGATCCAAACTTGACGCAGTACACCAAGGAACAACCAGTAAGTAAGACTGAAGATTCCATCAATTGGGACCTTTTTATAAACTGAAATTGAATTTAGATGATCTGAGGTGTTTTTGTTCACGTAGTAAGTTTAAATGTTGAATCAATGCTGCAGACAACTTCTGCCCAACAGTTGTTCTTTGTAGGCCAATACAACAATGGACGCTACCTGTTTTATCGAGATATGGCTAGTGCGGCGTGAGTCTACACCTAAAAAGGCCACAAACCCACCCCCCTATGGCCAGCATTTGTTATAGGAGCTCAACCCAAATGATGCCTGCCGCACCTTTATTTGGCCTCCATGTTGGTTCAGTGCCTCTACCACGCGGGCCGTTTAGGGGGCACATTATGTTAGCTCAACCATCGTTTTCGATGATATCCACCGTATGCACCACAGCGATGCATATAACTCACGCTCTGTCCCTTTGCCTCACCTGGGACACACTATGACAAACACGATAGTTCAACCGTCGATTTTGACGATGTCCACCGTATGCTCCACATAATGGTGGTGCAGGGATGGTGACTTGTGCGTGAATTAGTTTTAAGTGATAGTAGCCTTGCGTTGCAGCTACCGCACCCTCTCCTCCTCCCCCACCTGAACCCGGTGTCATGACAGAGTCAAAAGGACCGGAGATGGGAGAGGGCGCAGGCGGCTGGCGCGGATGGAGCCGCCCCTGGGCGTACCACCACACCAGGCTCGGATCCCACAGAGTGGGAGTGCCATAAAGGCCACATTAAGAAGGAGCCATTGCAGTCTGACTCTCAGTCCGCCAGTCAGCCACTCCACACAAAACACACATTGGGCTGTCCACGCGTTCCGAGGTATCCCGTCAGTTGTCAACCTTTCAAGCCATGGCTTTTAGCGCACCGTGATAGTTTCAACAGATTGTTTATAGTGAGGAACATGCGCTGAGCTGTCGACCTCACTCTCTCCTCCACCCCCACAGTCAAACCACTGTCCGAGCCGGTCAGTTGTCTGATGCGGAAGTTTGCGCAGCTGTTGGTGACCTCGTCTACGTGTACTACGTACACGACCTGCCCCCCAAACACGAGCACCAGGATTTCACACGACTAGGGGTTGAACTCCTCGTCATCTCCAGTATGAGGCTCCGTCTGCAACCCCGCAGGAGACCCCAAGGTAAGCGACCACAATGTAAGTTGAATACTGTTTTGTTGAATGTGCCTGCTCACCATCTACATTTCAGCAATGAACTAGCCAACCATCTAGCCAACCTTCCAGTCGCCGACGCCGACATCTCCGTGGAGAACCGCTGGTTTCCGCTGAGAGGCATTATCCAATCCACTGCTCTGGATGTCCTCGATCGCGCACGTCGTCAACACCAAGACTGGTTCGATGACAACGACGCAGCTATCAACGCTCAGCTCGTCGAGCAGAGCCAGTTACACAAAGCCTACATAGATAGGCCTACTGTTGCAGGATGCCTGGATGACGCGCAAAGCCGAATAAATCTAAGGGTACGCGGACCGAAACGAATGGAAGAACTTCTTCGCCACCACCAAGGCTGGCTATGGACCTCCCGTTAAAGGAGCCGCCCCTCTTCTCAGTGCCGATGGCAGGATTCTGCTCACTGAGAAGACGCGAATCCTGACACGATGAGCAGAATACTTTCAAAGCGTTCTCAACCAGCCTCAATCATCTCCGACGCCGCCATCGATTGCCTGCCTGAAGTGGAAATCCACGCCGACCTTGATCTCCCGCCCTCTCTCCACGAAACCATCAGAGCCGTGCAGCAACTCTCCAGCGGGAAAGCACTTGGCTCGGACACGATTCCTGCATGGTGGACCCCAGCTGATGAATCGAATCACAGTGCTCTTCCAGGAGATGTGGCAGCAAAGACAAGTCTCTCAGGATTTCAAAGACGCCACAACTGTTCATCTCTACAAGAAGAAAGGGAACCGCCAACTCTGCGACAACCACCGAGGAATTTCGCTACTGAAAATCGCTTGAAAGATCTTCGCCTGCATTCTCCTCAACCGCTTGAACGCTCACCTGGAGCAAGGACTGCTCCAGGAAAGCCAATGCGCCTTCCGACGACACAGAGGAACAATCGACATGATCTTCGCTGCTCGCCAGCTGCAAGAGAAGTGCCAAGAGATGCGGACTCACCTCTACACTACCTTTGCGGATCTGACGAAAGCCTTTAACACGGTGAATCGCGACGGGCTGTGGAAAATCATGCAGAAATTTGGCTGTTCTGAATGTTTCACGCATATGGTACGTCAGCTTCACGACGGGATGATGGCGCATGTTGCTGACAACGGGACAGTGTCTGAAGCATTCGCAGTGACCAACGGAGTGAAGCAGGGCTGCGTCCTTGCGCCTACCCTCTTCGGCCTCATGTTCTCTGCCATGTTAATGGATGCCTACCGCGACGAATGCCCCGGGATTTACATCGCCTACCGGATGGCCGGCTGGCTCCTCAACCAACGACGGATGCACTTCCGATCGCGTGTCTCCACAGCCACCATCCCCGAACTTCTATTTGCTGACGACTGCGCACTCAATAAAACGACAGAAGAGGAAATGCAAAGGAGCATGGACCTCTTCGCTGCCGCCTATGACAATTTCAGACTTCACATCAACACTGAGAAGACGGTTGTGATGCATCAACCGTCACCCAACACTCTCTTCACCGCAGCTCACATAAATGTCAATGGTGCCCAACTTAAATCTGTGGATACCTTCACGTACCTAGGCAGCTATCTCTCACGCAGCCCCAAAGTCGACGATGAGATCGCCCATCGGATCGCTAAAGCCAGCCAAGCCTTCGGACACATGCAAAATGTGGTCCGAAATCGACATGCTCTCCACCTCAGCACCAAACTCAAGATGCACAAAGCTGTCATATTGCCGATGCTGCTGTATAGAGCTGAGACGTGGAAGATCTATCAAAAGCAGGCGCGGAAGCTCAACCACTTCCACCTCAGCTGTCTCCGCAGAATACTAAATCTGAGTTGGCAAGAAAAGATACCGCACACGGAAGTGCAAGAACGAACAGGCATTCTCAGCATTTACGCTCAGTTGAAACAACTGCAACTGCGCTGGAGTGGTTAACTTGGGCGGATGGACGACGAAAGGCTACCCAAAATACTCTTATATGGAGATGTTGCCATGGGTTCTCGTCGACAAGAGGGTCAAGTACGACGCTACAAAGACACTCTGAAGACCTCCCTGAAGCAATTGCAGATCAACCCGGAGTCCTGGGAGGACCTTGCCCGGAATCGATCGGCTTGGAGGAGAACAGTTAAGACAGGGGCAGCAATCTACGAAGCCAACAGGATCTTTGTTGCCAAGACCAAAAGAGTGGCAAAAAAGTCACCAGCGCCCCGGACCAACATCGCCAATACCCAGGCCCTTCCAAAATGCCCGCGCAATCACCGCACCTTCCGCGCGCGAATCGGCCTAGTTGGACATCTTCGGACGCAATGCACCAACAGTTCGACAATTCAAAATTCTACGTCAACTTCTGCTAACCCTCCTTCGGACTCCCCCACCCTCACCCCGGCATCAATTCCATTAGTCCCACCATCATCGAGACCACATCACAATCCTCAGCACGTGTTACCCCGACCACCACCACTATCACCATCAGCGATGGGGACTCTCTCCTAAATGGTCTTCATTGCGACCGCACATTCTCCTCACGCATCGGCCTGGACGGTCACTAGCGAATCCATCGTACAGAGACTGGTGAACCAGTGCCTGGAGCTCCGACACACAGCAGAGATCACCGCCTCCACTGCCCTTACTGTCCTAGAGCATTCACTCATCGCATGGGCCTTTTCGGTCACATGCGCATCCATGACGGCGGAATTCACCGCAATGTCTACCACACCAATACCCCGTACACACCCTCCGCTCCAGCCATTCTTACCGCCATCGCCACCCCCACTACGATGAATGACACCCCCCAACCTGCGCCAGCAAATTCAACTCACGCATCGGCTTGATCGGTCACATGCGAATCCATCGCATGGAGGCCATTGAACCAGCGCCTTGGGCTCCGACATACATTCGACGTGCCCGTTTTCACTGCCCTTACTGCTCCCACACATTCACACACCGCATGGGCCTATTCGGACACATGCCATTCAAAAAAACCTGCGGTAAACCACCGGAGGCTAAGCTACATTAGCGCAAACTACCTAAACCATTACATCGACAACCTCACAATTACCATGTACCTGAGTATATCACGGTTTCCAAGAGACCGTGGCTGGGAAGGCTGCCAAGCTGACGCTTACACCAGACCACGCCGTCGGCTCAGTGTATGTGCTGTGAGTGTCGAGTGGCTGACCAGTGGACTGGGATTCAGACGGTGATGGCTGCTCCATAAACCCTGAGTTAGTAAATCCTGGTGTGTGTGCATTATGGGGGCCTGGTCGTGCTGTGGCGCCCGAAGATGGGTACGCCAATCCGTAAGCCAATGCGCCCACTCCCGCATCAGGCAACTTACCAGCTCGGACTGCTTTCTTGGACTCGGCATTTGCGCTTCTATCAGCGAAGACAGGTTTCGTCAATTTATATTGCTGTTCAACTTTAATGTTTCGGGTTTCCCAGTGGGCCTGGTGAAGCAATCATATTCGAGTACAAAACGTACTGATATCAGACACGGCCCAGCTTTGTAGCGGGAAGTGACAATATTTGACTCAAAAAGACCTTGGCTCAACACCTATATGTACACTTACTACGAGACTTTCTGCCGGAATCAAGGGTCAAAGACGATTAAACCTTCAACGATTTGACACACCAGGGATTCTCGTGCGAAACATAGCGAGAAAATAACGGCATACGGTTGGCACAATTTGGTTAAGGCTGGAACTAGAAGCGACCAGTGGACCAGTTATACGTGCAAGTAGGCACGACTTAATTGGCACCCTCCCAGTAACCCCCATGGAGTAGCCTTCGGCTCCAGTAGTGAACTTGGTGGACTGGTCACTAAAACGCTGAATTTCGGACTCAAATGCCAGAATGTTTCTGCAAAGCGTCAGGTGTACGGCTTAAAGTGCGATGCGTGAGTTTTCAATGAGCGCTTTACAGGGTCAATCTCCTATCAGAAATTTATCCTTTGATCGCGGTTTGTGGCCTATGCAGTATTGAGGTTAGGGTCAGAATTATGTTAAGGGTTAAGGTTAAATTTCTTGTTAACTATAGGGATTAGGGTTAGAGTAGAGCTACGGTTAACATTTAGGCTACATATCAGGTTAAAGTTAAGGTAAGTGTTGAGAAACGGGAATATTTCCGTTTCCTGAAATTTATTGAAAGGACACCTATAATGTAAATACAAATTTACAATTTAAACTGATCAAGCGGCTTCGAAAGGCCGACTGCCTAAACAACCAATCGCTTGGGCTCCCAAACATACCATAGATAATGTGATTTCAATATCAAACAGTTAGAAATTAAAAGGCGATTTGGCGAGCATACGTTAGCTTTCGATAAATTCTTGTCAGGTCTTTTAGATTTTTATCTCTGTGTAACTAAGTCAAATATGCGAGTATGTTGACCAAATTGTACGATTGTCAGGGTGGGGGAGGGAGGGGGAAAGAAAAAAATTGCAGTCCGTTTTCTGATTATCATCAGAGGGATAGAGGCCATCAGGAGAGGTAATTAGATGCGGTTGGCTGAATAGGTGGCTTTTCGGGCACGGTACTTGCGGCGTCTGTATAAAGTACTTTTGAGCGCACAGGACCGGTTTGCGTAGCCTGATTGCAGCTGCTTCTGCCGTAGCCAACAGACGCTGTCCAAGGAATTTTGAATAGGCTGAGGGGACCTTGTAAATTACCCGGAAGGCCTCTTTGACATTTACACGATGGCCTGTGTCTACCACATGCGCGAGGATAGAGCTGTTTATGTTCTTTATCTGCCCCTTTCCTTACCATGCTGGAAGGTGTTTTTGTACTCTTTTGGACAAACGCCGGCTCCTGTGACCAATATATTCTGCTCCACAGGAGCAGGTGAAGGAATAAATGCACATTGAAGTGGTCTGGGTTGGCAGTTTGTCCTTACCCCTTCCAAAGAAGATGGGAGTAGTCGAGACCAGTACATGGGCGTCAGCTGCTGGAAAGGTGCTTGACACAGCTTGGCTTAGGCGCCTTCGTAAGAGTTCACTTGCCGCGTCCCTCAAATTGGGACCCTGATGAATAGTTGTTTCTTTTGTTGCCATTAGCACTGGGAGCTTTGTCGGTCTTTCGGTCACAGTCTTAGCAATAAATTTATCTGGATATCCATTCTGTCAAAAAGTGCTTTCTACAACCTTAAGCTCTTTGTCAATGCTATCGGCCGAGCAGATAATTTTCGTCCTTTGTGTCAGACAGCGCACTAAATTACGCTTAAAGTTATGCGGTAAAATCTCCCAAAGTGGGTGTATTTTCCGGAACATGACTTCTTACGGTAGACACTACGTCGAATACTCCCGTCAGGCCTTCTATTCAGAAGCACGTCCAGGAAAGGGAGCAATCCGGATTGTTTCTCTTCCAGTGTAAATTTGATTGACGGGTGCGCCTGATTAATGGTATCCATCACAGCTGAAATGTCTGTTTGTTCAGATGCAACCGCAAAGCTATCATCAACGTAGCGCCCATGATATTTTAGACGACTTATCTGCGGACGAAGCTTTTAAACTTCCAACTTGCTCATAAAAATATTCACCAGACGTGCGCCAAGGGGTTAGCCCATAACTACGCCGTCATCCGTCTGTACAAGTCGCTGTTAGATAGGACTGCACATTAAAGGTACATCTTAACAACAGTTCCTTGAGCGCATCCACTGGTATTCCTGTATCTTGTTAATTGGAAGTATGAATTCACAGATGCAGTTGACTGTCTCCGTGACTGGTAAATTCGTAAAAAGAAATTAGACATAAGCGAACTCAAAGGGAGTGCGGTAGCTTTGTGGCACTAGCTGAGCTTCTATGGGCTTAATTTAGTCCGCTAACCATTTTACTACCGCATGGTATGGCGAGTTCTTCATGTCTAGAATGGGACGAACGTGTGTGCCATCTTTTTGGATCGTTGGTACAATCGAGGTACATGCATGTCGACGGGGTGGAGGCGCTCTTATCAGACCTTCCGTTAGTAGTCTTTTCAAACAGTTAGTCAGTTGTGTTTCTACCTCATCGGTCCGATCCTTCTCCTTTTCTGTGTTTCTAAACTTTTTCCCTTTTCCGACAGAAGTGACTGGAGTTTCATAATATAATCTGTTCTGCCCATTAAGATCATGCCCGTTCCCTTATCTGACCTCGTTATGAGGTCATCCTTCTTTTGCAAGAAATCTTTTTATTTCTCCATGTGCAACTTTCTAAGCAAGCCTCATAATTTCTGGTCACCGTTCAAATACTGATAAGAACCGGCAACTAACGTAGACGTAAGGTGTTATACGCTTTCTGTGGAAACTGGCTGAAGGTCGTGTGTTTTCTTAAGGCGGTTTTCAAACTGTGTTTCCGACTAGTTGGCTGGGTTTCTGATGCAGGAAGCAAAACTTGGGACCAAGTGATAAGGCTTCGATCGACGTTTTATCAAGAAATATTGACTAAAGATTGTGTACGTACTGATTTTGGCCTTCTGGGATCTTTGTTTGTGATCTGCCTTTGTGTACACTCCGAAGCAGAGAAGCTTTCTTTATTCCTCCGCATTTTTCCGCAATAGACACCACATATTTCTCAAATGTCTGTCTCTCATCTTTGTTCAGGTGGTCGAGTATGGTTGCACGTTAGCATACGTGACGTCCTAGTTCTCCCACTCTTACGCGGGTGCTTTCCAGGTCATTTTCAGCATACCTTCGCAGGTGATGACCGTACGATTCCTTCGCAATGCTCTCCAGTAGAAGGTTGGATACTCATTTGCCGCGACACAAATCCCAATTAATCAGGCCCGTACTTTGGCCTCCACAAGTTTGGTGTTTATTCTTAGGTACCCGTTGAGCGCCTTTAAAACCACTGGATCTTTGGACTGTTCTAGATTAGCGACTCGGGCGCATCTAATTACCTGTCCCGGCGACCGCCATTCCTCTGACGATGATTAGAAAACGGACCGCAATTTTGTTTACTTTCCCCTCCCCCCCACAGGGTTAAAAATCTAAAGGCTTGACGAGAATTTATCGAAAGCTAACGTGTGCTCAGCAAATTGTCTTTAAAATTGTTCAATGGGAATTTTCAATACTCAAAAAAGCGTTATAAATAACTTTATTGATCGAGAGACTTGACACAGCAGCATCACTGATTTCTAGATCTGCCTTTGAAGTAGAGGAACTACTGCTTATGTAATACATGTCTGATTCGGCCTGTATTTCCTTCCCAAACCAGAAATTATCTTCTAGACGCAAACTGACATGGGCAGGCAACACATATTTTGCCTAAAATATGTGTTCGACTGCAAAGTGGGGAGTTACAATCAGGTCACAGGTAGTGGAGCATAAACAACCCGTGTTGGTAGCTGGTATGATTCTGGTTCCACCGACCACGTCAGGGCAGTGGATCGCAGATCCTTCATCGCCGCTAATTTGACCTAGAGCTGGAATGGAATGACCGCGGTTAACTACGCTCCTTGTGCGTGGTTGATCTAACTGTCTGGACTGAAGTAGGGTGGGGGGGGGGTTGCGATGGTTAAATACTTGATTTCAGGTGGAAAAAGCGCGCCTAAAACGAGTAACTTCGCACGCAGTGTGACCACCTATCGATATCGTCACACTGACGAGCTCGGATATGCAGGAACGTGAACAGCGGCTTCTTCTTCAGCCAATCAGTGGGCTAGGTTAAACAGTGTTTGAGTTAGTAGTGCGAGCACTTTAATATGCAGTACATTTTGGACGGTAGCCTAGGGGTGTGGACCACGAGGCACAAGTTCTGACATCAACCACCGATTTACGCTACTTATGTTGTAAGTACCTCGATAAACTACGAAGAACAGCTAAATATGCGGTTTTAGTCCAGCGAAATTACAAATTTCCATCCAAAGAGCATTAATTGTCCAACGTCCCCGACTACTCCCTACAGAACGGGCAAATAACCTTTCTTCATGAATAAGATTCAATGGCAACACAATTCTCTTAAAAATGAAACATAACAAGGAGAAGAACTTCACCCGCAAAACAGCTGGCTTTTGGTAAATTCCAGAAGATAAGGGCGATGTTATGGGCTGGGGTTCTTGTTTGCATAAAGTCAGGACACGGGAATTTGCACCCATACCGGAATACAGCACAATGCCACCTGTATCACGGGAGGTTAAAATGTCGTGTTGTACTGCGCTGGTATTAGGGTGAGGATTAAGGTGATGTGAAGGGGAAGACTTGGGCTAGGATGAAGGCTGGTGTTAGTGTAAGGGTTGTGTTCAGAATTAGGGCACGTAGTTAACACTAAGCCACCTGCATTATGTGGGTTTCGATGTCATTGTGTTATCGAAATCCAATAAGCTTACGTCATTGATGGATGTAGCGATATCAAGTTGCCCAAAATGAGGGTCACAGTCACACTTATTAAATTCTCCTCGAAGGCCACCCGACTGCAACTGCAAAGGCTATGCTTACCACCTTACCGTCGGCTTTGACTAGGCCTCACACCTCGCAGAAGTAAATTATATTCCTAAAGTATATATATATATATATATATATATATATATATATATATATATAAACACAAACATGCGCTCGAGTACGTCGCAGACAGTTCGCAACTGGGTCTAGCAGAGGCGCCATAAGCACTTCATCGAATCTAAGTTCATCAGTGCCTCGCCATCTGTCATTCTCTGTCGCTGCAGATCACGTATCTATTAAAAACAGGAATAGGCGCACATCGATCTATTGGCTTTGCCGAAGCTCTTGGCTCTCTCTGCAATTATAACTTGACCGCCTTCGGCCTGGTAGTTGGTTGCCTGTTCGTGACCTTTGCCACACACACGGAGTATGTTTGCTTCGGCAAGCCAATAGGTCAGTGTGCGCCTATATATATATATATATATATATATATATATATATATATATATATATATATATATATATATATATATATATATATATATAAGCCAAACAAGTGCGTAACACTCACTAATGTGGTAAGGATCTCACTCGATCCCATTTTGTCCGCCCGCCAGTTACCTACCGGCGATAAACGAACGTTGTGTCATACGACACATACCATATATATAGCACAAATATGTTAGCAGAGTGCAACAGGCAAGACGCAGACAGCTGTTTCACGGTCATTACCGATCATCAGTACATCATATGCCTTGTGCAGTGAGGTACATAAACAAGCCAAACAAGTGCGTAACACTCACTAATGTGGCAAGGATCTCACTCGATCCCATTTGTCCGCCCGCCAGTTACCTACCGGCGATAAACGAACGTATGTGTACGTTTATGTACCTCACCGCACAAGGCATATGATGTACTGATGATCGGTAATGACCGTGAAACAGCTGTCTGCGTCTTGCCTGTTGCACTCTTTAGCAACATATTTGTGCTATATATATGGTATGTGTCGTATGACACTAACGTTCGTTTATCGCCGGTAGGTAACTGGCGGGCGGACAAATGGGATCGAGTGAGATCCTTACCACATTAGTGAGTGTTACGCACTTGTTTGGCTTGTTTATGTACCTCACTGCACAAGGCATATGATGTACTGATGATCGGTAATGACCGTGAAACAGCTGTCTGCGTCTTGCCTGTTGCACTCTTAGCAACATATTTGTGCTATATATATACATATATATATATATATATATATATATATATATATATATATATATATATATATATATAGTTTCGGAGTTCAATCGTCCCCTTCTGCCTTTTGACTCGCTCTGGAGTCCGCCAGCCGCCGCACAGCGGTTAGTAGTAAAAAAAGGCAGATGAATATTGTCGGGAAAGCCAAGGGAAACTGGAATGGCAATTTCTGGCTTATTAGTCGTCGCCAGCCATTCGTACCCAATCCTAGGTGTTGCACCACTCGAGGATATAACCCGTGATCCCTTGATCGGAAGCCCAACGCTCTAACCACTGAGGTCCCGGGTTAGGGACTCGGGTGGGGTACCACCTGCGGTTCAGTTTGGCTGGCTGACGAGGGCAAATAGGCTAGAAATGGCTATTCCAGTCTCCCTTGTTTTTGTCGGTAATGTCATTCTACCTAAAATATGTATATATGTATATAAATAGATCCTAAACTTCTGCCCCATGCACAAACCCAACGCGCTCCAGTTCCCTACCAGTGCTGGCTTTTGATCGCTCCCAGGCAGTAACGCGCTGAACACGCATTCTTGTCTTCATTTAATCCAGTTTAACCTTGCCATTTTTAAACAATCTTAAAAGTGGACAACAGTGACTGCCAACCAAGTCTTTAAAAAAAAACAAAAAAAATAAATCGAATATCAAGGGTACTGGCGCCCTGCACTAATTGGCTTTTGAAAGAAACTGACTTCAACTGAACTGGAACGCTAGCAATCAGTATTAATGTTAGTTTTAACAACCAAATTTTGGTCAAATGCCCTAAGGCAGACATTTGCACTAATGCTGTTGTTCATCGAGGCGTCTGGAGGGATGTCACATGCTAAGCGTCCTCCCATATTCGAACAGTACGCTCCATAGTAGCCATAAGCGAGAATACGCCGTTCAGGAATTCACCTCCACGGCTTTTTCATGTTTCCTTCCCCGAAATTCACTGCACCGAGTGAAGATGGGGCCTGACCAAGAAACGGCACATCCCTAACCTTTCGTAGTCGGATATTCATCTCGCACATACACACGTGACTATTAAGACTATTGGTGATAAACAGCTCAAGAAAATTCATTAAGTCGAATGGATTTACTGTGGTACCATGAGTCGGCGATGCATTTCCAAATTTTGTGCATATACACGTCAAGCAAACTAAATCATACAAATCTCTAGGAAAATTAATGATACTTGACGTAGGAAACTTAACAGAGAAAGAAGATGGAACTCACGGGAATGTATGTGTATCGCAGAAGGATTGCCGACATATCATCAGCAACGGAGAATATGCCAGTACAATTTGGTTTCTGCATGAGTTTAAAGCAAAAGAAATCGATAAAATAGTACGGAGACTTTATAATGTTGGACATATGAAAGAGATCAAATATGGGTTCGTAGTAAGGATAATAAGGACCTGGCAATGTGTCTGTAGTATACTTGCAATAATCTGCAAGCTCCACTCTTAGCGATTTTGACTAGGAATAAGTCAAATCAGGATGAATGCGGCCAGCAGGTCAAGCACATCTGACTAGATTCTCGCTCTTTGAATAATGGACATATTTTTACAAGCGGGCAACCGAATTAACTTGAAGCAAACTTCGGCAGCCTACACACGAAACACACGTAGCTACCGTCGAATTTGTGAGCATAGTCTGTCCTGCAATTCCACCACCACCACTAGTGACATGGGAAATGTACCGCGCACCAGCAGCATCTAAATAACTGGTTCTAATAAGAAACCCCTTCGAACGATCGATAAGACTGAGAAATGCCTTAAGAAATCTCAAGGCCTAAGGTGAGTGTCTAAACTCAAAAGGGATGCCCAAACCCAGGTGGGATAGTTTTTGACTAGGATAAGATTCTTCTCAACGATAATTGACCCATGACCGAAGATCCGAGTAACGGGAAGCTCTGCACAGCAGATGTCATAGGTACTCAAAAAATTCTAGCAGTCTCATTTTGCTGGCGTATTTTAGAACGATTTGACGTCAAAGAAGTGCACATTAACTTTAAATAAAAGATTTCCAAGTTGCCGTCGTTCATTCAGGACAAGGAAGCTCCATCTCTTATTACCTCTGGATGTCACAATGGACACACAATATAACCTATTATGACAAACAATTACGGTGCTTTTCCCTATGGCTTACAAAAAGTTGACCTGAAATCCACGGGAACAAATGGCCACATCTGGTTCATGAATTGCACCCAGACTTTGTTTATTGCCGAACACAGATGGTCCACAGGTGATTTCAAAGACAGGAGGCGAATTGGAAAACACTTGTTGGACGGACCTAGCTCGGCATTTGGCGGCGGAAAGTAGGGGAGTTCAAAGTGGATAGCCAAGCATGGCACATTATAAAGGATTTTTATTTTAGGAAGGATGTACTGGCCCAACGAGGTTAATAATGAAAGATGAAAGGCTAATTAGTCAAGAGGAGTCTCTTAGTAGCCCTCCTAAAGAAGGGTGAAGAATCTGATGTTTCAAGGCAGATCTCCAGTGGGGCAAGAAGGGTTGCCGCTGAGGAGAGAGATCGCATCAAAAAGAACAAGACCTGATGGGCGAAACAAGACCTGACACACTAACCCCCGTGCCCACCTACAGCGTTTCGGAAATGGAGCCGTAGTATGCAGATTTAACCCCTATTGACGTCACAGGAGTATGCCAGAGTACCGGAGTAGTAGTTGTCTGTGGTTTAGTGCCGAGGTAGAGTAAAGGCCACCGCGAATGAAAAAGCGGTAGAATGAGCACTTGCCGATCGCTGGCCCTACTGTTTAGGTCAAAACCAACTACTTATCTAGGGCCAAATGCGGTTTGGGATAATTTTGTCGCAGACCATCCGTAGAAGGTTCTCAATGCAGTTGGAGCGGCCTCAGTTAAATGCACTACTGGGCTCTTCCAACATCTACAACATTGTCCTATGCGACGCCTAAATATGGAGAAGACCCCGAAAAAATGATCACTTCTTGTCTCATTCTCTTGACCCAGAACTGCTGCTCCAACAGAAAAACAATCCCAGGCAAGCGAACATATGAGATGCTGTCTCTGATGTTGAGTATGAGCATGAAGCCGAAACCTAAAGCGATTAGTTTTGTTGCCCCAACGATCGCATCTACGTCTTCTGAGGATAAAGCCTGTTGTCTTTCATTGGGCAAGTAGTACAGAGGGATGGTTTTCAAAAATGAGTCGTGCGGGGCCTTGAAAAGACCACAATTAACATTAGTTGTCCGCACCGAGGATGCACGGCGGTACTGACGGTAGGTCACTTTTTCTTGAAAATATGCCTAGCAGGGGCTAAAAATAGGCCAGGAGAGTGTGCTGGTGGCTACGGCCAGGAGAAATAAACGAATGGGAAACGGTTTTTGGGACTCAGGGAACCCACGAAACCCAGCGACAATAAGCAGTATCTGCTAAAGACCAGTTGTTAACGTTAAACTTGACACATTAATTTATCTGCGTCACGTGTAACTGTGTGTCATCGTACAGCATACACAATGCAGGAAGCTGTCATAATAGCACTTCCCGTAAAGGGACAATGACCAACTAGGGCTGCGATAACGTAAATCTTCTTGCCACCCATATGGTCTCCGAGTATGTTTCTATGACGCCAATGACCTCTGCTCTACGTGGTTATCGGAAATAATTCGAAATAAGAAAAGGGCATAACAGCGATGCAGTAAGCGCGCGATCAACAATGATGACAGAAGATCCGCAAAGGAGATCATTCCTCCACTACAGTTTGAGCATGAAAAACTGAAGCTTGCTACATTTATGAATCCTCCTGCTAGGGCTAGACTATTAGCATCCCCTTTTTTATGCTAATTATATAGAACATACAGGCTAATACTGCAAAGGGGACAGGCAAAAACACCATTTTTTGGACAAGACTTGGGAACAGGAAACTCCGATTCTGCGTGTCTTGCGCTAATTTACAGGGTAAATGTTAAATTAAGAGTATAGTTTAGGTTTAGATATAAAGTAAGGACAGGAGTTAAGTTTGGGATTGGGGTAGGCGGACACGAGAATATCTATCCTCCTTCAAAGTTGGTGCAAGGCCATCTGCATTCCGGGGGGAGTGGTTCGCATTCTCGTGGCCTAGGTTTTTCGATAGTCTGGTCTGGCCAACCCCCCAGTTAGAACCCTGCTACAGCTGTAAGTCAGCGTGAAGTCCTAGAAGGTAAATATAAAAACCACGATTGTGTAATCTCTGCAGATAAATAGACAAATGTCTGACTTTTATGTGTAGGTACTGGAGGCTAGCAATTTTATAGTACTCTCTTAATCGGATTGAATTATCTGAAAAACGTCAAATATTTAAAATGTAATAATTTTAAGGCACGTATTTAGAGGACCACCCTGACGTAGCAAGATATAAACAGTTAACTCTCAACGGGTACACAAAAGACTCAAAGACGTAAGTGAGTTAGTTGCAGAAAGGCTCTTTAGATGAGTGCAACGCTGTTCAAGAACCGAATCACCACACGAGGCACGGGAAAACAGGTCGCCGAGCAATAGTAGCTATATGAATTGTGACAGAGGACAGAGAAAGCTGACCACTGCACTTCCAGCTCTAGACTGAAATTCATGTGGGGACACTCCACAACCCCAAAGAGCGCTGATCAAAACGACTTCACGGCCTAGTGTTTTTAAAGTATCTTTTTGGCCATCATCAAAACCAAATTCTTAGTCAAAATTTTCCTTTAAACGAAAAGTAGCGCCTGTTGCTCCAGCTTGGGCTGTGGCCACTCTGCAGCTACGCCAAATATGCATCAAAAAAGGCCTTTTTACATCTCACAGGTGGTAATCTTAAACCTGCCTGGCATCGCCAAACAGCCACGACAAAAGGAAATGCGCAGAAATATATTAGTTTTAATTTTGGCAGATATATTTATCACCTTTTGTAACAGGGACGCAATTGAGGCAAAAAGTGGCAAACTGCAAAAGTATTCCAAGAAAGAGATAGACGCAAAAATTAATCCAGACTGACCTCCCGTAACTGATCATTTGTAAGAAGAATTATGCTTTGATTGCTCCTAACGTCGATAGCAATTATTGAAAAATTCTCGGCCATGTAAACAACATGGTCTAAAATAGAGAACAGTTAAAAGATTTCTAAAGAACCATTAAAGCATAAAGGTTAAGTTTATTTTGAACAATTTAAATTAGTTAAGCATGCCACTGAATGAGAAATTTCATTTGTTTAATGTCTAGAAACATGTTTTATTCTAAGTCGCATTTCACAAAACCACGAAAACTATGTGCTAGTAAACTCTGATGGAAGTAAAATGGCGATCCATATAAACATTTACAGGAATTTAGACCGAATTATTCAATTTTTCTAATCCTTAATAGTATGGGGTTTACTCAATACCAACGTATACCGAGTTGAATCGCAGACTGTAGATAATTTAAAAGTAACTTAAAAACACTGTTTGAATCCAACTGTCCAGTTTTGAACATTTCCCAGAGGGTGTTCTTTCAAATTCGAGCCTGCATATCTTCTTTAGACATGGTTTGTGAATAATTCAATCGATGAGTGTTTATAAGCAATATCAAACGGCATAAGTGCTTGTAGATATTTGAAGTTTAATCAACGAGATAAACATCAGTCAATGAGATTTATCTCTTTCTTGTTCTTTAACTCACTGTAAATAACCCATATAAAATCTCTTCACGTATAAATTTTAAGTTGATGAATTTTTCAACTAATAGGCTTCAAGAACGCTCATAAAATAAGCACTGTAAAAAGTAGTTGCATTTCGGTGGTCAATTATTAAAAAATAGCAACTATCTTTGGAATAAACCTCCAAACATAGGTCTTTGTTTCAAAACACTCCAACGCTAAATATCAATTAGTTAAAAGACCAAAGGTCTGATCCTTTCGGCCTACAAGTACTGGCAACGCAAAAGAAGATAATGAAGCAAGTACATTCTGGCTTACCATTTGTGAAAACAGTATTTGGGCGGTTAAGTAGGCCATTGAGGACAGCTACATCGTCTAGAGTAAGAGGAATCCCAAAGTACTTGACGACTTTATCTTGAAACGCAAAAACAAAAAGGGTTAGCAAAATCTGATTATCACACAAAGGAAACTTTAGCAGGGTCTAAAACTTAAGTGCCTAACCAACTAATAAATCATAGGCTTAAGCTCACCTACAATATAACAATATCCTTAAGGTTATAAACATGTAGCAGAACTGTTTTGGACAAGCATCGTATTTTAATATATGGTTGGCAACAATTCTGTTAGACGCGCAAATTAACTGAAAGTAATATCTGACCTTTCTTCGCAATTTTATGGAGCACATTAGTGAAACAAAACATTTGGCACTGCTTCTTCTAGTATGCACGATACATTTGCGTGTTAAAGCAAATTTTTAAGTTGTACGCTAGAAGTATATCCACAAAGCTCAAAAATAAACGTGTTGGTAAAGTCTGTTTCTTGTAGATTGCAAATCATTATTGGCCAAAGTCTAAAAAATATCCGTTCTTCCTCTCATTGCGTTATTTCATGTCCTAATCTAGAGCAAAGCAGGGAGATAGTTTCGTATCAAAATGCATGCATTAGAATGGGTTTTAATTTTTGTCAGATTTTCGTCATTATGTAAAAAAACAGACCTAAAAAACACCTCAATAATCAGCAAAATATGAAAATCTTGTGTGAATTCAGAATTCACCAAAGTATACACATTATTATGAAAATGAATACTTATTTTAAACGAATGTTAACAACGGTACTATAATCTGCTACCAATGGACACAGCCGTGCTTGCGCGGAAAAACATATACGAAAAAAACGTCTTAATTTTAGAAAATTAAAGTGAATTAAATTGCTTGAATTTAACAAACTACATCAGCCCATAAATAAGTTAAATTCAAAGAAAATGAATGGTTAAGGTAAAAGTACTTCTGCATTTCCAAGCATTAAATAGATCCTAAAGAATAAGAATTTTTCACTAATACAGAAGTACAGAAGGATGGAACATGAGGTGGGCTTAGGTCGTCTGAGTAAAAACAATAAGGTCTGTGGTAAAACACAGAAGGCATAATACAAGAATTATAGAAAAATAAAGCCAACTGTGCTATTGAGACGAGATAAAGAATAAAGATTAACACATAAAAGAACGATTCCAATTTCAAAATCTATGCTTGCATTTCCTTAGGAGCTATATGAATCTACGGATACTGTAAAAATCACAGTATGAAATTGCTCGGGAAGTTTCAAGGGCAATATGCATAATAAGCAACGTACAGTCATAGGTCAAAAAACACGCTAGGATGATTAGAGCGGAAATTGCTGAGATCACCAGTAGTGCCAGTACGAGACCCTTCCAGTTTCGGTTTGCGACCTGTGAAGACGGTTTAACCTGTGGTAAAAGATTAAATTAAATTTAAAAATCATTGCCTGAATACACATCATTGTTAAGTTTTCATAAAGACAAGTGTACGAAGAAGATGCTTATATTTCGAGACAAGTTTGAATAGTATGCCTTGAGGCCTGGTCAGATAACTTATACAAAATTAGCAATTTAATGGTCAATGAATAATTAGAGAGCAGTGCACGATTTGTAGCAGTTAAATGATAAAAATTACCATAAAACATAGACAAGGAAAAAAGAATGTTATTAATATTTTAAAACTTAAACATGTAAACATACATTTGTACTATAACACTGAAAGGTTTTTGAACAAAATCTACCACAAAACCAGTCATCGTCTGATTCACAATAATACGAATGAATTGTTCCGGTTTTAAGGCAGTTAAAATTTCCAACTTCATTCGATTCAGGACATGTATCCGCTGCTGAATACCGCCAGCGGGGTGATCCGCTTAAATTAGAAAATCCTTGAGATACCACCGTATTTCGAGTTGTATGCATGCTGAGTATAACTAATTTAACCTTGACTCTTAATATGATTGATTTAAACAAAGTTTAACCATATTAACACTTGCTTTTGGAATGCTTCTGTTTCTTGTGAAAATTAATTTCGCATATTTAAAAAAGGTACCTTTGTTGTTTGTTTAACAGTTTTTTGTTCCTGTTTTGGACAAATTTATTGACTAGAAAGGATCAACCGTCTCCAAAAAAATATGATATGTTGTGCCTTCAACAATTCTAGATTTCAAACACAGTTTTATTTAGAAGTAAGCATGAACGAAACTTTGTGCTTTTCCAATTAAGCACCGGTAGAACACAGGGGTTATGGGATCTCTTAGCAGCTCCTTAGTCGCCACCGGTTATTCGTCAAAAGCAAGACTAATGAGCTAAAGTTTTGTGGATGCCAAATTATAGCAACCACAATCGGTAATGACCAGGAAATCGTTCTTCTATTAACTTTAACTTGTTTTTATTCAGCTTACTTCAAATAACGCCATTTCATCTTTTATTTCTTAATATGACGAAAATGAAGACAATTTTTTTTAATCAGACCTGTCAAATTAACGTAAATTATAAAAGCTGCACAAAAATGGCACATCCTACTTTTATACCTCAAATTTTCTTTCTTGATAAAAAACCGATAAGCTTAAAGTTGCACTAAGAAATGCTTGTGAGTTGGGCAGAATTTGTAGACAGGAAAGCGTTTGACGGTTAGAATGTAGCATATGCGAGGCAAATATTCAATTGCAGGTATATTTTATAGTACGATAATGAAGATAATGCTTTGTCGTTTATTTTAATTGTCACATCTTATTAGGCTTTGCTTAATGAGAAATAGAATTAGCGGCTTCGTCCACAACAACAACAACATAACTATATGCATAGAAATTCGCCTGATCATTTGAATATCCTCTTTGTGACTCCTACTAACAAAAACTTCACTAGGAGCGCAACGACTCATCAATTATATCAGGTTGATTACCAATAATTCAATGTTGACGTGGCCAATTGAGTGGCTTTGTACTGGAAGTTAAAGAATTCCATAATTTTCAACATTACTAGTCTTATCAAATCTGTATATGCACATCCCAATTTAAAATATTTTCTCGAAAATATTTTCGCCAGTCACAGAATATGTTTACTTATGTCATCACATATCCTGTGAGCGTTTTGCGGCTCTTTACATATTTTATTCCCCCGCCTGATCAAAAGTACCCTATCTTCTTTTTTGCGTTGCGGTGTCAACAAGTACTCACTGCGAATCATATCTGCGGGCAGGAATTTTGATGAAAATGTCATTAAGTTATAACCAACTAAACATTTCATATCTTCTATACTACCTATGTAGTCCCTTCTTATAAGGCCTTATCGGTTCAAATATTTTGATAAAGTAAATAAATTGCATTAAAGCTTAGCATTATTAATAATTGGTCTAGGTTTTATAGCCTTAAGTCGTGTGTTTCGAGGAGTACTTGGAGTTTACATTATAGAGGTGAGGCACGAGGTCATTCAGAAATTTTTAAGTTTCCCACGGTATTTAAAGTGTTATTCCATACCAGGGACGAGTCCTCTAACAGTCTCTCGTGAAGTTTTTATTTGCAAACAACTGGCCCATTTTTCTGAAGGTCAAGGGTCAGAGCGATTTTTGGCACGCATATATAGACCATAGTTATTGTCCAGAAACTACTTTTTTAAAAAGCCGAAACTGAATGAATTTATACCATACATATATAGCAGATTCATTTTTTCGATTTATTCTTTTGTTTACATGGCAAGATAGTATGTGCTCAAAGTTGCAACACGATCTTAGTGTTTGCATAAACTACGTCAATCTTTTTAGAAAGTCTGCAGTACGTTTGATTTGATATTAATAATAGAGCAGTTAAAGTTATATTTGGGGTGAATTTTTAAGGCACTTATGTACTTATCTGACTTCTGTTGAAGGAATTTCACTTGTGATTTCCGCCTACATTCTTCTGAAAAACAAAAATCTTTGAAAGGCTTGGTAACTGACATTACTAACTACCCATGACTTAATGACACCTTTAACTAAAATGAAAACATATGATTCTTTAAAATTAAAGTTCCACCGTTTTTCTGAGTTTTGTAATTAATATCTTCAGACAAAAGGAATCTGATATCGCTAAACAGGATTCATGAATTTTGTACAGTTTTCATTCGGTGCATGTGACAAATATTGAATATGTTTTGCAAGACTTCCCAGACGCACATGTTAGCCTACAGTTACTTAGTCTCTCGACTAGAATATTCTTTAGATGCGTCTTATCTAAGGCACGTTAGGTTAACTCATCCATTAACATTTTATCAAACGAATATCAAAACGCCATCGCCTTGTCTTCGAAATTGTATTTCGACTGCGCGACCGCCATATTTTCACAATTACGCTGAATTTCAATTCAGGTTTCTTACTGACAGTTAACATGTGTCTACTGTGCAAGCAGTTTCCTATCAATAAACATATTTATTTATTATTTTTTGGCGCTTCAAAAATTCACTGTCTTATAATGTGTTTTGTGTCACAGGTGACCAGGTCTTACTACACTCAGAGATAAAAAAGAACGTTTTCCATCGGCAGAGCCGTTACCGTGAACTATAATTGCAATGCAATAGGGAAATATCGAGTTTCTTCCCAAACTGCAAAAAAGATTTTGAGAAAAAATATTCAGCTCAATATTTAATTTCAAATTTTATAACTTAGTAATCTTACGTAGATTTTCATTGTAACAGTCGTTTGTCGTATCTAACCGCCTGGAAAAATTTCGATGTACCTTTAATATGCGGCTCTTCCGAGTTTTCAAAATTAATTCTTATTCTTAAACGTCCCTGTATTCTGCAGTTTAATCCATAGTAAAACTGAATGAGGAGGGCTTCAGCTGGCAACCCGAGAAAGAATAATATCCTCCGCCTAGATATGTGGTGGTAGTCTGGTTTTCTGCATAATTGCTTCTGCTGTATACTGCGAACTTGTGAATGTAACAGAAACTGAATTAGAGCATTAAAATATTCGGCCCACTGCTTAAAAGCAGGATAGCTAATTTTTAGCTATTTTTATGCTTTGGCTGTTCGGGGCTGCTACGTGTATGTTATGGCGCTGGAACTGGTTTAGATGGTTTAGATGACGTTGTGAAAAACTCATAACGAGCCGAATATGCGGTGGTTGGCGAACCATTAGTCCGAACTGACACTCCACGGAGGGAATAACCACCCATGAAGTTGATATAATGCAATGCGAACGAAAGAGCAGCAGAGAGCTGTTCTGGAAGCAATTGGAGGCAAAAACCTCGATCAGAAACCCCTAACTACAGGGACACAGTTTGAAAATCTGACCTAACGCTTCAAAACTAATTACTTTTTTCCTGGACAGTTGGTCTACTCGTTTCAAATATAGGCTGATTGTCAAGTATTTCTCAGAGCATCCTTCAGATTCTTTTGTTTAGATGATGCATGCATGCAAGCCAGAAACTCACAGAAAGGCCTTAAGAATCAACATAATTAATGATTTGTGATTTCTGAGCGTCCAGTAATTTAAGTATTTACTGGCAATCGTGAATATTCGGATCGCTAAAGCGGTGGTGCATTTATGACGCAAAAAATAAATTTACGCGTCCAATACACTGATAATAATTTTGTCCTTACATTACTTTCTAAAATGCCTAATCAATTTGAAAAAGGTATTTTGTCAAATACCAAGATTCGATAAAGAGTGACCAAAACGACAACCAGAAAAAAGTTAGTAGCTTATTCGCAACTTACATACTTATTAGAACAATCATAGCAGATACGTATAAAGTTAGTTATTGATTGATAAGAGCCGAAACAAATGTTATCAAAGTGACCGAAAATTAAAAGAGCTATTGCTGAATGTTCAAAATTACCACGTGGTTTTAGCAACCGCAATCTAATCTGTTCACTTCCTTTCAATGACAAAATTAGGTCTACTTAAATGTTGTCAGTAACATGCCAGGTTAAAACTAACATTTGGACAGAAGGCTATCAGCAAATTTTTGGATACTCGTGAAATACTTCAAAGTCCAAATACCCAAACCTAAAGCTTCGCTGTCCTTTTGTAGAATTTCTTCTCAAAATAAAAAAGGTCACTGAAGCGCTCATATTCCCAGTAGGTGGTAGGAGGTCTCCATGATTTCTGTTTTTGTAAGTTTATGAAAAGAAACGGATCATTGGAGAAATAATCATAATATGTACCTTGACGAGAATGTCCTGAGCACATGTAATTTTAAGTATTACCTTTAAGCTTCATGTTTTGGCTAATGCGTACCAAAGTTGACTGATGTAGTTTGACAATTAAAATATGGACTTCAATACGATAACAATTAAACTGTTTGAAAAGTCAATTTGTAAACATGGTCTCGATAAATGAGCATGAGGCCACTTAACGTACATGAAGAATAAACATCAGAGTGGTGCATGACGTTTGCATGTCTATCAGGGGCTTTAAAATACTCCTTGTTCCTACGCTACCCGCATGACCAAAGTCGGCATGTTATCGTCCTTTGGGCTGGGGGAGGAGTTTGGGGGGTGGGGCAGGGTGACGAAGGGCTCATCACGTGGATTTTTTCTCGCAAATGGTTTCATGAGCAAGATCTCAAAAAAACGACTTTTAAGGGACATCGTTTACGACTTAAACTTTCACTGTCGGTACGTGGACAAAATTTTCTGCCTAACCAGTCAGGCCACCGAGATTAACCCTCTAGTTCAGCCATTTACAGGAGTGCATCCCTTGTCAAAGTTCGCTGCGGATAACGACGTAGTGTTTCTTGACGGCCTTGTACACACAGAAGAGGATGAATCTATCCATGATAGGGTAATGACGTTAATGCGACCGTACATTACTTTTCACACTTTTGTCCGCCTTAATTTAAACGAAAACGTAGTTCATGAATTGATGGCTCGACTGCGATACGTCTACCCTCCTGAACATCTGTAAGCAGAGCTCTTGCAGCTGCAGAACAAACTTCGCAAAATTGGTTATCCACTGAGACTCATTCCTCACTGTGAAGGCAGAAAAGGTGACTGTATTTCTAAGTGTGCCTATTCTACGGAACGCTGCAAGCTAATTAGTAAGACGATGTCTAAGTGCAGTTATTAAAACCGACTTTCCCACGGCGAATTTCACAACCTCTCTCCTGCCTTAGCTGGAAGGTAAAAACGGTTACCGTTGCAAGCCACGCCTATGTGCACTTACTCATTCATTTGTTCCCGTGGAGTGGAACAAGCTGGCATGAAAAAGACGGCACGCGAATACATATCGTTCTGGCTAGGCAAAGCCGAAGAAAGATCGATTTTGAGTTCTACTGCCGCAGAGCTAGTCGACAGGAATAACCAACGCAACAAAAAACAAACCATTCAGGTTGTCGAACGGACGCCAGAACACCAATCTAGAGGCCGAAGCAGTTGCTATTTGTCCAGCGAATCCAGCGATTTGTCAGAATACGTTGGTGCAAGCGCTCTTTCTTCCATGGCTGACCCCAGGTGGTGAGCGCAAGCTGCGTCAAGAGCCCAATGACAGCCATGGACCATCCACGTGTTCAGCAGACATCGATCACACCCTTATCCCGCCCGTCCTCCCCAGCCCCAGGAACCACTGAATGTCGAAGTTCGTGATGCCGGAGGCGTAAGAACGAGGAGCGGGTCTAAACTCATATGACTTATGTGCACCCTGCCTACAGCTCACATATAATTTAAGTGGCTTGCTGATAAGGTTCGGCAAACATGCGTTTGCAAATTAATTTTTTAAGTTCAACATGGGAATATTCACAGAAAAAGAAACCTTCATCCAAAACTTCAGGGGTCTTCTGGCTGCATTGTACCTTTTAATAATCAACTAAGATGGGTTGATTACCAGAGATGATGTTTTTTTACTGACTTGGCTACGGTACCTAGCGCCTAGCAAATAGCAAAAATGCCAAGTGAGACTGGAACGGTTATTTTGGTTTATAGGCTGACGTTACCCACTCATTTTCAAACACGATATTGCAACCGGTTCGTATCATAATAGGGCAACTTCGAATTTAAAAGCAAATCCTGGATTACGGCAAGTTGTGGGTTCAGGAGGGATTACTGCTACTAACCTTTGTACGCTTTAT
Source organism: Schistocephalus solidus (assembly GCA_017591395.1). NCBI lineage: Eukaryota > Metazoa > Platyhelminthes > Cestoda > Diphyllobothriidea > Diphyllobothriidae > Schistocephalus > Schistocephalus solidus. Next base: position 461,670 of record WEDG01002568.1, read on the forward strand.
TGCGTGGCTTTCGGTTAGGACGGCCCAGAGCATGACATACCACTCTTGTCGACCGGCTGTCACGGCCGACAAGAACCGCGCGTGAGTCAGCAATAGACGCGCTGCCAATTTATACATGACCTTAAGGGGCCAACACGCGAGAGTCTGCCCATGCGGTAGCTCACAGCTGGACCAATAGGAACGCGTGAATCTGTCAAGGGTCTGACTTAAATGCGACGCCACGGACGGAAGGAATGACAGTTGATGTACGACAGTTCGACCGTCGTTGTCCGATGATGTCCACCGTATGCTCCACGGAAGGGTGGTGCAGGGACGGTGACTTGCGCGTGATTTAGTTTAAAATGACAGTAGACTTGCGCGTGATTTAGTTTAAAGTGATATTAGACTTGCGCTGCATCTACCGCACTCTCTCCTCCTTCCCCACCTGAGCCCGGTGTCATGACAGAGTCAAGAAGACCGGAGATGGGAGAGGGTGCAGGTAGCTGGCGCGGCCGGAGCCGCCCCTGGGCGTACCACCACACCTGGCTCGGATCCCACGGAGTGGGAGTGCCATAAAGGCTACATTAAGAAGGAGCCATTGCAGCCTGATTCTCAGTCCGCCGGTCAGCCACTCCACACAAAACACACGTTGGGTTGACCACGCGGTTCGAGTTATCCCGTCAGTTGGCAACCTTCCAAGCCACGGTTTTTAGCGCACCGTGATAGTTACAAGTGCGTCAGATTGTTTATAGTGAGGAAAATGCGCTTAGCTGTTGACCTCACTCTCTCCCCCACCCCCACAATCAGACCACCGTCCGAGCCGGTCAGTTGTCCAATGTGGGAGTGGAAGTTGATGTAGACACATTAACAATCGCCATAATGTTGATCTCTGCTATCCTGTCTGTCTCATATCCCACGTAGTAACTGGCGCCGGACTACGGGGGGATATTGGAAATAAAGGATCTAAAATCTCACCGTAGATTTCGAGTTGAGGACACTTTACGCTCCGTGAAACCTTTATGATGAAGGCATGTCAAGGGTGACGTACTTGGTGGGGGATAGAGACTCGCTATTCTCTGAATATGGCTGAAAACTAAACATACAAATACGTCGCCTTTATTTTAACTTAATGCCGGTAAAGTTTGCGATTCACCCATTAAATTAGTAAATTATTGATGACTGTGGCATGTAGTCTAAAAAAAGTAGCTAAGAATTTTCCCACATAGGCGAGTAATAATTATTCAAGGCTAATATATACGATTAAAGTATACATGGTATTTTAGGAAGATTACGTTCGTGGATGACCACAGTTGATGTCACGTAAAGACCAGAAGAGTAAAGTAACTGCCCAAAGTCAAACAGAATGCGAAGGATCTCAAAAAGATAAATTACTTCATGCAAATAAAACTGAATGCCTTATCCATAAAGGGAGTACTCAGTGTTTGAGTCTAGTTCATTTGTGTACATAAGATTTGCATTATCTCATCCCCAAAACATTGGTAACACTTGATGCATGCGATCAGATAAACGAGCTTTTTAAACCGCTTTATAGACACTTGCTTTGCGAACTGTAGCATCGATTACCAGAAAGTTTAGCAAATGCAAACAGCAGCACATATGATTGAGCATTAAATTCATACTTTGTGTGGAATGGTATTTTTTGCATCGAGGCTGTCTAAACAAACTTATCAGTAACGAAGAACGGAAAATATGGGTCTCTAAGGCAAGATCTAATAAGGTTTTCAGTTAAACATTTCACGAACACATAAGTGGCTAGTCTGCTAGTGATTTGCAGCTTTCTGTGAAAAAATATCAAAATTAAGAGACTTTGACCAAACAGATAATGTTACGTAGGCGTATTGGAGTGCTGCCCTTCGACACTTTAATCGTAAATACCTAAAACTCAGACACCTTTGGCCACTAAAAGTACCGGAAAGTTTTATGGGAAGATTAGATTGCTGGCATTCTTTCAAATATGTAAACGAAGCGTGCTAGCAAATAAATCTTCTCTTATGGTCCGAGTTTACTGTTCCATAAAAAATTTGACCCACTCGCGTTTGTCTCCACAGAATATCTATGTATTGTTTGGGAAAAATTATAAACAGCTTCTCATAGTAGAGTCTAAAAACGCTGGTCTCGTCGTTTCACCTGCATACTGACGAGGTTAAAAATATGGGTAGACGAAACCTCCGAACAAAAAATAACTATGTGAAAACAGTTCCACACCCCAGGACATGCATAACTTTGATACAAGATGAAATCAAAATTGTTGGCTACAGTTTAAAGGTCCAACCCTTTTGTCCTAAATAACTTTTGTGATACTTTCAAAAATCTGACAAATTATTTTTATGGTGACGTTTTTCGCTCCATTATGCCTTTAAAATAAGCTTATTTACAACATTTTTAAATGATTTGATATCTCTCAATTAGATTAATTCGTTGTTTAACGACCTCCCACTACAACTTCTTGCCCTCAAATAGCATGTCAGGAAGGATAAGAACAATTCGATCGCTTATGGTAACAATTTTTCCGTGGCATTAGACTATATAGACCCAATCAACTACTAAATGGATGATCGAATACCGTTGACTAACATCCGTATATTGGAGTGTAGCCACTGGATTTTCAGCTGGAGTCCGCAGACCGAAATTTTTCACGCCCTGGCAGACACAACCTGAAAATACCAATTATTGGCACATTTGGCTGACGAATATAAATAGTTTTGGTGATGACAGGGTTGGATATTTAAATTTGCCCGTAGTCGCATGCCTTCAAATATATCGTATTCACATATTCACAGGTGACTACGCTGAAAAATAATTACATAACTAAAGGCATGTATTTATAGGTAGACATGCGCGTCAAGAAGCTTTCTGTACTCCCGTCAATACAGGCAATTTCTAACTGAAATAGAAGGCACACAGACTATGCGATTCCAGCCTGCAAAATAACGCTAGAAACTTTAAGCCATGTGTGAGCAAAAATCTGCCGATTACTTTGAAAATAAACATATGCATATCTGCTTCTACTAACGAATCCTAAAAAACAGCTCATCGATACATCGCTATGCTATACGTCCTACTTCCAATATTAACCATGCATTTGGGTAAATCCATATTCTGCACACCTTAAAGGAACTGCATTGGGTTCGACGTTATTTTCAAACAACTTCAGGGGGGTAAACAAAGTGGTTCGGCGAAACAGATTTTGGGTTTTGCTGACGTTTTAGAGAGCATGAATGGTTCTAAAAATTTTAAAGCACCTTTAAACCGACAATCAACCGTGATTTTGTAATTACTGACAAAACAAGTCGGCCTCGAACTGATCTATATGCTCTTTCTTTCAATTTCTTAGCTATTTACATATACTTGGGCTAAGGGAGAGAAAGTATCATGGTTCCTTGAGTTAGGTGGAGAATGCTTAAAACTCCCATCCCCTTTAGGTTCGTTGGTTGCAGGACTGTATCTACTGTCCAAAATACATGTGTGCTCTGTCTTAGGTTGACAGATACCCAGTTATTAAAATTTTTTAGAGATGGCCGAAAGATCAACAACCAGAAGTATGCAGGGTCCTTACCAATATAAAAGGAGTTTCTGAGTCAGCATGGCTCATCGAATAACTGCAACAATTTTTCATCGTGTCATGCGATCTAAGGACAGTTTTCGGCCAACCGAAACCTCAGCAGTTTTTGACAAATACCTTGCAATGATAGGTAGTGCATCTATGTCGAGGAAACTGGACGAAAATCGCACACACCCCTACAAAAGCTCCAATTGGCAACTCGGGTGCTAGGCACAACCCCACAACGTGAAATTCATATTCGGGAAAGCGCCTTACTTTTGTATTCAAAAATCGACTGTCTTTGGCCGAAGCAATTCAAAAACATAATGACTTCCCTTCGAGGCATGATATTTAGACGACAAACCCACCAACAGGCACTTGTACCTTTGCACCTTGGAGTTGAACTCTAGTTCCAACAAATTTAAATAGAATTAATACTGCATCTGCGTTCAGATTTTGTGCTCAGAACTGTTCCAGGGAAGATGAAAAAACATAGAGATCGTAAGCGGACACAATGAGCTCTTGGCGCAGTGGGCAGAGCGTTGGACAGGTCGCAAGTTCGGGCCACGATGCCACAGGGCCTGGGGTTCGATATGGATAGATGATGACGGCCAATAAGCCAAAAATGGCCATTATAGTCTCCCTTGTCTTGCTCTTTCATGTGATTCAGCATATATATATATATATATATATATATATATATATATGAAATGGAACCGACAAAGACAAGGGAGACCGGAATGGCCATTTCTGGCTTATTAGCCGTCATCAGCCAATCATACCCAATCCCAAGTGTGGCACACCTGGTATTTGAACCCGCGACCTTTAGTATTTGAGTCGAACGCTCTACCATTGAGCCACGGGCTCGTTGGTTTGTCGGTTGTGATCGGGAATATGATACTAGTGTGGGGCTCACCGATCTGCTTAAGGAACATGTATGTTCCGTTGTGCCCTGGAACGAAAACTTGTTACTGCGGGAAGAAAGCCGCTTCACAATGGCAGAACCCTGACTATGTCGGCCTGGCGTAAGTCTGTGTCGTCTTATATCTATCTGCCAATAATACTTTATCTCCCGCGGGAATTGAGTGCAGCCGGTCATAACAATTAATAAGAAGGGGTTGACCATTTTGGAATGGTTTCTATATGGACAGAAACTTATGAATGAAAATTTTCAAGACTCAGGTGGTCGTCAGGCCCTTAGTTTATGGTAGTATCGTCAGCTCTGCCACAATCCCGACCGTTCACTGGACCATTTAAATTCAACAATTATTGTAGGTTTACAGTTTTGGTCGATTTTGTTAGTCCATATCAAACTGTATTGAGGAGGAGGTTGGCAGTTTTTGGAAAGTTAATATGTTTGATCTCATCCGGATTAGAGTTCTTCAGCGGGAAGGGGCACCTAGCTTCTATTGCTCCTGCATTCCCTAAGACGGGCACACAAATATATATATTTCGGCTGATTATAATTATAGAGCGTCTAATATTCTTAGGCTATTGTTTAGACTTAATTTCCTGATTCGACTTGCACTGGTAGGACGTCCACCCGCATCCATCATAGAAAGAGTTTGATTAGTTACATGTGAAGTTCAGTATTGTCTTGCTTTCTTGAGTTCCCAACTGACGTGATTTGAAGCCAAGAGTGCAGCTACTGATTTTCTTCCTCCAACGTTGCGAATTTAGTGAATGAGACGACAGAAGCAATGTCCTCTCGAAAAAAATGAATTCTTAAGAAATCACCCTCATTAAATTTTCCCAAAATCTGTGTTCTTGGCAAGTCCGTCTTTACAGTGTGGTCAGAGATCGGAAAGGAAAAGTCAGTGCGGTTTTACTTTAGAAAAATCCCACACGAGTTGTCCACAAAGACGATAATCATTTACTTAATTTTTATTTAAGACCACCTTTTAAAAATAGTAATGCACTTCAAAATACTGTCAGTAGGTTAAATGAACAGGTCAAAACGAGTTTTTAACTGTTCAAGCCATTTTTAGATTTTTAAGAAATTATGCTAGTAACTGCCTATAATGCGTTTTACTTAACCTCTTCCACATTCTGAAAACGCTTTCTCTTTCGTGTTTTCTTCATCAGAGTTGCCAAAATTTCCATCAAAGTATTCAAAAGGCTAGTTGGTGAGCATACACCTGCTTTTGATAAATTCTCATCGGTCCAGTACATTTCTATGGGAATGGAGTACAAGCTAAAACATATGATCAATATTGTTCGTTTTGTCAAACCAGTGAATCGTCTTAATAGGGGATGGGGGGTGGTGAAAAGAGACAACTGGTTAAGCGGCAGTGTTTGTTTGGTGGAGTCATTCATGCGGGGACAGGGAGAGAGGAAACGGCGTGGAGTGCATGTAATTAAGTCGCCTTTGGCCATGCTAAGCGCGGACCTTGTAGCAGGTTCTTTTGTGCGCAGAAGTTCGTTATTATCAACCCGATGGCTTCTGGCGTTGCTAGCAGCCGCTGACCCAATTAAGTATGGTAGTTTGGTGGCACCTTATAAATCACACGAGTGGCTTTGTTAGGGTCCACACAGGGCCCGGAATCAACCAGGTGTGCGAGAATAGCGTTATTAATGCTTCTAACTTCGCCTTTTCTCAGCCATGCTGGGAGGTGTTCCCTTATTCTTGTGGATATGCATCGATTCGTGTGACCAATATAACCTGCTCCACAGGAGCAAGTGAATGAGTAGATGCACATAAGATGACACCGTCAGTTGCTTAGTCGGAAAAATATATGGAGGGGGTAGGGATCGCTATCGTGCCATTTGTTGCCGAAAAATGGTTGATTTTGAAAGCGGTGTGGCCAGGTACGTTTTCATGATGCAACAGCTAGTTCCCCGATCGTAAAAATTCAAGTCGTTTTTTTACTCACTGGCTGAGACACTCTTTTAAACATTTGCAGATATTAATTTGGATATACTGTGGCGCCAGTAGGAGCAAGTCAAAAAGAACCATTCTTTTTATGTCGTAAAAACAGATCATTATAAACTCTTACTATGATTTCTGGATGTTGCAGGTCGACTCAATTGGAGTTCATCTTGAAATGGCATTTTGCCAGTTCTAAACCGTGCAAACCATTCCTAGATTCCCTCCTAGCTTAGATTGTCCCCCATGAGGTTTCCGAAGATTTCAAAGTCATTTTACAACTGTGTTCTTTAATATGAATTACAATTTGTTGTCGGTGAAAAACACCGACAAACGTTCCTATGTGGTCACCGGCCCGTTGGTAGTGCAGAAATGGCTATCCTAGTCTCCTCAGTCTTCATGTGTTACACATATTTTACGCAGAGGAGTCCAATCGCACAGGTACCAGTAACCTAAAAACCTGACAACTCATCAGGCGTTCAGATCTCGTGGCTCCATGAAGACCCCTCATGGAGTCGCATGAGGCCACATTATTTGAATAACGTGACAAAATGTGAGCAATGAGCTGCCTTGGTCATTTCTCCTGGCTCAACATCTGACTGTCTGATATTGTGACCTCAAATTTCTACCTCTTTAACGGGACTATGGCCGGAGTGGGTGACCTGAACACACAACCACCACGAATGGCTGACTGGATGATCATCGATGACTAACCTTCATCGCGAACACTGCCTAAGCAAAGGCCTACAACTTGGGTTCGTTCTATAAATACGACAGATTTCTGCTCCTACTTCCTCCATTCCTGTTTTTGGCATCTTCACCCAGTTTAACTGCTTGCTTACTATTCTTTCATTTCAGAACCTAATTATCAGTACTATCTGGCCTTTAGCATATTAATTTTCTCAGAAATTAATGAACGAACGTGAAACCAACCCTTGGGGAAAAGGTTTTCGCAGTTTCGATTTGCAAGTGAATGTGCACGTCTGTGGGGCCCACGGATGAGCCGAATTCCCCGTAGCTGCGCCAGGCAGTGGCATAGAATCGGCAAATCACGTTTCCGGGCGTACTGTGAGTCTTGTTAACTAATTTAAAATTAAATCGTCTAGTGCATGGAAGTGCGTGGCTTATCGTTAGTACTTAAGGTTATCTTCTGGCTAGCGCGTCTTTGACTAAGAAATTGATTGCACTATCGAACGTGAGAACTGCTCTTCACCACTGGAATTCAAGAATACCGTATAATTACTGAGATTCAAGTCAGTGATATGGTTGACTGCCCACTCGTAAAAAGAGAGTGAACTTTTGTTTGTACAATTAATGACTGAGCTATCTTCCATTTTCCGTAAAGTTTGCAATTATTACGAAAAAGAGACGTGACAGTGTTACACGTTTTATCACAGTTTTGCAAACCTGAGATTTAATCTGAGACTTGACATCTTGTTGAGCGACGACTTTTTGTGTTCAAACACGCTAAGCTTGGTGTTCTACGTAAACCTCTCATATTCACGCGAAAAAAATCTTGGAAAAACGTTGAATTTCAGTACTTTTAAAGGTGTGCCACAAAGTGAAAGATAACGTCCTAGGAATAAAGCACTATTCAAAGTCACTTCTCAAGTTGATTTCTTTCTGCAAATATTATGCTCCAAAATGCTCTGAAAGATGTCTACACCTACATGTGGCATGAGTTTGAGATAACCACATTCCAAAACCTTCCCTGTGATTTGATAGACAGTTTTAACCATTATTCTATAAATGAACCCTCTCAAAGTCTTTTCCCGGTAACCATAACTGTGGTGAGCTTCGTTACATTAAGATCTCTCTGCATCGTGGTCCATCTAAATGCGGACGTCATCTGGTTATCTTAAAGAACAGGGCGTTCATCATTGTCTTCAAGGTCACGTGGGATGGTGCGGGCGATCAACGCTCCAATGGCATTACCCCATGCGGATGATAAAATTGCAGCTATTAGCCACTCAGACGCGTGACCACTTTGGACAATACATACCGCGCGCCTTTTGCTTCTATTACCTTTATCAACGACTGTATTGGTTCTAGCGAGAATCCGGAATGTCAGGTCGATGAACTTCTCGTTCCAGCAGTCGCGTGTTCTTCATTTGCAATTTTGCCAGAATTGGCAGTTTCCGAGAGGATCAACGAAGATATGAGCGCCTTTTCTGGCATTCCGAACGACGACACCTGCCATGAGTTCCACAAATTGGACATTCGGTGATGGTTTGCCCTTTCAATAAGTTTATAAGGATATTTAACTTGTAACTCATCTACCTCACACTATCAAGTCGAGCGAAGGTAGGCTGTGATCCAGTGACTGGCAAAGCTAAAAGACGCAACTACGCGTGCTACACACGACCTCATCATCATCGCAAGTACCGGAAATTCACGTGAGCGGCTTTGATCTTACATGCGTGGGAGTTTTGTGCAAGCCATATTGAAAAGGAAACATTGCATCCTGATAGCGTGTCAGACCACAGCTTTAAATGCACCATACATTTCAACTCTATACCAGCAGGTTACCGGATATTAAAGTTAGAAGGTCTGACTATCTGAGCTAACGATCTGAACTTTTATCACCCCTTTTCGTAAAGGCGTATAGTCCCAAAGTTGGCTTTCAACGAAACGATTTCCTAATAAGCCCAAAAATGTCTGCTTAAGTTACCCTCCTGGTTTCGCTTACATAGCCCGACTAAACCTTACGAACAGTGAGCAACCGAATCTTTTTAAATATGCGCTTAAGTCCACAGGATGTAAGAGAGCCTTGCTAAGTTAAAAGCTTCAAACGTTTAACCTTGCACAGCATTTTTGTGAGGCAGGTGTGCGAAACTACATACACGCATTTATACCCATATCGATTGAGCAGAATAATCAGGATGTCGTAATGCTCGCTGATACTCAGTGTTTCATCGCATAGCAATGAAGCTTTACTGGTAGAGTGTCAAGAATAAAGTTTGGCAAATACCTTTTCGTCGGTCAAGCCATGACGTCGGCAGAGACAGTTCGAAGACGTTAAGATATCAAAAAATTGGGTTTTCGCAAGGGTAATCAATGTCAAATTCCTAGGTGCTTGTAAGTCATACATGGTCTTCATTATATATTTTAATAAAATATGAGATACATAATAAAAAACAATCTGACATGTAATGGTTCAGCACCTGGGCGGAATGAATGAAGTTCACATTCTTGGTAAAGCACGATACGAAACACGGTAGGTGAGCATTTATCAACGAAGTATGCCACTGCTCACCATTGAAGTTTCTTAAAGAGCCACTACGATTAAGCAAATGCCGCAAACGCGACAATGCGTTGGCTCAATCGAGCACAAAACGTCCGCAATGCAAGCAAATCGTCTAAGCAGAGTAGAGGACCTTTCTATCCCAATCGCGTGTTCCTCAGGGCATAGCGGAACGAGTGAGTTCCGTTAGCGACCAGTGAGCATTCATCAGCGAATAAAAGTCAATGTTCCCGATCTTAGCCGGCAAGACAACGAGCCCACATTGGGTTGCGTATAACCGGCTAACAATGGTTAATAAGCCAGCATTGGCCATTCCAGTCTCCCTTTCCTTCGCAGGTTATATTCCTCTTCCAACTGAATGTCTATTAGGGAATCATATGGATCGGTGCGGTAAGTGTAGGCAAGGTCTTAATGCACTTGGATCACATTTTCTTTGAGTAGGTTAGGACGCAGGTCGTTACATTGTAACATTGGTTGCAACCCCGATATCTGACATGCTCAGGGTGTGGTCTCGTCTGCTTTCACTTAGGACTCGAAGTTTAATTTTGAAAGTGTCAATATTTATCCTGAAACTATGATGAGTTGTCACCCACCTACCCACTTTCGATTACTGCCTCAACATTTGCTTGATATTATTTTCAATTTTGTTGCGTGGCCATATTATATTTTTAGTTTGTGATATCGGCAAAATGGATGACATTTTAAGCAGTATTGACAAAATTGCATTGGTTGATGTCTTGCATGAAATCATCCTCTTAGATTTTTGGCTGCGAAAACTGACGTCAGCGTTTGCTTGAAAGTATTTTTTATTTTGTCGTTTGGTTTTAATTTATAAAGGGTCTTTAAATCTGTAAAACTGATATATTACATAAATCAGTTTTTACAAAACTGTATTTGGTTGAAGTCTTGCAAAAAAGGTTCCTTTAAGATTTTTGGTTGCACCTTACTACAAAAATCCCCTTTTTAAATTTTGGGTACAGCCAACAATTAATTCGCATTTTACGTACAATACCGGCTGCAGTATTGGAAGATAAAGTTCGAATTAATGGCTCAAGTGAGGATAGTTCTAGAAGCGTAAACATTTTGTTAGGCAGTCAGCTGGTTTATGCCTTTAAATGCCTCGATATTTTTTCTGAACTTTTGCCTTGGCCTGCAAATGTCAATTGAATAAGTTACAATGATTGGTCAGGATTTCTAAAAGTATGATAAATGCACTTAAAACTGAATAGTCTTCTGCAATTTAATTCACTTCTTACTAAAGTAATTAAGCGTACAAAGTAAAGTATTAATTTTAACCCTGTCCGCCAGCATTTTTCGAATTTTATTTTTGGTCACAATGTGTCATAAACATATATATCTTAAAATTGCAATGATTACAGTTTCTAAAATACTTATTTCGAGGGCAACTGGTTACCATCATAACGCTCAATGTGCACTTGTTTTATCTTATAGCGTTCTTATCTATGCAAGTTAGATTTCTCAGCTCCCTCCGAAGTGACCATCTTTGACGGCACATTACATCATCCTCCCTGCTGCAGTGCATGCTGCTTACATGATCGTTATTACTCAAATGCTACTCTTGAGCTTAAATCGCTTTTGGTCGTCAATTTCCCCGAGGGTGTCATATATACAAGATACCAAAATGGAATGGAGCGTGCAATCAACCAGTCGACAAGGAACTATTGGGCTCCCTTTCGAACGCGGCAACAAATACCTGCCGTACTGAACACAACAGGGAGGGCTAGGGTTGTGGTGAGGCTTAGCGTAAGGTTTTCACTTAGGCGGGCGGCCTGTCCTACGGCATACTTCAGCGCTAAAATGTAGCTCATTCGAACAGTGATGGTGGACCTATCAGTCCATGGGTAAAGCGCTGACACCCTTTTCAATCCACTGCACTGTCCTATCCCTATTGCCACCGTTCGTTTGTGAGCGCCAGTTAGTAGGGTCACACACCCATTCGTTGTCCCTGGAGCGATACGTAAGCTCGTTAAACATTATTATCCGTCAATATAAGTTAAAACAAATTTGGAAAGGTGTTTTACATTCGAAAGAATTATTTACTTAGAATAAGGAGATTAATTATCTTGCAAGATAATCTCTTGATTTGGCTGAGTACGGGTTTTTGGGAGAGTTTCCTTCTGGTTACCTACAAAGACCGCAATTAGTAAAAATGTCTACGAAAGCCGTATTAATCGTTCACACATACTTTTAGTTTCCTTATAAATTCAATTACATTTTATAGAAAACACGCACAAAAGTGTTTGTCTAGAAACTCTGTTGGTAGAAAAACATACATTTTTTTCAAATTTAAACCTTAAGAAAGCGTACTTGTTGCCTTCAAAGGTTTTCTATTCCGGAATAATTTAAAGACCTACCTGTAGTTAAATCTGTGCGCAGGGAATCCTAACTATAAGCTATATGGTTTCTGTGTAAGAAAATTAACCAAAAATTTGCAAAAGCCTTTCTTATTCCATTGAATAGGGAAGAAAATCTTCTTAAAAACAGGAACTTACAGAAAGGCTAACGCTTGAAAACAAAAATCTAACTTTGAGACTTTAAGAAAGTGAACTATTCATTCATAAATCATTGTACCTGTAAATTGTTTACTGCTGCTTGTAAAGTTTGCGTTATGGTCTACATTGCTAACAATATTTAATGAGCTCTTTATGACGTTTTCTTAGTGGCATACAGAAAAACATGATTTTACTTGCACGAAACGTATGCAGATTTTATTTTCAAAACCCTGAGTTGATGTGTAAAAGCATTACTCAGGAATTTAAATTAAAAAAATTAAAAGTAACATTTCTTCAAACACGAAACTGAAGCCGTTGTAGTTTGCTGTCTGATTAATGCAAGGAGTTATATTTTTAAATATGCATTTTATAACATCAATTTGCAATGTTGAGAGCACCGACAACTGATGGGACAACTATCAACTACTCAGCTCTCAAATTTACGAGAGTGTGGTTATTGTATGCGACCAGACGAAAGTTGCTTCAGTATCCAGAATGTTGACGTAACTGAAATATATGAGGAGTTGCTGCATGATAATTAATATTATAATCTTATCTTCCGATGAATTTGTTGCAGGAATCTTGAGTTAACCCTTCGGAACAGACCTGTTAAGGCTCGTTCTGAAAGTTGATATGCATATATTAGCCGATATCCACCAGTTACTGCGGAATGATAGCGCATACCAACATGCTGACTACAGGCAATAAGTAGTATAGTAAATGAGTACGTAATTACCACTTTTTATAATATTTTAGATCCTTAAACGCATTTCAGAAATTCCATTGACATTTAATGACATAACACATTGAATAGTTAAGAGCCAATATGCAAGACCTTTTCTTAAAGAATGACAACTTTGAGAGATCTGAGTAAAGTTCAACGAATTGTCATTGTCTCTATGCAGATTCCTGGATATGGTATACTTAAGTGGCATCAGAAGTGCCCTGGCGGGCACAGTCTGCGGCCTACGCGACACAAGACTCGGCAGCACATTGAAGACAGTCAGTTGATGAAACAAACTTGATCCAGACGAAGTGTCCGTTTCTACCCACACCCTTCCGCCCCGGTAGGGGTAACGGTAGGGGAACCGGACTTGCTCGGTCCTCAAAGTGGCCTCTACAGGAGGAGTGGCTCATTATCATTTGCTTTGAAATAAACACCCGCGTTGTTCTTTGCAGCCTCGTAGATAATTAGACGCGTCAGGAGGAGGACAGTGACCGAAGTGCTTGTGACGTGCTACTTAACTTGCGAATTCCCAAACCAATAAGTGGAACGCCTCCAGCCCTCGCCGCATATCAAAAACTAGGCCGAAACAGACTGAAATAAGCTAGTCGGCTAGTTGATGTGCGCGTTGCGTGTATGCGGTAAAGTTTTCCCTCCTTTCGTGCAAAGAAGCTGAAACTTGGTCACCACAGATCTGCGCATGCTTCCTTCGCTTCCTTTTATGGAACCTTGTTCACAGAAACAACAGTCCTGTATAACCTTTTTGGTAGAGTTTAATATGATTTTAAAAATCTATTAAAGGTTTGGTATTTATGCTTGACTTTTAGATATAAAATTTCCATATTTCTGTGTTGACAAAATACTCAATCAGGATTTATTTGGGGTGGGAACTGCTGCTGAACAAAATAATTTCAGGAAAACGCTGGATTAGTTGCGTACTGTTATGCGTTTCCTTTAGGCTGCTATAAAGATGACTTGATTTATAAACCAAAGAGAAGGGATGCTGAATTAAAACCATGTATTTTATTGTTTAAAAAGAATATAAAGCTGATGTACTTTATCATGAATTATTAAACAAAATTCTTAAACGTAGTTAAGATTAGAAAAGATTGCCTATGTAGGCTAGGCATACTAATTATTGTGCAGCATAATACCCAAATACTTCAGTCTTATCATGATGCCAACTTTTCAATGAGCAACTTTCTGATAGTATTTGAAATCGCAATTCAGTGAAAATAACTTGAATGAGACCGAATTTTTGGCAGTATAAAATTTAATATATATTATTAAAAAAGGTGCAAAAGTATTATTTTTTGTATTCATTTAGTAGGAAACTACGGACTTACTAAAAGATCGTCCTAAAGAATGACTGTCTTTTGCAGTGTAATTAAGTTCTAATTATGAGGTTAATAATTAAATTTTCCTCATGAAACATTGCGTCTGTTTATCTATTACTGCTGATTGTAAAGCCCTGCACTTTGGTCACTGTCATCACAAAATTATCTATTCACTATATGAATTTTTCTTAATATCATAGATATATGTAAAAATATTTTTACTAGGAAAATCCACAACATGTCGTTTGAAAGATGTGAAAAAAATAAAACAGCAGGTTGAGTTTAAAATTAGTCTGGAATTGAAAACGATTTGTAAACTAAAAGTTAATCATCTTCAATTAAACATTTTAGACAGACTTGATCTTCAACCAAATGTGTCCAAGAAATAATGTTTTGGGAATATTTCCTGTAACATAGGCTTACATTTAAAAGATTCTGCAAATTAATGTGAAAGCTGTATTTTACTTAATTATTATTTGGATGCGATCGAAAAGATACTCGTTCAAAAGAGGGTATCCTTACGTGACAGGAACATCTGGGGGTTTATGCCACAGGCTCAGTAATCTTACACCTAAACTTAAGCATTGTTTTCTAATCGAAAAAAAATTCAGGATTCGGTTAACAAACCACGAGATATTCCATTTAATTTTATCTGCTTTACTTAAAATGCGAGGTAGACAGATTTCGTAGATGGACAGTTTTCGTTATCTAATGGGACGTTACAATACTTCCAATGGGATATCGTCCACGTTTTTGAAAAAATAAAATTCAATTCATGAGTTAGAACATATGTGTATTAAAACGTTCGACTAAAAAATGTTACAGGAAGTATACAATGTCAACATAGTAATCTTTTTACCGTACTTCAGCCATTGTTCCAACCAAAATTTAATGAATGTACAGTCGGCACTTAAGGCAGGTGCCAGGCGTACCCAAACGCATTTAGATGCATCCTAAATACATGCAGTTACTTTAACAATCTGTAGTGTACTAGGAGATCAATGAAAACGTTGAGCATCTACTTAATACATTTTTCTTTTTATTTCGTAAATGCATTTGTGTGTCCAACATCCAGAACACGTTAATGTTCTACTTAAATTGATGTTAAATTAGCTATATAAACCAATTGGCTTCATCAAGTATATATCAAAATGTATTAATGGACATGTTAAAATGCGTCCTCTGCTGCTTTAAATTTTCTTGCGGTCTTCTTACATGAAAAGGTTTCAACGGTACAGCAGACGTGTGAATGTATTAACTGGATTAGGTAACAAAATAAGTAGTTAAGTAAAACAAAAAAAGCATTGGAAATCTGGGATTTTTAGTTAGGAATTCAGAAGGTGCTAAGAATTTCTATCAACGTGAGGTTACTTAAAGAAATGACGCAGTTTATAGTTCTAATGGCATCAAAAGAACACTAGCAGGGAATAAATGTTTTTGTTTATATGGGTTCGCTAACATGCAAAGAACCGAGTGAATCCTTTTAGCTTACTGCGATGGAAAATGCCATGTTTCAAATTTTGATTCGCTGCCTCAAGATGGTGTGATACCGGCCAGACATGCATAAGACAGTTAAAAATGCTAAAGCCATCATTACCTTCAGGGAGGAAATATTTCTGATTAAGCAGTTGATGTTGGCTCATTTTATGGATCGAATGTGAAGTTGAAACTTCTAATGACTAACACACTCGATCCAAAGCTCACTGCCCCATCTGCTCAACTTCTTGTTGTATTATTTTTCCACGTATACTGACTCAGCTGGAAATTTCTTAAGCGCAAACGGAAATGAGAAAACCACCAGATGTTTAGGATAAACAACCGAAATTAGTGTACGTTTCAGACTATTTTTCATTCATTTTGTATAAAGTACTCACCAGCACAGCCATTACGTGTATGTTAATTTTTGCTTGCGCTTCGGTATGAATAAGAACCTAACATCATATACTTTGACCAAGTAAACAAAAAAATCAGAAGAATGTTCATCCTGCTCTTGTGATACCACTTAATTGGTTTCTTCACCTTTAGTACCATCGATCGTTATCATGAAAGTCTAAATTTCCCTGTTTTTTACCTAGAATAAAAGTCATCGGATGGTTTTGCGCGGATCGGCAGTACAAGCTCTACATCTTCCGCGCGCTTCATTGACGCGAAATCAATTAATTAAAACAAATTTTAAAAATCCTTCCATTAAGACGTAATTGCCAAGTTTCAGCCTTATGTATATAATAAAATTAAAATACCTTTACAAACTCACTTTCTCCTCTAAGGGCTCAGGATGGAAAAGTTGATAAAAATTATTTTTTTCAGGAAAGCGCAATAGAAAAAATGCAGGGGTTTCCTGCTTTAATCAACTATGATTACATTTTTTAAAGCATTATTGCGCAAATTCAGACGTTTGTGAAAATTTCAGACTTTGATAACCAGTCAGAGGATTCTTTCCTGATAAGTTCCTCAATCGTTGGTTTACATCAGCAGCTGCAAACAGACTTAACGAAGTTTTACATACTGCACCAAGCTAACATATGTTTCATTCATGGCATGAAGAAAAGAATATTATTCGAAGCAAAACTTTAAATGAATTATAATTATGAACTCTTATGATGGAGCCACAGTGAAAATACTCGGTTGGGTAAACTGTCATGGCGTGGGCAAACGGTTATGTTGATATTTAGCTTGCAAACCATGATAAATTTATGTTCTATTGTCATATTTTTGCCGATTTTTGAGCTCTAAGCTAATTTCAGCCACTTTCACGGCCAGGCATGGTGAAAGGCTAAGGCTACCTACTTCTTGTGGCATTAGGATGATTTTGCTAAAATGCCATATTTTTCATAAATATGGTAGGATAATGTATGCATTTTAAGTGAGCTCATCGGTCCAATAGTAATTTTTAAGGAAGTTGAAATGAAAGTTATCCTGCATAATGCAAAATATTGTTCTATATGTTGAAGACTTCTAGCAAACGAACCGATGAAAATTTATCTAGTTTCTGTGGCAAGATAGGACTAGACGTTTTTTAAAGGAAAACCTCTCGGATATCGATAGCTAAAAATGTAGGTAAGGGCTGATTGTTCCCTGCAAAAGTGAGTTTCTCTCTTTCGAAATAAGAAAACAATTTTTTATTTAAAGAGACGTATTTCCGATTCGTCAATTGAGGTTTCGGACATAAATCTGATAACACAATGCATTCCATGGAACAAATAATGAAAATCCTTTGCTTATTTCCTTCTGAAATGTTTTTACTTCAAGGCAAATGAGAAGATGAGTAGAAGGACCTTTCTTGCACTAAGAGGTTTTCCCAAATAAGCAACCGGTAACATTTTTAGTGAAAATTTATGCATAATTTTCAGACTTTTTCTCCTTTATACAGCAGGGTTAAATATCACAAGCGTTTTTTTTCCAGCTATTCTCGGTCGCTTCATACCACGGTTGATTAATACTGTTTACTACGACAGCAAATCGAAATGGACACTACAGGATCATAGATTCAAACCTTTAGTCTGATCACCGAAAAAGTCAGTTGACCACGCAGTGCATAAAAGTAAAAAACTGGTAGAGTAGAAGCGGTTGTCAAACCGAAACTTCCTGGATTGCTGGAGCAGGTTCGGGTTCGTGGCATGCTCTAGCTGTTTGCGCAATTTTTTCCCCTGCAGTCAGTCTGCGTTTAAGCAATGGAAAGTCGGAGCTGATCTAATAGCCAAGGATGCATCCAAATATCTAGCAGGTACTTTTAACTAGACGACCAGGGACTTGTTTGCTGTCTTTTTTGACTGTAAAAACTATCTGTAAAACTGCCCAGCTGGCATTCTGCTAGTTGCCTTTGTGTTTTCCCATTTTATTTGCATTCAAAATTGCATGTAAACCCATTAACACCGGTTGGGACACCATGAATACACACGACACTGATTTGTGCTTTTTGCGCTATAGATCTTTTCAGTTATTCAGCGTAACCACATCTTGATTATGAGTAAACT
This sequence comes from Schistocephalus solidus, assembly GCA_017591395.1. Classification (NCBI taxonomy): domain Eukaryota; kingdom Metazoa; phylum Platyhelminthes; class Cestoda; order Diphyllobothriidea; family Diphyllobothriidae; genus Schistocephalus; species Schistocephalus solidus. Next base: position 479,869 of record WEDG01002568.1, read on the forward strand.
ATTTGCCCCTTCACTGCCAAAATAATTTTAACCTAGTTTATTTGCCAAAATTGATGAATCTCAGGTTTTCCCAAAAATGCTTACCACCTTCTGAATGAAATAGCCTACATCACCTTCTTTTACCGGGTTTTCTTGACTTTGGAAGATTTTGCTAGTACGGTTGAGGAGTAGACGAGATTTTCCATCGACAAGCGGTTCATTGAAGACAAGTGTAAATTGCTCGGCCAAGTCATGGGCGTTTAGGAAGCGCAAATACCCTTTGGCAAGAGTACATGCCCTTGCATACGTTATCTCGTGAAAGGGGTCTCTCTAATCACTCTTTGATTAATTAAATTAGTAGTAATTTTTAGTATTGCCAGCAGTCAGTAGAGTTTGTTGACTTTTGAACTCAAACGAATTAAACCGGCCTCACATGCCACACTAGCATTTTGTCAAGCAGTTACTAGGGTACTTAAAGCGGTGATCAACTCATGCCGATGTCCTTAGCAATGGCTAACAATTTCAGGTATGTGGATCCTTAGAAATGCATACACGGGACTTTACCTAATTATCAAAAGGTTTGATCAAACCTAAAGTTTTAATAACGAGCATAATTCGATCAAAATCTTCCAAAAAACCTCAAAAGATTCAAGAAACAATATTTAAGAGCATTCGGCTACTAGGTCACATTTATGAGAATCCATGGTAGTATTGTTTATTTCTAACGCATCTTTAGCATTGGTTTTTAATTCGAAGCAGCTTGGGCTTTGATGGCTATAAACCACTGCGGACGCGAAAATGCGTGCCTTGAACTGCGGTGCTCGCAATCCTACGCACGATTCTCAGTTACGGTTAAAATTGCTTCCATTTAAAGCTTGCTGTCCATTCGGTTTAAATCCTCACTAACGTCACTTTTCTGTGTGTTTAAATAAAAGTTCATTATCAAAGATTTGTGATTGAATATCTGAATCAGCAAAGACATCATTCTGTGCCAAAAGCATCAATTTAGCACTTAAAGCTGTCTTAAGGGGAACTAAAACTAGTAGAGGATTTGGCAGCTTTAAATAATTCCCTTGACCCAAGTGTGATTAAACTCACGGCTCCCGGTGGGGCTTCGTAGCTCAGTTGGCAAGAGCGTTGGATTAACTAAAGCCTTCTCCTTGCTGGCGTGGGTTCAAATCCCAGCGATGCCGGCCAAAGGAACCGAAAACCTCCTCACCAATGTGCGTTTTTCGTTCCAGAGGCAAAGAAAACATATATTTTTGAAATATTTTAAACTTTTCGGAAAATATCCCTGGGAAATGTTTGAGCCAGTTTGTTGAAGCTGTTAACAGAATACAAGCACATGCGCTATTTGACAGCAATATATATATATATATAGAGGGAAAAACCTAAACTGTAAAAATGGTTAGACCATTGTGTCCTTGTCACTTTGCAATGGTAATACCTGCTCCTTCCATTTGCAAATTCGTTCCCATATAATCGTGCCATTTTCCATTCTCCATGGCTTGTTTAGTTCATCTCTTGCATCGGAAGGACCGTGTGTCTCAACTTATGAATTCAGTATCTGCATAATTATTTTTCTTCTTATGAAAATTTGCTACGTGCTCAGTTGTTTATATCGATCGACAGGAAACAGATTCCAAGCCACGACAAATAATTACCCTACCGATAAGCACAATTTTGACGGATGATTTAAAATAACACCATTGTGTCAATGTCTATAATCGTTTCCACGGCTCTCTCTCTCCTTTCAATTTAATAAAATGGCTGCAGGAAACCCATTGGTTTGTCTCGCTTAATTCTCTCCTTAACGTGCTGGACTACCAAGAGGTAACACCATACCATAGGACAACCAATCTGCATGCAAACCTGTCATAAATGTAACCCACATATCTTTCACTTGGAGCAGATATCCCCGTTCTCCATTAGGAAACCGCATCCATCCCTTTGGTTAGCCCAAGAGTTGCCACTGTCTCGGAAAGCTGCATTCTAGGTAGCCAGTGACACATTTGAAACTTTCTGGGAGATGGAAGTTGGCAGTGGGTTCGTACACGCTACTAGGAAACACCAATACACATGTGGTGAAAGAGGATGGGTGGATGGGAGAAACCAGATATCCGCATGTTGGGCTACGAAGTATAATTGGAAGTAGTATTCACGTGATTAGGAATCAAGCTCAACTAATCAATGGCTGGCGTAAATTGAAGGTGAAAAAAGAAATGAGAAGGTATCGATAGAGATAATTACTACCGGCAACGACAAGGGAGACTGGAATGGCCATTTTCAGCTTATTAGCCATTGTCAGTTAGGCATTTCAACATCAGGTGTTGCACAACCCGGTTGATCAGAAGTCCAACGCTCTCATAATTGAGCTGATGATGGTTTATAAGCCAGAAATGGCCATTCTAGTCCCCTTTTCCTTGTCGGCAGTATTCATCTGCCTACTCTACTACTAGCCATTGTGTGGCTGCTAGTGCAGCTAGAGAGTGAGCCTCAAGGCAGAGCGGAATCGGTGAGCGTTCATCAACAAATGCATGTATTTATGTGTTTTCTGAAAATCTAACCCTTGGGAAGGGATGATTGGTCTGCACTTATAAATCTTCAGAAAATGGCAATTTCTCATCGTCTAAGGAAAAGGTCCACCAGACTTGGACAAGAAAGTTAAGGCTTGATGAATATTGCCGACAAAGACTAAGGAGACAAGTGAGGTAAGAATCGTGTATAAGGCCCCCTAAACGGGACATCAGAACAGGAATTGCCCGTAATTTAGGCGTTTTTTTTGCGCCGAATTCCTAAGAAATGTGGGTTTGGTTTAAGGTTATGGTTAGAGATATATATTGTTTATGGTGGGGTTAGGGTTAAGATTAAGGCTACGGTTTGGGTTAAGTTAAGGTATGTGTTATGGTCAGGACACGGACTTATGAACCTTGCTTCGAAGTATTCGCAGAGCAACATTTATTATTTCGGCGGGCCTTCCGTTTCCAGTGTCCGGTTTGGGGGTTTATACAACTAATCTCTACCAAAACACGTCTAGAATATTTTGCGTAAGCACGGTTTGGAAATACCCGTGCAAAGTTTCCAGACAAAAAATAAGGCCTATTGATCTACTGATGGTTCAAAATCAAAGAAATAACTGAGCTTTTGTTTCTGTGCACAGATTAAACAATTTACCACTCATTTAAATCTCTACAATAAAAAGGGTTATTAACCATACAAATGAAGGTGGATTAGTACACGGATTTGAACAGCACATAAAAGTTTTTTTCAATTTGCAACTAAAGTAATTATCACTGAAAACGGTAATGAAACTAAAATATCCACTGCTGATTCCCCTAACGTCATCAGCAAGCAGGGAAAGTCAAGCGAAACTTATTCACAATGTGTCCCTTAATCAGGACAAAGGGTTTATCCCAACCACACAATGCGTGTAAATGTTTTTTTCGTCTACCAATCAAACACCTGCACATGCAAAATTACAACATCTTGGCTATCTTCCTTTCTTCATACGTGTTCAGATTGTATCTAACCACCGATTTAAGTGTGTGTTTCAAACGATGCCTTCGATAGTTTATAATGATTTTCTGCCCAGCGTCAACGTGGTATGTGCATACTAATCACTATTTATCCCAGGAATAGACAGGAGACGATTGCTACGCCAGTTCTAACCTTTTACCGAAGTATAAGTCTGCTTCTGTGTGCCATTTTTAAACTAAATTAACTGGTCGTTTCACCCATCCGTTTGGTAAAATGTTTGCAAAGACTCCATTGTTTTGCTCCTCCTAATAGGGTTTAATGACATACTGCTAGACAAATAGCTCGCAAACAATACTGCAATAAAATCAGGCGACAAATCTCTCAGTGTTCCGGTTGGAACAGCTTTCCGTGCTCTTCATTAGGAAACCGCACCCATCTCTTTAGATTGCTTTCTGATTGCCGCTGTTTGGGTGTGCCTGGTATTTTGGGAATCAACCGCCATTTCCGGGGGTGAAAAGCAAAACACTTTTATGCTTGCTACTAGGTAGTGTCAATGGATGTCTGGTTAAATGGCTTACGCTGATGTGCATGGAAGTTGGAACAAACTAATAGTTGCATGTGTTTCTATGAAGTTTACCCAGAAAAACTTTAAAAAGATTAGAAGGCAAGCCCAATGGATCTATGACTAGTGTGAATTGAAAAGGAAAAAGCAAATCGGGTTGAACTATGCGTTTTCAAAAAACCTGTTAAGTGAAAAGGGCTCAGTGTTCTGCACCAATCAACTGTTTGAAAAGGACAATTTCTCAGTCTAAAATGGTTAACTGGGGCTTGAAGATTAAAGGTAAGGATGACTCATATGACACAAGGGATCACCCCCATTACAGGTGGTTTCGCGCCACATTCCTAGGAAATGTGGGTCAAGTTCAAGGTTAGGGGAAGTTTAGGGTAAGAGTTCACTTTTAAGTGTTTAGGTCAGGGTATAAGTAAAACATAAGGTTACGAATCAGGCTTATGTTAGGTCTGGTGTTAGGGTTATGATACGGGAATATTTACGTTTCCTGTAATTACGCGCAGGGCCAAATTTATTATTATTCCCGTGTCTTGCTTGTGGGTTTGCGCGGAAACTGGTATTCTATGCCGGCATATGGCCAGAGGATATCGAGTAAGTTCGGTTTAGAAATGTCTGAGTAAAGTTTCCTGACGGCAAAGAAAGTGCATTGAGAAATTAATGGCTCAATATCATGGAAAACACTGAAACTGTTTCTGTTTCCGGTGGTTGAAAACTTAACCCCTAATAAAAACCTGCTGAAGAAATAAATGCATTAGCCTATGCGGATGTGAAGCGAGTGTAAAGTTTTTTCAATTTGCTAGCAAACGCAATAACTACTGAAATATTTAAAAGCAGAAAAAAAATATCCAGTGTTTGGTCTGCTGACATCATCGGTGACCTCAACTTCTGTTTCCATCAGACAGATGGGGAACGTCCAAACAATTTGTGCCACTCTGCGTCCGTTAATCAAGACATGTAGATCAACCCCATTGCACAGTAAGTTCAAAAGGTTTTTTCGACCACGAATCTAACAGTCACATAAGTAGAAGATAATATGTTTGTTAAGACATCTTCTATCAAGGATATTGCGTTTTCCATCTCAATGTGTGGTGTGCACTAGGGAAAGGGAATTGACGAAAGGGATTATTTTTTGCATGTAATCCAGATTCCTCCTTCTACATTTATGGGCCATCCGAAATAATGCCATCTTCTATTCTCATTTTTTAATCCAATCTGTCCAGCAGTTATGCCTTTTCTACAGATTAGGCTGTTATGGTGCTAACGTTAGAATGCTTCGTGCTGATAAAAACAAAAAGCGAGTTCCAGGAAGCAATTCACAAGAATAAGAAGCTTGGGTCACTGGATCCGGAAGTATATTCAGCTAACACTTCGGATTCTCATGCTGCCATCCAACAAGGAGGATGAATGTGCGGCAATTAACGACTTGGACCCGGACTCCCAGCAATGAATATAATCAGCAGTAATTGTGAGAGCTGCTAATTATAGTACTCATTTGGTCGCACGGTCATTGAGTATTTTATATACTGCAGTCCATCAGCACCTACACCTCTTATCTGCAATAGTCTCTGATTGTTGTTTCGACCGAGAAACCGAAAAAGCAGGACAATAAACACCTTGTTCCATCGATGGCACCTGCTTTTGACACTGCCTTGTGTTTGCAGAAATCGTCCCGCTGCACTTTGCATCTCAAGATGGGGCCATCGCGCAGCGACAAGTAATATACGCAGAAGGAGAATAGGGCAAAACATGGGAGACCTGGATGGCCATTCCTGACTGATTAGTCGTCATCAGCCAGCCAGTCAGAAGTTTGAAACCACCTTCTTCTGTTAGCGAGCGTTAGTCACTCCGACACTCTACCAATTGAGTCAGGGGTCGTTGTAATGGTGGAATTATGTTAACCAGTGCGCGGCTAGGGGAAGTGCTCATCGCGTTGTGCCTAGAAGATTATGTGACAGTACTCGCAGGCGATCAAACTAGTGTATTGAAGAGTCCTCATCGCAAAGGACACGACTACCGTTCCTAGGCCCAATGGCGAGGCAATGTACCTAAAAAAGCTCAACGACCAAGGTATCAACGCAGCGATGATTTTGGGTTTGGCTGCTTGACAACGGCTTATAAAACAAAAATGCTTATCCCAGTTTTCCTGGTGTTTTTCAGCACTCCCTTCACCGACTTAATTGGTTTCCACACCTTAGACAAGTAAGAGACTTAAAAAGCAGATTTATCAGTCATACATTGCTGCGCGGATTCCTAAGACGAGAAATTAAAAATATGCAAGAAGACCAATTTAGACTTCAAGTTTTTTTGGAAAACCGTGTGTTGGATATAAACAAATCTTCTTTGTTTAAATTTAAAAATTAAAAACGAGGAATGCAGACTGTGGGAAATAGAACGCTGCTACGGCCACCAAAACTTTCGCCTAGACTGTGCATCAGGTTTGCGAACTTAGCAATAATCACCTCACCAGATGTGCCACGCAAACCTCTCATGGGTTGAGCGATACTTACTGTAGTAGATAAAACGTCGGACACTCGGCCACAAGTTCTACTATAGAAAAAACTTTTTCGATTTATGAGGCTAGGAAATACAGATGGTGTGACAATATTTCGAGGGAGATTTTTTTTCCCGATTCATGTCCATTTTTGCTGTCTATGCCGCTGCAAATCTAGAAAGCAAGACCAGAATCCAAAATCTAGCTAAAGATCACACTCGACTTGACGATCAGTGAAAGAACAAAACATTTTGGCAGATATCAAAACGGTTTGAGGATGGTATGGTATGAGGCCTTACTTATGTAGTTAACGGTAAAAAGAAGTTCTTATCAACTTCCAGGATCAAAAGTCTCCCACAAATTTACCGAACAGAGCGTTGCTCATCTGCTGGTGACATACACAGTAAATAGGTCCTGTTCGTGTGCAGGGTCCAAATATCAACCAAGTGATTTTACTGCTAAAAATAAGTGTTCTGATACAAACTGAAGCCGTAGTGAGCGGATTTCATTAGTGCCAACCTTTAATATGAGATACAAAGATCTGTTGTTGAAGGGCTGCAGACGATGGTGTATTTTACCGAGAAAACTACTTCGAGATTACGTTCTTTCTGTTAATTAATCCAGTGTGCAGATAAAAAATTGCGTTTAATGGGTTAATTTTTATCGGTATAATAACCGCCATATCAGAAAGTGAGGAATAACCTATTTAGCACAAATAAATGCTTTCAGCGACCAAAGTTCACGTAGAACGCAGAGAAAACGGACAATCACTTCCACCACCTCGTGGAAAAATAACTGTGCATTCCACATTAAACCGTGAAGCCTTTTAGTCGGCCTGAGTTCTTGATGCCCACCACAGACAGAGACGAGGTCTCGCGCTGAATCACCCACTCCGCAAAAACTTGTCAAAGGTTGATCTGCAAACTAGAGCAGACCCCAGTAATTTCGAGAATAAAGAATGCGGCCGATTATGAGCACTTCCACAAACGCCTCACCGGTGAGTACCTGACACCCTTCAGCCCCATACGACGTACAAGCAATCATAGCCTGGAACAGCTCCACCTAAAGTGATAATACTGCACTTCTTTTTTAGGGTGCGAAAGGTTTCAATGATTTGTAATTTTAGCGGTCATTTTGACATCGCCCTTCTCGGTTTGTCTCTGTTCCAACGTAGCGCGCCTTCAAGGGTGATTTCGCATCAGTCACATCGCATCAATCTCGCATCCAATCGCTTTTCTGCGACAGTTCACTGGTATATGGGTGAGAAGCTGCCATTGCGTCAAACCCTCTTCTTGTTGTTGTTGGTTTTAAGATGATACGCCGGCCCAGACTGTGATATCTGGGATACGGGCCGCTGCGCACACCCTGGTTTGTTGTGAATTAGGTAGCGTTGTGGTACCCTAAGGTGCAGATTTTGTCATGCCGAACACATGCGACCGATCCCACTTCTCGATTCTATCTTGACATCGGGCGCTGGGGATGAGGAAAGAAGGAGTGTGGAAGATGCAACCCAAGACTACCATCAATTAAAACTATTTCACGCACACGTCACCGGCCTTATTTGCAGCCTGCTGTAAAGCACACGGGGGACATAATCGAGTTCGAATATCGAAATGTGGGTGAATCGTAACAGCCCGGAACTACCCTCTCGTTTGCCTACTGTAAACAACTAATCATTCTTTTAACGTCCCCCCGGCGTCCTACGCGTCAAGGTTTAGCGAGCAGGGTAACTGATGCGACAAATTACTCCAACACAGCACCGGTGATAAGACTTTACTGGTTTATGTTAACTTGATCTCATTGAAGCCTTCAGTTATTTTATCCCCCCCCCCCCCTGCGATAAGTGACCAGGTTGCATGCAACACACGATATAGTCACTTATCGCACGAGACCTGGACTGAAAGCGAAGACAACCTTCGGTCGTCTTGGCATGGTCAAAATGGGGACCAAATTCTCACGCAGGTCACTGCCGTTTCGTAAGTAGATTGCAACGATCGATGGACAAACACAAAAGACAAGATTATTCCCTTCTAGACATTCTGTTTAAAATTAGAGCCTTTAGAGTACAAAAACCAATGATTTAGCTAATTTCGGAGTAAAACTGCGGACTGTGTGCTTTTCCTTTTGGCATAATTTACCTCGACAACATCGCAAATGGTTAAACCTGTTGTGATGACACTAATCGTCATATTTCGTTTTCTGATGTTGCAAATCACTTTGAATTGTAGAGGTATTTTCAAGTTCAGATGTTGTACGAAGTATTAAATGTAGCAAAATAGATGCTTGTTGGCCAGTGCTTGCTTCAGTGTTGCAGCTGTCTGTGCTGCAGTCTTCTGTGTTGCCTAAAGATTATCCCACGCGCAATGTCTTTTCTCTCCTGTTATCGGCGAACACGTATACATACAGAAAAAAAAAACCCATCATTATTCCATGAAAACTGTTGTCTGACCTACTTACTACCGAGGGCCACTTCTGCATATTTGAGCGTATTTTTCTTATCCAGGACGTTAAATTACATAAGGTAGGTTTAACAAAGGTAACATTCCACAGCTGGAAACGTGATATTTTTCGTGATTATTAGGTAAAACAAGATTTACACACATTATTCCCAGTCCTCTGTAAATATTTTAGCGGGAGTTGCAAAATTTTTGCTTCATTTATTAGGCAGAAGGGACCAGGGACTCTGTAAATGGCCCTTTCTTGCTTATCAGCCAATATCAGTCATTGATACACAACCTCGGGTGTTGAAGCACCCGAGATTTGAACTCAAACCTGATAGTTGAAATTTCAACACTCTAACGACTGTGTCACTGGCTTTTAGTCCTGTCGATCGCTATGCGCTTTCTCGATGCTGAGTGAACTTATTTCACATAAAAAGATTCATTATGATTCAAACAATTAAATGAACATTTGGTACCGTAAGGAAGGTGGATGGGTGCTTACACGTCGCGATTGGTGACTGTCCATCCACTTTTGTTACTTCGCCAAATGTTAATTTAATATTTTCATTATAATGTATTTTTTATGTGAAATAATTCCAGGTAGCGTAGAGAAAGCGTGTAGCTACCAGGCTAGTCGTATAAAAATAATTTTTCTTTGATACGAATATGCCGTAGAGCAGTGATATTGTCCTAATCGGAGATATAATACAGACAATGTAAGGAGAAATGTTCAAAATAAAGACAGAATAAATTTTCCTTCATAGCCGAAAATGGTATAAATGAGGTAAAGAAAGCTGTAAAGGGCATAGTGCTTTAACTCTCTGTTCCTGGATGCTCTTTCTAAGAAAGTAAATGACCGAGGAATAACTCGGATTTTACCTCCACAGAAAATATATTTTAAAGGTAGTGTATTATTCAGAGCACCCAAAAGCAGATAGACTGGCTAGCTGAGCCTTAAAATATCACCCCAAGTAGCACAACACAACTAAGATTTCCCAGATTTTTCCTACGTTGAAAGTGTTGTCATGAGCAATTTGCTGAACTCATTTTTTGGACTATATTTCAAATTGTGAGCACTATTCAATATTGTATTCTCAACTAGTGATAGCATTTCATAGTGAAGTCTTCCAAGATAAACCTTTTATAAAACACAGCCGACTGCATGTGAGTCTTTATTCATGCCTACTAGTTACATGACTGCGTAGGTGGTTGTCAGATTGGAATTGCAGTAGAGGGGAGTTGAGCTGGGCAAGTTCACACTTTCCCACACAGGTCACCAAAACTGCTATAATACCTTCTTCAAGAGTGTGTCAAACTTACATTTAAACACAAATTTGCACCATGAATATCGACCCATCTGTCACAAACAGGTTAGCATCATCGCCAACCAGTGATAAAACCTACGTTGCTCCGCTCTTATCTACAGCCTGCACGCAATCATGTTTTAACTGGGCGTCCACGTCGTCTCTCCTGTGTTCGTAAACACTCATTGTTTACGTTTCTATTCTTCGTTACTGGTCGTACTTTTACCGGCACTTAAGGCTCCTGAACTTCTAACGATTACCAGTCAGTCAGAGGGATTGTCCGCCGAGTGAGCGAAATGGCGTTACGACTGCCGCCTGATTACTGGCGTCAATCGTGGACTTTATACGGCGCATTTATGCAGGCATTTTTCGCAACCTTTTTTTTGTTCAGGATTTAATTCTGTATTTAGCGAAGAAAGCATTAGCTCATCGTCAAGTTAAGTGTGCCCAGTAAGTCTCGTTTTATAGCTGCAGACACTGTCCGTATTTTAAAGGACTCCGGTTGTAGATATGACAGTTTTATTGTGATATTTTCGCGTTTATGTTTAACTGCGCACTTTGCGTTTGGCGTCTTCGATTTACTTAGATCACAGTAACCCTAGCTTGACATTTTCTTTCTAAATATTCGCGCCATTTCGCAAAGCGGGTTAAATGTGCCTCTGACTTCTAATCGATATTTGTAGGAAAATAACCGAAGTATGACGATAAGATGCGTTCAGAAGGGTGTATTTTATGAGATATTTTGGAATCACCTTGACAATAGTTTAATTTAGCTCGATTCAAGCCATACAATTGACGGTTTTATCGTAAGCACGCTTCTTATGTTCTTCAAAAACCCTTTTGCGTAATCATGGTTCCAAATGGATATTGCTGTTCTCCTTACAAGCATATAGAGTAGATGGAACATGGGAAATTAAAAGTGTCCTAAATGATACTTTGTGGCATATAATAAACCGTGCGAATTTAATAGTCTGCGACATTTCTAAAATAAACGTGACCTCATTTACACATAATAGGAAATTCCTGCATCTTGAGGGACATGTCTTTGGAATAACCTAATTTTTAACTATCAGCGAATCGGAAACAGCCTGTTATAACTGAACTTGACCGTCGGTGTTTTAGCCCAGTTTAATTCCGAAGGGAGGTCACCCTACTTGTTGCCTCAAAGCCTGCTTCGGCTATTCATCACCTAACAAAATCTCCTGTTCCTGTGACCTCTCCACAAATGCGGAGCGTTATGTGTACTTTTGCAGAAAAATGTGCAGTTTCATCTCTGCTCGTGCTTCCGAGAAAGCCTGCTGACCCCTAAAATAATTGTGAATGCCAAAAACCGATAGTAACCAACAGCTCATTCAGTGGTTACTGCTAGTAGTTATAGCGTGGAGGGTATTAAATATGAAGAAAAAGACACGATCACTGGAACAGGAGCTTGGTTAGCCTGACTTTTCGGATTCTCACTCAAATCCATCCTCAAAGACAGAGCCAGATAACCGCATTGGATTGCCCAGGTTTTGACAGTATTTTTAGGATGTATTTACTGGACCCCTACATGGCAGTTCCTGAGTGCATTGCAGGAGCTATGTAAAGCTAATACAAGTATGCCACAGAAGAAATATGTGTCCTTTTTAACCTTTGGAGCATACAATAATCAAGAAGAATAGAGTCAGTCACATCAAGGATAACATAGTTATGGTAACTGTCATAGCCTATCGATGTCGTCATGCAATATTTCTCTGTACTGGGTTGTAAGCACTTCCACCCTGGTAGATTCCATAAAAATCCTCATTTTATATACCTCATTTTGCACTATATTTACCTATTCCTGACCAGGGTCATGATAGCGTTGGATATACGTCTTCTCCCTAAGAAATATTTAAGTGGCAGTAAATCAACGTTAATTATTTCTCCTTCACGTACTACCACTTCGCTTAGTGTCCCGTGTTAACCGAAACCCGGCCCAACTTTCATTAATTTTTTTTAAAATTTAGGACAAATGTTTTTGACGTTTTGGACGTAGTTTAAAAGAACAGTCACTCTTTGAACCTCTACCAAATACCGCTTAAGTCAAACAATGCAATAATGCATTTATATTACGATGGGCTGAGTGAGCGCAGAGGTGTCCTGAGTAGAAAAAATGCTTACTGTGTAAGGTTTAAATGGCATAGGTACCACATTCCAGGCAAAGATAAATTAAATGTTAAAAATTTTGAAAGTTCAGCTAACTTTAGGCTTCAATGCATACGTGGACGGGAGTTATTTTAATGAAACACGTTTTGAATTAGTCGCGAAAACACTGCAAATTATTGTCGCTACCAAGGATGTCGTATGATGTCTACATGCCTTTTTACAACGTTCGGTCCGAATGCACAACTAATGACATGACAGTTCTAACGTCATATTTGACGAGGTCCACCATCTGCTCCAGAGCATGGTGGCCCAAGAAGGATAAAATGCGCGTGAATTAAATTTTAATGATATTAGACTTCCGCTGCATCTACCGCACTCTCTGCTCCTTCCCTTGCTGGGTCCGGAGTCCTCATCAACTCTCTAAGTCCGGACACGGGACAGGGCATACCAAAATCTGTTACTAAGACAGCTTGCGATAACATACTGTATATATATATATATATATATATATATATATATATATATATCACTTTCACCACGAACAACGACATGCTGATAAACAGATTTCGGTCAAAATAATGTTTACAATGTTCATTTTCTGACCCTCTGTGGATGCGCTCATTTTAAAGTTGTATCCTTTAGAACGGACTAGTAGCAGAAATGTTTTCAGCTGACAAGGTTACCGACAAGCTATCAAGTACCGTTGGAAAACGAAAGGATTTTCTGTGGTGCTCCTCCGAGTTCTCTCTTTTTTAATATAATGCAAAAGATTGAAGGGTTCATCAACCTGCAAAAACTATTAGAAACAGCGTGTGCTTCGTGCTAATTCTTAAAGAACATCAGCTGTACAGGCAATCGAAATATCTGGCAAATTGTTTTTATTGAAAGACGATTTTAAAATTACCTAAAACAATCTTGTCAACTACCTTGTAATTATCAGTGTCAACATAAATTCTATATCAGAAAAGTACCTTGTGCAATACCCAGTAAAAACTTCTGCATATTAGATTCAGTATTTCAATCATTTTGCTGGAAAATCTCTTAGGACTAAGTGAACTGAGCCTCTATACATTCACTATAAACATCGTAGTTTCCAAATTTCACTTACGCTGAATTCCTCATTTGTAGTAGAAGGTGTTGGCGAATTATGATGGTTTACGTTGTTTTCCGTCGTTACCAACGGTGTAGATGGCCACCGACTTTCAGGATCTCGTGTCATTTCATGTTCCTCTTGTGGACGGTTCGGGATCATTTCTAGCACAGAATGCCTGTACAGCGAGGAAAAATCCAAGTATCAGAGAGGGAAGAGTTTCAGAATACGCGATCAAACTGTTTTAAGACCAGCACCGATCAACACGACTGCAGGATTACGTCGGCATTCCGCCCGACAGTACGTGATTTTTTCACAAGAGAATCCTTAATGTCTGCTCAGTCAAAAATTGAATAGAAAATGCGTGCATGTGTTTGTTAGGGTTTTTGTAATTTTGCCAACCCACAGACGGACAGTGTCGTACTGGTGATCAATTATACATAAGCGAACAGTACGCTATCTGCTGATTGGCGGCTTTGCCTTACTTTCACGATCGCACGTATTTTGTAGTATTTTAACTGCAGACGATTGGGTGAGAAGCTGAGTGGACAGCATCAGTTGTTTTTTAGCCACTTATAAACGAAGTCACTCAAGTTTTCGTTCACTGAAAGCTGAAAGAAGTTTCGCTATACTGCTGACGAGGTCTTACGTAGAAGCCAAGCTTTCTTGCATATTTTGTCTACATATTTAAAATGAAAAGAAGAAATTTCTCTCGCCTTTTCAACTTCTAACCATGGAGAGGTGGCAAACCTTATGATAAAGCATAATTCCTATTTGAGTATTTCAAGCAGTGATGGGCACTTACCTTGCAAACCTCTCCAAAACGCTGGGTTTTTATACGCGTTTCGGGGAGAATTGTTTTACAGCAAGGTAATTTCAAACGTACACCTCATCAGTGAAAAAAATGTTATTTTCTTACAAATGTCAACGAAATTTAATCTCAGCCAAGCAGGAGTTTATTGTAGACGTCATAATGCTGAAATTACTTGGCGAAGTTGATGGAAATTTAAAAGATACTCTGTATCCCGGAACATTTAAATCCTTACCTCATGACTGTGCAAAATTTAATGGAGCACTAAAGATAAACTTTCTCGTACGTACAACCATTAGGATAGCCATCCGATGAAAAATTAAAGTAACTCCAGAACTGTGTTATGAATACAAAATGATTACATGAGACGTATTGCCATATTAATGATTGCACAAAAATATTTCCCAGGATGTTTTAGTCACGTTATCGTGCAGGCATTTGAACGAGTTTCATTCCAATGGCCTATAAAACTACACTGTACAAGAAATAATCACACAGGTAATATGAATTTTTCCTATTGACTTATGACACCTATATAAGTCAAATTCTATCTTATAGAGAAATCTACAAACCCATCCTCCCTTGTGCACAGTTGATAGCAAATTACATCTTAAAAATCTGAGAAATGGTATCATGCGGCTTGAAATGCTTCCGTATGCGCGTGAGCTGAACCCATGGCAGTGATTCCAATATTCAACAGGAATAGGTAATACAACGTGTGAACTAACCGATATAAGCTAACCCCACCTTAATATACACGATACCTTTTAGTGTTAATGCTTATAGTGGAGCATAAAAATCGTAAAATGGTTTCTGATACTGGACTTAACTTTATCGAAATTATATAATTAAAATAGGTAAAATACATAGAAAGATATCTATGTATTATAAGTGGTCCGTGTCGAAGAGCACAACGTTCGTCGTCGTATGGCATATGTCCTACGGCACAATACACATTGTCGCCTGCATGAAGTTGGCGGGCGGATAGAATGGGATCGATCAAGATTCTAACCGCAATAGGGAGGGTTACGCGGTTACTCCACGGAGGATAGGTATGCATACTACAGCGCACATTTTCAGCAAGAGATGGAACTAGTATCGGCATAAGCTGTTTTTTGTATCCTCTACGAAATCAAGGTTCTTAATGTGGGAATTGTAGACGCATATTTAGCTCTCATATTCCCTGAAATGACCTGCATTGCACTCATATATTAATTAGACAAAGATTTCATACTCTGAATTTCGAAATCTACATTCCGAGTGAAGCAGTGTACGTGTGGGCGCCACCTTTGGGCAGCTCTACCTGTAAGCATAAGATTGGACAGATAAATTTGCACGTCTTTGCTTTAATCTACAAATCTATTCTAAAAAGTATTATAAACCATTCCAGTCTGCAGAAAGAGTCAAAAAATTCTCAAATTTTTCCGTCCCCTTGGAAGCAAAGTTGGCAAAGTTAACCCATTCTTTAAACATGTTTGTTAAAGATAAACAAACCAGGCGGTGATTCTGGCCAGCGTTATTTAAATAAGAGTATTCTGTGGTCTCATAATAAATATTTAAACAAGGAAAGATCTGTACACCTGTAAAATTTATACGGTAAAAAATGCCTACTTATAAAGTGTGATTTTTAGTCACTGATTATCCATGTCCTTTTAAACTCAAATGTATTTGTTTTAAAATATACAAGATAGTATTCTTTCTTGCATTCGTTTGGTAGCAAAGTATGTCTCCGTTTAACGTCATTCTTGACGAAATAATAATTTTCGGTGTGAACATTTTCCGAAATATTCATGAAATAGTCATCCATAATACACCGTGTCCATCCATTTTTTCGTGCATCTCAAAAACGTGGTCAAAATTGACCAAAGAAGTTTATGAGCCCTAGCTTGCGACGTGTTAGTAGGCTCTTCCAAGTCAACGGTTACAATGCAACTTTCAAAACGTCACCGCACATGAAGGCCGCAAATACCTCCGGATTTTATCGCTCAATGTCAAAGGTTTTCACACCTTTGACGCCAGGGCCATAAAAATGAACTGCTGAACAAGGACCGAGTCTTGTCGGTGAAAGAGACAGTGAGGATGACAATATCAGCTGTCGAACACGATTTCACCTACAGTTCTTCCGTCTGTTGACATCAATCTTCGCACCTATGTTATAAATTCTTCCTAGTCTTAAAATATAGAGAAGCGTGTGTTCACACTGCTCTGAAGTGATGGACCGATATGGCGCTAACGTCACCGTTGAAGTTAACAGGTTCTGCACAGGACTGTGGCGTAGCAAACTTGATTGGGGCTTGTACTGCACATGACGGGGTTATCACGAAGACGATGGACCAGGAGGTTTGTGCAGCCGTGCCGGCCATATAAATTAGATTTTTCTCTCAGTAAATGTTAACCTAAATTCTGAAATGGGTATTAAATTTGGAATGGCTACTTAAGTAGGGTTATAATAGGGTAGTAAAGTACATCATTGTAAGTAGGGGATTTTGGCAAATTTAGATAATTAATTTGATCCTCTTGTGAAAAACTCGGCGGCCTCGGTGGAACTCATGCCAGCCTTTCCCTTGCTGGCGTGGTTTTGAATTAAATAAATCAAATCTGCCAAAAATCCCTATTCAGTAATTGTGCCTGGCAGTCAAATAATGGATTCTAGATTGATTGCTTAGGAAATCCTATTAGGGCAGTTCACTAACTGTATCAGAATTGGTGGATTCCATACGTTGCTGCAGGCTGGGTGGCTAACCTGATCCAAGTGTGATCAAACTCACGGCTCTCTGTGGGGTCCACGTTGCTCGCTTGGCTAGAGTGTTTGCTGTACGTATGCCTTCCCCTTGCAAAGGGTCAAATAAAGTACAAACATAAGTCTAAGATATTTCAGTCGCGGCAGGATGCCGGCATTACAACGAGGTCCTTTTCAACCGCCCGAAAATAAGTGAACTGTTAAAATTGACTGCTTATATAGCATGGGGTTTTCGCATGGTTTTCGATGCCATTATAAATTCAAGAAGCTCACTACAAATACGTGTTATACTATTTTATCCTGTACTCATATTAAACAAAGTTATGTCTGTTTTCAAATTTTGAACGTGAAGCTCTGTTAGCTGTCGATTATGCAAAACATAATATGCGAGGACTTCAGCGTTAGTAATTATTCCCAATTAAACCTCCGGAGATATGTTTTACTGAACTAACCATGCCCGTTTGCAGTCATAGCTTGGATTCCTACATACAGGGAATGGATGATCATTTTGAATTTCGAGTAAAAACTTCCTCTCAATTTGATTTGAGCACCCAAATTACCTTACCTGGTGCCATTAATAACAGATCAGTTAGCATTTTTAACTTATATTGTAGCAGTTTGCACATGAAATCAGCTTTTTTCTAACTTCATACTTTTGAAATGCGTCTGTTTTCTGCGTCGGAGAGATCGGAGGTGAAATACAAACGTCTGACTATAGGAGTTACTACGTGTTCCGACTTCAGCCTTGGCTGCGAGGTGGCTAGAACCTGGCTAAGAACTCTCGTCAGCATTCTGACTGGTCGAAAAGCACGCGACAGAAGCGCTAGTTCTATTTGCTTTGCTGTCGTTCAAGTAAATGGTTATACTGCAACAGCCAATTTGCACGAAGGCCGTAAATCCTGCCGGATTTTCTCATCAGCGTGCCCAAGGTCAAAGGTTTTGATGTCATGGCAATGTCGCGGTGAGACTGACGTTAATGCCAAAAAATAAACTGATGAACGAGGACAGAAAGGCCGACAGAGACTTGGCGGAGAGAGAGAGAGAGAGAGAGAGAGAGAGAGAGACCGTGAAGATGGTGGGGCCACTTACCGATAAGGACTTAAGCCTTCAGCCTGCTGGCATTCAGCTTCGCACTTATATTAAAAATTCGTCTTAGTCTCAAATAAATAAGAGCCCACGGTCACACGACTCAGAAGTGATAGACCAACAGACCACTGCTGTCAACTTTGGAAACAACGGGTTTTGCTTAAGGGTGTAGCATCGACAACGTTTTCGGGGGTTTTACTGCTCATTGCAAGGTAATCATATAGACTATGGAGCATGAAGCTTTTTGGGTCGTGCCAGGCATATAGTCACCTCCAATATATATATATATTAAAGTTGAATACGTTCTATGGGAAAAGGAGCTTTATTGCGTAAATTTTCAACACCGGTTCTCTGGGTCGTCGTCAGACGCAGGCAGGTAGCAAATGTGACAAAAACAGTTATCATCGTAATTACGCTAAAAAATCGATACTGGCGTGAACGTTGGTGCCATTGAGCGGCCACCGTGTGTATCAGCCTGTCCTGATTGTTTCTCGTTTCTTTCACTTCTCCTAAAGATTTATGTACGCCGCATCCAACTCTATGTGTCTGTTGATGCATGACTCATCTGAGTGCATCTCCTCGAGGTACTCTTGACCTTTCTTGAAGGGACAGGCGGCGATAATCCGAGTTTTATCCCAAGCGAAGGTGTGCCCGGTGTCTAAAGTATGCATAGCTACGCGAGCCCATCGTCAAGGAATAAAAGACTGTACAGCTCACTGCTTATTAAACTCACCTCTGCCAAGTATGACCTTCATCAGTGCTATTGATTTGTTCGCGCAGGGCCTGATATGCAGCTGGCAGATCGATATGTCTATTGATCGATTTCGCGGTCGAGTGCCACGATTTCTGCAGCAGGCGTGAAATTCGGTCGTCTGATTTGCCCAGTATTCTCACGCTGTAGTGCCCTGGCGAGGACGCGTGAGCGGCCACCAAGGAGAGTTCGAGCCTCGGGCGCCGCAGCACCTGAAGTCGGGTATGGCTGGCTGATAACGGCTAATGAGCCAGAAATTGCCATTCCAGTCTCTTTTGTCTTTGTCGGTCATGTTATTCTGCCTATATCCTAAGCTGCCTTACGGCTGCTGGCGGGGCTTGAGAGTTAGCCCCTAGGCATAATGGGACGAGTGAGCCCTATAACCGATCGGTGAGCGCCCGACTACCATTGTTAATATTCCCGATCGAAACCGGCAAGACAACGAGCTCGTGGCGCAGTGCGTAGAGCGTTGGACTTCTGCCAAACAAGGTCGCGAGTTCGAGCCTCGGGCGTCGCAGCGCCTGGGGTTGCGTATGGCTGGCTGATGACGGCTAATAAGCCAGAAATTGCCATTCCAGTTTCCCTTGTCTTTGTCAGTCATGTTATTCTGCCTATATCCTAAGCTGCCTTACGGCTGCTGGCGGGGCTTGAGAGTTAGCCCCAAGGCACAACGGGACAAGTGAGTCCTGTAACCAATCGGTGAGCGCCCAACTACCATTATATATATATATATATATATTGAAAATTTACACAATAAAGCTCCATTTCCCATAGAACTTATTCAATTTCTATATATATATATATATATATATATATATATATATATACATTTCGAAGTAAAGAAGTTCTTTGGGGAAACAATAAGTAACTTTATTAGGCCGAAAATCTCGCGAGATGTGACAACCGAATGAGCCTCGAACTGCTTGAGTCATGGTTCTGTGGTCCACCGTCAATTAATAACCGCAATGACCTCGTGCCTCCATGTTGCGATTTCGACTGGGCAAAGGTACTAGCAATGCGAAGAGGATGCAGGTAACCAGCAATAACAATGGCAGCAGGCCACATTTCCAAGTAATTGACAAGCCAGTAGTCAACAACGGTGATGAAATGATGGCCATTATTGACTCGGGTACGGATCAATCAGCCAGCATCGCATCAATCATGATCGCAGCGACGAACACGAGGACTGCCAACGGAAGCAGGCCTGGGATGGCCCGGCAACCCTGCCCTATAAATAATGCGCAACTTGTGCCCCTGGTATCCTTTTCTGTCAATGTCTCCGATGATGGGTTCGAGAGAGTATCCGAAACGACAGGCCAGAAACACCATGTTCCAGTAATCGTACCCTCTTCATCTGAACTTTCTCCTGGAACTTGCCTGTTTGCATCGATCAGCAGAACAGATGCCTTTTCTGTCAAGTTTTACACGATTTATATACATGAACCTACAAAATTACACACTCATCCCGCCTAATATGCAATCAAATAGAATAAACACCGGTAGCAATTCGTTCAAATGGGGAATATGCGGTGCAATTAACGAATGAGGCACATACTTTAAGCATTAAATGAAGACAGAGCTATGGTATGGATTGCCCTGCTTCGGATGCTTCATTTGGTTAGGTAGTCACCATCACATTTTCACAGCAGTTTAGAAACGAAATTTTGGCTGGCTAGAGAATTTCACACAGTTACGGTTACCTCATAAGCACCACGTTCAACTAAAGTAAAATGAGAGAGTTATGTTTTCTTCTAAAATAAAACTCAAAATTTTCAGCAAAGCTTTTCCCCATTCACAGTAGATAAAAATGGGTACGCAAAACAGATAACGTTTCAAGATTCAAAACGATAGATAATGGCCGAAAATTCATATAAGAAATTTCTAACTGAGTAAAGAGTAACAAAATGGCGGCTCGAACTCCAAGGTACACCAAATGAATACAAGAAGGAATAATGTTATGTATGCTTTCTGTAAAATATATATTTTAATTGAAAAGTGGTTAATATTTAAGTAGTCATTATTATCCATAGCGATTGTTCCAGGCGACCTAAAAAGGACTGCATTCAAAAGCCAACATCGTAGGATTTCGATACCCTATTTTCAGTAATACAACCACCGCTCAAATAACCCCTACTTATTGGAAAACGCAGTTCAGAATTTCGGTTAAAATGGCCGCTTGTACGTTAAACAAATCCCGCTTCATAGGTCCCTTGGGTGCGCCCACGCCAACATGGACTCATAGGAGCCTACATCGTAAGAGAGAGTAGCCGAGGAATGCGAAGCTGACTGTGTCTTGTTCTCTCGTTGGCAGTTGCGTGTCGCATTTATTTGCTCTAAGCTCTTTTTCAGGAGTTGGCTTGGCTTACAAATTACTATTTTACACTATTTTAAATTTCCATCTTAAGCCAACCTCCGTGAGAGTGCCTGTAAAAATTTTGTATAATCAGTTTAACCACATTGCTGGTGCATTTATTTCATCCCAACTGAAACAAGTTATGTTTGCCGTTTACTAGCGAGAATCGAGATTTTGCGAAAACACGCGTTTGTGCAGTCATGTAAAATTTTATCTCCTGGTAAGGCACTTTAATACGCCCACATAAAGGGACTATCACCAACATTGTACAGTTTCGAATCCATTGATTGGTACGTGAAAGTCTCGCATGTACCTTTAAATGACAAACTCTACCACGTGAATGCTGTAAATTCATTTACAATTGATGTTGGATGTTGAAAAGACAATGATCACTGTGAGTCAAAATTGTAATAGTTTTGGATTTATGCTTTAATATAATTTCGATTGGTATAAAAGTAAATAACACTGTAGAAATGCGCTATGAATTAAAGCAATTAGCTATGCAACTCTAATAACCTCTTCTTGAATATAATTTATGAAGGAAACTGGGAGGTCTTAGGGTTTCGTTACTGCATGGATATGTTGTAAAACGCTGCAATGTTTGCTATAGAGAACTATTTATTCGGTCAGATTTTGTCAAAATGTGTGAATAATGCCGCATAACTCGGGGGCCATTTTTAACGAGCAAGAAAGCAGCCGGCTACATAACTAGCCACAGGGCCTTTCCCATTTCATATTTAAATTCAAAGTAAATAATTTCTTCACGTAACACACTAAGAAGTCATTTCAGTTCAAAACCTTCCCGTACGACATCGGTGCATATTTGATAAAACAAGGTTGAAGATATACAGACAGCGGATACCCATGGGGGAAACTAGTTGCATCACGTTTTATCTTATCTGGATTTACTTCACTCAAATACACGGAAATATGCTTGTCTAAGACCAAAAAGTCCTCCATGCGTTACGTGCTTTGACATTATCTTGCGAACTAATCATTTTGATATCCGTTGTTAATACTCTTCTTTATATGACTAGGTTTAAATACTATGTCAACGCTTACTCTTTTCTCTATGCACGTCAGTGCATTGATTTGGAATTCATGCGTTCCAAGGTCTTGGGCGATTTGTTGCCGTGAATTTTGTTCTCGTACCCATCATGCTTTTGATATATTTCGCATTCGAGGACGTCCATGATGGAGGAAGCTGGCAATTTTAAGCATTAGGTGAACTGAAAAGATGTGTGATGGGAGGTTAAGTGAAACCTAGGCAAGTAGTTAAGTTGTGCCGCACAAGTTACATTGATGATATATGCTATGTGTGGCGTATGAGAGAAAATCAAATGTAATCGAAACCACCGTGTCCTTTTGACGTGTTTTCGCAGCGCCGCAACCGGGCTTACTGTGTGATTTCTAGAACGAGATTTCAATCATTTTGGTGGATGGTGCTTGCCTCAAATCACACTCTTAAAATGTACCCTGAAAGAAATGATAAGCCAGAGATTTATTGCAACTCTAGCATAAAAAATTCCTAGTAATCACGAAGCCATGTTTCGGGAAGCACATGGACGCACACACTGCCCGCAGTCATACCATGCATTGATGTATGTATATATTTACTTGTTTTCAGTAGATTTCCAATATTACAAATATTGAAAAGAGAAAGATGCAATCACTTTATTCGCCTGACCTTTCGGATTCAAACTCGAACCCATCCTCAGAGATACGGGTAATTCGTACACAGGCAGTTGCAGTATTTATAGGATACCGTCACTATTCTACTGCATGCCTATGGCAATTACCGACTGCTTTTCGTCAATGGTGTCTGCACTCTGGTGCGATAATTGTTTTATAGCCGCCATGCGGGTGAAATTTCGTCACCCGTGTTGGAGGGCGGCGTGATGATTGCTCAGCCATCTGGCTGGCCGGCACTGGTGTTAGAAAATGTGTTCACCTGAGTGCTCCCCGAGTGACCGACTGCGCTGGTCAACTTGAGTCTCGACACCGAATATGGGTTGGGTTGCACTTGTCAATAGACTGGGGGCCTGCAAACCATGATAAAGGCAACTCGCAACTCATGAGATTATCAACTTTTAGGAGAATTTCGGCTTTATCTAACTTGAATTTGTGGCCGGTTTGTGCCAAATGAGCCGCGACTTGAGAATTGGCATCATTTTGCCGCACTGTTGCCACGCGTTTGACAATTCGCGTCCGAAGCAGTCTTCAGGTTTCTCCGTCGTATTTGCTTTGCCTGCAACTGCATCAGATCCGATGAACAACTCAAGATGTTTCTTGCCGTGGCAGTGGGTCCTTTGGTATCATTACCTGACGCCAAATGGTGGCATCCGGTCGGTGTGCGACTGCAAATCCAAGTTACACGAAAAGGCGCCTGACGGCCTCCGATACGTACTTGACGTATGAAATCGCTCGCTCTTTTTTAGGTACGGTTCGATTTTTTCATTATCCCCGTTTGCGCATGCACCGGTTGACGAAGTTGCGTGGGTAGCCATTTTCTCTGGACACCCATCGAAGATATTGATATTCGGCAGCCTTGTCTTTCGGTTCACTGCAGCGCATCTCACCACATCGATATAGCGTCCTTACGCAACTGCGTTTGTGGCTGATTGGGTGTGTGTTGAATTTCAGTACTTGCATCGTATTTGTGTTTCTGACACTTGTTTTAGCCGCAACTTTGTGGTACGGAAAGCGAAAACGTGTTGTTTTTTTGTTTTTTGGGTTGTGGGTGTTGTTGTTTTGGGGGTGTTTTGGTTTGTTGTGGTGTTGGTGGTTGGGTTGGTTGTGTGGTGTTGGGTTTTGTGTTTGTGTGGTGTGGTGTTTGGGTGGGTTGTTGTGGTTTTTTGTTTGTTTGTGTGTTGGTTTGGTTGTGGGGTGGGGTGGTTGTGTTGGGTTTTTGTTTGGTGTTGGTGTGTGTTTGTGGTTTTTTGGGTTTGTGTGTTTTGGGTGTTTGGGTTGTGGTGGGTTTTTTGGGGTTGGTGGGTTTTGGTTATCGGTCGGTGGTGTTATTGCACCCTTGTTCTCCAATGCCACCTGCGTCACCTTATTTTCGCGTGTGAGCGTTTTTACGGCTCCTTTGCATGGAACTTACAACAAGGGTGAAGAAATTTCAGCGGATAATAACCCGTAGGCCGGCCATCAAAAACATTAACACATCAGAGCGCTGTCATCATCGGTGAAGGGGAAGCCATTTACTGCCTTCGGCATGCAGTAGCATAGCAACTGAATCCTTTAAATACTCCAATTCCCTGTGTCTGTTGATGTGTTCGAGTTGGAATCCGAATACAGTTCCTGTCTTAGGGATCGTACCTACTTCTTTTCAGTAACTTCCTGGGACTCGCATTTTCGCTTGTATCGGCCATTTGAAATATTTTCGTGCATGTACCTGTCCGATTCCGAAATGCATCTTTCGAAAGTTAGTGCATATATGACATAAGTTTAACGGTTCTTTAATTGATCGCATGAACTTTCTCGGCCAATGGGAATCGTCCCTTGCCAGATTCCTTCTCCTCATGGCAAACGCTTACACTTGGTTCCTCCTACTCAACGTACGGCCCCTCAAAGGGCCGCACTAGCTGCGTCACATTGTCCATATTCCCGATCTAAATTGACGAGGCAGCGAGCCCGTGGCTCAATGGGTAGAGCGGTGGACTTATGATCAACAGGTCGTGGGTTCGAGCCTCAGGTTGGATATGACTAGCTGATGACGACTAAGAAGCCAGAAATGGCCATTCCAGTCTCCCTAATCTTTGTTGGCGTTGTTTATCTGCCTCCTCTATTACTATTCGTTATGCGGCTGCTGGCGTGCTCAAAAATGAGCCTCAAGGCAGAACGGGGCGAGTGAGTTCCGGGAACGATCGGTGAGCGTTCATAAACGAATTCACCTGTGCTCTGTTAGCAGGCGAACTCCAATGGGCTTGATATCCATGCCAAAATCAAACTAGAAAACACCACCTATTGTGAAATTTCAAATATTCAGTCCAATTATTGTCAGACCCCGGAATCCTAGGTCCAATTTGCAACCAGCCAGGCATAAATTAAGTTTTAAGCTTTTATTTGACCCAGCTATGAAAAACGCGGCGGCCGTGGTGGGATTCCGACTCACAACAGCCAACTGAGGCCGCCGAGTTTTCTACAACTGGGGCAAATGAAGTAATACAATCTGCGAAAACGCCTATTAGACGTTATTAGTCAAGCTAGATAATTAATCCGACAAATAATGGCAGTTTCCGAACAAATGAAGTCTAATAATACTAGGTAAAGGACGACTGCAAGTAATTCAGAGGGGTTATAAATAAATTTTTGCGACATGTCCAGAGACCGAGAAGCTGCGAGAACGCAAAACCCTATGGCACCTCTTCCACGCCAACGGATTTCCATGTAGCTTCATAAACAAATGCTTGTACCAAAGGCATACAGAGACCGAAGGTGAGAATAAACAAAGACTTAAAACCTACCGTGTCTTGTCCCTA
Source organism: Schistocephalus solidus (assembly GCA_017591395.1). Lineage (NCBI taxonomy): Eukaryota > Metazoa > Platyhelminthes > Cestoda > Diphyllobothriidea > Diphyllobothriidae > Schistocephalus > Schistocephalus solidus. Next base: position 505,574 of record WEDG01002568.1, read on the forward strand.
TGTGAGGAACGTCTCGGAAGCCACTGAGCGCGTGCTAAGACCGCTAAAAGTGGACGTTGGACACCAGCCGGAGGCCCCCATCCGTCGCTTACTCATGCAACCAAGGAATCAACTATCACCCCCGGATAGGGCAGACGTTATTTAACGCGCCAACTGCCTAGACTGCCCGGCCACCGATTGCGGTATGACTGATTACGCGCATGCACAAGCATGCTCTTACCGTAAGGCGAAAGGATGAACGATCACACGTCGCTATGCATAGTCTAGAAAACAACCACCGGTTCGACTTTGACGGGGCCAAAGTGCCCGGCCGAGCGAAAGGCCGGCTGGCGAGAGAAATCATCGAAGCCTGGCAATCAGACGCCAACTCTATCAACCACAGCCTCAACCTACCAGTACCATATGAGGCCGTCAGGCATCACGTGCGCACGAGAGGAGGACCAATGAGAGGTGAGGTGGATAGACCTATGACAAATGAGCACGAAAGACCTTTCTTAACTATGTATTTTACTTGTTCTCCATCTCTGAGGATGTGCTCGAGTATGGGTGTAAAATGTCAGATAATTAAACTTTCTTTCCCAGAGATCGCCTTTTCTTCTTCCATTTCAACATCTGGGATCCGCATCTTTTCCTATATCCATATACACTAGGCAATGATTAGCCATAAATGCGTTTTCCAAACTGACGCCTACACTGTCATGGGTGTGTATCTAAAGAGAAGAATTTACATCTCTCTACCCTTTTGCGCGATCATAACAGTAGCTACTGTTTCTTTCAAATGAAGCAATGTTTTGTGAAGTCCAATGCCACTTTTAGAATATATAGCAGGGTCTATCATTTTTTCTAGTATTTCCTTGTAAAAATCTACAAGCTAATTATCTGTCCAAATAGTAGATGTTTTGTTTCACATGCAGTATGGTCCATTTACCGGACGGATGCAACTCGGGGAGGAGGGAAACACGTCCTGACGCGTTAATGACCTAAATGGATGTTTTTTCATGCAGCTGACTATCAATTATGTTTTTGCGTTTATTGGGATATCCCCTAACTCCTGCCACTTGGTCCCACCAGCAAAACTGACCCTTTTTCCAAAGTGGTCAGTAGTAAATCGCATAATATTTTGACCATTTTAGGTATGTCTGGCTATTTATTTGCACGTGCTCTACTGTATTTAAATGCTCTGTGCGTTTGAGCATGGAAATATGGACATCAGTGTATTACAGGTGGCTTTGTAATAAGCACCAGGGCTCCCTAGTCCACTGTTCTAACTTTAATTCTAAGCCCGAAACTGACCTTATTGCTAATCATAACTTTACCTTGTCCATAATTCAGGGGTTCAATGGTCCCATTCACAACCTCTGAATGCTATCCAGTGTAAAAAATGCAGCGGGTTCAAGTTTCTGCAAACTAAACTCCTTCGAATCAACATTTCTAGCGACAAACGCATCTTTTTGACTGTTGATATGCACTGAATGCCAATGATTTTTAGACTGGAGATCACTTCTGAATGTTCTATTTTTCCTCAACTTTCATTTTTACACAACTTATTCCATCTGCTCTCACAGTTGTCCGCTATTTACGGATGAGAGCAAGTTCGACCATAACTTCAGAATCGAGCCGCTGTTTGGGGAATCATTTTATTATCTTTCCTACTTCTCTTGATGACCGTTCACTGTCCTCGAATTTCTAGTATTGGAGTGCCTTAAATCTTTTTCTTTACTTGGCCAGGTGATAGCAACCAAAGTGCGCAAGACATGGTTACTTATCTGTTAAACTATGGATATTGAGATTAAGACGAGTAATTATAACAAACTACTCAACAATTTTGCCATAAATCTTACTTTTGAGCCTCAAGTCTCCTCCATCTGACCACTAAAGGCTGTGGAACGCGCAATCCCGTTTTAGGCTTCCAAGCAATATTCCCTCTTCGTGGCTGACATTTTGGCTTATCGGTTGTTTTTGCATATCTTAAATTTCGCATCGGCCCTATTTTACTGATTATGGAATCACTCGACACGACAGCACACTCAACACGAACGACGATGTCCATCACGTGCTCCACAGTATGATGTGCACCAAGATGGAGACGTGCGTGCGAATTAGATTATAGTGATAGCGGACTTAGACAGCATTGATCGCACGCTCTCCTCTTTCACCCTCCTTGAGTCCGGGATTTCGAAGGTGGGCTCGAGGACAGTGGTCGACAAGGCTAATCAGTCCATCCACGAGTGTGCCGCAGTCGCGGGCTTCGTGTAAGATGAACCAGGATTACCCAAAAATAAGAAATAGTCGGTTTGGATCCAATCGCAGTGAGAGTGCCAATAAGACCACATAAAAAGGAACCGTCCTCTCTGTCCTGCGGGAAGGCCAGTTGGCAGCCTTCCATGAAACAATATTTGAAGTGAGAAAATGCGCTAAATACGTCTCTGTCTCTTCTCAAGAACCACTCCACTGGCTGAGGTGGGCTACCCTCTGATACGGGGACTGGGCGCAGTTAGATGGCATGGTGTGAGTCTGTGCCTATGCTTGTTGACTTTCCTTCATGTCTGCCGTTAGTTCTTTATGAACAAACTGAATAGCGTAGGCCGTGAGCTCATCTGCTACCCGGTGTTGCGTCGGGAGACCTGCCGCGTTGACGCAACCAAGAATGCAATAGTTCATGGTGTGACTAAAGCTGAAGTTGTCTCCAGGCCCAAGATCAGCGAAGGTGGCTGGCGCGGCGTGAGCCTGTACCTAGACATGCCGCCACATCTGTGGCACGCTCCATGGGTGCATAACCCTATTACCGCCTATTGTGCTCTCGCACCCCCTAACCCCCTGTTTGTCCGCAACTCAACTTCCTCCCTCATTATCCGACTGCAGGGGCGCAAATATATGAGATAAAATATCTCTGCGATCGTCTGATCGCAAACTATGATCTCTTGTTAGTGGCTAAGGTGGATATGAGAGGTAATAAAAGGTGAATGGTGGCTGGAGAAGACGGAAGAGAGTAGCTGAATGAAGCCAGAATGGGTCTGAAGCAGTATCAACATTCTCTGTCTTTTCTGTTCCTCCGTTATCACAAGGTGGCTAATTTCAACCTGTTAGATTGTTGCCTGTTCGTGACATTTTTCAGTCACCATGGGTTGATTTGCTTCAGAAAATCAATGTGCGTCCAAGCCTTATGTATGAGGTATCAAATTGGTTTACCTTTTCCATTTAAATGCTTTACTATTATCTACCTTTTTGCTCCTACTCATTTAATGAGTTAATGATCATAGAAGTGACTGGGTTGGTTGTGGATGTTTGACCAGAAATTGCCATCTTTAACTGTTGGATCAGATTCGGCCAGGTCGTCCCTAACTGATCCCATGCCTGGTGATTTCGTCGAGCCGTTAAAGTCACTTGCTGTAGATGAGATAACTCATAAAATATTATTCCTTTAGTATAGTCAAAAGATTTTTCCGACAAACTGGAATACCAGTTTTCACGGAAAAACTACATTCTGATAACTTAATCTGAATATTTCTTATTGATTTTCAATGTCCCTATACATTAGAAAATCTCATAATTTTGCTATGCTTTAAGAGCGTAAAATCTCTATTCATTCAGCAACATATCTATTAGTTTAGCTCGACAGTTATTGCAGAATATATTGAGCCACATGTGGCGTCTAATTAATATATAAGATAAATATACGATTTTCTTTGAAAGGAACGTATGTAGCATATGTCTTAGGAGCGCTAAGCGCAAGTACAACTATAGTTCCATTTCAAAATTACACGGGACCCAAAAAAAACGTTTTTTTAAAAAAACCTACTGTTAGTTTTTCTGTGAGCATTTAACATAGATAAGACGTAGGTTTCCACCAAATTAGTATACGAAGACGTATTTGTGTGCATTTTTCTATAACATATATATTTATATTTTTAAGGACATAGAAAATTAATGCAACAGATTCATACTAGATAAGTGTTCATTTTTTCGAACTGTTGCGTTAGCAAGTGCTTAGAAAGAATTCAATTCAAAGGCTCGCATCCTGCCATCAAGATTATGCCATATGGAAAATTAGCGTGGCAAGCAGCCCAAGTATCCTTTTCTGTCGTGAATACATTTCCGAATTTCACTAAACATCTCATGAGCTAGGCCAGCAACTGTAGGTTAAACTAGAATTACCGAATTATTTGCCTTGAATGGCACCATAAACATTAACCACCTAAACTTATTTATGCATGCATTTGAACCGACGGGTTTCTGATTTCCGCCGTTGAATATCTTTATTCCAATCGTTTATAAGGATACTAAGCTCAGTGATGGATTTTGTAAATAGTACAGTAGCTTTAGTAACTGGTGATTATTCTCATCTGTCGACAGATCAGGAAACTAAGCTTTATGGGATGCCGGAAAGGTTTCGCGTATTCGTGTCTTTACGAAAAGTTTTGCAGGTAACTAGTTCGATACTTATCACAAGGTGCCAATCTTAAGCCTTTTATGCTTCGAAGCCTGGCAACCCAGTTTCAAAAATTTGATTCTCCTGTACTGTGTAAAGAAAATAATGTAATACCACAGCCCACGTTTATGTGTCCTACCGGAGTCACCTTAAGGTACTCTGACTTGATACTTATTCAATCGATCAAAATCGACTTCATCCTATTATTTGGTTGCCCGTTCGTGAGCTTTGTCATTCGTGCTGACCTATTTTGCGTCTCGAAGTCAGTGGATCAATGTGTGCCTATACTTGATTGAAAGATCAACGATTTTTCAAATTGTTTTACCTCATTTCCATTGTGTTCCTTTATATTTGGCTCCTTACTTGCTCTTCATCCACAGTCTTGTTAAATGACGCCAGAGTCTACGTTTTTGTCCCTTGACCAAAACATCGCCAGCTGCCCTTGCTTGATCAGATACCGGCCATCTCGTTTTTAATTTGCCCCCTCTACTGACCTCGTTGAAGCGATTGCAGTCACTTATACTAGTCACTTATACTAGTTTCTTGTCTTGTCTTGTTACTAGTTTCTTGTCGGAGGAGGGGAATGGCGTGAGAACAGTTACGCAAAACCCGGTACACCGAACAGACATAATCATGCCCGATCGATAATAATTAAAACCCCGCCTAAACTGGGAGCACGTTGCCTTCCACTGCGTGCCAGCTTATTTAGGCTACTCTGCGAAAACCGAAGTCACGTCCGTTCTTAATTGCAGTTTGAGCTCTAGTCTCCAAGTATGCCTGGCACTGAATCTGCAATATAACTTCACGCCAATCACTTTTCTCCGCTGCACCATAGTGTTGAACGTTTGTCCTTTGAACCTGGGAAGCAGACATGAATGGGGGATTTCGGGGCAAGTCACTAGTACCCCCACTATTCTGGGGTCATGTGTTAAGTTCCAGGGAGATTAGTATCGGTTTTAAGGTTATGTGTAAGCTGCAATTAAGGTTAGGGCCGTGTTATATTAGGGTCACAGTTAGGGTTAGGGTGAATGTTTGGGTTGAGAATAGTTTAAAGGTTAGAGTTGGGACACGGCCATATCGCCGCATCATGAAATTTTGCGCATAGCTGCTTCAAGTACCGGCATGGTTCCTAATTCCCTGCAGTACCGAATTTGTATACAGTAGGATCGCATTCTACAAAAAATGATAACAATCGAAAAATTATGTGTACCGAAGAGTGCATTTTACTACTACTTTATTATTATAATCCTCTGCATCATGGTAGTCTTGGCTTGATGACCAGTCCTTTCAGCTACAAGTAATAGTGCGTTTGATTTTTGTGATTTATATTTGTGAAAAACCAGATGGTTGTTAGATGGCAGGGCACCTTTCAATGAAAAAAATTACTGGCCAACATTTGTGCCTTGCCATGGCGTTGCTTCTTCGTTTGAACAGGTCTAATCTCCCCCTATGTGCCAGTTTAATATGACTAGTCTATATTAGGAACGGAGATCACATCCTGTCAGTTAGTTGAAAGACTGGCTGACGCTGCATAGAGCGTTTATATGAGGCTTGAGAGAAGGATGGCTTCGTGCAACTCCTCCATTTGAAAATGGGCGTCTGCTTCCGACCCCTACAAAGGACTCACCAGAACTGTGTTCAACGAGGCCGCAGCTTTTATCTTACAGGAAGCCATCTAGCCAGCCCAGTGCTCTTAGTACGTTTGAGGTCGACACTGTGCATATACCGCTACCGTTTCTAAGTCAAATCCTGTGTACGCAGACTTCATCGGTATTATGTGGCGGTGGCGTAGGTGCCAACGACTACAAATCCGTATAAAAGGAAGGGTTCTTATGAGGAGTGCACCTTCCATTTACAGTGTACCTGGCCAGGGAAATAGCAGCGCCCGCGTCTGGACGCCTTCGGTGAACAACTTTTGGGGAAGTGAAGCTGGGGCAACACGCTGAGCTGACTGACAATTACTCCTGTTTTTGCCCAACAATCATAATTCATTCTTTGAATAAACGTTTTTTTCTTAAAATCTGTCTTTTGGACTCCACGGAGGGTAGGGATGCCTGATATAAAAAATAGAAGGACTGTGTTTTGAGATTATCTCAAGCCTTGATGGTCGCCATCCAACAACTCGATCGTCCCTCCAAAGGAGAACTCGACAGCAAGGACGGAAGAGTCAAAATCGATTTATATCTGATTACAGCGTATTGAGTACGAGTATTTAAAAGGTTGGGCTGCAATTTGACCAATCCGATAGTGTCCTTGAGGTGTTAGCATCTCGCCTGACCTTCCGAATTATCCGAATGATTGAGCAGAGCCCTAATCCCTGTCAGCAGCTTGCGCGATATCACCATGCGTACAGCCTATGGGTGGATCGATAGTGCAGCGCGGGAAGAGTCATCAGGGCAGTGTGTGATCAAATCTGTTAGGATGGCTCTTCCTAACAGACTTACGTTAAGTTTCAGGAAGAGAAAATATACCCATGAATTAACGCTAACACTAACCTTAACATAAAATTAAACCAGCACCTTAATCTTAACCCCAGCCCTACCCTAAACATAAACTCTACAACTAAAACGATTATGACCTTAACTCTTAGCCTAATTATAATCCTTACCCCAACTCTGACCTTAACCGCAAACTTTAACACCAAGCCTCACCTTAAACCTATACATAATTTCCTTCGAATTTAGCGCAAAGCCGCATATTTTGTGGGTGGTTCCCTTTTCCCGTTTTCTATTTAGGCATCCTTAACTTATCCACAACCACACTAGCAATGATTTCGTATTTTCTTGAGTTTCTTGTGGGCACCGAGCTGCTATGTTGAATGACTTACATTTGAGAAAAAAATATGTGTTGTGGGAACAGTGCCCTAGAACATGTAGTTTTCATTCTCCAAACCTCGCCTCATTTTTTGCTGCCCGTAGCTTTCTGGCTGGAGCATTCCAGCCTATCGCGTGCCAATCTTGAGGCATGTTCCAGCATCTTCCGGCCTATGACCTGTCGATTGTTGATTGACAGTTTCGCGCGCGAGAATTTCCTCGCAGGAAAATCTCGAAGGATCGACCGGCCACGCTGATTGGCTGTTGAGGTCATCAACTGCATTCCGCAGCCGGCTAGGTCTTTGACGCCCCTTGCCGCACTTGGCCGTGACTCTACGCGGTTTCCCTTCTCCGCAACATGAGGTCCTGACCATAAAGGTATGCTGAAGCCAGCTGATTATCCTTTATACACACACTGTCAGTACATCTGCAGTTAAAGGCCGTTTTGACGTGGACGTATACAACAGGTCCTTAAAGTATGCTTAAAAAGGTAATGGGGTTATATTTGTATCGACTTGCTTTCCAGTTCACAATTTTCTCAGGGGATATTTGAATCCTGTATGATTTAAATCATTTACGTGAGCACACTGTAAACCATTCGTCGATGTGGATGAAATCAAAACCTACGCCAGCAAAGGCAAGGTTCTAAACTCCAGGGTAATAGCATTTCAGTTCCCTACTTGGAGGCGTGTTTTCAGTCAAACGGGATTTGGACATGGACTGTACTCAAGTCGTTCCCTTATTCGTTGGTCGCACACTTACATTCCACGAAGACCGACATTCTAAACACTTGGATAAAATGAACATCCATATTATGTTATAGCGATTCAACAGGACTAGCAAAGCAGCTGGTCTTTGATCCGAAATAACAATATGAACTAAAAATTAAAATTTTACTCAAACAGAGTGAGTGTGATTGAACGAAAAGAATGTTGCGCCTCTCTAGAACCCGTGTGTAGTTTATAGCAGAAGTAGCCATGGTTTTTCACCACCAGTCATTTGAAGCTAAAGAGCAAAGAGAAATAGCCTTTGGATGCCGAAATTGTATTTAAAAATATACCGCTTATCAGACACAAAACCCACAAATGACTCTTCAAGATTTTAAATCCAACCGGATTTACTGGTTTTCAGTAGGCAATTTTTTAGAAGTAAGAATGCGTCTTTGAATACCCAGTAGTTTTGTGTAGTAACGCCATAGGAGCCTTTTTAGCAATTAATAACCATTCTGATAAGGATGCCTTGCATGGATGCCTTAACAGTACACGAGAAGAGGAACCGCCTGGCCCACTTAAAACAGGTGACATTCCGATAAATTTCAGGAAGGGTAAATATTCCCGTGTCTTAACGTTAACGCTAACCCTACCATAAAACTAAGCTGTCATCCTTACCCTAAACCAAGCCCTACTGTAAATCATAACCCTACGACAGTTCGACTGTCGTAATCCGACGATGTCCATCGTATGCTCCATGGAAGGGTGGAGCAGGGACGGCGACTTGCGCGTGAATTAGTTTAAGTGATAGTAGCCTTGCGCTGCAGCTACCGCACTCTCTCCTTCTCCCCCACCTGAGCCCGGTGTCAAGACAGAGTCAAAAAGACCGGAGATGGGATAGGGCGCAGGTGGCTGGCGCGGCCGGGTCCCCTAAGTCCTAGCCGCCCCTAGGTGTGCCACCACACCTCCATGTTCAGCATTTGTTATGGGAGCGCAACCCGAATAACGCATGCCATGCCCTGATGTGGCCCCCGTGTTGGTCCAATGCATCTACCACGTGGCCCGTTTAGGGGGCACAAATCTTAACCCTACAGTTGCACGATCTCAAACCTTAACACTCAACCTAATCCTGACACTGATTTTAACCCAAAATGACACCTGAACCTAAATTTAACCCCATTCCTCACCTTCAAATCCTAAACCTGATTTTCCCAGCATAAGGCGCAAAGCCAAACATATCGTGGGCATTTCCTATCCCCATGTCCTGTTTAGGTTGCCAGAAAAGGCATCTCCATCAAAATAATCTCCAGTGCACAAGACGGATGACTTTTGGTCGAAAATACTGTCAGTAGGTGCTCAAATGGCCTCTTCATATGAACTGCCGTTCATTTAGCTTACTTAGGAAACCATTCCTTATCGCAGGCGATTTGGGCGATTTCATCGAACTGTTCAGTTTCCCTTTGTGTGCGTGTGTGCCAACGGTCTCATCTCACGTACCTCGGTGGAAATAAATCCTGTCAAGCCGCAATAATAAGTCCACCCAGGAAAATGGAGAAAGACTATGAGGAAAGTGCTTACAATTGTTAACCTGCTGATTGCACCGATCAACTTAGTAAAAAGGGACTGTTGCATAGATGGCTCAACTCCATCCGGGTACGAATGTTCTCTGGCTTTCTTTGTTTTATATTTAACATTGGACGTTTTTCTAAGGGAAACATCAGCCCGCGGATACTTTTGGACTTTAATGGAAAACCCTGCCGTGCTCCTCTTTATCAAGGACTTCATGCAACGTTTATTCTTGTCCATTCTTGCCACCCTCGAGGTTACAGCATTTTCGCAAACTCGTGGGCAAACCCGAAATGCTTGCGTCAATCGCGAGCTTTTTAAAAGTAGGAGAACTTCGTTGCTGCTTGGTTTAAAAAAGAGCATTCAGCAGCCTTTTGGTTGAGGCTCTTTACCCCTGAAGATTACATGGCAGCTGTTTATACTTCTCGTCTTCTCTCTATTGCAATAAATTCTTTTATGCTTACAGGCACATTATACCTCCGCTTTCGCCGTTTGAGATAAATACACATTCCGTTAGGTCAAAATGATTCAATATGTAGGGACAAAAAAGCATTTTGTTTTAAAGTTGTGAAAATTCCCATTAAAAAAATTCAAAAGACGAGTTGGCGAGCATACGCACTGCTTTCGATAATTTCTCTTTAGGCCAGTAGAGTAATAGTGACAGGTTGGAATGTAGTAGAAAGTTAAAACATGAAATCGTTAATGATCGTCCGTTTGTGTGTGTTATGTGAGAGGTGTGCATAGGGGAAGGATGATAAGAAACAGTGCGTTAGGCGGCAGTGAGTGTTTGGTAGAACCGTTCTGGAGGGAAGCGGAGGGCAGGGCTGGCCGGGGGAATGCATGCAGTTAGGTGACCGTTGGTCAAGCTAAGCACAGAGTTTTTACGAGGTTATTTCGTGCGCACCAGACCGGCTTCTTCAACCTTATGACAGTCGCTTCTGCTGATGCTGCTGCTAGCAGATGTTGACCCAGTGTCTTGGGATAGTTTGGTGGGACCTTAGAATTTACATGGAAAGCCCGGTGTCAACAATATGTGCAAGGATGGTGCTGTTTATGCTCTTGACTTCCCCTTTTTTCACTTGTAAAAATCGACACACAACCTGCGTATAATTTGACAATTAGTAACGTTTTGTTGACTAGTTATTTTCTTCTCACTTTAACTGGCGTATATAAGCTTTGGGATGGTATTCGCCTTATATGCAAAGAAAGACCGATTAGTTCTCTACATTGGTGATCCCTTTGGTTCATAGCGCCCTCTATTTCATTTATTTGCCTAAAAATTTCCCCTCGCATCCAGTCTCTCGTATTTTCCATTCGATGTATTATTGTTACCAGTTTCTATCTCCCTATCTAAGGCGCCTAAACTTTCCACGAATACCACTGCTGCCTTTAACCTGCCCCGTCAATGCGTCAGTCATCTGGTCAAATTAGCTGACCTACTTCCCCTACGAATGGTGTGCAAGAAGTCTTTAACTGACTGGTGTCCATGTGATGATTACTGACGATTGAAAAACTGCACTGTTCTCGACACATATCCGTTTCTCTGTTTCCACGATTTTTAATCTAGCTTAGCCGGTGCAACATTCTTTTCCAGCATTGACCTAGTCAAAGTCTTCCATCAAATTTCCGTCGCTCCAGAAGATATCTTGAAAACGGTGATTATAACCTCATTTGACATTTTAGAGTTCATCAGGATGTCTTTTGGACTCCGAAACTCCGCTCAAACCTTTCAACGTTTCATCAACGAAATCCTCCTCAACTTACCCTTGTGTTTGTTTATGTCGATTATGTTATGGTCAAAAGTTCCAGTGAACAGGAACACCCATAACACCTACTTCTTATTTTCGAACGATTTATCCGATTTGTTGCTCATATTAACGCCTCTAAATGTGTTATTGGTTTTCCCTCGATCTTGTTCTAAGAAAACCACGAAGATTCTTACAGTTGTCATCCCATAGACGCCAAGGTTTCAGATTTTCGCGAGTTCCTGACTCCTACTTCTTTCCGACAATTACGCCATTTTAAAAACCTTATCAACTTTTATCGTCGTTTCATCCCTCACTGCGCTCAACTCTCACTACTCTCTTATGCGGAAGCGACCGCGAGTTTTATTTTCCTGACATAACTGTGTACGATTTTTAACGTGTCAAGGAAACCCTTGCGGATAGGACTGTCCTTTCTCACCCTCTAACTGATGCATTGTTGCTGACGCCATAGGTGCAGCCCTTCAGCAACAGACGCCCATGGGCATCCAAACCTTGGCCTTCTACTCTGCCAACTGTACAGCCTCCCAAACTCGTTATAGAACTTTTGGTGAAGAACTTCTCACCATTTCTTTAACCATCACAAATTTTCCCATCTATGTTGAAGGCAGAGAGGTATTTATGTGGACTACAAACCAGTATTAAGACTGATATCCGCCAGTGGACTCGTTCGTGTTTGGCTTGTCAGAAGGAACAAATCGGACGGCAAAACAAAGCCCCCATTGACAATTTTCTTGCACTTAACGCATGCTTTACACATGTGCACATACATCTAGTTGGTCTTTTACCAACACCCCGTGGTTTCTGATGCTTACGTACTGCAATTGACCGATTTACGCGGTGGCCCATTGCAACTCCACTTTCAAATATAACTCGGTTACTGTCCTCACGCCTTTCGGAACACTGGATCTCCCATTAGGGTTTTTCCTCAACTATCATCACCTATCGAGGCCAGCAATTGACATCTAGACTTTTCACTGGCCTTACGGATTACCTCGGATGTTCTCACATACGCACGATGTCCTTCCATCCCTCATCCAACGGTTTAGTCGACAGTTTTCCCCGTCAACTCAAAGTCTCCCTTTGGGCCTATGACATGTCCTCTCCATGGAGTGAGCATCTGCTCTTGGTCACGCTTGATATCCGTACTGCCCTCAAACCCGACTTGTAGTTCTTTTCTGCCGAAATTGTTTATGACTCTACCTTTCGGATTCTCGGGAGTTTTTTCGAGCAAAGTCAAAGCTGAGCCAACAGGGATCTTTCTACTTATGTCCAAAACTTCCTTCGAACAATGGCTAATCTCCGAGCCACTTTTCCAGGTGTTTTGGCAAGTAATTCATGCATCGACTCTATCTTGCTAGCGTGTTCTTTTGCGTTTACCCGCGTAGATGGTATTGGTAAGCTACTACAACGGCTCTTTGACGGACCATTTCGAGTTCTATCATGCACGGACAAGCATTTTAAAATCATCCCTGTTGACCGCACCGAAATTGACTACTTGAAGGTGGCTTATAGCGAGCCTTTTTTAAACCGTCCCAGCAGAACAGCCTTCTCCACCCGATAATATGCCTCCTGCGATTCCCCAGGTTGGACTCACACCCGATAACTCTGTGCCTTCCCCCACCCCACCTACTCCAGTCCTTACGCGCAGTGGTCATCATTTCCATTCCCCTGATCGATACCAACTTCTAAATTATGCCTAACACTTCTATGGTTTCTTTACATTGCATTTTGAATTCTGTTCTCCTAGGAGGGGAAGCATTGTGGTGACAAAAAGCATTTTGTTAAATTAGTGACAAAAATATTCCCTTAATGACCGATACACAACCTTTGTAGAATTTGACAAGTTACGTTTTTTTGAATAGTTATTTTCTTCTCACTTTTCCTGACGCATTGAACTTTGCGGATGGTATTCACCCTACGTATGTAGATGGATTCATTTTCAGCTTTCTCATGCCACTCTGATCAGTCTGTCACGTTGATTGGATTTTGAGAGTACTGGGCTTAATAACTGCCGATAAACAATATTGATTTGATAAACTGAAAGATCAGGAATCTGGGACTCTACTACAATCTATTTATTCTAACATGTAGTTGCGATCTCAGTTGGTAGCGTTCGTTATGCAATCAGTTTATATTCAACGATTTCTCATGTTAATGGTTATTTTTTTACCTATGCTATATAATTCCCATTTATGAGGAGCATAATGTTGTTTCACGCATTTTCAGATATATTATTTTTAAATACCGTATGTAATTTTTTGTCCTATTGATGTTAAATTAATGTTAATGTTTTGTACGTTGACAATTCGAATACAATAATTACGCTATCTCACCAAACGTAAAAATAAATTATGAAATGTACTTTCAATTCAAATATATTACTTAATAAGTGTTACTATGGAGCAACACAATCGCACGATAAGTCAGTCACTTAAGCATACTGGCACTCTAGCAAGAACACTCTCTGGTGTCGATAAAACTACATTCTGTAAAAGGGGAATAATTTAATATAATTGTTTTGCAGCGTAAAAAAATCTCCTTTAATTTTTTATTTAAGAAAAAACCTTTCTGTTTTTAAACAGTCTAGTTTTTGCATTTTTAGGACCGTAAAATGTCCGCTTCGTAAGGCACCGTATCAGTATATTTGCTAATGCTGCTTATAAAGCTTACAATTTGGTTCACATCCAGTGCCAAATTTTGTTAGTAGTATGCTACGTCTTCGAAATGGCCTGGAGATAGGTCTGTATCTATTAAGACAAAAGTTAAGCAGCATGTAGTTTGGATGTTAGGAATGAAAATCTACTCGCACGTTGGGTTCAAAATTATCCGCGAATAGAACATTTTTAAAGGAACGATGCTCGTTTTCAATTAAATAAGGTTGGAGAAGCCGCACGTAAATGCATGTATATGTGCAAGCACTGTTCCTACTTAGCATATTTCAATGCCTAAAAGCTCCGCAAATTAATGAGAAAAATGATCTTTCTTATTGTAGGCGCATTTTGAAGACAGGCATTTCAGTAGATCGAAAAGAGGCTCCTTAAAAGCCATCATCCTGATGATAATTAAATATATTGAACTGGTTATTACTTACTTAACCCTATTTGGGTAAGCTTTTCAAATCACAAATACATTTCAACATGTTGAGTTACGTTCTAGGAGAAAGAAAATTTACTCTATTTATAAGTGAATGTGTCCGAAATTTGTAGACTTTTTTTACATGAAATGGTCACCTTTTCGAATCCCTTCCTGAATTAACTAAGAAAATGTTGCAATTTTTCCAAATTAGAGCTTCAGAGAAACAGCATTGTAGTACATTTTTCTTTTGTGACCTAAATGGATTTGCGGCTCCCTTTAAAATACATGTGTACCGAAAATCTCAGAAGCGTACTCTAAAAAAGACTATGCAAATAAAAAAAAATGCCGTCTTTATAATATTCAATTTAATAAGCAGTACTCAACAACTTCTGCGCGGATCTGAAGCCTACCTTAATGCCTGCTAAAGTTTAGGTTAAGTGTGGGAATGTGTGCTTAATCGGTGGTTATTACTGTTATAAGACATTTCAAGGACGTAGATGCTGTCAGAGAAGTTTTATTGCATTTCTTTTTTTTCAAAAATATGTAGGCCACAACCTCTTGTCGTGCATTTATCAGATCTAACTTAGTCTTGATTGAATTTTCTGTGTCCAGCGAATGCTACTGCCGTAGGCATTCACCCTCATTTATAATGTTAATTTACTGTGCAGTTTTAATGTACTACTGATTTAATAGTGGCACCATTTTTCACAGAACATTTTGTTTAAATTTAAATATTTGAACGTTTTGCACAAGTGTTTCATGTATTTGTTTTTAACTCAGTCCATTAACTCTTCAGAATAGGTAGTTTATCTTATGCCGCATTTATTTTAGTATGGAAGATACGGCCCATTGTCTAATTAAGTACGTCTTTCATGCGATACGCATTTCCAAAGTGAAGATATAATATTTTTAGAAAACCGTGCTGGTACTTGGAAGTTCCACAAGCTTCATTACTAAAATCGGGATTAAGGTAATTGAATCTGAACTGTAGCTCTCAGTTAGGAATCTTTCCTTTTATTAATATATGTAACATAAAGTTTGCTCCGTAAAGTTTACGGTTATGGCACTGGCTCCTTATATACTTTTGAGCAAGTTAACCATTTGTTCAGTTTTGACTGCCTCATCAACTAAAATATAACTCACAGATAACTTTTTCTGCTAAATATAATTGAGGAATTGTAATGAGAGAGGTTTTTGAATAAGAACTAATTTTTATGCCGATGCTTTGTTGTATCCTGAGGTTATTGCATAAAATTGAATTAACATTCTTGCAAAATTACATTACGTTCACAAAATTTCTGTGATGCGTCACATTTCCGTAGTGGTTGTAGTGTTGTACGAATTTTTGGAGTGACGCCCCAAGAAATGGATTCAGTTAATTGTTACGAACCTTTTCATTCATTGTCATTCCTTTTTTCAAGTCATTTGATAAGCATACGTTGCTTCAGTTCGGAAAACGTGGAGGGTTGCCTGGTCCTTAGAATGTGAGAAAACGCAGTATTCCCCATATGATGAAAACTGTTACACATGCATGCCACTACTAATACAAATTATTCATTTTATTCTCATGTCTTATTATTAATGAAAAGTATTTAAATGTGTACTAACGAACAAGATACGAAGAAAATCACCTATTATTCTGAAATAACTTTTGGTTTTTATTGAGAATTCTAGTATTCTTCTGTGAGAGAGGATATAAGGATATGTTATTCAATTTATCGTACGCAGGCACATATGATAACCATATTAAACGGTTATTATATTACCTGCATACTTATCTTCCTCTTTTCAGTACAAACTCGACAACGTACTGATAATAAGAGGATTTTGCTTCTGTATCCGAGCTTCTTTTAAAATGCACAGAGCACTCATCCTTGTTAATATTACAGGCAATTGGAAAGTTATTTGATTTAAGTGTTGATTAATCGTATAGGAGCTATAAAATTAGAAGTTGAGAAACCTTGCAACTGCAGAACCAAATACTTAGCCCAAAATGGGTTCAATTAATTGCACCAAGTTAGACGGTCTCACTGTGGGTGATAAGAACTTTCGACTTTTTATCAACATGTTGCGGTTTCAACCCTCCGGTTGGTATGGTTGGCTGCTGAAGGCTAATGAGCCAGAAATGGGCATTCCGCCCTACTTTGTCTTTAATGTTACTAGCCGCTGTGTGGCTGCTGGCGGGGCTCGAGAGTGAGCCACGAGGCAGAGGGGGACAAGTGAGTCCCATTAGCGATCGTTGAACGTTCATCAATGGGTGTTAGATTTTCTTGTTTCCTTGAAGTTTTGAAATAAAATTTGGCCGTGGATTTTGTTGGAGTTGGTGGGGTGGCAGTGTTGCAACCTAGTTTTTGGTTTCGCCTTAATTATGTTTTTACCAAACTAGCAATTGGCCAAGTTTCAGCTGGGTGAAGAGGCCATGATTTATACTGTGGCATACTGCAGTCCGACGTTTCCTATAAAGATTCCACATTGTGTTCTCCTTTCTCTCTATTTGTCTGAGTAATTGCATCTGACAAAGACCTCCTGCCTACTTCTGTATGTCTTGTTTACACATGGATAATTCATTGTAACGAAGGTTTCATCTCCGGGTGTGTCCTAAGTTCAGCGCAGAATTTGGGCCAGCGTAGCCAAGCTAGGAAGGTCCTTTCCAGACTTCGGATTAGTAATTCGTCGTCACGTCTTTTAACTTGATGAAAACGCTGTCCTGCGCTGCACTTAAATCAAGCCGAACGATGCTTTCTCCCTGTGTGAATGCAATTGTCCTTACTGGTCCTATATAACTCTCTGTACTAATGCTCGATCATAAACAGTTAAAATTCTTGTCAGTCGCAAACAGAGTTATTTTTATAAAACAGTTTAAGTCATTCAGAATTGGCATTAGCATAGTAAATAGCAAAAATGCCAAGTGGAATTTCCATTTCACTTGTTTAACTGTCTGGAAATTGTATAGTTTCATGAAGAAGAATATTTATAAATTAAGCGTAAGCATTCACCATCCTCCTCTGAAAAATTTAAGAGACCCCACGTTCTAAAGTGGATTCTATGGATATTTTACGTAAATGAAAGTAAAACCGAAGGCTTGGGAAAGAGCTTAATTTAATTCTGCCCATATCTTCCTAAATTGTGAAATTCCCTATATTTTTTGTTTTTTACTTTGAAGTCCATGTGAGTAGACACGTATAAGATAACATTTCTGATTTGATGAAAGTCAGAAGTCTACATTTTACGCATTTCATTATTTTTTACGGGTCTAAAAGTTATTTGATGAGGTGGCGAAAAACGAGCTGTATTTTCTGTTAGAAAATAGGTTGACAGTGTTGCTTTCGTCCATTTTAACTGCTCATTCGGCCAATTAGCGTTCATTAGAAATTCTTGCAGTGGACAGATTGTTTGATGAAACCACCCTCTCAGCGCTCATGCTAAATTGTTGGTTTCCTTGTACCACCACAGCGAACCACTATTACTGTATGCATCAGCCAATCATAAAAACGACCCAAAGTATTGTAATTGGGGCACTGGCTGCTTTAAAATGACAATGTGCTGCCCACAGAACTTTCAAAATCAACCAGTTTTGGCGATAAATGACATGATAACTATCTCCAACCGCCCCTACTTTCCCGACCTTGCAGCCGGTGTTCTCATATTCTTTCCCAACAATGAGAAAAACCTAAATGGTAAGCGTTTGACAAGGTAGAAGAGGTTAAGAAAAACTAATAGAACCAACTAACAGCATTAGTTCATTAGAAGACAAAAGGTGTTTTCAACACTGAAGACATGAACCACTTTCATGAACTCCTGAACAATATGCTGGAACCTAATACGTCGAATGAACTGGAAAAAGCCTTCCGCCTTGGAAAACGGCCCGAAAGCCAATCTGAATCAACACGTCCTAGGCCTCTAAAAGTTATCTTGACCAGTAGCCAGGAAGCCAGTCTCATTCGGTCGAGGCGCTTTAAGTTAAAAAACTCAAACCCTGGAGTTTTTTTTCAACAGGACTTCTCACCTGCGGAGCGGAACAAATGCCATCAACTTGTTCTCGAACTAAGACGGCGGCTCAGCGAGGGGAAACAAATTTGGTTATTTACAACAACCAAGTGATCCATCGTCCATTGTTCTCCCCCTAGAGAGGCCCGTTCCGGATTACCACGCAGTTGGCCCAGTAAACAGGGGCTTGCGCCCGACTGTTAGAACTTTCCGAGCAAACCGCAAACTAACATTCCTGTACACCAATGCACAGAGTATATTATCGAAGCTCGACGAGCTTAAGATTCATGTCTGCGATCTATCTCCAGATATAATTTCCGTAACAGAAACTTGGTTGTCCCAACACGTGGACGACCGAGAGGTAACTATGGCTGGCTACCACCTTTTTAGAAAAGACAGGAAAGAGCGTCAAGGAGGTGGCGTACTCACATACGTGAAAAGCGAACTTACAGTTTTAGACAAAACTTATAAACTCGCGTCTACTTCCGAGGCGATATGGCTATCCGTAAAAGTGCCAGGTACATCAAGTCTAGAGGTCCTGACAGTCTACCGCCCACCGAGAAGAGACCCCGTAGCCGATGCTTACCTGCTAAAGGAGCTTGAAAAGATTGCTACACGGTTGGATATCCTGATCATGGGTGACTTCAATGCGCCTCACATCGACTGAAGCTCGACCTGCGCACATAGTTCTGATATAGCCTTTGACGGTTGTTTTCTGAGCACGACGCTAAAGCTACGTCTCACACAGCACGTCACTTTTCCAACCAGGGTGCGCGAAGGACAACAGGCCAATTGCCTGGACCTAGTTCTCACGAAGTCGCACGACAGCATCGACGAAGTGTCATGTCTACCGCCGCTAGGCAAAAGTGACCACGTGGTACTGCGATGGGAGTACTCACTATTTTTCTATACCAGCAAGACCCACAACAATCAGAAGGAATATATGGCAAGGCGATTTCGGTGGAATGAGGGCCGAACTCATGCGCACTCAGTGGGAACCTTTATTCTTTGGAAACATAACCGAGGACTGGGAAACGTTCCGGGACATACTGCACAGGCTCATCGAAAATCACTGTCCGATTTGAGAAAAAGGTTAACCAAAAGACCGCGATGGCTTACGCAGGCCTTAAAAATCGAAGTTTACAAAAAGCGGAGTTTGTGGAAAAAAATCGCTTACGGACGGAACACCTGCATCTCTAAATGCGTACAAAATGCAGAGAAATCGGGTCAAGGGCCTTATTTTTAGAACAAGACAGGCTTTCGAAGTGGACCTGCTGAACCGGGCCACCGTGAACCCGAAACTGTTTTACGGTTACCTCAGGCAGAATACACGGAACAAGGATCGATACCCCTGCTGAGGACCGCCAAGGGCATAGACCTTACTGGAGACGGTGCGAAGGCTGATCATCTTTCGGAATTTTTCCAGTCGTTTTTCACAAAGGAAACGAGAAACGATCACCCTACCGATGGCTTCGAAGTGGATGCAATAGTCCGAGACTGTTAATTTCACCGAGACTACTGTCCTCAAAGGAACTTTTTGGGGTTAAAAGGAATCTAAGTCTCCGGGTCCGGATGAAGTACCTGCCAAGCTGTTGAAAGAGCTCGCGAGAGAGTTGGCGAAAAACCACTCTCTACGCTTTTCCAAACATCCTTCCAAACCGGAAGTCTACCAGCCGACTGGAAATCCGCATGGATTACGCCGCTTTATAAGGTTGGAAGCCGGGTCTCTGCAAGCAATTATCGACCGGTCAGCCTAACTTCAGTTTGCTGCAAAATCATGGAAAAAATAATTTAGCAACAACTAATGCAGTTCTTCGAACATAACAATCTGCTATCCGAAGCCCAGCACGGTTTCCGTAGAGGTAGATCCTGCGTCAAAAATTTGCTCTATTGTTTAGAACGTTGGACTGAAGCGGTCGATAGTGGAAATATGGTGCATGCAGTCTATATAGACTTCAAAAAGGCTTTTGATAGCGTTCCGCACCATCGCCTTCTTTATAAACACAACCGCATAGGCGTAAGAGGTAGACTTCTGACATGGATAGAAAACTTCTTAACTGGCCGCTCACAAACTGTCCATATCAGCGACAAACAGTCGACTAAAGTTGAGGTTGAGAGTGGTGTTCCCCGAGGCTCTGTTCTCGGCCCTATTTTGTTCATTGTCTACATCAACGATTGTGCCAACGAACTGGACTGTGATATTGCCATGTTTGCCGATGATCTCAAACTTTGGCGCGTCATTCAAACTGCGGCTGATGAAGAGAACTTGCAGGCAAACTTAAATCGACTCCAGAAATGGTCAAATGACTGGCTCTTGCCGTTTAATGAGAGCAAGTGCAACATCATACGAGTCGGGAAAAGCAATATTTCGAACCTTACGGTTTACAGTCTGAATGGCATTCCATTGAAAGAAGTGGATGTCCAAAAGGACCTTGGAGTCTGCATCACGCCCTCGCTTAAACCCTCCCTACATTGCGCAAAGGTAGCGAAGTCAGCCATGTCGATTCTGTACCTCGTTAAACGAGCTTTTGCAGCCTTCACTACCGACTGCTTCGCTAAAGTCTTCGGAACATTCGTGCGGCCACAGTTGGAGTCCGCTATCCAAGCTCGGAGACCCTGGGCGGCGAAGGACATCAACATCCTCAAAAATGTCCAAAGGCGAGCAACCAAACTTGTCCTTGGACATGGCTCACAGCCTTATGAAACACGGCTGTCGAGTCTCAATCTCTTTCCCTTGCACTATAGACAGCTTCGGGGGTACCTGATACTAACATTCCGCATACTACGCGTCCAGGACTGTTGTCTCGTCCCAGGGGATTTCTTCGAGTTAGCAAAAACAACGAACTTGAGAGGTCATCCTCTCACATTACGTGTGACTGGAGCAAGGCTAGACACTCGGAAGTAATTCTTCTCCAAAAGAGTAGTCGAAGCTTGGAATAGTCTTCCTCTGGATGTTGTTATGTCGGACTCCTTGGAGGTTTTTAAGCGAAAGTTAGATCGATATAATGGTGCGAGCTACAACACTAACTGAAAGCTGCAAGTGTGACGTCAGAAAATAAGGCATTTATGATACATCTAGTTATATTTGAGAAACATTTCTTTATGTTTGTTATTTTCGTTCGAGGGCTTGCATTCTCCCATTGTTCCCATGCTGGAGTCCTCAAAGTCGTCGCTGCTTAACTTATTTGCACACTTTGGTGACACCGTGAGTGTTCGCATCAGCTGGACCTGGCGACCGTCGTCCATGAGGTGTATGAACGTTCTCCCTTGGTTCGAACCGCAATGGACCGATGATGATCTGGACATATGTTTCCGCCTTTTAAATCCCTCAACGGACTCTGCAATCAGCAAGGGAGAATCTGGCTGATTCATGTGACCTCCGAAATGCCCCCCGTTGGACCCCCTCTCAAGGGCGACAGTTTTTTCTCCTAAATATCACCGGGAGTTTTTTTTACTGTCTGCTCTTTTTCAACTATGTTCCACTATGTTGGCCTCGCCAAAATATCGAGATACTATTTTTTTGATACCACAACTCCCATGTACAAATAGGGAATTCAAAGGTGACTCACCTACATCTCCCTAAAATATACTGATACTGATACCTGTTGATGCAACTGCATATCAACAGCATTGTAAAGGGGCTTAATGTTCTTGAAATGTCATCCTAAAAAATACTTCTCATTTTTGTGTATGACCTCGTATTTTTGCGAAATCCTTGCATAATTGTGAAGGTAGAGTAAAGATAAAAACAATATTATGTATTTGCCAATAATATTCACGATAAAAATCAAACTTTTTGGAAATGCATGTGTACGGAGAAGGGTTAAAATTGTATTTTTTGATGATACTGTCACAACCATTGACGTGGATTGGTTTGAAACAATAAAGCGCAAAAATCACAACACTGATTGTACGTACTCTCTTGATTGAAAATGTCATTATTTTCAGAAAAAAAACTTTGAACTCTAAAATAAAGTGAATTGAATAAGATCACAACCGAGATTAACAAATGGTAAGTTCACAACCGTAACAGTCATCAAGACACAACCGAGGGATCGAGGTGAGACGGTAGAATAAATTTATAGAGCTCTCCATGGACTCGCAACCACTGATATACGCGTGTTTTGCACTTATGTCTCCTGGCGTGCGCTACACACAGAAATTACGCTTAAAAATCACCGAGTGATCTTATATAAGAATAATTGATCAAAGGCGTTGTAGAACCGCAGTAGACACGCACAACGCCGATCAGCACCTATGAACTGAAAAATGCCATTGGCTTCACAACATACTCAGAATCAGGGCGCTGATTATTTTCAAAAAATGGAGGTATTCGGGGAATCTGGCTGAGGATGTCTGTCTGAAGTACTCCATGGAGTCTTTCAAATCACTCTTATTTCGTAACCTGGCCTCCTTTGTCTGCTCTGCTTCTCTTGTCGTCTCCTTTTGTGGTTTTACCTGGCAGCTGGCATCTGTAAAACACAATGAAATATATGCATTTATTACATTACTGCGTATTAATTTCGTAGGAATTTATGCTTTTGGAGATAATTATCCAAAATTGCATTAGCATGTTTAAGTACTGATTTCTTATTTTTTGAATAACGATGGAATACGATAAATAAGAACTGATCTCTGTGTTGACTTTTGTGAGCCACGGACATAAGAAAACTCATGTCGCCTAGCGCCAGGCTGCATCCAATTAGACAAGTTCATATTTTGAAAGCTCGATAAGTTCATATCCTTAGTTAAATTGGATGTCGCTTTAAACCGGTAGTCGTAAAGGTTTATTATTGCCTCTTTAAGTTTTAGAGTATATGTACCAATAATGGCGGCCGGGATACCGATAATTTTACTATCGTTAGGTCACAAAAACACGTTACTGCGTCACCTTCTCCAACTGCTTACTGAGGAGTCACCGATGAGCTGGATATCAACGTTTTACACTCAGATTATTATTCAGCGTTCAGTAGTTGTGAAAAACGCTGATTGTCAGAAATATGTTCGGCTCCTGGCTAGGTAAAAGGAATACTTGGTAGATTTCAAGTTCAATGCTCGTGCATCTTATTGACGTGAACTCCCAATTCAATGCAAAGAAGTCCTTCAGCTTGCCTGCAGGGTGCCAGAAGCATCCTCTAAAAACCTACGCAACGGATGATCGCAATAGCCAAGGCAGTGTCTATTCGGTGAGCGAATCTAGCGCTCTCTTCCCTGAAGATGCTGAAAAAAGGTAGTCTGTATTCCCTGGCCGACGCAGATGGTGATCGCACGCCTGATAAAGGTCATACGCAGTACGCATATTTGGCATACAGACAGACCCTACTTCGTATCCCTCCTCCTCCTCCCCCAGCTACAACGCCCTCAACACACTGGCTTCGTCCTAAGGGCAGCGTACGAACGAATAGTGGAACCAACCCTCTTCTCTGAGACATATATATAAACCCTGTCCGTAGTTTATATGTTCATTTTTCCTGTAATTATAACGGCCTGAGAGTAAATTGCCGAAAATATATGTTTGCCAATTGTCTTTTTCAAGGAACTTGTATTGTGACGTACTTGATCTCCTCAGACTGCTTTCAGTTTTTTAAAGTGCTATATACTTGAAAAGTGCAAAAGGGGGAAAGTATCACATAAGAACAAGCATTTCCGCCGCATTAACAAATCAGTTCTTCCAGAATTAGTCGCTTGAAAAACAATTTGCATCTGGCTCTTGAATAAGAAGTCGTTGGCTAAAGTAGCAATGCCTGGAAATCTCAGTATGACGAATATGCAACCAGAGGTTGTCATAAAGTTCCCCTTGTGATAATTTAGAGGATGTATGCAACCTGCCAGCTGGTAAACTCAAACGATTCTCTTTTAATTTTTTGTTACTTTAGATCCGAAGAGGACGAGAGAAGTTTCGGGTTTTAGATTAACTCATGAAGCACAAAAACTAAAAATAAAGCAGATATTCACTAACATTAACTTGAGAACGCATGAAAGCTAGCATTTAGGGTTCATGATCACACTGAAGGAGAACTTAGTTTAACAAAATATTGGCGACGTTGATCAGCCTAAAAGCCACACACTCGATAGGCCATGTAAGATGAAATCCTTACAGCTAACAGTTTAGCTCTGGTCAGCCTTTCACTAGGATCTCCTCAAATATGAATACTGTCAACGTTGTTCTCAATGAATCAAGTTCAGAATGCTTTGGCATAAAGAGTCTGTGGTGCAGTAGGTTAGTGCGTTGGACTTCCAACCAACAGATTGGGGTTTTGAGCTGTGGATGGTGCAGCACCTGGGGTAATGCATGACTGGCTGACGATAGCTAATGAGCCGGAAATGACCATTCCAGCCTCCCTCGTCTTTGCTTCCAACGTTCTTCTGTATATGCATACATCAGATATTTATTCATTCCCATCAGTTTCAAACAGTAGTTCATTTAACCCATAAGAAAGGGTCCCAGTGAAAATGAAATGCCTGCTTAATTAAAAAAATCAATCTTTCTGTTTTGTGGAGGCAGTGAAAAGGGCACTGCTTTGCATGTCAGAGCCCAAATCGGATGCTTTATGACAGATTAACCTGTTTTGCTACTATGTTAGAATGTGATTGCTGGATAACAAGGTAGACTAGAATAGTTAAGTTTTGCTTGTTAGCCGTCATCAGCCAGTCCGATCAAACGCGAGGCTTTGCACCCCTGGGACTTGAACCTGTTAGATGTCTAATGCCCTAAGCAGTGAGTCGCAGTCTCTTGGCCTCTCAGTTGTGATCTGGTATATTAACAATTGTAGACAGCCGCCAATCAATCACGTTAAAAGTCATACTCGTCTCGTTAGAGCGTTGGATTTCCAACCAAAAGTACTCGGGTTTGGGCCTTAGGGGTACAAAACATGGAGTTGGATATGGCTGGCTGATTATGGCTGACAAACCAAAATTGATCATTCTAATCTCCCCTGTCTATGTCGGTTTAATCTTTCCGTGTATATTACTAGCAGCTTATTGGCGACTTTTGGAATTCTAGATGGAGCACTAGTCCCAAAGGAATTAGTGGATCCCGTGACGTGGTTGGTAAGTGCCCCTCTTTCACCCGATCTTACCCGATAGGACAATAAGCCCGTGGTTAGAGCCTTGAACTTCTTAGCAAACAGAACGTGGGGTTGCGCCTCAGGGTATGCAGAAACTGGGAATGGATAAACGATACGTGTCCTATCTCATGAAATACAACAAGTAGAATTACTTTTGAAAATGGTCCTTTAGTATATATCCCCGATGGTTTTTTTCCAGATTAGGCGCAATAGAAATTATGGTCGTTACCAAACAGCCTAAATTTTTAGTATATATTCCAACACGGTTTCAGTATAATTAGCGGTCTCTTCTTCCTTTTATACATTGCTTGAGACGTGGTTGACTAAGGCAAACATATTTTCGCTTGATTGCGCTGGCATGAACTGACATGCTGGTAGGCCGGTCAATTTCTAATAAACTTAAACAGAATTTTTGGGTGAAATTGTAAACGTACCACTTTATGCATATTAAGATGACTTTCCTTCATAAGTATTTCGGGTGTTGGAGTACGATGAGTTTCAAATGGTCCTTGAAATGGTTGTAAATACTTTACCTTTTCCTGTGTTTTCTGTCTATTGCCCATAAATTTATAGACTGTTGCATGTGCTTATCAAAACCTTCAAAATAAGATATAACTTAAAGGCATTTACTGAAATAATAAGTTCTGAGACAGTTTTCCTTATGCTGATAGCCGTTTAGGTCACATTTGTAGACTCACCGAAGCATGAAAAAAAGTTTCCAAGAATACTTAAAGCCCACGAAATAATTCGACAATAAATATGACTAAGATCGATTTCAAAAACTCTTATAATAAATTATCAATTTAAAAAAATACTAATTGGATACTTCATTTTCAGTCATTTTACCAGTTTTTCAACTTTGCTGAATATAAGGGATAAAATGTCTGCCAAAGAAATGAAAGAACTCACTTATTTCTTTCTATTGGTGCGTTTTTTGCTATACTTGATTGCTTTTCGGCCCGATTCTAAGATTGAAAATGCACAACCGAGTGGCCGAATATATACTATGATTTTGCTAAGAAATGTACATATTATGCCCTTTTCGCTTCAATCTTCGTTATTCACTAATAGTCAACTGCAAATAGATAATATCTGGACGTTTTTAGTGAACGACGAATAAAATCGTCATCCTGCTTACTTGTGGACCGTTTTGGTCCGCCCTGTTTACTTCTAGGCATGGTGCAATCATCAAGAAGGCACCACAGAGTGACCTTACTGATATATAAAAACAAGTTAATGACGCACGCGGCACGCCTTCTGCTGCAAGTTTCCGTATTCGTTTATAGTCAAATGCAGACGGATATTGTCTAGGCATCTTTCTCTTAAGGCGCGACTGAGAAAAACAACGGCATGTGGCGGCTTTTCGAATATATGCTTGTATACAGTCCCAATTATCGGTTTAGTAACACAAAATGTACCCACATCAGTTTATTATTGAGTTTTTGGCATAAGAAGTCAAAATTTTAAAGTCTGCATTTTTAAAACTAAATCCGCCTTTTTTTCCCGAAAACAATGTAATTTCTCATATCTCTATTTACCTGATTTTCTTGATTGCAAGATCAAATTTTCCGTTCTCTAAAAGGATATGTTTAAAATTTTTCTAGCTTATGGTAATATTCGTTTATAGTGCAACGCACGCAAACAAGAAGGTTTTGTCCAGAATGAACAGTAACGTAGGAAAACACCTAAAATTAAAAACGCTTGATTTGGCCTCATTTTACCCCGTTTTGCCTTCAATAAACAGATTTGAAATGAACGTTTCCTTAGTAAACGGCATTTTTCATCTCAAATCACTGTAAGAAACACAATTAACAACTTCAAATGTGTGCCATACTTCCATCTTATATTTCGAGGATTCCATTTCCTGAGTGAGGCAATCTACTGTAGCTAACTGATGATGGCTAATAAGCCAGAACTGGGCAGTCTAGTCTCTCTTGAATATATCGGAAGTTTAGTAATTGATGTTATGCACCTGCCGGTTGGGCTATAGGTTGACGAGTATGTTCCGTAGTGTGTTTTTTGGCTCCCCTCTTCCATTAGTTATAGTTTAACTTTTAAATATTTGCAATTTTACAATCAGGTAACATGGGATTTGCTGAGTCCGTACAACTGAAACTGATAGATTAAACTTAAATATATGACAGAAATGTGCATCTCAGTCTTATTTTGAAGTATTCCCTGTGAAGTGCTGCGGGGGACTGCTAACCAAAATCATTAATTACGAAGTATTGCTCTCAAAAAGAAGAAACACATCCCATTTCGAGTATTCCTCATCCTTGCCTGCGGAACAATGACGTAGTCTTTGACCTAACTACTTGCTACCACAAACACCATTTGTGTTCATCCCAAGAATGACTGGTGACGACTTGTAAAACGATAGTAGCCATTTTGATGTAGCTTGTGGACGAAGCTCACTGAGGTTTTTTTTCAATAATAGTCAAATATCCGCATTTTTATGTTAGTTTAGTCAACCTTTATAAAATTAATAAAAATTAGTTTTGCATGCATTCCCATAAAACAACAGGTAAACATGTTACCAAGTTAGTATTATTTGGCAGAAGAGTGCTCAGGCGTGCAAATTACATAGCTTAGAAAAATTAGCCCAAAGCAAGTTCATCGGTATAAAAATACCTGATTGACGAACACTTCGCGGTGCATGTTTTTATTCCATTTGCTGGGTGAGACCAGACCGGGAGAGGCTTTAGCGTCTGTGGTGAAGGTCGAGAATATTAACAGGCTGAAGAGCTCGGCGTCGTTCAATTAGACTAATGACACCGAAGTTACCAGATTAGACCGTGGACCACTTGCCGGAAAATGAGTCATACAGTAGAGAAGATTAACTGCGCCGCTAATCATTCAAACCGAAAAATGCGTACTCAAATTGCTGGCTGCATTTTGGCAATGGACTGCGGAGCGAATCAGGTCCAAGATTTGGTTCTGTCCTATTTCTTGGAGAATCTTTGGAACGGAGATATCCTAACCTGTTCTTAAGACTTTTATGTTTTATAGCTGTCTCTGGGGTTTTATTAGTTGCCAAAGTTATCATTTATATGGAATTTATGATTTTCAAACCCCGGCTGGCTTCACAATTTATGGCCAATTTAACAGAGAAGAATATCGGTGTTAAAATGGAAACAAAAGGCAGTTTATTCTCAGTTTTTAACAGACATTTTATGAGAGTGATTTTTGAAATATGCTGGTTGAAAGCGTAAAGATGAAACGTTCAGAAACTACAGTTAAAACGCTACCACGTTTTCAGTGGGCCATCCATATACGTTTCGAAATTAAAATTTACACTACCAAATGGAATTTCAGCAAACTTTTGTCCAGTTTGCTTTACAAAAATAAACAAAAAGTGTGTAAATCCATAGTAAATGGTAATGAACTTGGTATATAAATGTCTGGTTTCTTTTTCTAATTAGAAATTTCGATATAGATCTTAGATATATAGAGGTAATCTCAAAAATGCAACACACATTTTAACAGTGGATAGCTTGAGTTAGGTTTCTTGTTGTTCAGAGTTAACGCGTTTGGGATTAATGATGTCACCCAGAAGAAGCTCTGAATAAAAGTTTTATTTTCAACAAGATAGGAAAACTCAGATTATTTCGATCCTGTTACCTTTTTAAAATAAAATTATAGTAATAAACATTGTCTTTATACTTATGCAATCGCGTTTACATTTTCGATACACTTTTATAAGTAAATAAATACGCTGGATGTTTGAAAATTTCCGTTCCACTGCGGCATAATTAAATGGAAGACGAACGCTTACGTGACAAACGTTGCATTAAGGCTTCAAGTCATGTAGAGTATTGTGCTTGGTCTCAACTCCAGTCGATTTTATTCGAATGTCGCACTTGGTCACGCCGTTCGGAAGTTTTTCAGCTCATGGGATAACGTGATCGGTTTCCGGATTGAGACCTAGGTTTTGATGGGCTTCTCCAATAGTGGACTTATGCACACTCTAAATGAAGTGATATCTGAAATAGTTAATCATATTTTATGTCACGTGAGTGAGGAAACACGCTTAAAGGTAAGCTGCTCCCTTGGACGAAAAGGTTTGCGGATGTGGCTGTAGGGGTTTTGAG
Source organism: Schistocephalus solidus (assembly GCA_017591395.1). Taxonomy (NCBI): domain Eukaryota; kingdom Metazoa; phylum Platyhelminthes; class Cestoda; order Diphyllobothriidea; family Diphyllobothriidae; genus Schistocephalus; species Schistocephalus solidus. The sequence continues at coordinate 535,078 of WEDG01002568.1, forward strand.
TTAAAAGTCGGCATGCTAGTTTGATGGAACTGGCAGAGGATTTTTTTTCATGCCAAAAAATGTAAGCCACTGGATCCAATTAAACAAAATAGCAGCCACCTGAAATACATGGCCCAACCGGGAGCCATGACTTTACCCAGAATCCACACCTGGTGGATTCTGGTGGATTCTGGATTGACTGCTTAGGAAATCCTTCTTGGGCAGTAAGATTACCGTATCACAACTGGTGGATTCCATGCGATGTAGCAGGCTAGGCGGGTAACTTGACCCATGTGTGAATAAACTCATGGCTACTGGTGGGGCCTCGTAGCTGAAGTGGCTAACGCATTTGGCTGAACCAAAGCCTTCCCCTTGCGGTCCTGGGTTTGAATCACACAGAGGCCACCGATTTCTTCAGAGTCAAGGCAAATGAATTATTCAAATTTGCCAAAATCCTCCTCCTATTACATTTTGTACTCTGACCGAATTGATGTGTGGTTTGAAAGTGCATTGAGCATTTTCATCCTTGTCAGCGCACGCACACATAGCTCAGTATTCTTAGTGTCCATTTCTGTCAAAAAATGTAGCAATGTAAGCATTGTTCGACACTCTGTACCTGAAAGGAGTAGCCGGTGCCTAAGTGCGTTCTTAGGTGACACTAGAGAAAACGAAATCGTTCAATTGTAAGGGCACCTAGTACTGTCCTTGACTTAATGTCACAGAAAACCGCAAACGTATAAAGCAGCCAGGATACGGAATATAACATTGCTAAAAATATCGGCGTATATGATAGTTACTAACAGATTTAAAGGTCCGCAGCAAATTGCCCAGAAACGCATATAGTAAGAATGTCTTACTATTGCGGTTGGTTGCAAATAAACTAGATACAAGGGTCAGTAGGTATTAGAACAGAAAATTGATATGTAGATTCAAAATGATCATTGGTAAATTTTGGAAAACGTGATTCAATCTCGAGAATTTCTACTATTTGTTTGCCTAGAGACAGACAGACAGTGTTGTTTAGATAGAGTAGGTAAATCAAGCAAAGCAAATTATACCGTGTTTGAAGAACATACAGTAGCCAGTGGCTTAAGTTTATCAAAGGCCTATCAAGATGGATCTTTCTATTTGAAGGTCACATCCTCCGGGGAGGCAAATATTTTGCCTTTTGAGGCAATGAAAGTCGTGGCTCCTCATATGGATTACGAACTGTGTAGGTTTAGTCATGCTTTCTGTCTACTGCCGCCTGACTGAGGACGATCACTTCTCTCTGTTGGGTCGCTCTCGCGTTTTACAAGTATGACGTAGAATTAAAGCAAAACGCAGCATGGCCAAGCGAATTCCAGTTGAAAGGTTTTCAGATGATTAATTTTAGGGGCGTATTTATAAGAAAGATTGCCACAAATATGTCGTAAACTAAAAGCAAGAACAAATTATTTCAATATTTTTCAAGTAGAAAATGCGCAGTAAAACTGAGAAGTCCATATAAATGCTTAGCATAGAACCTATCCTTGTGTAATCGATTAAAAACCCTGAAAATCGTAAGATATTCCCTGATACTTCTAGGACACACAGCAATGCGTTAGAGCACCCTGTCAGTAAAACTTGCACACAAATTTAACGCACAAAACATACTTTGAGTATACACACAGTGCTATGCTTACGATTGCATCTTTCAATTCTACTCAAGTTCAATAATTCCCAACCAGCCTGCAAACAGGTTACTTTATGAAAACATTTTTCTTGTGATGTCCCTATCAGGTGCACCAAGTGGAATAATCTTTGTTTTGAGCATCAGCGTATTTATCAATAAAAATGGAAAACTTAACATCTATTTCGCCTACCATGCACACGAAATACACGATCAGCGATTATTAACTTCCCATTCTGCCGGAATTTCAGGAATACTAATTTAATGAAAATGCATTCTTAAAACCATTGTTTTAGACATTTTTGTGACTAGCCTCATAATTCTGTCAGTTATTTCCGGATGAAATTATCACGTGCTTCGAACATTTTGGTCCGCTAGAGGGATACCAATTTTCGCCTTTCAGGTGTTTTCGCTTTGCTTCACAAAGTTGTTATTTGTAAACGTCGAAGTTGTACTCTAATTAAGTACCTTGTATTTTCATTTAATTGGAGTTTGCTTATTATTCTTTTGGCGTTTTAATCGATACGTGCGGAAGGGTATCATGGTACTTGTGGAGTTTTGTTAACTTATGCCTATTTCAGGAGATTACTCGCAAACTATAGAAATGCTCTGTTTACAGCGTTGAACGAAACCACCTCTAGGCTCAGCATAATTTCAACCTCCATTTCAGAGGGGAGGAAATTGTGTCAACAAATAATAATTTAAAAATTGCATAATTTGTGCGGAATAACTTTCGTATGTACCAGCTGAGGTTCAGTAGTTTCTTAACAGGAAACGATACACCTAGCCCAACAAACCTAGAGAGAGAGGAACTCGTAAAAGACGACCTTTGGCCATTCTAACGGGTCTCCCCCTCTTTGAATTGGGGAATTCCTGGCAAGTTGAATCTTTTTCTGCTGTTTTTTTGACTAGTTTTGTCCAACACTCATCATGTAGTTAAACTCATTGTAGCTTCATGAGATTGCTAGAATATTAGCCAGGCAATGCCATGCTATTTATGCCAAACGGGTTTCTTCTAATTCCTGCATGAGATAATGAAAAAGACGACATATACCTGGCAATTCCCCGACTTATTTTACAAGGGTTTGATGACATCGAATCGTCTGAAGTTATTTTACGCTCATGTAGCTAAAATTGCATGTTTTATCTTGGAGAATGATCTGTTTATCTATGGCACATATCTCCGATTTAAAGGAATTTGCTGAGCTGAAACAGTTAGATGTGCTCAATATAGGTGCAATCGGAAACAAATTTTTCTTACTAGAATCCAAGCACGTTTACTAGATAGTTTGAAACATTTTTAGAATACAATAAAGTCTAATGCATATACAAAGCTCTTGGATATCCCGTATCTGGCGTAGTTTGTTAATTATTAACTCGAATTCTGAAATCAATTTTCCACTTAAGGATGACTAAGGTTGGGTTGTTAAATCAAATATCTTGAAATATACTCCCAAGATATTTCATTTATTACATACCGTTTTCTACCATTCGATGGATGTATGCTTTTTCTACTCCTAGAGGATTTGCGGCATTTTAGGAATTATCATCAGATTTATTTGGTTTATGTTCGTTTATGCTCTAAAAATATCAGCAAAGTAGAAGTTTAAATCAGCAGGCACACTGTATGGAGATTTTTAAAAAATGTTTGCACAACTAGGAGGCAGCGTTTTACAAACGGTTTTCTGGACAGTGCTTGTCACTCAAAGGGCCTGTTAAATATGCAACAGTTGTTTGAAAACGGCAGATTTTAGGTTCAGGCTAGTTTTTTCCAAGAGAAGATTTTCCTCCAATAACAAATGAAAGTTCAGATGTGGTAAAAATTTAGGCTCTGACTTGAAATGTCTTTAAAATCACCCATGTGATTGTTTACATTTTTGAGGATTACACAACCGAAAAAGACACCAATGCTCTAGCAAACGTGAGGAGTCATATTTTTCCGGATTAGTCCTTCGTGCTGGTAGCTGTGTCATGCAGTAGCAGAATATTGGCAAAACCGTGTTCGGCATTTTAGCTAGTATGTGTGCTGTCAGCATCTTTTAATCACTTTATATATATATATATATATATATTCAAACAGGAATAGGCGCACACCGATATATTGGCTTCCCGAAGCAAACAAGCTCCCTGTGGGTGGCAAAGGTCACGAACAGGTAACTAATTACCAGGCCGAAATAGGCCAAATTATGATTCCCGTAACTCGACCGCATGCTTGTGTTTCCAGTTCCAGCTGATAGTTAGGGTTATGATTGGCTGAATGACGGCAGAATAAGCCCGAAACAGACGGTTTCAATCAACCCATATTTTTTTGTCATCTCTCCTCTCTCGAGCTCATCATCCCCCGAGGAAGACGAAGAAGAAGGGACGAGTTCATGGACCAGAATCTTTTTAGACTGACATTCAGAAGCCCCCTTGTTTCCATCATCAGAGTTCTGTGGTGCTGGTGGCCTGTGGCAGTTTAATGAATATCATGCCGTTGTTCTGCAGTGAGTGATAGAATTCGACCCAAATATGCATATAAATATTCTGTCTGCACCTATAAATCCTCAAATATACTGAATTTCTCCACGTTAGAGCTTACGTTAGAAGGAAATTGAGAAGCTACCATTATCTCATATTAACTAATATAACAAAGAGCACAGTAAAGCAGACGGTGGTTGGAGACCCTCCTATCACAATGTTCGCACTTGTTAATGGCTTTCAGAAGCAGAAAACTGGACAACTAATCACTTATTCCAGTCTATGGCCCTTCCATTGGTCTAAATGTCCAGCGTTTATATTTACGCTTTCTGTCGAGTATTCTGCCTCTAATTATTTGCGTCTCTAGGAGTTTAGACAAAAAATTGAATGGACAGTGCGTTTTTAGTTTTCGCTTTTTAAAAAGTTCATTTAGCTTTAAAAATGGCTATGCAAATGATGTCCAAAATTTTAATGGGATATTTCTCATTGAAAATATTGCGTACACAAACGTTTCCAAGGAAAGAATGGTCAGAAGCAAGAGGTATGTAGAAGTCTGTTATTAATCTTTTTACAGAATACCGCACCAACTCAGTTTTTTTCATCTTGGGTCTATTTGCCTTCACGTTGAAATGTAAATATATTTTTCAACTTAAATTCAAGCAAAAAGATTTTAAAAAGAACAAGATTTTTAAAATTTGTATGGTTTTTGTAGGGTGTTTGAAGGACAAAACGTAGTGACTGCACATACTTAAAACAAGGATTCCAGAGAATATTCTTCTGCATAGCTTTTCTATAAATAATTGTGTATTTAAACAAAATTCAACCCTCAATTAATCAACTATCAGATTAATTGGGTGGGGTCATCGGGTGTCCAACGTAGTTGAAAGATCTTTCTTTACTGTCCTAGGAATGACAAATCGCATGAAATGTTTTTCTGAACGCACTGCCGGGGTTCAATTTAAATTGCCTAATTTTGTCTCAATATAGTGCAACTATATAAATTAAATTTTCAGACCCGTTAGAAAGCATCAGATCTAATACCTCAGAAAGAATTGGTTGAATGAACCCTTCATGAGCCAAAAGATTGCCAGCGAATTCTTGCTTTCTACTATCACCTTCAAACTTACATCACCATGGTGTCCACTTTACCTCCTTCCTTTTCCTTCTGGATTCGCAGAACGATAAAATTTGATAAACATCGTTTTCTTATGCTTATCTGGAATTGGTTTCATTTTATCGCAGTTAGCTAAAGTACAGTGACTGACCCATTTCATGCAATTTTACCAAAATCCTGAAATGTGTTTACGATTAGAAAGGATTATTTAAATGAGGTTGTAATATTAACTGTCGTACAAACTAAAATGAAGATAGAAAATTCAAGTAAATGTATGTGCTCTTGTTATTATTTTCTACTCTTACAATTTATCGTTTATTCTCGGTAGAAGGTTATATTAAGGTTTGAAACGTTTTCCGATTCCCGAATCATTTTAGCCCCATCTGTTTTAGCGTTTAAGTGTACATTTTCCAGTCTTTAGGCTGTATGCTTTCCGGGTAAGAAACACCACACATTTCTCTATGACACTAATTAGATACCATATATTTTTCGTAAAAGTTTGCAATGGATGTGAACTGTACTGTATATTTAATGAGGGCATTACTAAACGGTCAGATTTAAAACTCGTCAAATGGGTATTGTATGGTCTTAAATAAGCTCACAGTTAAAACCTTTTTAAACCAATGAAATTGCCTTTCCTTCGACTATAAAATTTAAAGAAAATGTGATTAGCTGTCACACGAATCCAAGAAAGGACATTTTTGTGTATGCTTCGTATAAATTATAGTAAAATTTATCAGAGCAGAGAAAATCAATCTAAAAAATACATTCGACTTAACTACTGATATTTTTACCAAATAGGGTCTTTGCAGGTGGCCAGTAAACAGTACATTCAAAAGCCGGCATTCTGCCATCTCAGGAATATCTTTGCTTGTATAGTGGCTATTTTTGCAACCTCACTTAAATAATCCTTCTTAATTGTAAACACATTTCTTACTTAATTAATTGTAAACACATTTCTGAATTTCAGTCGAAGGTGCATGCAATCGGTCGCTTACTGTAGGCGTCGATGAACTGCCTTTTTGAAACGCCTTTTTAGCAGCACTGTTAGGGGTTTTAAAGCACAACATAAGGGCATAAAAATTAACAAAAACTAAATCTTTAAACCTATATTTCGTCTACTTATCACTTATTTAACCTCAAAGCTCAATAATAATTTCACCTCTACAGGCAGAGTGCAATTCGAAGGGGTATTTTGAAGCGCTTTACTCGCGCTGACTGTATATATGAGCAGAGTTGCATGGCATTTTACCTTGCGTAAAATGTTGTACTTGGAAGCAAAACTACTTGTGTTATTGCTTGAATTGAACTGTAAATTGCACGGAGGAAAAAATCAAAGTTTTTAATCCTTCAGGAATAAACCTTGCGTGGCTTGTACCCTGATTATATCATTTCCCTAGGCTCTACTCGACTAAAACTTCAAAGTAACCCCTGAGGCAGAAGGACCCAGAATGAGTTTCCCTGTAGACAACCTCTGTTGGGCACCATAATCCAAAAACGGGTAGCAAGATGCCCTTCTTGTTTAATATGAAGGTATATTTCCAGCTCTGTAGACTGTAGAAGTGTTTTTGGAAATTTTAAAGTCACTGATTCACTGGCACTCCTATCTATCAATTTGGCTCACGTATATCATTCCTTCTGACCAAGGATAGTTCATGACCAATACTTAGCGAGTCTGATTAAGGCACTGACCAATTTCATGAATTATTAAACAATATTCTGAAATAGGTTTTCGATTAGGAAGGATAACCTAAGGGTGGCTGTAACATCTATCCTCGTGCGGCATGATCCCATATTATTGTTGAGATGGCGAAATGCCGGCCTTAGATTGCATTTATTTTCGGCCTCCTGCACAAACCGCACTTCGCAAAAGCTGACTACATAATTAGCGTTACATTTGTTATTTATTTTTGGTACCCTAAAAAATCCAAATATGTTTTATAGAAACCATGCAGATAACTTTCCTTTCTTTTACTGAGTGCTAACAAATCATGTCTTCTTCAAAGTGTATATAGAAAGAAAGTTAAGCTTCAAACTATGAGAGATTTGAGGACGCTGAAGTATCCATTCGTGTATTTTAAAGCAGAGAAAATACCTATTAAAACTTGCATGCGCATTTTATGGTATTTTCTTAATTCCATAACGGAATACGCGATTTTTCTCACACCAAAAGTATGCAGCTTGCAGACAGGAATCTTACATGTGAACGTTAAAACCGATCTGGCTTAAAATGTTATCAAATTAATTTTTTTTAATGCGAACTTTACCCTTTTTCGACTGTTAAAATTAAAAAAGAACTGATTTTTGTCCAGATGAGAAAAAACCGATATTTTAAAATGTTTTCTATGAAAGATCTTTGAATTTTTATAACATTAAAAATCACTAGGAAATAATCTCATTACATAGTTAGTCATTTTCTACCAAGTTTGAATTTAACAGATGTGCAAGAAGAAGTGAATTTAGAAGCCGAACATCGTGACGTGTCTAAAATATCACGGAACTATGCCTCAAGGTGATCATTCTCACGGTACTACTTATTTAATACTTCCTAATCGAAAAAAAAATATTTCAGAACTTCGGCTAACTTTCCATGAGCAAAGCCATTGCAGAAATGTGTTTAGCTAACGAGACAGTAACCATACTCACAGAAGGAGGAACATCAAAAAGTTAAACCACGTGTTTCTCCGATTCTCTGCTGCTGCATGATGCAGAAATTACTTTCACTGAGGAAACCTGAAGGCCTAACAAAAAGAGTTTGGTACACATCAGGACATCAGGACGCTGGGAGACCCAGTGATGAGCCGCATCTCTCGCACCTCGTTGTGTAAAGCCGTGAGATTGGCCAAAAACCGTGCCTGGGTTTTCAGTCCCTACGCTGCTCCGATTATGGAGAATCACAGAGTATCTATGTGCTTCTGACTGCTCGAGAAGACAATGCGACTAGCGCGAAATTACATCGCTGAGGTTAGTGGATTTCACTTCAAATTTTCATGGCACCTTAAAGGACCGAATTAGATTATTTTTGGCCCTAATAATCCACTTCAAGTCCTCAAATTCCCTTGAATGTTTATCAACTAACATTGAAAGATTTCTGCCAATAGCGCCAACCATTGACGCCAAATTTCCACACAATGCGCTTTTATTTTTTTCTGGTAGCAGCCCTCTAATTTTGGGGTTCAGTTGATTATGCAGACAAATGCTGAGGAGATTTTTCCAATCGGCGCATATCTTTCAACCGTGTTATTGGCGTTTTTAACACTCATGGAACAGAAACTTTACCCGCCGGGGTGTACGTCGTAAAGTAAAAATTCCAGGAAGCATTGTTGACTTGAAGATAATTCGCTGGTGACAGTTAAACACGGGCTTCTGGCAGTCTCTGAAATCCCATATTAATATCCCACGCAATCTTGATGACAGTTTCTACAGCAAGGCTTATTATTTATAAAATAATATGAAGTTGTTCCTACTAATAGCTCCAAGCATTGACGTTAACTGTTGGTGGCAGCTGAAGATAGGTTACTGCCAGGATTCAAAATTCTCTGTGTCCCTTCTGGAACTCATGTCCCATACATTTTTATTTCGATTTTGGCATTAGGGATTTGGGCATTTATTTATTAAACTAAAGAAAGATTAGGTAATAGGGATGTTCATTGAACAGGTGATAAGTCAAACTATCAACTGACATGCCATAAGCCTCTTATGCATCTTCTGATCCAATATGCCATCACGTTACAAAAGTATTGGCATTCATCGGACCCAATTTTAAAAACCTCGTTGAGTTCGGTGGAATTCGAACCCGAGGTAGCAAAGGCAAGGCGTGAGTATAGCTACCGCTCTTACCACCTGAACCACGATGCCCAACTGGGATCCATGACACATTGGGGCCACGTTACCCATCCCAGCCTACTGTGATGTACGGAATTCACAAACTCTGATACGGGAAGCTGATTGCTCAAGCAGAATGTCTCAAGCAGTCAATCTCGAGGACACCAGGTACGTAGTTTTAAATGATTTATTAGAGCCATATATGAAAATTGCGGGGGATACAGGGAAATTTGAAACCATGACCGCAATGGAAGGTCTTGAGTAGAGCCAACACGAAGCTGTCAGAGGCTGTGAGTTAAATCACATTTGGTTCGAGTGACTAGCCATTTGGCAGTGACGAGAAACTATGGTTTGGATTTTTGTGAGACAACCGGATCCATTTGCTCCAGATAGCAACAAGCTAAAACTATATTTGTTCCCCCTGAGAGCTGATAAGATGCCCAATTAAATTATCATTACTTAATTCATCACCAATGCAGCGTTCTTCTTGCAAGACAAAAGTTGCTGCCTCCCCTAAAAGATGAATGCTCCGAAGGCTTCGAACCCAACTCCGTGCTATTGAGAATCGACAGAAGGGGACACCCAGTAAGCTTAACTCCGGTACCAGGGCTACAACCATGACAGTTAGAGGCGGACATAGTTCTCATACCAATCTGTGTTCACAGGTCCTCCCGTTTCAGGACCGGGCAGTTTGTCAGTCACAAAAGACCTTAATTTGGCCCTTCTACCATCTGATCGATTTTAGAAGTCGTATCCCCAATAAATGATACCGTAACAAAAAAGAATGTTTATGGAAACATTTCTGTCACAGAAATCCCAAATACCAGAATCCCTTACATTTAGTGCTACAAGAGCCGAGTTCTACAACTAATAATTTATGCCAGTGAATAATTCGGTTCAGATCCCCTTATGGTCAAGACGTGCAAGTAACTTGTTTGAAGTTTCCTCTTTCAAGCGTCTTCGTAAACGGAAAGTATTTGCCATGAAGGTATAATTGGCTTCAAGATATAATTTTAACCTACTCAATTGCTGATGCATGGTTTCCTAGAATTATCGCAATCTATGCAAGCAATTCTGAAAAAGAGGGTAATTTTTAGAGTCAAGGTTTCAGTTTTTCTGAAACATCCCTTATAACTGCCACTGGTCAAAGCAAAATAACGCGGAGATTATTTTTTTTGGTGACAAAACGCAGGTTGAAGACCACACTTACATTTAATCCACCGCAGTTTATTTAGCGAAAATTCAAATTTAAGTTTTCGGGAGCATAACTCCGCAGAAGAAGGGGGTTTAGAAAATCATTTCCCCGCATAAGGATACTACGTGCATAAAAACGTATTCTTAACTTTACGAAGAACGTTAGTGGCTTTAACTGCACATAGTGAAACCAGTAAAGTTAATTTCGATGTCATTCAGGGTGACACTATCCTAGGTATCTCCTAGACCTTTAACCTCAAAGCCAGTGTTTAAGGACGCGCTTTGATCGAGGAACAGGTATTCAACACATCTGATTATTTGCATCATCCATCTTAAATTGTTATACTGTTTGCATAGGAAAAACTTGAAAATTTACTGGGGCATTAAGCAGTTTACAGTACGGATTCACCACAATGTACTACGCTGCGCATTTCATCCAGTCGTGCCTGTTAAACGTATTATTGCTCTCTCACCGCGCCCTTTATAGCATGGAGATAAGAACGCTAAGTTAAGAAGCATTTCGAATCACTTCGAAAGCCACTTTTTCGTAAGACACAGCAACATGCGCTATAATTTGAGGGGCGTGCGAATCACGATAACTGCGCATCTGTTGATCCAAACATCGCGTCCTGTGCACTATATGCTGGAAAAACCGAAGTCATCTCGAACGAATATCCTGTCCTAGGCGGTAAGATATGCTGCCCAAGTGAAGGTTGCACTGCACATCCTTCAAATGGCTGCTTCGAGTGGAGGATAGGTCAGTTAGCGCAATCTTTTAACGTCCTACCTTACTGCAAACTCTCAGGCTGTTGTTGGCGGAAACCCTTTAAAGAATTTCCACCTAGTAACCAAAATACAGTTGATTTACAAGGCAAAGTCAGCGTTTAAGAAGTTTTGCTTTGGGCATGCATTCTGTTACTCGGGAAAGCATCATACCCACCACAGTCTACCTCTTTCGTTTTGCACTCATTGGGCTATTAATTTCGCTCATTTAAACGTAACGCTTGGGCTGCGAACTAATTCTCTTGATTCTCTCTATCTGATTTTTATGTTCACGGGTTGATTTTACTTTGGATTGGCCATGCAGCTGTCCTTCTGTCGCGACCAATATATAAATGATAAACTATTGTCAACGCACACGAAAGTTCGACCGTCGTAGTCCGACGATGTCCACCGTATGCTCATGGGAAAGTTGAGCAGGGACGGTGAATTGCGCGTGATTTAGTTTAAAGTGATAGTAGACTTGCGCTGCATCTACCGCACTCTTTCCTCCTCCCCCACCTGAGCCCGGTGTCAAGACAGAGTCAAGAAGACCGGAGGCGGGAGAGGACGCAGGTGGCTGGCGCGACTGGGTCCCCTAAGTCCAAGCCGCCCCTAGGCGTGCCACCACATCTCCCATGTTCGGCATTTGTTATGGGAGCGCAACCCGAATAACGCATGCCATGCCCTAATGTGGCCCCCGTGTTGGTCCAACGCATCTACCACGTGGCCCGTTTAGGGGCACACACACACACACACGACAGTTCGACCGTCGTAATCCGACGATGTCCACCGTATGCTCATGGGAAAGTTGAGCAGGGACGGTGACTTGCGCGTGATTTAGTTTAAAGTGATAGTAGACTTGCGCTGCATCTACCGCACTCTCTCCTCCTCCCCCATCTGAGCCCGGTGTCAAGACAGAGGCAAGAAGACTGGAGGCGGGAGAGGACGCAGGTGGCTGGCGCGGCCGAGTCCCCTAAGTCCTAGCCGCCCCTAGGCGTGCCACCACACCTCTATGTTCGGCATTTGTTATGGGAGCGCAACCCGAATAACGCCTGCCGTGGCCTAATGTGGCCCCCGTGTTGGTCCAACGCATCTACCACGTGGCCCGTTTAGGGAACACAACACACACACACACACACATGCAAACACACATACACACGACAGTTTGACCGTTGATTTTGACGAGGTCCACCGTATGCTCCACACCAGGTGGTGCAGGGACGGTGACTTGCGCGTGATTTAGTTTAAAGTGATAGTAGACTTGCGCTGCATCTACCGCACTCTCTCCTCCTCCCCCATCTGAGCCCAGTGTCAAGACAGAGTCAAGAAGACCGGAGGCGGGAGAGGACGCAGGTGGCTGGCGCGGCCGAGTCCCCTAAGTCCTAGCCGCCCCTAGGCGTGCCACCACACCTCTATGTTCGGCATTTGTTATGGGAGCGCAACCCGAATAACGCCTGCCGTGGCCTAATGTGGCCCCTGTGTTGGTCCAACGCATCTACCACGTGGCCCGTTTAAGGGGCACACACACACACACACACGACAGTTCGACCGTCGTAATCCGACGATGTCCACCGTATGCTCATGGGAAAGTTGAGCTTGGACGGTGACTTGCGCGTGATTTAGTTTAAAGTGATAGTAGACTTGCGCTGCATCTACCGCACTCTCTCCTCCTCCCCCACCTGAGCCCGGTCTCAAGACAGAGTCAAGAAGACCGGAGGCGGGAGAGGACGCAGGTGGCTGGCGCGACTGGGTCCCCTAAGTCCAAGCCGCCCCTAGGCGTGCCACCACATCTCCCATGTTCGGCATTTGTTATGGGAGCGCAACCCGAATAACGCCTGCCGTGGCCTAATGTGGCCCCTGTGTTGGTCCAACGCATCTACCACGTGGCCCGTTTAAGGGGCACACACACACACACACACGACAGTTCGACCGTCGTAATCCGACGATGTCCACCGTATGCTCATGGGAAAGTTGAGCTTGGACGGTGACTTGCGCGTGATTTAGTGCCCGGTGTCATGACAGATTCAAGAAGACCGGAGGCGGGAGAAGATGGAGGTGGCTGGAGATATGGACTCACCTCTACACTACCTTCGTGGATCTGCTGAAAGCTTTTGCCATGGTGAATCGCGACGGGTTGTGTAAAATCATGTAGAAATTTCGCTCTCCTTAACGTTTCACGCATTTGGTGCGTCAGCTTCACGATGGGATGATGGCGCGCGTTACTGACAACGGGACAGTATCCGAAGCATTCGCAGTGACCAACGGAGTGCAGCAGGGCTGCATCCTAGCACCTACCCTCTTCAGTCTCATGTTCTATGCCATGCTAACGGACACATCCGTAAAGAACGCCCCGAGATCCGCATCGCCTACTGGATGGACGGCCAACTCCTCAACCAACAACGGAAATACTTCCGCTCACGTGTCTCCACAGCCACCATCTACGAACTTCTCTTCGCTGACGACTGCGCACTCGATGCAACGACAGAAGAGGAAATGCAAAGGAGCATGGGCCTTTTCGCTGCCGCCTGTGACAACTTCGTACTTTGCATCAACTCTGAGAAAAGGGTTGTGATGCATCAGCCACCGCCCAATACCATCTTTCCCGCAGCTCACATCAATGTCAATGACGCCCAACTGAAATTTGTGATACCTTAACGTAACTGGGCAGCAATCTCTCCCACAGCACTAAAGTCGACGATGAGATCGCCCATCGGATCGCCACAGTTAGCCAAGCCTTTGGACGCATGCACAACGTGGTCTGAAATCGACACGGTGTCCACCTCAACACCAAACTCAAGATGTACAAAGCTGTCATATTGCCGACGCTGCTGTATGGAGTGGAGACATGGACGATCTACTAAAAGCAGGCGCGGAAGTTCAACCACTTCCATCTCAGCTGCCTTCCCAGAAAACTAAATCTGGCATGGCAAGACAGGATACCGGACACGGAAGTGTTGGAACGAATAGGCCTTCTCAGCATTTATGCTCAGCTGAAACAACTGCAACTGCACTGGAGCGACCACCTTTTGAGGGTAAACGACGAACGACTACCCAAACGACTCTTCAATGGAGATGTCGCCATGGGTTCTCTTCAACAACGAGGTCAAGTACGACGATACAAGGACACTTTGAAGACCTCCCTGAATCAACTGCAGATCAACCCGACGACCTGGGAGGCCCTCGCCCGGAACCTACCAGCTTGAAGAAGGACAGTGAAGACAGGGGTAGGAATCTACGTAGCCAACAGGATCGCAGCCGCCAAGGCCAAAAGAGCGGCATGAAAGTCACCAGCACCCCAGACCAACACCACCAATACCCAGGCCCTTCCAACATGCCCGCGCTGTCAACACACATTCCGTGCACGAATCGGCCTAGACGAACATCTTCGGACGGAATGCACCAACATTCCGACAATTCCAACTTCTACGTCAAATTCTGCCAACCCTCTTTCTGACTCCCCCATCCTTACCCCCTGGCATCAATACCATTGCTCCAACCATCATAGAGACCGTATCCCAATACTCATCACCTGTTAAATTCACCACCACCGCCACCACCACGGCCATCAGCGATGTCGATGTCGACGACACGTTCGTTATAATCAAAAGGAGTCACTTGCAGGCTTTCAGGGTATTGTTGAATTCAATCTTTCCCGACATCCAGTTTACCAAGGAAGAAGAAATCAACAATCAGTTGCCCTTCCTTGACATCCAAGTTACAAAGCTGGCAGGCGGGAAGATAAGTACAACGGTCTACCGTAAGGCAACCAACACTAGGCGCATTCTCTATTTCCGAAGCAATCACCCTGTTGGCCACAAACGCAGTTGTGTCAGAACCCTCTTCCAACGTATTCAAACACACTGCAGCAACGGCAGTGGGAAGAAGGAGGAGATGGAGTACTAACATGCCCTTTTTACAGCCAACGGTTATCCAAAGTCCTTCATCCGCAAATGCCTCAGGAAGCCTCGGTTTGAGCGGTCGAGCGAAGAGAAGCCAAAGTTTTGGCTCGCAATCCCCTATGTGAGCAACGTTTCAGAGGCAACGACAAGAATCCTAAAACCTTTTGGGATTGGAGTGGCTCATAAACCAGAATGCACTATCAGACAGCAAGTCATGAAGCCCAAAGACCAGCTACTGGTAACAGAACAATCAGCAGTGGTCGGCAGCATACCATGTCAAGATTGTGATGCAAGTTATGTTGGTGTAACGGGCAAGTGCTTGAGCACAAGATTTCATGAACATCAACTTGCAATGAACGGTGAGGACAAGTTGTCGTTGTTATATGGTCACGTACAACATCTGAACCACGATTTCGCCTTTGAGGAAACGAGGGTGATTGGCCGAGCCAATGAGAAGATGGCCAGACTGGTGCTCGAGGGTTGGTCCTCGACTGGCGCAATCAACCGAGCTATAAATTTGCATCCGGCCTACCAGGCGCTTCGAACAAGGCTCGGATCTGTTCGGCCAGGGCCAATAAGGCAAACGAGCACATGGAACTGAGAGCCCAGGCTCAGGGAAAAGCGGGGTGGCGGCCGAAGGTCACGTGACGAAAGTCAAACTGCCTCACCAACGCTCCCATAAAAGGGAGAACAACTCACGAGAGCAGCAACGACTGATCAGTCCGCTGATTGATGTGGGGGAGGTCGACAGGCACGCTGCCTTGCTTAAACCTACGACAGCTCCAAAGGGAACAGTGGTCACATGAGCCCGCCGGCGTTCAACCTCAGGGAGGTCTAAGGAAGTCAGCAGCGATCGGGCAGGTCATGGTTCACGCGTCCACCATGGATATAATACGAGGCACGCGGCAAGACTGACTAACTCAAGACCACCAGGAGCAGCAACCATGATACTCTGATGCTGGAAGCGAGAAGGCTTGCATCTTAACCTAACGCTTTTTAACCGCGGCTTACGTCCGGCAGAGTTACCTCCTTGATTGTACTACTTATGTACGCTTAGAGGAATACTACAGAAAGGGCCTTCGACAAGCGGTTGAATTGAGGTTGTTTATATAGCGTACAGTGCTTGATGGCCTGTGTGATAGAGCAGACAGGTTTACTGCAAACTAATAGATATATCTAACCGTAAGCTACATGGAATACTAGAATTTTCGTCCATGATTCCATTAACGTACCTAAAATTTGAACGTGGATATCTTTCTTACTGATGCTCATCAGGAAGAAATGACCACCTTCAGCTCACTAATTGGACGGGTCTGAGGATGGCACTCCCATCTGGCTTTCCTTAAGGTTTCGCTGGAAACAGTGTTCTTAGTTCCGTTGTACCGACGAGATATGTCCCTCCGCCAGGAATATGAGCATTAAAAAGATGCTATTTAAGGTAGGGGGAGGATGTTAGCAAATCCATTGTTTAAGTCTTGCTATAAAACGACGGTAAAAAAAATCCAACTTTGCCTGCACCACCAGGCATCCTACCATCCATTCTGCCCTCTCTCGATGCGGAGGCCGTCTTGACAGACAGAGGCATAGACACAGTGCCCAAAAAGCATAGTGTTCACTTGTTTACCCGGATGTCATATCCCCTTGCGTGACATCCTTGAGCTTGTGTTTTTGGGGGGCTAGATGGAGTGTGCAGCACGGGCAGACGATGTCATGAGGTTTGTGGTTCACAGGACCCATTCCCTGCACCAGTCAACTCGGACAGACTATGATGCCTACGAGTAGGGATAGGGAGGGAGGTCAATGGTTCAGTGCATTTTCCCCGCTGCAAAATATCTGAAGCGCTTGAAGCTACCACAGAGAGCTATATGCCGTTTCTCGGAAGGTTGCCAACTGACGGGATAACTCGGGCCGTCCAGTCAACCCAGTGTGTGGTTATGTGAATTAGACGACTAGTGAACTGAGAGTCAAACTGCAATGGTTCTTTCCTCATGTGGCTTCTACGACACTCCCACGCCGTAGATACGAGCCAAGTGCCGAGGCTTCGGTCGCACCAGCCACCAGTCACCTGCGCCCTCTCCTGCCTCCGGTCTCCTTGATTTCATGATGACACTGGGCCCAGGCAGGAGAAGGGGAGAGAGTGTTGTAGATGCAGTGCAAGTTTACTCTCACTATAATTCACGCACAAGTCACCATCCCTGCACCAACTTGCTGTGGGGCACACGGTGATCCTAGTCAAAACCGACGCTCGAATTGTCACCAGGATATCAAAGAGATGTGCTGTCGTTTGGAACCATAATAAAACATATTTATGACTTTATCGACCTGTAAACAAAATAGGCTCGTTTTGAAGTTTTCCCACCGTAACTACTAAATGACAGGGCGGCAGTTCGAATATCGATTCGATGTCGAACACCTACCTCACAGCACAGTGGGATAAGAAAGGGGGATTTGCGCGTGAATTAGTTCGTGGCGATACTAGACTTGGGTTGCATCTACCGCACTCTCTCCTCATCCACCACCACCTGAGTCGAGTGTCATGACAGTAAGGAAAACTAGAGGCAGGCTCTGAAGTAAATGACTGGCTCGGTGTGAATCCGCAATTAGGCGTGTCCGTCACCCCTTTGATTGCGCAAAAAGGACTAGGATTTCACGCAACAAGGATGAGGCCGATCGGATCCCAACTGAGTGGGAGTGTCATAAAGACCACATTTAGAAGGAGCCATCGGGGTCTGACCCTCAGTCCGCTCAATGCAAACACACCCTGGGCTGACCGCGAGATCTGAATTCTATCGTCAGATATTTCAGTCACGCTAGGGTGCCAGCATGTGACTGTGCTCCTTTCCGTCCGTCTACAAAAAACGCCCTAGGTAAAACATGACCACTTTAGTATTATGTATTTTGTACATTTATTTTTAATGTTTTTATAAATTCCAGTGTACTTCAGTATTTGCCAGTATGCGGCACTGGACAGTCCGTGTGATAGTGATCTCACAGTCGTTGTCCATAGGAAAGGGTCTAAGTTCGAGATCAGCCACATTTACAGTAGGTAGCTCTGTCCAATCTCTTTATCATCGTGACCAGCCGTCATTGCAGCGATAACGACCTTCTAAGAAAAGATGTAGATTACCTGCATCGGTTTTACCAATCCGACGGGTATCCACTCAGTCATTGGAGACAGCCGCAAGGCTCCAGCACTAGTGTACGAAGTGTCCTTTGAAAGCACGATAACTAAATCACTTTGGTGTCTGCAGCCAATCGTTAGCAGCGGGGTATCGAGCATTGCACTTCGTCTCTAGGTGGTAGTGAAACAGCTTAATTTACCGCATGTCATATGCGAACGCACTGGCGTTCGTAGGCTGACGTCCGGAAACTGACCAGCACTTAAACTGGGGCGAGAGTGAAGCGATCACCAAGGCCAACGCAAAATAAACGCCAGAAGTTATTGAGACTTGTTATGCACACCATAGTAGCTGTCATGTTGACCTGGACACTCACCACGACGGCCTACTTGCACCCATCCAACGTCAGCAACTGCTGGTCCTCCTTTGAGGCCTTGGTGTTTCTCTCGAACCCCTATGATCTGTGAACGTAATCCATCCCTCCCCCCACACCCTATCCTAATGCCCTGTTCCCTCTCCTCCCCTCCTCCGAGCATGCATCGTCCTCACAAAACATCCGCGTCGCATTACACGCTACTCGGTCGATCCTATATTTCGTTTCCTTTCGTGTGACGAGCATTTTGTGTCACCAGCTTGATATATTTTAGCTACAAACTTATCATTTCAAAAGAAGCTCTTCCTTGGCACGATATCTTCTCTCTCATTTAGAAATTATTGTGGAAGGGTCGTGTGCCAATCATGTTAAGAAACATTATTGTCATGCCCTACCTTGGATCTCAATTAGAAGTCTTTGCAGGCAATCACATAGTGACCCTTAATGACGCAGAAATGATTGGACACACGACGGCTAATAAGCTAGCCATGGCCTGTGGTCAGCGATTTGCACCAACCTGGAAGTGTGACTAAGTGCGGCCTATGTAAGTTTCAAAAATATGGTGCTGTTCATTGGATCCTAAGATCAGCTAGCAGGTTTACAAAGGAGCATATCAAAAGGTTTTTTACCTTTGACTGAGTCCTTAAATGGGAACCGTTTGCCTGGTTTTAGTAACGCAAGTCCCACTCACATCAAGCCAAATTGTATCATATTACAGTTTATGGTTAAATTTGGCGATCATTTACGTGCCTTTTAAAATTCCTTTGAGCCCGTTTCAGTGAAGTGTGCCATCCTACAAAATGAGTTCAACAATTTTGACATTTCAGTAACTTTTAAGTGGTCGTAAAGAGTCAGCATTTGTTGAGTTTTGGTTAGTTAACAGGGCATTTTGATAATCATGTACTTTAAAGAATAAGCGTTTAGGTACACTCAGTGGAGAGTCACCTTCGTAAATATTTGAACAGAAGAACTATTGACCTTGTCATTTTGGAAGATAAAATCCCCAACTCAGGTCTGGCGGGCTTTTGAAATTGAGCGACAATTTGTCTCCTCCGTTCACATGTGCATTTTTTAAATGTACACGGGCTGGCCCATTTTTCTCAGTTGATTGCTATTTATCACTCTTTGTTTATTCTAATTACAGTAATGAGGTCATTTGCAAACGACGCCAGCACCGTTTTTAAGAAAATCTGGCGTTACTTTGCGATTCATTCACGGATGACCGTTTATGGTGCCAATAGATCCAGCTTTCGGTGACTATGTCTTGTCTGTTTTCTTCCTGTGCCGTCTCTTTTGCGTACCAATTTTATCCACAGTGCGCGGAGGCCTTTTTGCTAATTATACTTTAAAAATAAAGGGTATATCTCTGTCTCAGATGTGCCCCTGAATCGTGAAACCTAGGTCAGGCTCTTAGTGTTTCATCTTGCATTTATAGAATATTATCTCAAACGTAGGTCTCTTGCACAGACATTGAGTAAAAAGAGCCGTTCTGTCAGTTTGCCCTTCGATACGCAGGTCTCGCCAGCGTACCGATTTTCAAATCGATGACCTTGGAGAATCATACCTTTTGGCATTGAAGAACTTTGAAGTTTCCCTCGCGTTCTATTAAAAATGAAAAGCTACTGAATCATGGGATGATTCCATAAGAAGTATAATTTTAGGTTTGTGTTAGAAAATGCTCACAGACCACTTATGCTGCTGAAAATAAAATGCTGGACCGCAATTGAAAATGCTTGAATTAAAAGCTAGAGTCTAATACACTGCCGACCATTATGGGAGTTTGATTATTCACTGTGTTCGGCAACGACTCATCACCTAAATATTTCCCCACAGTTCTTGGTGGGTTGATTTACAAAAAGATAAATTTGATCATTAGTATGCAATTCACCATAGTAATGTTTATGGATAAGATACAGAAATATGTGCCAAATACTGCATAATTTACTTACAGAATCATGTGTTTTGGCACTGAATCAATGTCTAATTTCCCACGAATTTTACGAAGTTAACAATCTACTGAATCATTGGATAGGTTAATAAGTAGCCTAGTGGTTAGTTTATGAGATAACCGGTAACCTTTTCGTAAAATAAAAGGCCTGAGAGAACTTTGTAATGCCTGGAGCAAAAGTTTAATAGGTATAAACTTTTCAATGCAAAATGAAGGTTAGATCATTTATGGTGTTTGGTAACGGATGTTCACGTAGTCAGTTCCCAGAACATTTCCCAATGATCCAGAATTTTAACACCAACCAGTTATCGTAGAGCATTTAGTCTATGATCCACCGTTCTGCAACAAGACACGTGTGTTGTCGACATCCACTTACCTAGCCTGCTCGCAGCGCGGAATAGGGGACAAATCCCTCATCCGCAATGTGCGGAAGCTTGAGGTTGGTGCCTTCTGTCACTTTTTTAGGAGTGTAAAAGATGTTATTAGTTCACTTCTCTTCACCCTCGGAGTCGACGGCTGAAACAAGTTCCTGTATAGACTTTCACGGCAAATCGGTGCCACAGATACCCACCGTACTCATTCCCGGAGTCAATGCACCTACGGGTGCTCGCTGTTATGGCTAAGAATCGCGGTGGTTTCGACAAAGAAGATGCAATTACTGGATCAAGAAGTTTATTCGCCTGACGTTTTGGACTCTCCCTCGAAACTATCATTAGAGGCAGTCGCGAAAAGGATAGAAGAGGCACAAAGAGCCCAGTGCTCGTATAATTTACTTCCTAGGTAGCCAAATGCCTACAATAATTAACAGAAATCGCATGCATTGGTGGAGGCGTTACAGTTGACGCGATCATTACTGATCGGTCCGTACCCACATCGCTAATGGGCGTGATTTCATTACCGTATTTGATTCTTGGCGTGACGATTATGCAGTAGTTTGGTTCGCTGTCGCCTGTGCTACTGGTCACCCGCACCCTTCCCGCGTGGTTACTTATTATGCTTCGGCAAATTCACAACATAGAATACTAAGGAGAGAGGTTATTGCGCCTGTTAATTGAGTGTGGGCCGGAAAACCATGCCTCAAGCAGCTCGCGATTCATACAGTTGTCATGTCTTGCGATAAATTCGGCCTCTTCAAATTTTAGGGTGTGGCCGGGTCCCGTCAAATGAGCCGCAAGCTGGGAGCTAGCATTTTTTCTTCTCATTGCTGCCGCATGTTCGGCCATTCGCGTTACGGAGTAGATTCTCGTTGTTGCATTAGAAGCGTTCGGCACGCTGACCCACGCGTAGTTCGCCATTAGTGCTGCATTTGATAAGAACGCCAGCAAAGGTCATTTGCTATTCCTGTTCAAATACGAGCTTTACTAGGAACCACCTCATCAGCTACAAACGCAGTTGCGTAAGGACGGCATGCCGGGGAGTTGAGATGCATTTCAGATAACCGAAAGACAGAGTCACTGTATTACAATATCTTCGACGGGTGCTAAGAGCGAATAGTCACCCACGCAACTTCGTCAGCCATTGCACGCGCCAACGAGATGAGAGACCCAATCCAGTTGGCCCTTCATCTCGACGAGCGTTCGCTTATGTGAATAACATATCGGAAACCGTCAGGCGCTTCTCAAACCTCATGGAATTGAACCGGAGGAAAACATAAGGCACCAGGTAATGCGGCCGAATTCCAGTGTAGATTAACGAACAGTCATCGCATCAAATACAACCCCGGCTGTGAACGCGGATGCCGCTAATGACGTTAGGCATGTGAAGGTCTGGCTACTAAGTTCTATAAATATGGCACTCCTTGAGACTCTAGTACCCTTTTCTGTGACCGCCTCTGATGATCGGTTGAAGTGAGACTCCGAAACCTCAGGTTAGTATATGTTTTGATGCAGTGATCACCCCTTCGTAGTAGTATTCTTTTTCTTCTTCTGAAGAGGAAGTTATATCGGGTAGTTTATGAGGACCTGATAGTCTATTGTTCCCCACCATGACGAATGTATCATCCTGATCAAAGACCTAACTTACTTCAAAGCGAACCTTTCTAGCTCTTAGGGGACCACTCAGCAAAAAGGTGGAACATCGAGGAACCCATAAATGTTTCCTAGATTTTACTGTAAGCCATGCTAGCGAAGGTGAAAAATGTTTGCCTGCAGAAATCAAAGGGTTTCATTTGATTCCTGGTCTTTAGGGGTTCCCACGTCTCATCGTACTTCTTGTCAAGCCATCTGCGCATAATCCTGTGCAACAAATCGGGTGTAAATACTGAGGTTATTGCTGCTTTTTTTAGTTTCCTCCAAAATTAATTGCTAACTTGGAGCAACGCGGTCTCTTTGAAAGTTAATAGGCGTAGACTGAGCGTTTTTATGTCTAGTTGGGTTGACTTCTAGCAGTTACAGCTAAATAAACGCATAATATGTACTAAGCCGACCGCAGGTAGTCAGTAGTACATACATGGGTTACAGGTGGAATCATCTTGACAGAACGGTACTAGTAAAAGCCGCTATTCTGCCGCCGCATGACACTGCGTGTTTTCTCGTAGATACGCTAGTTTAAAATTGCGGCATTTTTTAATCTCCACAAGACTTAATCGCTACCTTGGAGTAAATCAGTCTCTTTGAATGGACTACTGGGGGACCCCGTGCAGCTGTGTCAAGTGGCGGAAGAATGCCAGTGAAAAACGTGCCTGGGCTTCTAGCTAGTACTCATGATGTTAATATGGTTCCACCTGTAACACCTATATACTGAGTTTACATCACAGAATACGAGAATTTGATTAAATTGAATAGCTTGCCCTCGGATATGGAAGAGGAAGGCAACACTCTGCATAACTGGCAGTGCTTCAGCCTTCCTAGAGTCAGTTTAATTCTCGGGCCACCGATTCGGCCCCCGCTGTCTTTCAAAGCAGCGAATGACTAAAGGTAAACAGTGGGCTTACGACTTTTTTAATATAAATAGAACTCGGCTAGTACTGTGCCCGTCTGATTTTTCCGGCGCCATTCATGTACCAAGGGCATGTTCTGGCATCTGACCTAGCTGATTTTCAGTTTGGCATGTTTATCCTTTCTAACAAGTTTCACATCAACTGCTATCCAGAACGCCTAAAATTCGAAACTTTGTCATTTATTCAGTGGGTTCGATTCCTTTAGACTGCTATCGGGAATTTTCAGCGACAGGTCATAAATTAGTCTGGCTAGCAAGCGTGAGTCACATCTCTCCCACTCATATAAAGCTCGATGGCTCGCATCTTTAAGCCACTTACATTTGGCGTGATTGTAATGATCAGTGTCGTTAGACCTTTGAAAGTGTTAATCTCTATGCCTATTTACCTTCCTCAAGCGGGGTCTCTCATGAATACACTCTTCGTGTTTACTACATCGGGCGTAGGGCCAAATGCTGGTCCAGTTTGGCATAGCTGTAAAGCGGAGCCGTTCCAACCGACTCGTTCACACGCGACTCTATTCATCCGCCCAAATGTCGTGCGCGTGCAGATTTCGCGCCAAATCCCGGTAAGATTAGAGCTCAACACAACCAGTCAGATGAGCCAGAAGTCCAGTCGAATATGCTTACCACACAAGGGCACTATCTGATTGGTTCGATTTCATTTCGACCTTGGGCATTCTCGTACGTTCATATTTTGCTGTTGGAATAGTTAAATACACCTCGCTCCTTCCGCCCTAGCTGTTGAGTCTGATTTTGGGATTCGATCGAGGCGAGTTGTTGGACGGGTAATTATCATGGCCTGTGGCAAGCCCATAACAATAACAACTGTTGTTTTGACGCGTGGGCGTGCTCCTCCTTTATGTTTTTCAGCCTTTCTAGGCCTTCGGACTCCCCGCGTTCGTAAGTTTACGTGCTGAAATACTTTCCCACCGGTCGCCCTACCTTCTCATTCCCGCCCTGAAGTCAAGGTAGATCAGTGCCCGTCACCTTCACGTAAATATGTTTTTTATGGTTAATCTTATCTTTCTGGACTGTCGAACCTTTATCAACGCTCGCGTTTTGCAACGTGGGAAGATCCACACGGCTCCTGGTAGTCAGAACGTTGACTGAACTTAAGCCTTGCCCTTGCACCATTACCTCCAGGGTTTTTACAATTATGGAAAATTAAAGGAAATCCACAACCGTTAAATAATCACCCTTCTAATTTACATAAACACTCTCTCTCTCTCGTTAGTGAAGCTGATTAGGTCAGACAATTTGCAATTTAACATCCAAATACTATTCCAACGCAGGTAAAAGAGACGATCTTATGTCCACAATGGGAGATTTACTAATTGGACTGGCTGGAGGGCCAGCAATGTGAGATTGATTCAATTGACCCACTTGTGAAAAATTCGGCGGCCTCAGTGGGATTTTAACTCATGCCAGTAAGGGGAATGCGTTAGTACAGCCAACGCTCTAGCCAACTGAGCTATGAGGCACCACCGGGAGCCATGAGTTTTATCACGCTTGGTTCAATTTGACATTGGTAACACCGGACATTTGGTTACTTCTTTTCACACAGGATTAGACAGAAACCGACAAAAAATAAAATGATAACCATTTCCCCTACTTGGAAGTAGTCTCCTTCGGAGCATCGGCAACTTCTCCTGCCAGAAGGCGCATTGATGACGCTTCAGATTTCTTGCCAAGACTGGTTTCGGTAGTTGCAGAATGAGGTATTCCCGAGAGGGGTCCGGTTGAGCCTGGTTTGAAGAGGGATAGTAGGTGGTGCCACTGATATCACCCTCTATAACTGTTCCGAAGGCGGGTCCGGCCGTCAATGGGCGGGTTTCATAGTTGTTCCAGTGTAGCTTCTTGTTTCGCGTGTGGAATTCACCAGGATGCATGCTTGGAGAGCTGAAGTAAAACAGAAGAGTGTTCATCTTTCTTGAGTGCACCTGCGCTTAACAGAGTGACTGCAGTTAATAGGTGCCTTACAAAAGGCTACCAGTGCGCATTTTTAGATCTAAGTGGTGGGTAAGCAAACGTCTAACACGCCGCTCAATGCGCATCTCGCACATAGATAGGATCCTAGCTGGTTCCTTTTTGTGAAAACCTGGTGAATTGTGCGGGGACCACGCCATATGTGGTAGGCATAGATGGGTTGCTTTGTTTGGTTATTCATATCCCCTTAGTCCAACTGCAGTGATCTTGATATTATCTTGCCACCGGACACAGGTGCGTGAAGTAGGAGCGAGTGCAGAAGGTGCTGCGCAAGTCTGCTATCACTATGAATCAATTCACGTGCAAGTCATCATACTGCGCCCACCGGTTGCAGGGCGCACACTGGAGATTCTCGCTAACGGTGGTCTAAATTTCAGATGGAGTCTCTGCTTCCGCTTTCATGTGCAACTAACTTTACCCGCACCTGCAACTGGTACACGATGACAGAGAGAGAGCGAGAGAAAGGAAGGAGTAAAGCTGACTGTGTATGCCTTTACTCTATTTTGCCAAAGTGCGTTGTCCGCCCTACCATAATAAATATCACATGCTATTAAACAATCATGGAAAGCTAACACCCAAGGCTTAGAATGTTCACTGCTAATCAGCTTACTCAGTCCTCCAACGAACTGAGGGTCTGCCTCGGATGGAACCATCTTGACATTTTTCTCGGAATTAACCTCACCCATGTAAGATCCACTTTTTTTGAAATCTCACCGATGTTTGCTATTATTTATAGTATAAGTAATATTATCAGTAGTAATAATAGTATCAGCAGTATTATTTATATTACTAGTAGTAATAATAATAGTATTAGCAGCAGCAGTATTAATAGTAGTAGTCTTAGTAGTAGTAGAAATAGTAGTAATATCAGTAGTAGTAATGGTAGCAATAATAGTTGCATTAGTAATATAAGTAGAAGAAGTAGCAGCTCTAATAGTAGTGGCTGTAGTAACTGTAATAATAATAATAATAGTGGTAGTAGTAGTAGTAATAGTAATATTTGTAGTAGTAGTAGCAGCAGCAGTGTAGTATTAGTAGTCGTAGTATTAGAAGTAGTAAAGTAGAAGTTGTAAAAGTAGTTTTAATAATTATGGTAGTAGTATTATTTTGAGTAATGATAGTAATAGTCGTAGTAGGTGGGGCTTGCCAAGCCTATGTTGCGCGTGGACGTAGATTCCCTGCACCAGTGAATAGAAAAATTTGTTTACAACGCTAGCTACTGCACTTGACGTCACATACAATTAGCATGTCTCGGACTTGGCATTCCAAAATGGTAGGAGGAAAACTGGTGAGGTGCGTCCAGTGCATACTTTCTCGCTTTTACAAGTCTACTGTTGTCTTAATCTATTCGCAGTGCACCATACTTCGTGGGCTGAATGAACAACATCTAAAGGGATATCTAGGTTATTCTGCTGACTGAAGCTGAGGCTGCAATCGCCCAGTCTTTTCTATGACATTTACGTTAAATATCAGTGGCAGGCTGTTCGGGATACTAAAGTCTGCCTTGTGTGAGTGTATAAGAACCAGCACTTGTTCAGTCACTTTAGGGGTAGGGGGAGAAGGAGGACTAAGCGACTCCCGGCTCCCACACTTCAAACATTTGCACGCATCCCGCATTAGAGCACAGCTAGGAAAACGTCTGTCCTCACCTACAAGGTTTCGCACAACAAGAAAACGGGACAGTGGCTCGGATCCCAGCAGGCAGGCAAGTACCACGTACCAGAGAAGGATGGGTAAAAGGTCTGTTGAAGTACTACATCTAAAGTCTTCGCCAGGAATATGGTCTCAACGCTGTCACTGGTTCCTGCTAGGGAGCAAGGGGCAATAGAGCGGTTGGAACAACATGGTGTCTTCGCATTTAAAGTGGTTTCTTAGAATTAGTGTGAACGGCTGTCATTTACTCACCGTGTGCGCTCAAGTGGAGTAGATGTGGATAGTTTATCAAATCGAAGCTAGACAAATCGCTTTATTTTAGTTGCTCGGGAAGTCGTCCTCAATATCCTCGCCACACCGAGACGGATGCAATGAGCTGGATCGACTTCGTCGTGAGGAGCACCTGCCCAATAGGCCTTCCTACGGCCACCTCCTTTCGGGTGCTCACAGACAAGGTGAAATTCTGGACGACCTCACACAGAATGGGCAGTCATAAAGCTTAGAGCGGTCATATTCTAGGTTAACCGAATTCCCGCTGTCAGTTTGAAAGGATGGGCGCATAAGACTCAAGTGCAGTGGGTCAAAACGCAAGTTGTCAACCCCTTTCATCACGTCCAATGAACCTTTAGGGCATCTTTGTGTAGGGCCTGCCTATATGCCCCCGCAGCAGGATATGGACACGAGAACTGCCCCTAACACATTTGACCTCAGCCTCAAGTCCAGGGAAATTATGATTAGGGTTAAGGTGACAGTTGGGTTTAAGGCAAGGTGAGAGTGAACGTTAAAAGTGGGGTATGGGGTAAAAGCATAGTTACGCTTCAAGTTAGGGTGAGGGTTAGGACAAGGGAATAGCTACCCTACCGATAATTTAGCAGACAATCACTTGTATTACGAAGGGGGGTTCTCGTCCCCTTATCCTGTTGGGGAGACCCCAAATAAGTCATCCCGACCCATATTTGAACTCCAATGCGATGTCAACATTACCGAAATACGCTCTTTCTCCCAAAACCACATAAGCACAAAAACTATAGACAGTTGAGTCACTTTTCCCATCCTTTTAACCACAAATCCTTCCAAGAACCATGTAGACCCAGTTTTAACTTGACTCCATTACAACCCCGTGTTAAAATAATGCATCGGCCTGGTCGGGCACTTCCGAGTCCACGTGTGTGCGACGAATGAACTGAGGTCTGCAGCTCCGAGATGAACCCGTTGCATGCTATCCACATTTACGCTGTCTCGGAACATCCAAACGCCGAATTCGACTCTTAAGAAAATCCAAAGTACACAACGCACTGCAGGCCCCTTCGCAACCGTTCATCCAACCTACCCATACAAACGCACTTGTGCGGCACGTGCACACATGACACCACATAACACAACACTCATGCAAACCGGATGTGATGTCGTTAAGCAACGTCGCCATGACGAACGGAGCGTAAAGTACAAAATCTTAACATTTCCTGTAGGTTTAAATCGTATCCTTTGATACAGTCTTTTATATGTGGGGTTAGGAACCAGTTTGTATGCGACTAGCGGAGGTAGGTTGTTTGTTTTGACAGTCCGCTTCCGAATCTGTTAGGCTGGAATCTGTCTTGCCACTGGGAGGCTGTTGGCGGGCGAAGCGGCAGAGAGCCAGAGTGAGCGAGGTGACTGCAGTGAAAGTCTAATTAACCGGTAGTTTGACCGTCGCCTTCGACGATGTCCACCGTATGCACAACAGCAAGATGGTGCAGGGACGCTAAATAATAGTGAGAGTAGACTTTCACTGCATCTACCTCACTCTCTGTTGCATTCCCTTACCTCGACCCCACCACAGAAAATTTCACACGCAAGTCACCGTCTTGGAGCTCATCTCGTGGACCTCGTCCTCGGCGACGATCGAGTTACTCACCTCACGATCCGCCCTGTCTTTAAAAATGTGGCTAGCACTGAAACAGTGGAAGGCGGATCGCTATCAACTATTCGAGGTTCGTTTTCAGTGTACGAGAATGCAGGTGCGTCTCGGTTGAAAAACCAGAAGATTTTAAGTATGGTTCTAACTTTGTATGCAAGGTTTACTTTCAACATTACCTTGCAGTTAGTTGTCCGTGGACATTTTGTTTGGACTTTTTAAAAGCTTATTTGCACCCTGCAGGCTTCACCGAACTCAACCCAACTGCCCAGTCCGCCAGTATTTCGCTTCATATGTCTTTCAACTTAATGTCAACCTATAAAGACAAAATACCAGAATCACTTGTATTTTGGCAAAAGCTTTTTTACGTCAGCAAGAACAAGTTTTTCGTTGGACGGTGAAGCAAGTCGTTGGATAGATTGACTCGCCACTACGAAGTATGGTTGAATACCTCGGCTTATGCGATTAATGTAAATATTCCTTCTTGCGCCTACGCAAGAACGGTCAATTTGTTTGTAACCATATCACTCATTTCGCCAACGAAGACTACGTACGCGAATTTTTCATCGGTGCAGCACTAAGTCGATTGCAGTATGCGTGTATTCAAACTCGCAACAAAAGTAATAGTGAAGACTTCAGCCGTAACAGTAGCGATGGCAACGGCAAGAATAGCAGTAACAGTAGTTGCTATACCTGGGTATGTTGCAAGCCTGCAAGACGCAGATAGCTGATTAACGATTTCTAGCGATCATCAGTACGTCATATGCCTTGCGAATTGCGGTCTATACAGAAGTCGAATAAGCGCGTTACCCTCACTGATGTGGTCAGAATGTTGCTCAACCGCATTCTATCAGCCCACCAGCTCCCTACTGGCGATAACGAAATGTTTGCCATAGGACACATGCCACATAGGCAGGCTGCTAAGCGTGTAACAGTCAAGACGAAAGACAGCTGTTTCACATTTGTAACCGACCATCAATATGTCATATGCTTTATGAATTAAGGTATATACAGAGCGCAGGTAAGGTTTAAATAACGATAATAATGGTAATGATACTTCATTCTTTGATGAACGTTCACCAACCGCTAATGGAAATTATTCATCCCGTTATGCCATAAGGCTCATTCCCGAGCACCACCAGCAGCCGATCGGTGGCTATTAGTAAAATAGATGGATGAATATTGCCGGAAAAGACGAGGGAGACTCGAACGGCCATTTCTGGCTTAGTAGCCTTCATCAGCCAGTTATACCCAACCCCAGATGGTGCACCATCCGAGGATCGAACACGCGAACAGTTTATCTGCCTATTCTGGTAGTAGCAGCTGTGCGGCTGCTGGCGGGGCTCAGGAGTGAGCCTCAAGGCAGAACGGGACGAATGAGTTCCGTTAGCATTCGGTGAGCGTTCATCAATGAATTCAGTCAATATTCCCGATCGAAACAGGCAGGACGAGGAGCCCGTGGCTCAATGGTTAGAGCCTTCGACTTTTGATCAACGGGTCACGGGTTTGATCCTCGGTTGGTGCAGCACCTGGAGTCGGTATGACTGGCTGACGAGGGCTAATAAGCCAGAAATGGCCATTCCAAACTCCCTCGTCCTTGCCAGCAATACTAATCTGCCGATGACAATAATAATGATATTGCTGAGAAGATGTAGACGCCAGAGCAACAGTGGAGACAATGGTGGTGGTGTTAGTAGTAGTAGAAGGAGTATTAGATGAAGTAGTAGTTATTAGTAGTATTAATAGTGGCAGTAACTGTAGTAGTAGTAGTAGTAGTAGTAGTAGTAGTAGTAGTAGTAGTAGTAGTAGTAGTAGTAGTAGTAGTAGTAGTAGTAGTAGTAGAATTAGTAGTAGTAGTGAGTAGTAGTAGCAGTAGTGGTAGTGAGTAGTTAGTGATGGTAGTGGGATGGTGGCATTGGTAGTAGTAGCAGTATTAGTAGTAGCAGTAGTAGAATTAGTATTAGTAGTGGCAGTAGTAATGGAAGCATTGGTCGTAGTATCAGTATTGGTAGTAGTTGTACTAGTAGTAGCTGTAGTAGTTGTTGTAGTAGGATTAGTGTTAATAGTGGCAATAATTGTAGAAGTAGTAGTAGCAGTAGTAGTAGAGTAGTAGTAGAAGTAGGAGAAGTAGTAGTAGTAGTAGTAGTAGTAGTAGTAGTAGTAGTAGCAGTAGTAGTAGAGTAGTAGTAGAGATAGCAGTACTAGTTGTAGTAGTAGTAGAAGTAGTAGTAGTAGTAGTAGTAGTAGTAGTAGTAGTAGTAGTAGTTAGTGGCAGTAGTATTGGTAGCATTGGTCAGTTGTATCAGTATTGAGTAGTAGTGGCAGTCGTAGTAGTTGTACTAGTAGTAGCAGTAGTAGTATTTGTAGTAGTAGTAGTAGTATTAATAGTGGCAGTAATTGTAGTAGTAGTAGTAGTAGTAGTAGCAGAAGAGTAGAGTGGTGAGTAGTGAGTACTAGTGGTAGTGAGTAGTGAGTAAAGTGGGTTGGTAGTAGTGGTAGTAGTGGTAGTAGTAGAGTAGTAGTAGTGAGTAGTGAGATGAGTTATGGTGGTAGTGAGTAGTAGTAGTAGTGAGTAGTGGTAGTGGTGAGTAGCAAAGTGGTAGTTTAGTGGTAGGAGTAGTGGTAGTGAGTAGTAGAAGAAGAGTAGTGAGTAGTGAGTATTAATGGTGGCAGTGGTGTAGGTAGTGAGTAGTGAGTAGTGTGCAGAAGAGTGGGAGTAGTGAGTGAGTAGTGCTAGTGGTAGTGAGTAGTAGTGATGTGGTAGTAGTAGTGGGTTTAGTGAGTTGTAGTGGTAGTGGTAGGAGTAGTGAGGTAGTGGTTATGAGTAGTAGATGTAGTAGTAGTAGTGAGTATTAGTGGTAGTAGTAGTAGTAGTAGTGAGTGAGTAGTAGTGAGTAGTAGTATAGAAGTGGGTTAGTGAGTAGAAGTGGTAGTGAGAGTAGTAGTGGAGAAGAGAGTAGTTGTAGTGGTAGTAGTAGTGGTAGTGAGTAGTAGTAGTAGTGAGTAGTGTGGTAGGTAGTAGTGAGAGAATAGTAGAAATGTAGTGAGTAGCATTAGTAGAATTAGTTGTAGTAGTAGTAGTAGTAGTAGTAGTAGTAGTAGTAGTAGTAGTAGTAGTAGTAGTAGTAGTAATAGTAGTAGTAGTGGCAGTAGTAGTGGTAGCATTGGTCGTTGTATCAGTATTGGTAGTAGTGGCAGTCGTAGTAGTTGTACTAGTAGTAGCTGTAGTAGTATTTGTAGTAGTAGTAGTATTAATAGTGGCAGTAGTTGTAGTAGTAGTAGTAGTAGTAGTAGTAGTAGTAGTAGTAGTAGTAGTAGTGGTGGCAGTAGTAGTGGTAGCATTAGTATTAGTATCAGTATTGGTAGTAGTGGCAGTCGTAGTAATTGTACTAGTAGTAGCAGTAGTAGTAGTAGTAGTAGTAGTAGTAGTAGTAGTAGTAGTAGTAGTAGTAGTAGTAGTAGTAGTAGTAGGAGTAGTATTAGTAGTAGTAATATTAGAAGTAGTAGTAGTTGCATTAGTAGTCGTAGTATTATTAGTAGTAGTGGTATTTCTTGTAGTAGTAGTTGCGTTCGTGGAAATTGTGGTGTTTGAAAGCCATGCTTCTTTTAAAAGTGTCTGTACTTTAACAAGGCTTCCTTTTTGTCTCCATATGTCCTGATCCCCGGATTTTCACTTAACTTGTTCCCCAACAGCAGCATCAACATATTTGTCTGGGCTATTTACCTCTATGCAGGCGTCTGCAGTGCCGGAAGTAATTAATCAATCAAATCTCTGCCTTGTTACTCCCACCCCCCTCCTCAACGCGCCTACACTCCCCTCTTCAGTGTACAGGAATGCCGTGGAATCCAGCCGTCCTCGTAAAGCTTCCTACTTGACTCTGCCAGTTATGAACCGTGCGACAACTCTCCTTAGACCAGCGCGTACACACTGGCGTCTCAGCAGACGGTGATGACAACGTCGGCGTCGTGCGAGAAAGAGAAAAAAGAAAATTGGAAGACCCTAGTGACGAAGAGTGCGAGGCGCGGCCGCCCCTCCCCCCCTTGCGCGTGGTTTGCGTGCGTCCGATGGCATGCGTGCACGATGGCATGTGCACAAGTGCGCGGTGTGTGCTACCAGTACTTTTATGCATATACGCCACAGCAAATGGCTCACTTGTAGTCGCAGGCGCGCACACAGCGGATGCTGGAGTATTTTTAACCCAAGGATGGCGACACACGCACGCACAATCCCATATGGAGCCCGGAGGCCCGCTGGTTCTGGAAGATCTTAACCCTAACAAACCCCTTTTTGCTCCAAACTTGGTGTCCCTGGATCACCAGTTTGCGCTTTTGGATTTGGTGTCCGTGGAGTTGGTAAAAGCGCCAAACCACAGGAACTATTAGTTTATTGCAAGCGACCATACGATTCCCACGCTCTACATGCAAAGAAGATGGGACTGAGCTTTCAGACCCGTACGACCTCCTAAATGTTCAGCCACGGGCCCATTTCCCTGTCGCTTACGATCGGTTTTATTAGCATTGGTAGTGGGGTGCTCACTGATCACGTTTTAAATCATAGTCGTCTCGAGTATGTCTCGTAACGCGGTTTTTGAGTGCCTCTCTCTTTCCATTGTCCAATTCTGAGGAACTGGAATCGAAGAGGTGACAGTACGACCATCGTAATCCGATGAGGTGCACCGTGGGCTCCACAGCATAGTGGTTGGGAGCAGGCTTGCACTGCATCTACCGCACACTCTCTCCTCCCCCACCTGACCCCGGTGTCGTGACCAAGTCAAGAAGACCCTAGGCGGGAGAAGGCACGTGTGAGGGGGAGGCCAGAGCTGCCAGTAAGCGTGCCGCCACATCTGAATCGAGGAGGTCACGAAAGTTCGACCGTCGACTTCGACGAGGTCCACCGTGTGCTCCACAGTAGGTTTGTGCAGGGACGGTGGTTTGCGCGGGGCTTAGTTTTAAGTGATAGTAAACTAGCGCTGCATTTACCATACTCTCTCTTCCCTCATCCGGTGGCAAAACACAGTCAAGAAGATCGGTGGTCGGGCGCAGGTAACTGGCGCCACACCTGGCTCGGATCCCACAGAGTGAAGGTGCCATAAAGGCCACCTTGAGAAGGAGCCATTACAACCTGATATTCAGCCGCTCTGCCATTGCAATCTGACTTTCAAGCACTCCGCACAAGCACATACACACAGGGCTGCCCGCGCTTTCTGAATTGTCCCCTCAGTTGGCTGCCTTGCGAGCCACTACCTGCAGCAGCCCGTGGTAGCTTCAAGCACATCGGGTTGCTTACAGTAAGGACAATTTGCTCAGCCGTCAACCTATCTGTCTATTCCTTTTCCAAATAACTAGCTACCGTCCGAGCCAGTGCATTAACTGGTGCGGAGCGCAGCTTCTGAAGTATCGAATTACATCGTGTACGTGTATCACGTACATGGCCAGGCCCCCTAAACACAAGCACCAGGATTTCCCACAACAGGAGGTTGAATGGCTTACATCTCGCATGTGTGAGAGTGCCAGAGGTCACGTTAACAGGGAACTAGTGCAGTCTGACTCTCAGACCACCAGTCGGCCCCTCCACAGTTAGCAATGTTACAGGCCAGGGCGTTTATCGAACCGTGCTAATCCCAGACTTGAATCACATGCGCAGCAGCGGAGCCCAGGGTCATACTTTCCTCTCAGCAAGAGGCAATGATATTAAACATAAGAAGATATGGGCAGCAGCTCAGATCCCAGCTCACACAACCTGGGCCTCCGTGCTGCACACCCAATCCCACCACCTGGTCAAAGCCTATACTTGTGGCACGGGACTCCCATGCATTTGAGAAACCACATGGAGAACACTCCTCTCACTTACGTGAGGGGTGCCGATGGTGGTGCAAGGATGATGCATGCTTTGATGGAGAGACCGTGTGATGTTGGAGAGGGGGCTGCAGTGAAGGCGCATGTCGCCCATGCGGTAAGTGAAGGTTCGTGCGCAGTGAGGCCAGTGGAAGAGCACGCTGTGACTGTATGTTGGGGCCCGGGACGTTGGTGCACCAGTCTTCGTGCGATAGATTCGCACGTGAGCAACCGGGCTGATGCGTGCAGTGGAGGTACGGCAGCACCGAGGATACGATGTATCGGGAGATTCTACGTCAACGGTGATGCTAGGTGTGTCGGCTGCACGTTGGATTCCGCTATAATGGATGCGCATGTGATTTATTAGGTCCATGCGGTTACAGCATGCAGGAGAACAGTGAGAGTAGTTGAGGTGGCGGTCTTTATTGTATGTTGGTGCTCCAGGCACTGGTTCACCAGTCACTGTGCGATGGATTTGCAAGTGACTGACCGGTCGATGTGTGAGCTGAATGTGCGATCGAAGTGGAGATACGTTAGAACCGAGTACGCATCCCTGGTATTGGGAGCGGCGGTTGGGGAGGTAGCAGGTTGCGGCTATTCGGAGGTGTTTTCATTTCGTCTCTCTGCCTTGGAGCGACCGTTCCAGAAGTTGTAGCGGGCTCCCACTTCCTCTACCTGGCACATTTTAGAGAGGCGGGTCTCACTGAGGACAGTGATGTCCATCTTGTAGCGTGCTAGTTCTCGAGCGAATAGTGCTGTTCTCCGTTCCGGTCGGCTGCTTCAAGGATTTTCTAAAAGGGAACGAACATTCCAGGCTGCTAGTGTGGGTGGACTCACGTGAGCAGACTGGCGGGTATGGCAAAGGGGATGGTGACGGTGGGTATCGTTGTTTGTTTGAGTATTACAACCGCGTATTTTGTGATCTGCGAGCCGCGGCTGGCTGCAGAAGACGTGATACCCAGCATTTGTTTAGGGCACATTTTCTAGCCTCTTTTTCCGCGAGGAGGCAAGCAGTGCTGTCCCTAAATAGGACTGCTCGGACATCCCAGGCGGCTGCTGAACTCCACTATGGGTCACGGTTTTGTTTTAGTGGGAGAACGACCCGAACAACCGAAGGACTTTTTGAAAGGGGGGAGGTGAGAAGTTCGGGAGTCAGACATACCGGGTGTGGAGGCACACACAACACCGGAGACCCCCACCTGGTTTATCCCGCTGGTCATGACGGTTGCCCGGGGTGTGGTCGGTTGGAAAAATCCAACTTCGAGGAGCGACAGGTGAGAGTTGGGTACTAGTTAGAGGAGGCCACAGGAGCATTCACCCCCTCTACGGGACAAATGGAGCGACAAAATGCTATCTGTGTGGTGCTACCCCTATCTATTGTTGTTTATTTATGTATTTCGACCGAGTTTTTAGCAATCTCCGAGCCGCGGTGGGCTACAGAAGACGTGAGACCTGGGATTTGTTAAGGGCACTTTTTAGCCTTTTCCGTCGTGAGGAGTTAAACAGCGTGGTACTTAAATAGAGCAACTGGGACATCCCAGACAGATGCCAAACTGCACAACAGGTCACGAATTGATTTTTAGTGGGAGAACAAACCGAGTTAACCTGGGTTGTGTATGGGACTACATTTCAGGACAGTTTAAATGGGGCTAGTTGGCAGGGGGTTAGGATTACAGGGTGGAGAGACCCACACATCACTGCTGACCCTCACCTGGTTTAGCCCGCCGGTCGAGGCGGCTACCGAGATGTGGTCGCTGAGTGGAGCCAGCTTCGAGGAGCCACAGGTGAGGGTTGGGCACCAGTTCATGGCTACCACTGGAGCATTCACCACTTGCATAAGACAAATAGAGCGACCTACTGCTACCAACATGGGACCTCCCCAGCAAGCACCCCTATACCCTGAACCAATAAGGTACAGGCTGGAGGACTCTCTGCAGGAAAACATTTAACTGAAGGAAAGTTGGGGAAGAAACAAACGATAATCGCGTTGACCTTGATGTAGAACTTTTTTAAAGCAACCCAGTTCGTGAAATGGTGACAGAACTACTGAAATGGATATTTCAGTAGGAAGGACTAATTAAGTGGGGTTGTAACATTGATAATCGTGAAACACAATTCCCAGATATTTCCGTTACGCTGGCTGCTATTTTTAAGTGCACTTATTTCCGGCTGCGTGCACAACCACACTCACTAAGTAGTAGTATTTTTCAAGTGGTTTTCGAGGTGCTTCTAAACTCACACATTTTACTGAAAACAGTCTCAAAACTATTTTTGTCTACAACATATCTTTTAGGTTGCCTACTCAAAGAGAGGGCATCGTCCAGTGTTAACAATTCTATCTACCTCTCTTAGTGAATGTGCTTTTAGAGTTTACTTTACTTTATTTTTCCTAGGAGAAAACTCCATGGAGGGTGCACAAAATTTGTATAATGGATGTGGACTTTGCTTACTTCCTAATCAACATTACTCAACAGACAAGGGTGATGTTATTTGAATGGACATTTCATGATCTTACAAAATCTCATAATTAAAATATTTTCAATACAACTTTGAGCATACAATTTGAAATGTGTTTTATAACAAATGGGTACAAGGAATAATTTTTTGAGTGGGTTTTCTGGTAAATATATTTTCGTGAAAAAATCGTACTACTTAAGAGACATTTTTTTCTCTATGGTATTTTTTCAGGCAGCATGGGCGATGCTCATTCAAAATCCAGCCTCCTGGCATAACTGAAAAATCGTGAGATTTCGCTACATGATAATCAATATTACAATTCAATTTAGGTAATCCTTCCTAATCAAAAACGCGTTTCAGTATTTCGGTTGATTTTTTCCGAGCTTGGTCACTGATTGTGGGCTTCGAAGATTGCATTTTACAAAATTCACATAGCCTTAGCTCCTCGAATGATAATTATTCGCACAGGTTCCTTTTTCTGAACAGCCTGAACACTTCTTGCATCATCCATGCTATAAAAACCACACCCTTATATCGTGGTGAAACAATTATGAAAGATTATTCTCATTGAGTCTGAAAGGACGTCACCGACTTAACAGTATTAGTGCCGTCATTTCAGCGTCTGCAACAGCACCTACTTTTTAACCCCACGTTAACTCTCGGAACCAATGATCCACCCAACAGTTCGACCGTCGATTTCAACGAGGTCCACCATGTGTCCCGCAGCATCCTGTCGCCTGGACGGTGACCGCACGTGATTTAGTTTACAGTGGTTGTAGACTTCCGGTGCATCTACCGTATTCTCTCCTCCCCCCACCTGGGTTTAGTGTCATTACCAAGTCAAGAAGAACGGAGGCGGGAGAGGGCCTCGGTGGCTGACGTGACCGAAGCCCCACCTAGGCCTGCCGCCACACCTGATTCGGAGCTCATGGAGTGCCATAGAGGCTACATTAACAGGGAGCCATCGCAGTTTGACTCTCAGTCAACCAGTCAGTCACTCCACACAAAACACACATTGGGCTGACCCCGTGGTCCGAGTTATCCAGTCAGTTGGCAACCTTCCAGTCCACAGCTCTTAGCTCACCGTAAAATCTTCAAATAAGGAATGAACGTAGCTTTAAACCTTTTGCCACAAAACGGAGAACGAAACTCGTCTGACTGTATTTTCTTTTACCGCACCGAGGATTGGGGCCGTAAACAAATATATATTACCAACAGACGTGGCATGCTGTCAGTTTTCCGTGCCATGCTGTGCCAATACAATGTCAAAGCACTTTCTGTCCGACGCTGCTTTCGAGCGCATACGGAAATTAGAAGCCAAAGGACTGCCGCGCGAGTCCTTGACTAGTATTTCCATATTAGCCAGGCCACACTTTCAAGAATAATTAACCGTAGAACAGTGCCTAGAATTAAGGAAAGTGGACCGAAACGGTCCATAAGTAAACAGGACGACGATTTTATTTATCGTACACTAAAAAGATACCATAATATGCCCCTCTCTGTGCATAATTAGAAAAAGAACGAAGGAGTTTGGCCTGCATCAGCAGACTGCAATGATAGAGCCATTTTTAAGTAGCAGAATACGTAGATAACGTTTGTCATTTTCTCAGGAATATATTAATCACAGACTTTCATTTCGGAAAAGCCTTTACTTTTGTGATGATGTGTTATTTTTAGATTAGCCTCCTCTGAAAATACACTACATCGGTGGCAATTTTCAAGAACTGTCGATGACTGACGGTTTTGATTGCCCTCAAATTCCGAGAGTGACCAATCTGGTGAATGGCAAAAGAGACCGCAAACAGCAAGGTGTTCATTGACCTCGTAAAGGATGCCTTTGCTTATAATGACATTCATTGACGCTGAATAGACACTGTAATGGTGCAAGATAATGCCCCTGTTTACCGATCAAAGGAGGTACGATTCTAATTTAGTTCAAGCCTAAAATCTATTTAGTCAACCACAGTCCTGCCAACAGTTCTTACCTAATTCCTATTGAAAATCTCTTGCACTTATCCAAAGAAACTGGGACAACGTAAGGAAACCTATTTCGATGGAGCAAAAGTTGGAGTTTGTGCTTCATTATTGTATAGACCAAACTATTGTCCTCCCGACATACAGCAGTACTACACGCTAAAGGATGATCGAGCAAATACGTTTCTGCTGTATTCCTATGATTTTTATTATTTTGTCTTCTGAATCCTATCTTTCTTCTCGGTTGTCCGTCATATGAGGCCTTAACTAGCTAACCTGTCATAAAGTCGTTTTTTCGATTTGAAGGTTTTCGATCAACAAACTTTGCTTATAATGGATATTTCATAAGTCAATCTATGCCTTCTTTAAAATATGGGTCGTTTCATTAAGGCAGTATAACTTGGGAGATGCACAATGAGTGATTTTTGCGTTAAAAGGGTTTGCGTGCGAATTTCATGAATTCACGTCTGATAGGGATCGAACTGTTAATGGTA
Organism: Schistocephalus solidus; assembly: GCA_017591395.1. Classification (NCBI taxonomy): domain Eukaryota; kingdom Metazoa; phylum Platyhelminthes; class Cestoda; order Diphyllobothriidea; family Diphyllobothriidae; genus Schistocephalus; species Schistocephalus solidus. The sequence continues at coordinate 574,632 of WEDG01002568.1, forward strand.
CTGAGCTCACCCCTAAACCTCTATACAGGGAGGATGTCTCCTTTCTCCTTTTGCTTATCCACTTCATTAGTAATTTCAAACGGTTTGCCTGTATTTACTGATCTGAGCAAAAGCGGATGTTTCAAGAGATGGCATGCTATGCTGCCTGTCTAGAATATTTCGGAGGTGGCTTAACACGTTGTTTTTGGTGTTATATGTTTAGAATTTTGCATGGGTCCGAAGCCATTAGTGGAAAGAAAGCTGATTTGGCCTCTGATAGCGATCTGACACGAGGTCTCATATTCTCTGCCTTAAATGTCCTTCTTTTTATACAGGTCAGAGACGATTTGAATTAGTTACCCCTTTAGCTGACGGTGTAACGCGACAGAAGACCAGTTTCTCTAGACTGCTTCCTGTGCCCCCGAAAGCGGGCCAGCCTTTATTTTGACTACGTCAGCAACAAGACCAATCCTTGTATAGGCTTGCCTTGAAGTCCCACGAAAACCCAGTAAACGACCGAATTTCATTGCCACTTGCATACGGTGCTCTGTGCAATTACCTAAAGTTATTCAGTACTGAACTAAAATTTGATAAAATGGTCTACTACATGTCACAAGGCATTTACTACCGACTTTTCAGTTTCGCGCGCATTCCTCCTTATTCTGAAAAGATACCTGGACTCTGCTAGTAACTCCAATTTGTCATTTCATTCTAACCAATAAGGGTTGATCCTAGTTACCTTAAAGAACACCTCTGTAAATCTTTACTCAGTTTTATTTCTCGAATAGACCTTTATTCCACAGTCTTGGGTACAAATAGAGTTCTGCTTGCATTGCATGAACCGAAAGACGCATCGCGTTGAAGCTGTTGGCCCAAAGAGGACCGGTAACGTTAAATAGCACATTATAAGTTGACTGAACTGTTGCTTGAGATCTGAACTGTCGTCACGTGAGCGTATGGCGGCATCTCAGTCCCTACTCCGGATCTCATCCTCTTCAGTCGATAGGGTTTTTAATCTTCACGAGAGGTGGAAGAGTGTGTGAGTCTGAGTCAGCAGGCATTTCTGCCGCAGGCCTGTCAAGTGCGTCTGATGTGGGACTGCAAGTACCTCTGAGTATTTGTTTGTCAAAACTCACGCAAACATGAGGTTCGTGTGGTTTGAGAGGCAAGCGCGTGCATGGCACGCGTAGACGGGTCCCTTTACCAGTTCACCCAGTACGTTCACATCCGACCCTAGTCACCCTGACCTTCGATCTTTATTGAAGCCCGGGAGGTTTGGAAATATAACGTGAGAGAGATGTTGTTAATATCATCCTCACGGTGATCTAACTGGCTTTAAAATACAATCTAAGGTTTGAAGTCAGAATGGTTGCGTTGTGGGTTCTGCAAGCCTCTTCTGCTTTTTAAAACATATCAAAATTCTTGTTAGTTAAACAAAGGCACATTTAAGTCCAAGGGAGTCAAAAATCATACAAATAGTTTTCTTCTAACTGCCGATGACGGAATTTGACCCCTGCCTTGAAAAAAATGTCAAAAGTGCATCAACTCAGCGGTTCTGTATTTTTAAAAAATGCACAGCCTCCAAGGTAGGCAACCAGGTCACCAATCATCCCTCTTCCACTAGCAACTTCAAGCACATTTACTTAAAAAAGACCTGCTGTCCGCTTGGTGACAAGTTGATCGAGTTGACAGTCGTACTTAGGTCAGGAATGCATAACTCCACCTTAGAAGCCTTTAAAAAACTGTAAGTAACGTTACCGGCACTAGCCATAACTGCTGGGCCATTGCATGAGAATGTTTATGACATACAGTTAAGCGAAAAATGTCAAAAGATTCACCACCGTAAGTGCACACTCTAACCCACAAATTGCACTAGTACCCATAAAGTAGCGTTTGGTTTCAGGGCTCCAAGTTTTCGACCATAAAAGCAGAACATATATATTTGCCATAAGGAGGGAGAAATGCGAGCACATTTTAGCGTCTTTAATGGATCAGCGTGTTCAATTTAAAAGAGACGTTTCTACGATAAGATGCGTAAACCTGAGTTTCGACCTGCACTTCAACGCTTCCTTGACCTCTCATAACATCAGTCTCAAAGCCCTTGTCTGACATTTACACTTATTTCTCTATTTTTTCGTGCTGACTTGTGACATTTGTATTGTTATCTCAGAAAATATTAATAAATCGAATAAATAATGATTCCAACCTTTTTATGCTGCCCTGTCGTAAAAGGTTTCGACGTTAAACGGTATGGATGCGCAGGTATGTTATCCTGACGTTGGAGTAAAGGTCATACGTCTTTCGCCTGCTGACTTGTTTTGAAAAAACGATTTTCCGGCCTCTCATCCTCATCCAAACGACCCATGAATGCGCCTTTAGTGTGATGAGGGGCAAATTTCGGTGAAAGGTAGGGCAACTGTTTTGCGCTTCTTAGATGCTGCGGTTACCCCTGTGCATGTTTGATTCGAAGTCCCTTACACGTTGAACCCAATGTTTACTTCATTCCGAAATTAAGTTTATATTTTCTAAGGAAATCTACTTGATCCTCTTTCAAAACTCCGATTGCAAAGCTCCCAATGGAACGCGAATTCATCAGAACAAAGCCCCGATGACAGTTGCACCTCACAGAAGCGTCAAACATTACCTGCGATTGAGCATTTAAGTTGTCAGGGCCTAAATAGGCCGTCTATTCTGGTAGTTAGCTTACCATTTGTCAACCCATTTGTCAGCCCCTATAAAGTTGCTAGATCTACTGTGATGCAGGGGTTCTACGGGGTTCATTATATATAAAAAGTGAGTATTCACTGACCATGCGCAGCAAGTAACTTGTTTCAAGAGTTATGAGATGAACCAATCAAGTGACTGACGTTTGTTTACTTCACGCACTCGCTATTCGGTCAGGCGTTCGACCGGCCTGACCAGCGTGTTCTGACACCCGTTACCGCGTACATAAGGTAGGGAGGTCATGGTAACAGAAATCCAAACATCAACAATCCCTTCTTTGTCTCCGTACCAGGTGCAGCAAGACCAATAAAAAACGGCCTAGCCCGAAACAGGCTTTCGTGTTGGTCACTGGCCTAGCATACAGGCGGATCGATTGCATGGAATGCACACACTGCTAGTGACATCTGCACTTCTCAGTCAGGACTTCCAGAATCCCCTCAGGCGCATGAAATTCTTCACTAACTAAACTCTATGGGCTACAGTACCGGCACTATGTGGCCATAGTTCTCGCGTTTTCGGGTGTTCTGAAAAAAGGTCCACTCTGCCTCAAGCGTAAAATCGGCCGGTCGAAAAATACCCAGCCTCTCCCCGCCCACTCTGTCGCCGTAATTTCGCTTTGAACCGAGCAGTACACGCAATCTTTTATGGCTCAGTTGAATGCATGTCTGCCGGAAAAAAAACAAAACTTCTTCTGGCGAGGATCAGGCAAGCAATCTTCTCCATGAAAGGTGCCAGGGCATTCACATGAAAAAATTACTGTAGGTTGATAGTTCTGATGCCAAACTGGTGATAACTCGGCCGTTTACGGTACGTTTTATCAATAAAGCTATACATAATGGTGTGGAGCAGAGAGCGCGGGGTGGCGAAATCAGATAAAATTTGTAGCCCCTTAATTTTAACGCGATTCAAACTCAACGTGGTTGGGAATTATTAAAAACGCATGCGTTTTGGCTAAGTTCCCTCCGAAAGCTACAAGCGTATACTGTCATGCAACTCTATAGTAGAACAGCAGATCTCTTTCCGGAAAATGAAAATGGGAAACCCTTACAGGCATAAATTTTGCGCTTCGAACCACTGACTTCGCGAATTCTCATCAAGTTCTCTTACGACCTGAGTCAATAAGTGGGGGGGGCTGTTTTCGCCGCCGGATTCCAAAATATAATTGCTACCTATTAAAATTATGGCCTTTATGCAATGAACTGCTTAAAGCAAGTCGGAGTCTCACTCTCAATCCCATGTGCTGCGGCCACAGTATGAAATATTTGAGGCCTGTCGGTCGGAACTTCGAGGCTTAAAAAGTGGCAGCGGGCTCGAGGTACTGTGTCTAGCACTGCCAGATCAGAGCGGGCGCATTAGCGGATCGGCTGACCGAAACAAACAAGAAGGCAACGGGCAAGAAAACGAGCCCGTGGCTCAATGGTAAGAGCGTTGGACTTCTGATCAACAGGTCGCGGGTTCGAGCCTCGGGTGGGGCACCACCTGGGTTTGGATGTAACTGTCTGACGACAGCTTATGTGCCTGAAATGGACATTCCAATCGCCCTTGTCTTTGTCAGCATTGTTAGTCTGCCTTTACTAATACTGGCCGCTGTGAGCCCCAAGGCAGAGTGGGACGACTGAGGTCCAGTAAAGATCGGTGAGTGCTCATCAACACAAGCAGCGGGGTGTTAACCCCTATCTAAAATGCTTTGGCAGAGGGGTGCGCTTTGAAAGATAGGTCACCGTAATGGTACCCAAAAGGGCTTTGCAACTGCAGTTGTAAACCTGCCTGAAACCGATATGGTTTGTCGCCCTCCTTGCTCTGAGTCAGCGTGAGTTCTTGTATGCATGTGCGTCATGCTAAACGGAGCCATCACGTGCAGTCACCTTATAATTTGGCCGACATTCTCTGAATATTCATCTCCGTTTCAGTGCTTGGTCGGAATTCCATATATTCCATCCCTAGCCCCGGGTAGACACTGAAATATTAACATCCACACTCGTCCCCTTCGGCCTCGGGGCTCACTCTCGAGCCCTGCCAGCAACCGCACAATGGTAGATGAACATTTACGAAAAAGAGAAGGCCATTTCTGGCTCATTGGCCGTCGTCAGCCAGCCATACCCAACCCCAGGTGGTGCCCTATCCGAGGCTCGAACTGGTGACCTGTCCATCAGAAGTCAAACGCTCTAATCCACTGCGCCAATAGCTCCTTGTCTTGTCGGTTTCGATCGGGAATGTTAGCCGCAGAGTGGTAAGTATCATAGGTGGAGAACATTGTCAGCATAGACAAGGTAACATTGCGCTAAATTACAGGAAGGGCAACTATAAACGTGTCCTTAACCTATCACCAACTCCACACTAAACTCTTAACTGTAACCCTAAGCTAAACCCTAAGCCTAGACCTAACAAGAACCATAATTTCCCGGAAATTTGGCGTAAATTCACCTCTATTATGGTCGGTTTCTGTTCCCATATCGTGCGGGAGCGGTAGGATGGGTGGGTGGGGGGAAGGGAACTACAAGAAATCACTACCGAATACTTACCTTCCCACTATAACAACAAGAAAACTGCCCTGACTTGGAAGTTTGCCAACTGGCGAGTTACTATGGTCCTGTACTGGATTGCGGGCCGAACCTCCTCGCGTTTTCTAAAGCGGGCGCCACCTCTTGGCTTTATGCCTATTTCGTGGGGAGTTGAGGACCAAGTGCCCTGGATTGAAGGCTTAGCAGCAGCTCACAACTACGAACATCTCCTGTCTCATGATTGCTCTCCCACAATACTGACGACAATCGCAGTTGAAAGTAAAATTCGTATCCTTGACCAATGCATCTTTTTCAGATCTGCTCTGGCAATCGTTTTCCAGCATCGGAATTCGCCTGAAGGCAGTGTTCCACACAAAAACAACCTTGGTTAGAAAGGAAATCCCGTGAATGTACGTGTACTCTGCTATCCGCAGGTAAGCAACTCTGCTCATTGAATGTGCAACTTATTGTACGTGCAGTATACTACTAGGCTGGAAAGACAGCCTAAATGGTTGTCATGGAAAACGTGTCCTTTGCTGGGGTCGGAAATATACAATAGAATTACTAAATTTCAGAAATAGATGAATTACTAAATGGCATCTTGTCATGATGCTGCAGAGTCCAAAAGTATGATAACGACCAAGTAGAGAGCAAGTTTGGGCAAGCATAGGGTACGTAGTCAAATTCAGCAACAGATAACCCGTGGAACGTGTTTTACTGGACATTTATCTAATTAAAGTAGCCGTTGCTCAATTAAGCTCGAAGTGTATTTAATATATAAGACGCACTACTATATTTATTTAAGTAGACGTTTATGTGTTAAGTTATTCCTCTGAGTTAGGGTTAGGGGCCTGCGTCCTAAGACCCCACCTGTATAAACCCTATTTCAACTAATTCCCTTAAGACACGTTTCACGGGTTAGCTGTTGCTGACCCCGACTGCATACCATGTCCTTGACCAAATTTGTCCTTGCATCTCTGCGGTCTGCAGCATCTACAAAAAATTGTTGTTGAATTGAATAAAACACTAGAGCAACGCTCATTTTTAAATTTTAAAGCACCGTAAATTGAAAGGTTCGAAAATCAATTTGCCTTAAAAATACCTCTAGGGACAGGGTCATTCTGGTCAAGCCCCATTTTCAAAAAAAGCGAGGTGTATAAAATCCTTTAAAATTCATGAGGTTTTTTGCCCCTTTAATAAATAACTACCACGCTCCGCATCGACAGAAACTACCAGGCTGCGCGACAGTGACGAACTCCGTCTGATAAAGTCCTTATGACTCATCCGATGGACACCACCTTTAAATCCTCTACGCAGTGTGAGCGCACATGCTTGCTTTTCTGCTCGAAATTGGTTGTCAGTGCTACATTTGTCTGAATAGGTAGGTCTGAACCTTCAATTATCCCCAATTTTCCCGCATTTCTGTCTTTAGTTCCCTTCTGTAAGACCTCCTAAATTGGGAGACGGAACGGGCAAGTTGCTTCATACAAACGTACATTGTTGTGTCTTTTCACTATGGTTGCGTACAATGAATGTGCTATCTATCATGAACTGGCAACCGAAATGCTGAAATGTATGTTTGCTTCAAACAGATCACTTAGGTAGGGTTATACTATTTATTATGATGCAGCATAATCCCAGCCACGTCAGGATGCCGGCTTTTAAAAAAAGAATTTTTCGACCGCCTACATATAATATAATGACCATATTAGTAGTAGTATTGTATTTATTGTTCTCCTTGACTTTAGATTCACAAATAAATTTTAATATGTCCTAGAAAAAAGGCAGGAAAATATTCTTTTTTGTGCTCATTTAGTATCAAATTACATCGCCCTCGAATTTTACACTCGACGAAATGCTACTTTTCCGTTTTAATAAATTTTTGCATTAGCCAAATAATTTTTACCCTAACCTGCCGCTACACTTGCATTGAGGTTTTTCGAACGACAAACTGCATACATTCTAGGATATTCGTGAATCTCTCGACGCTATTAGGAAGACATCGTATGCTGCTCATAAAATTTGCAATGGATTTGAAACATGCAGCATAATAAATTGGAGAGGAAGAAGGTTGTTCGTTCACCGGAATCATGGCTTTATTCGTCTGAGCTTTTGCACTCTTACTGGAGTCCACCGACGGAGATAAAACAGCAACATAAACGAGTAACATTTATAGGGAGGGCAAGGACCAATCAGACACCAGTGGCGCCAGTCCGGAGGTGACTACGCAGGGCCCTATATGCACCAGATCGATAAATTGATTGACCGAGTTCTCATCGAAGGCCCGGGCTTCAATCAATTCTCTGCTTGTCTTGCATCTGGCGTGGGCGATGATCTTCGTGGCTGCGAAGTTAAACTCGTGACTCGTTTCGTAGGTGTGGGCAGCCACTTATGATAAACCGTCGCCCGGTCTCCTGGCAAGCTTATGCTCGTGTATGCGCGATCCAAGCATACGTCTAGTCTGTCCTGTGTAGTTACAGGAACAGTTTTCCTACGGGATGCGATACACTTCTCCCGACTGCTCATTCGAATTTAATTTGTCTTTGATTCTCATGACCTTCGTGAGCATGGTCGCTTCTGACACGTTCTTGATGTATCACATCGCATGCCATACACTAGGGGTCGGTTCTGGTTGGGTACTCCGCGGGCGAACACGTAGGCATCGGCTTATTAACGCCTTTGGATTGGCCGGTTTATTGCAAGTGGCTGCCCACACCTACGAAACGGGTCACGGCCACGGTCACGGTCACGGTCGCAGCCACGAAGATCATCGCCCACGCCAGATGCAAGACAAGCCGAGAATTGATTGAAGTCTGGGTCTCCGATGAGAACTCTGTCAATCGATTTATCGATCTGGTGCCGGCATATATAGCCCTGCGTAGTCACCACCGAACTGGCGCCAATGGTGTCTGATTGGTCCCTGCCCCCCCCTATAAATGTTACTCGTTGATGTTGCTTTTTATCTCCGACGATGGACTCCAGTAAGTGTTCGAAAGCTGAGACGAATAAAGCCATGATTCCGGTGAACAAACAACCATTTTCTTCTTCACTTATACACACGCCTGGAATGCGGACATTTGCCTCCATTCGTATAAGTAATTGGACAGATAAGATGATATATGAATGAGTGTTTCTTGGTCTGCAATAAAACTCATAATTAGAAACGTTTTTACAACTGAAAAATATACGTTCGTAAGTATAACGTTTTAAGAAGACGTAATTGCTACTAACTGAGTACAAGAAAGAATAGTTTGATGTGGATTTTCTATAAAATATGTAAAAATGTATAAGAGCATCAAAAGTCAATGAGAAAGCTTCATACTAAATGCGTAGTCATTAATTAAAGGGTTTAATTTCGCAGGCAGTAATGGAGAAGCTCGTTTAAATCCAGCGGCCTGCATAGTAATTAATATTACTAGTCTGTTTGAGTAGTGTTTTCGAATCAAAACGTATTTCAGAATTATAGTTGTAATTTCAGGAGATAGCGAATGTGAAAGAATAAGAGGAACTGGGAGAAGGGGAGGACGATTTCTGAGTCTACCATGATATTATCCCGACTTTTTGAAGTTGCATTTTCTGTCAGAATCCGTCTCGACCTCACATCACCGCCGGTAAACGAGACATACAGATATAGCGTCATAGTTGGCCAAAAACGCATCTCAACCTGTTTGAGTGGTGCATTTATAATATGTGAAATATATGCTTGTCGATTTTCAAATCTCAATTCACCTGAAAGTTTATGTCTTTGAGAAACAGTTGCATTTACTTTTCGGGGTAGAGTGTTCAGTAACATACAAATGAAGGTTTTTTTTAAAATAATTACAATTTCAATTAATTTCCAAAGTCTAATTTTTCTGTTACTTTCTAATTCCACTGTCCAAAAAACGAGCATCACATGCAGTGAGCTTGCAAATTCCACATTATTCTGACTTCAGAGCCCGAATGCCCTGTTTGGTTTTCATAGTTTAAATACGAAACTGCTATTTGCGCAAACTTAGGTCTAGTAAAACAAGTTCACTTATCTAACAATGTCAAGGGGACATCAATTGGATATTTAGGGTTCCATAGCCAACTGAACAACAAACCTTGTCCCCTGTTCGATCACTTTGTTTCGTTTCAACATTATTTTAATTAATATGCGTATGCCTTATTAAATTCCTTCATTAAGTACATAGCCCATTGTGCTACATATACGCGCATGTGTCTGCAAATGTTATTATTTTTAATGCTGCGCACCACTACCGGATCCTTTAATGCCTACCTTCGATCTGACGACTTATTTATTTATCACACTCTGATTTCGTTATAAGACAGGAGTGCCAGTGAAGCTTAAGTATTTATTCTGTTATCACAGTTCACTTGTTTATCGGTGGCCAATTCACAAGTCCCTTTTAGATTTAGGTTTTGGTTAATTGCACGACCAGTTTTGAATGGATAGTTTTTCCAAGGGGCTTTATGGGAGGAGCAATACGCATATGGTTATTTTTTGGCGAGTTGAGCCTAGCATTTACTTCAGCCTCACTCCTCAGATACCTATCAATTTCCTCTGACCAAACCCCTCCAAGATATTTGGAGGTAAACTTGAGAGCGGTGGATGACTTAGCTGATTCTGCGTTTACTTCAGTTCTTACAACTTTCAAAAAATACCGTCTTTAAGTATTTATATATTTTCACGCACTTCCTCCCTTTAGTGTCAAATTAACTCCGCTCTCGGCAATGCTAAAAGCTCTTACCCAGTGGCAGCGAAGTTTGCCCAGAACTGCATCATGCTCTCGCTTAGCTGACGTTCATCATCGTTAAACTTGTAGAACTGTTCCTGGAAGTTGATGTTCAATGGTGCCCCAAAGATGTACTCTGCCTCGTAACCTTGCATTATACCAGTCCAGGCCGGCCATGTCCATCCGCTGGTTCGATGTTCAAACGAATACATGAATACCTGCATCAAAGACAATAATACTCTTAATAACTTGCCTACTTATAACAAATAAAGTAGTTGTTAATGCTTGCGCACCTGCGTATGCGGTCCCTGGGAATATAGGTCTGCAAACCGAACAACGGGACATTTCACACAGTAGTCTCCAGCAGCTTCCGCAAGTGACTGCTGCACTTGCTCCGCTGTCCACTCTTTTTGATAGAAGGCGCGACTAGGGATCTGAAAGAAAAGTTTTGTAAGATACCAAACTAATATAGCTGATAGGCAATCCATGGGTTTAATCGCTACTAGGCGACCTCAACTATAGTGCCAGAAAACCCCTCTACTAGGATTTAATTAAATAGTTTTCAGCCGGAGAACGGGCTCTGTTAAAATTTTGAACGAAGGATACATTTATTTGGAAGAAGAAAATGCGATTGCTGGAACCAGAAGTGTTTTGGCTCAACGTTTCCGATTCTCACTCGACTCCATCCTCAGAGACATCATCATTTGCAACAGTCCACTTATTATCTTGCCTGTCTCTACGCAGTCGAGAATGCTGTCAAGAAAGTGACTGAACCTGAAGGACGTGGGGAATAAGGTTATTTAGCGCATGGGTCGAATTGTTCCTCATTTATTAAACCTCCCGTAGCTAGGCAGTTCAGCCTCGCAAGTGGCATTCACTGACACAGTTGATGCGTCCACAGGGACATGCGTGAGTCCGAAGGGTTTAAATGAATAATTAAACTGTTCTTCTGGTTGTTATCCTCAAATCTCTAATGTCGCCCCAGAAATATTGATCGATTTTTCCCCCCTTTAGCTGCACCTCCATATCCTCAAATCAAAAAACTTCTTTACATGCATCATTTCACGTCTGTTCAACAGGATGGATATTCACTTCCTGTTCCGATGATAAGTTCTTTAAAACTTTTGTAGTCTAAACCTCCAAGGTATTTTACAATTGCTTTGCTTAAAATTACCCCCCAGAGATTCGTGACGGATGACAAAGCATATATTCGTTCATATTTGACAAGAAAACGCACAATGCCTAACCTCGTATTCGAAGGCGGTCGCTTGCAGAAGCAGAGGATGCAGGAAGTTCTCGTCGATTATGTAAAAGGCCAGAATGTCCAACGGGTCAAAAATATTCTCCGCGTACCGAAATTCTTCCGGGAGATGTGGAATGCGACCCTGCTTGAGGTAGTACATGCGTAATCCGTTAATCATCTCGAATACGCCTGAGAAAGAAGAGGAGAAGGAGAAGGAGGATAAAGAGGAGGAGGAGGTGGAGGAGGAGGAGGAGGAGGAGGAGGAGGAGGGGAGGGAGGAGGAGGAGGGGGGGAGGGAGGAGGAGGGAGGAGGGAGGAGGAGGGAGGAGGAGGAGGAGGAGGAGGAGGAGGAGGAGGAGGAGGAGGAGGAGGAGGAGGGAGGAGGAGGAGGAGGAGGAGGAGGAGGTGGATGAGGGAGGAGGAGGAGGAGGAGGAGGAGGAGGAGGAGGAGGAGGAGAAGGAGGAGGAGGAGGAGGAGGAGGAGGAGGAGGAGGAGGAGGAGGAGGAGGAGGAGGAGGAGGAGGAGGAGGAGGAGGAGGAGGAGGAGGAGGAGGAGGAGGAGGAGGAGGAGGAGGAGGAGGAGGAGGAGGAGGAGGAGGAGGAGGAGGAGGAGGAGGAGGCGGAGGAGGAGGAGGAGGAGGAGGGAGGAGGAGGAGGAGGAGGAGGAGGAGGAGGAGGTGAAGGAGGAGGAGGAGGAGGAGGAGGAGGAGGAGGAGGAGGAGGAGGAGGAGGAGGAGGAGGAGGAGGAGGAGGAGGAGGGGGAGGAGGAGGAGGAGGAGGAGGAAATTAACATTTTTTACCTGTTCTTTTAAATAAAGGTAAGTTGAAAAAAAATAACATCATGAAATTTTCGTTTAGCTTTTTCATGGAAGAGGCACTGACGAGCTGTCTTTTACGTATATTCTGTATGTTAACAAGCAGGCAAGTTGGGTACATGACTGGATGAAGGTCCACTGGATACTACTATGGATCAGGGCTGTAGTCAGTGAATGGGAGGAAATGAATACGAAGAGTATGGCTTGATAATTTGGGAGTTTGGGGATTGCACAGGTTTTGAAATGATGAAGATAGAATCTGTGCAAATGTATACTGACGCCTATTCTGACGCCTATGACCACTGTCTGCACTATCGCTGAAATGCCTTGTTGTAGCAAATTTGTGCCTTGAAATGACCTTATTAGGGTGCACCATGTGATCGCTGGGACTCAATTGGGAGTCATTGCGGACAGTCACATAGCGAATAGTCGTTATGCAGAAGAAGGCATGTCAAAAAAGACCACTGAGAATATAATGATCGTTTCTGATCTGTTAGATATCTTTAGCCAGCCTAATGTTCGAACCGCGGTTCTGTGGTCAGAAATTATTAAGGAAAGAACTAGGAGGTGAGTGCCCTTGATATGTCGTTCGGGGCGCCCCCTGCTTTTTAGTCATTAGGTTTTATTAAGTCCAATGTTCTTCCGATTGCCTACGAGTTCTCAAAATGAAAATATATAAATAAAATTAAGCGAATCAAAAGAATCAAGTTACTTTCATCCTTATTCACGCCAAGAAGCACCCGGTGGTTCATGTTCTCCCTTTGGGAATCAATGATCTGATAAGGCCAGCTGGGCAGAAATGGCTCCTTTACGACCACCTTGAAGGTTATTTCGAAGAAGGATCCCGTGGTACTTAGGACCTAGAAAACACGAAGATACGATTTTTAAAATATACTGATGCAACAGTTGCTACTGGGCATAATACAGTAGGCATTTTTGTACTTTAGAACTGTATCGTCGGTGGTAAATGCGCGAGATGCGATGAGCACGCGTTGACGTGGCTGGACTAGGAAAAAGGTTCAGCTGCCATTGGTTGACCACCAGGGAACTAGCTTCCACACTGCGCAAACAGGCTTCCGTCTCCTTGAGGTAGGTTTGCGAAGCTTCACTGACTTGGCAACCATTCAGCCGGGCAAATATTTTGGCCTACAACCGTAGGAAAGTAAAAAAAATACTTAGCAGTGCCGTAGCCCGGTCCTACATAACGGCTCGGAGCATTCTTTCATAGTTTCGTATAAATTGCTGTATAGGGAACCCATTTTTAGTGAACTATTGAATTTTCAGAACGGGAACTTGATTAAATATATAAATATATTAAATGAACAAAAAATATAAAATCTGAAGCATTGTTAGAATATAATAAGATGCGAATTGGCACCTGGATCTAGATCTCCGTGTACTTATTTTGACAGGTTAGTTTTATCAGTCAGAAGGCAGTTACAAAAGTTGGGGCGAAGAAAATGGAAGCGTAAATTGAAGATTTGTCTTATGCTTTTGCCTGGCAATCTCGCCATGTCAGGCTATTTTTTAATGTGAGTTACTAATTTTTAATGTGAGATGCAAGGTATATTTTTTATTAACACAAACGGTGGGCCTTTAATGAGAGAAATGTTTCAAGACCAAAATATAGAATTTTATTTTTAGAAATCTTGTTTCTTCCCGTGCGTACCTGGTCGGAAAGCCCTTGTTGATAGGACGTGTGTTTTATTTTCTCTCTTTTAGTGGCCTACTATCCGTATAACGTCTACACTACACTAGGGATTCTATGCTTATAAATAATTCGCCTCAATCGAGCTTTATTTTCCTGTACCAAAATCCTGAAAGTGTTTTACTGATGGAGCAGGAATTTGGACTTTTGTGCAGGTATCACCTTAGAATATTAATTTTCATTCGCGCGCTTTACGATGCAGTGAAATCAGCTCCTTGGTAAAAGCACATTCAACGCGGGCCTGCTCAAGACTTAAATACTTTAACCCTGATGGAGAAAATTGAGGAGACTTGATGGTACTCAGAACCTTGGCCGGACGGATTGAACTTGATCAATAAATTTTCACAGGAAAACACACATTGCAACTTTCAACCAATCTACTTTTCCTTATAGATGACTCGCAAAGGAAGCTCATTTGTGCAGTCCGAGATAGACATCAAGCTTGTCTTGGAGTTTGCACAAAAATCTATCAAAGGATAACCACGGTTCATTTCTGTCGGGCGAAATTCTTCTCCAGACCGTGTGAGGCCTTCTGTGGCTAGCTTGAAAGAGGGTTTTCTAACGCTAGAACCTCAGCAACATTTGTCTGAAAGAACCGACACAAGCACCACCCTACTAGTTATTTTGAAACGAGGAAAATTAGATAAAAGGAGATTTTGATTGGTTGAAACCCGTTCACTCCAAAAGTACCTAAATTGAGGTTTAACAAAAGACTTTTAATTTCCTGTTCTAAGGTGTTTTTTTCCGATTTGAAAAAATTAATAGCGTATTCTTGTGCGTGTGCATAGCGCTGATTGGGACATTGACCTTATAGAAATCAGTTAAAGGGTCAAACATCTTACTTGTTGGCTCAAAAATGACGATGGTGCGTTCAAACTTTTAAAATGGGCCAGCAGTTTGAACTTCGTGGGCGATAATGACCACAGTCAGCCCCGCAGCGTGGCCTCCAGCACCCTCTTTCCTCACTTACCTGACTGAAAAAACTCAAAATCCGTCTACGCCTGCCATACACACGTCTGTTCCGCACACGAGACAGGATTTCACGCCAAAAACAGTGGGGCAGCCGGGATCCCAACTGTTTGGGAGTTCCATTATGGTGGCGTTCAGGGGGAGCTATTGCATCCTGATGATCGAGCTAGCTCATAAGTTGACATACATACAAGCCACGATTTTAAGCGGAGGAATATGCGCCGAGTGCCTCAGAGATCCACAGTCTCAGAGCCTACCTCACCCTCAATTTCCTATCCCAGGCACCAATTCACTCAGCCAATCAGCCATCTGATGCGAATATTAGGCGTTGCTGTTTGGTGCAGTGAAAATCTGCGCCTGGGCGTGCCACCCCACCCATCCCCCATTAGTGTGTCAAGGGTGCACAAGGGTGTCAAGGGTCAAGGGTGCACAACCCGCATACAGCATTTTGAGCCCTCATCTAGTCCCCGTGTTGGTATATCTCCCGCGTAGCCTTTTGAAAAGGCACTTACAAGGTCACCAATCCGGAAGCGTCGCCTATTGATGGCTGAATGCATGTTCAGTTCAGTTCAGTTCAGTTTTATTAAGGGAAATATAGGCGAAGCCTTTGAGCTCCCTATTGATGTCAGTGACACTGTAAATTAAAAAGGCTGACATATAATGGACGTTGGACAAAGGGTTATCTCACGGACACACTGCAGGGCATCGGACAAACAATTATAAAATAATGTTACTCAACAATAGGGAGTAGTATGTTATATGACGCGAAAATTGTGGATGGGAATATGTTTCAGGAAATGTGTTAGGTTCGGATGTCGTGGTGGTACTTATGGCTGTACTGGTCAAACTTCCGCTTAAAAGTGTCAACGGATGGGGACATGATTATGTCGGCCGGCAGAGCATTCCAGGCCTTAATCACTCTGTTGGAGAAGAAGAACCTTCTTGTGTCGAGTCTTGCACCTGTCACTCGTAGTTTAATGGGATGCCCTCGCAAAGTAGTGGTAGTGGCCAGCTCAAAGAAGTCGCCAGATGCAAGGCAACAATCCTGACCACGCAGCATTCGAAAGGCTTGTATTAAGTCGCCGCGTAGCTGTCTATAGTCCAGAGGAAACAGATCAAGATTAGACAATCGTGTCTCGTAAGGCAGGCAGCTTTGACCTTGAACAAGCTTGGTTGCACGTCTTTGGACCTTCTCAAGGGTGCATCACAAGCGACTAGTTAGTGCCAAAACCGCAGTAAAACTTGCCAGCGAACCTTTTCAGTAGCAGACTCGACGGATTCGATGGCCCAGCCGGAGAGCGCAGAGCCGGACTGAAGTATGGCCTGTTGGAAAAGATTGCTTGAAATCGGCGAGAGAATGTGCAAGGCTGCACTCACGGCTCCGCTCCCCTGACCGAAGATAGTTATCCTGCAGGGAGAATGTACATGTATGAAACATGGATGTGCAAGGAGAAGGCTGTCAGCTGTGTGCCAGTGGAATCATCGGTAAGCGTCGGAAAAGTCCTTACAGTTAGTACGTGTTTCATTAAGTAACGAAGTGATTTACCATACTGGCAACATAGGTACTGACTAAAAGCCCAGACTGGTGTTTCGCCATCGTTGTGTGGCTCACCACTGGTAGATAATTCTGTTTCGAAATTTTACAGTGCGTGAACTAACTCATGCAAAATACCCATACTTACGAAATATTAATTATCACACTCAAAATGGCATTAACCGATGTATCAAAAGCTTTGAAATATTAATGAACAACCATAAGCGAATGTATAACGGAAAGGAAAGGTGAAAAGTCATATTATTTTGTAGAGAAATATTAACTTTTGAGAAAAAACGGCAAATTCTGTAAACGCGAAAAATCGCTGTAAATGCAGCGAATAAATTTTTAAAGAATTGTCAGGTGATAGCGTAGACAAACCATTTTGTGTATATTCAGATAATTTTCCTTTCGTAAAGTTGTCTTATGAGTATTTCTGGCCTGCTGAGGCAAGTACAACTGCAATGGAGCGGTTATCTGGTGAGAATGGATGACGAGTGACTACCCAAACGACTTCTCTACGGAGATGTCGCTACGGGTGCTTGCCGGCAGGCAGGTCAAAAACGACGCTACAAGGACACTTTGAAGAAATCACTGCAGTAACTGCAAATCAACCCGGTGACCTGGGAGGACCTCGCCCAGGATAGACCAGCATGGAGAAGATCCGTGAAGACTGATGCAGCAATCTATAAGGCCAAAATGGTTACCGCTACGAAGGCTAAAAGGGCGGCTCACAAGGCACAAGCACCATGGATCAACACCGCCGCCTCCAAAAACCCTCACTGCCCCCACGCATTCACTCATAGCATAGGCCTGCTCGGTCACAGGCGCATCCACGAAAGTGGAATCCACGGCGATGCCAGCATATCTTGCGCACCCATCAACATGTCCCATAGTCCTCCCATGAGCTCGACTACCAGTACCAGCAGCAGAGCCCTCCCCTTTCAGACTCAGCACTTCCCGAACTATCTTGTCCTCATTGTTACCGCACATACACATCACGCATCGGCCTAGCCGGTCACTTGCCAATCCATTGCACAGAGACCGGTGAACCAATGCGAGAAGCTCCAACAAACACCCATCCTACCCCACTCAACTGTCCGCACTGCCCACACACATTAACACACCGCATGGGCCTATTAGGTCACATGCGTTTCCATGAAAACCTGCTGTAAAAGACCACCGGCTATACTACAACACTACATCTCACCAAATCAGCCTCTGCACCTCACATGAGCACACGCAACATCGCAAAAAAACATGCTTTCAGCCTGCATAATCGATTGAGAGGCAATTATGATCCTCGGCTCCTGCTCTATATGGCTCCTCTGTTGCATATGTGATGTGAGCTTGAGAATATCATGAGGCGATATGTGCCGTGGGGTAGAAGGTTGCCAACTAACAATTACCCTCAGACCTCGCAGTCAGTCCAATATGTGTTTTGTGGAGTGGCTGACTGGTGGTCTGAGAGTCAGGCTGCAATGGCTCCTTCTTAACGTGACCTCTGGCTATCTCACACATGTGAGATGTGGACCGTTCAACCCCTTGTTGTGTGAAATCCCGGTGCTTGTGTTTGATGGGCCGGGCCGTGTACGTAGTACGCGTAGACGAGGTCACCAGCACCTGTGCCCACTTCCGCATCAGACAACTAACCGGTTCGGACGGTGGTCTGATTGTGGTGGTGGGAGAGGGTGAGGTCGATGGATATGCGCATTTTCCTCACTATAAACAATCTGACTCGCTTGAAACTATCACCGTGCGCTAAAAGCCATGGCTTGGAAGGTTGCCAACTGACAGAATAACTCGGACCACGTGGTCAGCCCAGTGCGTGCGTTTGTGCGCCATGGACGACTGGCGGACTAAGAGTCAGGCTGCAATGTCTCCTTCACAATGTGGCCTTTATGGCACTCCCACTCAGTTGAGACCCGAACCGCCCCTCTCTTCTGTTGTTGGGTTCTTGTTTGGAGTAGGATCACATTGCGTGGGCTTGCTCCCCCTCCCACCTCCGGTCTTCTTGCTTCTTTCTTGACACCGGGTAAGGTGGGGGAATGGAACAGTTAGTGAGGTAGATGCTGCGAAAGTCTATTCTCACTATAATTCAGTGCGATTCACCGTTCCTGCACAACCTTGTTATGGAGCATACGGTAGTCGAGGTCAACCATGGCAGTCAAACTGACGGACCAATTCGAGATCCAGATATTTTATCACGTTCATTATCTTCCGAGGAAGACGAAGAAGAAGAGGGGCGAGTTCATTGACCGAGTTTTATTCGGTCTGACGTATATACGTAGATAGGTACCGATTAAGATACAGCCGAGCAGACGAATTGTCCGCGGGGCACTGGTTGGGCGATGGCCAAAGATTCCGGGTTTGGACCCTGAGTATTTGTGTATAACCACGTGACACCGGGCTCAGGTGGGGAAGGAGGAGAGAGTGCGGTAGCTGCAGCGCAAGTCACCATCCCTGCACCAACCTTCCATAGAGCATACGGTGGACATCATCGGACTACGACGGTCGAACAGTCAATAACCACGTCTTATAAGCCAAAACTAACAATTTCAGCCTCTCTTGTCCTTGAAGTCAGTCCTGTCTGAAATCAGATTCGTTTATCAAAGTTGCGAAAATTCCGATTAAAAGATTCAAAAGATGACTTGACGAGCATACGCGCTGCTTTCGATAACTTCTCTTGAGACCAGTACTGTTATAGAGAAACGTTGGAACGTAGAAAAAATTTAAAACATGAAATCGATAATGTTCGTCCGTTTGTGTGTGTTATGTGAGAGGTGTGCATAGGGGAAGGATGATAAGAAACAGTGCGGTAGGCGGCAGTTAAGCAACCGTTGGTCAAGCTAAGCACGGAGCTTGTACGAGGTTCTTTTGTGTGCACAAGGCCGGCTTCTTCAACCTACTGGTAGTCGCTTCTGCTGCTGCTAGTAGACGTTGACCCAGTGGCTTGGGGTAGTTTGGTGGGACCTTATGAATTACTCGGAAAGCTTCGTTGGAGTCCACACTATGCTGGTGTCAACAAGATGTGCAATGATGGCGCTTTTTATGCTCCTTACTTCCCCTTTGCTCAGCCATGCTGGGAGGTGTTCTCTCATGCTTTTGGATAGGTGCTGACTCGTGCGACCAATATAACCTGCTCCCCAGGAGCAAGGAGGGGGTCTGAGCCGGCAACCTATCCCTTACCTTCGCCTCGTAAAAGAGGGTTGGTTGAGAACACTATCTGAAGTTTCGCTGCTAGGAACACTTGTGTAACGGCTTAGTTTAGGCGTTTTTTCAGGAGTTTACTAGCCACATCCCCTTGAAAGGGCACTTTGAGGAATAAAGTTTTCTTTTCCACAGTAACCTTTATAGGTTTCACCGGTCTTGCGACAAGATGCTTTGTAATAAACCGATCAGGGTGTCCGTTCTCTCGAATTAGGTTTTGGATCTTCCCAAGCTCCTCCTCGATACTATCTGCCGAGCAATTTTTTCTAGCCCTTTGCGCTAAGCAACGGACTAGATTGCGTTTCTGTTGGAGAGGTACGAAACTACCAAAGTTCGTATATTGCCCAGACCAGGTTTTCTTTCGATAAAAGCTCCTTCGGATGCTACCGTCAGGTTTTCTGCTTAGAAGGACGTCTAAGAAAGGGAGCGAACCTGCTCTTTCCATCTCCAACGTGAATTTTATCGACGGATAGGCTTGGTTTACATTGTGTAAGATTTCGTCTACATTTGTTTCTTCTGTGACAATTGCAAAGATGTCGTCGACGTATTGGCCGTAGTATCTTAGCTTATTGATCTATTCACTTGGCTGAAATTTCTCCAGCTTGCCCATAAAGACATTGGCTAGGAGAGGTCCAAGTGGCGAGCCCATAGCAACGCAGTCTATTTGTCTGTATAGCTGGTTGTCAAAAAGGAACTGCACATTTGAAGTGCATCTCTCCTCTGGACAGAGAGTAGCTAGCTGTGGCCCTATTCAGGCAGAATGAGTTGGTGTTGGTCTATTGCCTTCAAATTATTTCGGCTTTCCCGACTTTGCTTGAGCTATGGCTGGCACGGTAAAATTAACCGTTGAATTTCATATTTCTTTGTCAATTAATAGAGGGTTTGCCTGATTGGAATAACTCTTTTGGTCAAATTCTGAAAAATTCAGCGGTCCGATGGGATTAAGTACGACCAACGCTCTAAACA
This sequence comes from Schistocephalus solidus, assembly GCA_017591395.1. Taxonomy (NCBI): domain Eukaryota; kingdom Metazoa; phylum Platyhelminthes; class Cestoda; order Diphyllobothriidea; family Diphyllobothriidae; genus Schistocephalus; species Schistocephalus solidus. Next base: position 594,999 of record WEDG01002568.1, read on the forward strand.
AGTGGCCTTCCCCATGCTTTCGTAGGTTCCGATCCCACAGAGGTCGTCAAATGTTACAAAATTAGGTCAAATGAACTACTGATCAGTTCAAATAGGTTTTAACTAAACCTCTTAAACTGGGAAAATGTTTTCAGTCAGCCTTCGGTCGAACCTCAATTTTGGCGAGGTCACTAGTCTTTGTATTAATTCAGTGTCTTCAGGCAGATCATTTACTTAGCTAGACCGATTGCAGAACGAAATACGGCAGTTTAGTAGTACCCTCATAGGTGACAGCCCAATGACGACAAAGGTTTCATCGGCAGTTGGTATTCTGAAGTCATCCTCAGCTACTTCAGCCTGACCACAGGGTTTCCAACACACCATTTCATACAATGTGCTTACCATGCAATTCTTCCGCAGTAGAACTTTGACCTGCAATTTCACTTTAAGTGTTTTCTGCTGAAACATTATCCAGTTTTCACCCCACCTTCACTCGCAATTTGCATTCTCCAACGCTCAGTGCGTTCCATTCGGCCTAGACACAAGTGTCTTCCTCCGTTCCCCTCCCCGTTCACAGCTCGCATGCCCATGGGAGCGTTTGCTGGCCAAGTTTTTTTCCCACCGAGGCCCAACGTGGCAGTGTAACTATGCGTCCGTCCTGCATGCAACCCAAATTTCGCCCTGCTCAAATTTAAGCGCGCATGCTGACTCATCTCACAGGCGGTAACTAGGTTATATGTTCCTAACGCATCCTGGTCAGATCAACTGCAGTCTGCGAACATCTTTTAATAGTTATAGGTAGAAAGAAAAGAAGGATTTGGCAACAATGTGAACTGCATTGTTGGCCTATTCTGGGCGTATTTATTGGCCTAAGTTAAGGAGAACCGATGCTAGAAGTCCCGTTTAAAAAGAAGCATCCATGGTCATTTGAGCGCTAGTTTTATTCGCCTGAAGCGTCGGATTAATACCCTAAACGCATCATCGGAGACTGTACCACATAATGGCAACCGGTGCACAAGGCTTGCCCTATTTTTAGGGTTTAATTGCAGTTAAACCACATACTTGACAAAATAAGTAGCTTCCGCTTTCATGAGAAACGGTCGTGCTTAGTACGATGACGGCCTGATCGTCCACATTAAAGTCGTTGATTTCCTCAGAAGGTTATGACTCGGCCATGTGGGTCATCGATCCCGTCACGGGCGTACGGGTTCGCCGTGGCAATTTCATACTCTGTCCAGGCAATTTTTCAGGTTTGAATACTGAGCGAGAGGGTTATTGTATTTGTTGATGGACTGAGGGTCGAAGAAGCGTGCATAAGATAGATCATGATTCACGTGGTTGTCATTCCTCTCCCTATCGGACTTGAGTGTGTGGACATGGTCCCGCCGTTTGGCCTAGAACTTGAGAGCTGATGTCCTTCCTTCCTACCTAGTCAGTGGTAAAGCGTTGAACTCAATGACGAAAAACCACTGGTTCGAATGGGAAGTGCTGCTCCAAACGTAGAGTTTGGTATGACTGGCTGCTGACGGCTAATAAGCCTGAATAGGTCATTCCAGTCGCCCAATTGCCTTTGTCACAATCTTCTTCTGCATGTCTTCCTGGTGATCACGCGAATAACTGCAAGGACTGTCCATTGAGCCCAAAAGCACAACGGTATGGGCAGGTCCTGTAACGCAATCGGTGAGCATCAGTGCTATGATAAATATTACCTGAATCAGTTCAACTGTCGTATGCGACAATGTTCCCGTGTGCCTCATAGCAGAGTGGGCGCAGGAAGGTGAATTGAGCGTTAAGTCGTTTATAATGATAGCCTACTTGCGCAGCATCTGTCGCACTCTCTCCTCCCTCACTCACCTGGGCACAGCGGATCAAATTTCAGCGCAGTTTGCTCGCCGCCGGGATAACCAGGTTATTTGCGCTTGGAGCATTTTCGTCTACCTCCATATACGACCGGCTTGATCGTGGTCTGTAAAGAACCTTAATAGTTGTAGGCAAAAAAATCGCCATCAAGGTACACTTCGCTATTCTACCGGTTCCGAGGACCGATGACAGACGTTGCCTGGAGAAGAATGAGACGCAATCACCTGATATTTTGGTCTCACACTCAAACCCCTCATCAGAGACGGTCGTAGATAAGGGTCCCCTCTTCAGACCAGTTTGCTTAAAGAGGGTTGTCTACCGGTCATATCTGTTCACATCGTCCTGAAATCATGTTGATTAACCCGGCAAGGCCACGACAACCTTTTAGGGAATTGATTACGACTGAGGGTTGCAAGACTTTTGTAAGTGACCAAAAATAAAGTTTTCAAGCGTCTGCCCCATCCACGTAACCCAAATCCCGGACTGGTTTTATCTGAAAATAAGATTAGAGATTCTACTCTTCCGGTGTTTTCCACTGAATTCCCGGGCTTTTGTAATGTTGTAGATTACCTTCAAGAAAATTTTCCCAAAGTCAGGGCTTTCAAGCTTCCCAAAAGATGTAAGAAGTGGTAGGTCGTGTGGAAATAAGACTATCAAATTTATTAATGGACAGAACACAGGCAATAGCCGGGTACGCGAAGACCGACAGAGCTTTTCCTTAATATTGTGAAGCAGAGTCCACCGGGCTGCCTATGATGTATCAATATTTGTGTAGCCAAAAATGATGTGAACTTGGGCACAGGAGTGGACCATGTTCGTAAAACGGGCCACACAAATGGTCCAAATGAAAGACCTTCATCCCTTTGAAGCGAACTCTTTGTTCTTTGCTGGTCTTTGTGAAGGGACACCAAGCGATTCAAAAACGCAAAACGCACTGACATGCATGCAGGCGTTTTCCTATTTTTTTCTCTTGCTCTTGCTAGTTTATTTTCACGTAGACACTGATAAAAGTCAAACAATAGTTCTCCCTGGCTTCTGCTGTAGGCAAGCAGACAGTCAAAGAGTACGGAAGGCCTCAAACTTCACTAGGGGCGTTTAGAGAAACAAAAATAAACAGAGTCCGTAAACTGACTGCTTGTTTTTTGGGCATAAAATCTACCGGACTGGTAGCTAGTAGCCTAAAACGAGCAGTCTAGCTTCTGTAGTTGGGCAAGGCTGTTGCAGGAATGTCTTTCTGTGCATAATTATGTACTGTAAACTTACTGGCTGGGATTACCGCCGAAATAGGCGATGTTTCGACGGACCCACTCCAGTGCAGCAATCTGGTCCAAGAGGCCCATGTTGCCTGGAATTCCTGGGCTTCCGAGGCAAAGAAAGCCCAGCGGTCCCAGACGATATTGGATGCTCACCACAATAACTCCCATCTAAAGTGAATGAGACGAAAATAACCTTGGTATTATTATTATTGTTAGCAGTAGTAGCTTTAGTAACACTAGCAGGAGGAGTATTGATGGTTGCAATGGTAGTATCAGCAGAATTAGTAGCATTAGCAGTAGTGCTAATAGCAATAATAGTAACAACGATACCGTTACGAGTGTCACTTTTAGTAGTACTAATAGCGGTAGTAGTAGCGTTAGTTGCCGTATTAATAGCAATATTCATATCATCAGTAATATTAATAGAAGAATTAGAAGCAGTATTAGTAGAAGTAATTGGAGCAGTATTAGTAATATAAGTTGCAGTAATAATTGTAGCAGCGCCAGTGGCAGCAGTAGTAGTAATAGCGCTACCGCTAATAGTAGAAGTAGCATACGTTATACCGATGCTAATAATATGAGCAGTAGTTATAGAAGCCGTAGTAACAATAATGCAAGTGCCAACAGCAGTAATAGAAATACCGGTAAAAACATCATTATTAGTGGTATTAGAGCCATGAGAGGTAACAGTTGTAGAATTAACTTAAGTTGCCGTATAAATATCATTATTAATATAAGTAGCAGTCGTAGTAGAAGCAGCAGTGGTTGTGGTGGTTGTAGTAGTATTAGCTTTATTAGTAGTATAAGAAGTTATATTACTGGTGATAGTGGTAGTAGTAGCAGTAGTATTAGCAGTAGTAGTAGTATTAGTAGTAGTAGTAGTAGCAGTAGCAGCAGTAGCAGTAGCAGTAGCAGTAGCAGTAGTAGCAGTAGCAGTAGCAGTAGCAGTAGCAGTAGTAGTAGTAGCAGTAGTAGCAGTAGTAGTATTAGTAGCAGTAGTAGTAGTAGTAGTAGTAGTAGTAGTAGTAGTAGTAGTAGTAGTAGTAGTAGTAGTAGTAGTAGTAGTAGTAGTAGTAGTAGTAGTAGTAGTAGTAGTAGTAGTAGTAGTAGTAGTAGTAGTAGTAGTAGTAGGGTTTAACTATTCGTTGTAGAGTTAGTATCAGCAGTAATATCAATATTATTAAAATTAGTAGTGGCAATAGCAATATTATATGCAGAAGTGATATTTATAATTTTAGCTAGTTTTAGTGATGCCAGCACTTGCAGTGGCATTATTAGTAGCAATATTGATAGTAGGAATGGTAGTTTTTTCGCTTCGCACATTCTTTCCATTGTGGCTGAGGATGTATACTGTAGTTATCCCTCTAATCTAATAGAAAATAATCCAGGAACTCGCTATTTCGTCTACTGAAGGTTGCGTTTTTGATGGCCTACCGAGATCCGTAAGATATCAGTTCTCCCTCTCTCATTATCACCTTCGATCAGTCAGCGTTTCAGCTTACCTCACTGGCCAGATAGGCACCATTGTAGATCTCCAGGTTTGCCGACCCAGTGACCAGGTTGCCGCCATGGATCCACACCATGACAGGGCGTCCGTTGAAGTTCTGGAAGGCTACAGAGCGACGGTGGCGCCGCTGCTGGTTCTGATGTCGAATATTCTCAGGCCAATTATCGGTTGAAGTCGCCACTGCCCTGTCTCGTTCCCAAATCTGTTCAGCCTCCTCAGCAGTGTTCTGGCGGCTTGCGTTGATGGAATTGGTCCAGATGTTCAGATACAGACAGTCCTCACTCATCTGCGTTGTGTTCAGCCAAACTCTTGTCATCGGATTCTCATACTGCCCTAAGAAAAATAACGAAATGATAATGCGGGGCTTAAAATTCCTTTCTCGGCTTTCGGTTAACTTATGAGTCGGTGCCGTGTTATCTTGGCCAAATGAATGCAGATTTCAATCTAAGAGGAATTAACGACAGTATGCTCGCAAGATCACTGCCATCTTCTTTGCCTTCCGCGATCACCTATGCACTGCCGAAGCAAAAAAGCTGTCTTATTCAGTCACACCGGATCGATGGAAGCCACTGAACTTTAACTAAGCACATTCTCAGTTGAGTGGGGTGCGGCTTATGCCGTCACTGGAACGGCTTTAGGTAGTTTAACTACTTTTCCGGACTCGGGTTCAACTCAAGCATCTTTCCCGTCTGAATTAAGTTATAACTGGCTTGTTACTTGAAATGAGCTAAAAGCGGATACGCCAGTCCCCCTGGTTTACTGATGATGATAATGCACCCAAATAAACTGGATGGTAGGTATGCCTGGTATTGCCGCCAAAACAGGACACGAGAATAGGAACCGCCCCGCCCATTTAAAATAGTTGGCCTTGCGATAAAGTTCAGGAAGGATAAATATAATTGTATGTTAACGCTAACACACTAACCCTAGCATAAAACTTAAACTGCCACCTTAATATTAACCGTTGTTCTACCCTTAACCTAAACCCTACATTTAACACGATACTAACCTTAACCCTTCGCATAATCATGACCCTTACCCGGGTGGGCATTTGAAATTGAGCCGCCATATTTTCTGCTCTCCATTCGCATGTGAATCCTCTTATATGTACGTCGATTGGCCTAGTTCGTCCATTATATACTGTATTTTAACCCTATTTGTTTATTCGAACAACAAAATGAGGTCATCAGCGCACGACGCTGGCACCATTTTGAAGTATGATCAAATTGATCGATATTTTCAGACGCATTCAAGGACGATTCTTTACGGTGAATAGAGGACCTTTTTTGCTGAAATTTTTGGAATTTTACTTTCAAAATAAAGCGTAGCTCTCTCTCTCTTAATAACAAACTTAAACCTAACCCTAAATGTAACCCTAACCGTAAAGCTACATGTATTGTGGAGGATTCTCATATCCCCTGTCCTGCTTAGGTGGCTATACAGGTCATCCTAACCAACTGGAAAATTACAACAGCCCCACAGAAGAGCACTGAAACCGAGAAGCAAATTACGTTATTCATTGCACTCAACTTAGGCACGGTGTCGAATATAGGGGAGAACGAAAACTTATATGTCAATGGCCTTGAGATTGCTCCGTATAAGATCAAATGGATTATCCCTGATATTGCTATTTAGGCATTTGTAAACACCAGATGATAAACCTTATCAAATTTGCGTAATCTATTCAAGAAGAGGCTTATAGATTCAATCTGAACTGTTATGCTGGCATCCGATTTGAAATCTCGCTCAAAAACACAGAGCTTATCGTGTAGGGTTCATACTTGGCAGCTTAGTCGCCTGAATAGTAAGGTCTAGATTTAAGATATTATGGACAACACAGCAGCAACAACAACACAGCCCCAGCAAAAGCTCACATTGATGTTTAACCTAATTGCTGCGCTTGAACGATGAAACTGCGAGACGTTGGGCAAATCAGCAGGCGTGTCGGTTTAAAATGGCGACTTTAAAATGGGCCCCACGATACATAAAGTGGATAGATCGGGCCATGGTAGGTGTTGGTGGGCATGCGTACTCATAAAAGATGTCAAACATGCGGTGTTTACCCGCCTAGGGCAAGCTCACGTCACACCAGCCATCTGCGCCCAAGCACACCTCTGGTCATTTTGACTTGGTCATGACCCCGGGTCCAAGTGGGAGAGAAGGGAGTGTGGGAGGTGCTGAAGAAGTCTTCTATCACCATGACCTGATTCACGCGCAAGTCATCATCTCTGCTTCCACCAACACGACGATCGAACTGTCGGGTGTCCAAATAGTGGTAGCTACCTCAATTTAACAGTGACAGTACCAGTTGCCCATCCCTAAGGTTTCGAGCATTCTGCGTCGACTATCCTGACTATCACACCATGAATAGGAACATGGTGAGGCAGACTTCCCTGTCAGCATCACCATCTCTCTCACCCTCTTTCCACCTATTAGGTTTGAATAATAATTGGTATAACTTGACAGGTTTGTGGGTGAGTAGTTGCTGGCTGGTTAGTTGCCACAGTCCCGCAAGTGCCAACAGTTTACGACGATATACACTGTGCCCCCCGTGTGCCCCCCTGTGCTCTGTGCCCCCTGTGTGCCCCCCGTGTACTCCTCCCCCCCCCCCCAGCAGGGTGGGTGACTTTTGCGGGAGTTATTTTTATAGTGACTGTTGATTTTTGTAGCTTTCTTTCCTCCCTTACTTACCGGAGCCTGATGTCCTGACAGAGGCAAGAAGACCGAAAACTGGATTGGGTGCCGGTGGTTTGCAGGGCGTGAGTCGGCATCTAGGCGTGCCACCAAGCCGCCATGAGCGGCATTTGCCATGAGTGCGCACCCCCTCCTAACGCATGTCTTGTCGCCTTCAACTTGACCCAGTGACGCATGGTGACTCATAACATCTAGCCACTCGAGCTATATGAAACAGCCTTCACAGACTCGGATGACATACGTGCGCGATGTGTTATCAAGGCTCTAAAAAGATGGCACTGCTGCCCAGCAGTCGAAAAACTTCCAAATATTTTCCATACAAAATTGATCCATTTGTAATGCGTCAAAGGATAATTGCGTGGTTTTTACCTCTCTCTCTCTCTCTCTCTCTCTCTCTCTCTCTCTCTCTCTCTCTCTCTCTCTCTCTCTCTCTCTCTCTCTCTCTCTCTCTCTCTCTCGCTATCTCCCTTTCGTTGTGGTCACTAACGCAACCCAGAACTCACTCGGCCACTGCGATAACAAGCGAAGGTGCAGCTGCTCTTAGGATCCACAACTGAGCCTACTTATTCTTCTCCTCCTCCTCCTCCTCCTCCTACACATCCTACTCCTTCTCCTCCCACTCCTTCTCCTCCTCCTCCTTCTCCTCGATGAACGGGAATTAAGGTGAATTTGCAGCTGGATGCAAGTGATAGGCAATATCAACCTTTCAGTTCGTTATCCTTCCAAGATTTCGTCACTGTAGATGAGGACTAGGAATTGCTCCCTTCGGTGATGGCGGCTCACTACCCTGTGTCCTGGAGCTACCGAGATAACGGAGAGAGCCTCAATGTTGCAGGAGGCTAATTGCCTCTCCATTCAGTACCGATCGGAAGCGGAGGCTGCCCGTTTAGAGCCTCGAAAGGATTCTCGCTGCATAGGAGTCTATACGATGGCTTAGGAACGAACTCCGCAGCACCCGCTACTCGTTATCTGTACAAACAGACTCGGGGTTTTGAAGCGCTTGAGATGGGATGGATGACAGTTATGGCGGTGTACTCGCATCCCAAATATGCGAATGGAACGCATCAGCTTAGTCGCCAACGCTCAGATCCCTCTACTTAACCGCAAGAGGTAAACGGCATTTGGCTGAATAACTAGTACTCAAGCAATTATTAAAAGGAATGGGGCGGATGCTCGACACTGCCGGTGTTTGGTGGCCGTAGGCACATTAGATCACTCTCATCCAGTCCCTTTGAGGGTTAAACTTTGCAAATGATGTGCTGAGAGCAAGGTAAAGCCATGACCGTGTTTTGAGTTATAAAGAAACGAATCGTTCAGACCAGATGTATTGCGGACGTGTTTCAGCACAATGGGACTGAAATTCACGATTGCCATTGAGGACTCGAAGTCAGCTGGGCGAACACACTCGAATTACAAAGAAACAACTGGTGACTTGGGGACAGGCTAAGAGGCAGATTGATCGACTCCAGCCAGTGAAGCAGAACTTAGTTATTCATCACCGTGTGGGGCAGCAGCAACTCTTCCGCCAACGCGTTCCGCAAATGCGCTGCCCCTTAACCCGAACGGGAATGTTGGAGGTAATCTCAGGCTACGTCCTTCAACCAAACAGATGTCCGACACACGGGAGACGAAATCTTTACCGGACTCAGTCCTTCTGTCTGATCCCAGTTCGAGAAGCTGTTCTGGCTTTGTCGTTGGCACACGATGACAGGGCTGGAATGGGTGTAGTTGATGCTGAGCAGCCTTTCCTCCCTACAAAAGGACTGACGCACTTTTTAGCTGACATGGCAATTGAAACGTGCATACCTTCGCAGATTGCCTGGGGCGTACATCATTCGTCTAAGCGTCCTACACACATTTTGTGCCATCTTGTAACAGCAAAAGAAAGCCATAATGACCCGAAACTGCGTGTGGAGAGCTGAGTTATACTATAAATTAACAACCTTTCGAACTGCAGGTTGTTGTAACCACTCGTAGGCTTATTATAGCGACGAAAGATTGCGCGCAGCCTCGATCTTTCTTCCTCTTGTTCTCGAGTGCCAAGGGAAAATCAGGGACAAGTAGACTGGGACTGAGATCATGCAGATCGACTGAGTTGGTTGAAGCCCGCGCCTTCCATGTGCCACAAATTTGTTGGGACTCCATCGGGTCTGAACCAAAAGTGTCATGCGTTGCAGGGATGAGAACTAGTACTCATGTATGATTACTCGGATGTGATATGTAGGCTTTGATTAGTGATGGAATTTCTCATAAATTACTGCAGTCAAGTAGACGATTTTTTGTTATTAATTTGCACGGCTGAATGGCATGAAATTCATTGACAGGAAATACAGGACAAGAATTGGACGCTGAGCCGACCATTCTTTCCACCAAAAACAGTATTTAATCGTGGCTCACTTTTCTTACTAATTTTCGGCCCACGGGTGGAGTCTTATTTATTTTATACGAAAGAACTAAAAGAATGATCTGAGCTATACTGAGTTTGAACATTCCCGCTGCAGGAGATCCGAGAACCTAAAGATACACAGGACTTGATCTTAATGAAAGTACATAATAATTAATTTGGAAACATTTCACACAAGTGACAACACGCGTTGTGTTTGATGCATACAGAAATTAGAGGACTTTGTAAAACCCAGATACTCTCGTAGGTCAGGTATGCAACCGAAAAAGGGCCTGACTTTTTGTAAAAGTGCATGAGCGTCCTATCAAAGAACCGTGGGTAACTTCTTGCAAATATTATAAATACATGTCAAAATAAACGCTCAAAATTGTTTAATACGTTTACCCAAAAGCCAATACCCCAACGTGTATTTATTGGCTCGAGATCAAGTTTTTTACCATTTTGCTCTGCAACTTCCTGTAAGTAGTTGAATCGATTTAAATTTTCTTCAATATTTCATAGGTTTTTGCCGTCAGTAGGGTCCTCGTTGCATTTCCCATTGGTAATGGGTTCAAGCATCAATCAAAAAAACTCATTCTATTACTCAGAATTAGTTTTCGGATGCTTTTATTGTCATATATACTGCCCAAGACAATCGAGTCTCTAGTTTATGTTTTATTACTTTATTAGCCACGTAATTTTTACATTTAGCCTAAATAATTAGAAAAATGTGAACAAGTACAATCTACATGGAAAGGTTTTATTACACGGAACTAGATCCGTTCAACCCAAACTGTGGCCTTCTGGGGTGTTATCGTATTGGCATGCGCTCTGGCGAAAATTGGCTGCATTATCCCCAAGTGCCATTGGGATAACTCTTGTGCGAGTGTTTGCCGCCCCGCGCTAGGTCGGTTACCCCTGCCGACCCTTGGCTTTGGAACTGCGTCTTGGGCTGCACGTGTGTGTGTGTGTGTCCATGCCATCTTCCCCGAAAAACTCGCTCAGCTCGCGTGTGGCCACACGCACAAAGCTCGCGCAATCCCCCAATCCCCTTCCTCCCCCCTCCCTTCCCTGAAGCGTGGCCTTTAATTACCGTCGTCTTGAGACGGAGATGACGGGGCTGTGTTGCGCCCCCTCCTCTTCAAAACCCGCGCGTCCGCGCTAGAGCGAACGGTCCTGTTGCAAAGCTCCGCTAGCCTCGATCGATCAATAAGCCGGCGCGCACTAGTTCACGCGGGACGTGCGTCTATCTCGAGTCCGGGGAGGGGAGGGGGTTGGCGGCAAAGGAGCTGGAGGGGTAATCGATCGATAAATCGTGTTTGCTGGTGCAGGCTTAACGTCCACATAATCTGCGCTCTTACCGTGAGAAGACAGGCAGGGAGGAGAGATGTGAAGATGAAGAGGGAGGGAGAAAGCAATTATCTCGCCCTCTCTCCCATTCTGCCGGGGTTGCTCAGTTTGGCCTGGAAACTTGCAGTGAGTCGCTGTAGTTTGGGAAAGTGGGAATTTTGTGAGACGATTAAGAGTTGAGTGTGGCTAGGCGCTTGACTTGATGGGGCTGTTTTTAAGCGCAGAGATCGGCCACGTTTGCAGCTAATCTGCATTGAGAGAAAGGCATTGAGACTACTCACATGTTGTATTCGCGAGACGGCCTGATTAAAAGCAATAACTTGTGCAGTTACTAATTTTTCCAAAGACTAGTTGGCGAGCCTGCGTTTGCTTTTGATAAATTCTCCTCAGGACAGTATATTTCAAATGGAAACGGGATAGCGTAAAACATGTCCGTCATAGGAGAAAACGATTAAAGTTGGTCTTAAACACAAGTGGTGTGCGGAATATGGGGTTCAGGGCAGAAATGAGTAGGCGTTACGAAGAGTTAAGGTCAGGGGGGAGGATGAGCTAAAGTGCACGCAGCCTGTACGAGGTTTTTCAGTCCGATTGAAACCGACATTCGTAACCTGGTGGCGGTATTTTCTGTTGTTGCTAACAGACGCTGGTCCAGTAGCTTGGGGTAGCCCAATGAGACTTTACAAATGACACGAAAACCCCGGAATCAACAACATGGGTAAGTTTGGCTCGGTGTATGGCCTTTTTTCGCCATGTCGGAAGGTGCTCACGTGTTCTTTGACGTAGGCAACGACTCATGCGACATGAAGGAGTAAATACACGTGGAGGTGATCTGAGATGGCAACCTATCCTTACCTTCTGTGCGTAAAGTAGGGCTCGTAGAGACTACTATTCGAATCCTTGCTGCTAAGACGTTTCGTAGGCAGCTTAGGAGTTTACTCGCCGCGTCCTCTTGAAAAGAGACGTTGCGGAACAGAGCTGTCTATTCCGCAGTCAGTGTGGTGGGGCTTTCTGGTTGCAATAACTCCATCAGGATAACCTGTCTTGCGAAGTATTCCCGGATTTTTTCTGATGCCCCCCTCCTCGTTGCTGGCTCCCGAACAAATTTATCAAGCCCTTTGACTCAAAAAACGGATAAAGCTTCGTTTTTTTGATGTGTAGGTGTTTGCCGAAGTTCGTATAGGGTCCAGACCAGGTTTTCTTCCGATAGACGCTCCTTCCGCTACCGCCAAATATTCTGCTTAGAGGAATTTCTAAGAAAAGGAGTGAACCGGTCGTATTGGACTGCACCGTGAACTTGATCGACAGATGTGAATGATTTGCGGAAGGCATAATCAAAAAAGATGCTCTCTTATGCAGCAAGTGATGCCAGAAAAGGTGCTTGAGATAGACTTAAATGTAGCACCCCCTCCGGAATAACCCATCATATCGCAATAATGTCATCCTAACTTAACGCACTCATTTATAAACCATGCAGTTTTCTACTAAACCCTAAATCGACCAATTATCGAACCTTTTGCGAGTAAACTCGTCATTACGATTACATTTAGCATTATATCAACATAAGTGAATCTAAGTTGCATGATTTAATCAAACTGACTATAAAGGTACTGGCTAAAGCCCCAGTTACCTGTTTTGCCGGTATTTTGAAGCTGCATGCCACACCTACGGGGGGTTCTGCTCCTCGGGGGTCCTCCATCTTTGCCGTTTAAAGTGCAGTAAAGTGCGTAAAGTCCACTGTGAAGTGCAGTTTTGAAATGGTGGGACAGGATTCCATACATGGACGTTCTGGAGCGGACCATAAGCCTAAGCATCGACGCCACGCAATTGCAACTGCGATGGAACAGCCACCTCGTGAGGATGGGGCATGAGCACTTACCTAAACGACTGCTTGACGGAGACGTCTTCACCTTTGTTCGCCGACAATAAGGACAAACGGGAAGCCAAAAGGACACCTCAAAGGACGTCCAGGACCAAGAGGCCTGGAGGTAGGCAGTTAAGGCGAAGCAGATCGGATCGCCGCTCACAAGCGCCGTCGATCCACAGTGCCAACACCCACCCACCTCCATCATGCTCAAGCCGCCAACGACTATTCCGCGCGTGAACCGACCACGTTGGACATCTTCCGAGTTCAATTCAAAACCAACCAGACAGCTCCCACTACTGGCCATGGTACACCGAGTGAACGACTCCAGAACTGGGATTCAGAGTCAACGTGGGTGAAACGCGGAAACCACCTGTTTACTATTGTCAGCTACTGCACCCAGACCCACCCCCGGCCTTATTGACATTGCCTTGTCATGGGAACTAGATGGATGAGGCAGAAGAGAGTGTGGTAGATGCTGCGCAAGTCTGCCTTGCTATACTCATTCACGCACAAGTCCCCGAGAAGCCGCACCCACCACGAGCGGACACGGTTAAAACCAGCGCTCGCATTGGGCACGACCAATTTCCACTTGAAAAGGGGAGTTGAACTGTAGTCAGATTGTTCCTTGGTGCCTTTTTTACTTGTGAGCATAATGTTTACCTATCAGGTTTGTAATAAAACTGGGGACAAAATTGGTGGATACTCTTTAAAACTTTAAAAGGTCTAAAATAGAGTGGTTAGCATTAAAACAGATGTTTTGAATTCAAGTGATAAACGGGCAAGGAATTTATGTGCGGTCTGGTCTTCTTTGCAACTGCTTACTGAATGGTTTCCGTTTGAACTTTGTGATAGATGAATACTTAAGCTGTAGTGCTGCTCAATGAATAACTATAAACTGTCAAATATTTTGCCTTCCAGCAAATGTATGCTTTGGAATAACTTTCAACTTTAAAGGAAATGTGGTTAGACTGAAACACACGAGGGACTGTCCAAAAAACGACCATTATTTATTTACAGTTTAAATTTAAGGTGACCTTCAAAATGCTCTCCATTAGATGAGATGCCCTGGTCTTGACGGGTTTTCCACCGTTTGAAGCAGTTTTTATATTCCTCTAACCTTGTGCACCTAATTTGTCCCAGCGATTTTTCAAACCTATCTTCTGAAAAAGTTTCATCGTCAAGATAATTGCCCACGCCGGAAACAAGACGAGCTGAGAATTGATTGAATCCTGGCCCACGGATGGTAACTCCATCAATCGATGTATCGATTTGGCGCTGGCATACAGAGGCCTGCGCAGTCACCTCCGGATTTGCGTCAGTTATCATTGATTGGCTTGTACATTCTGTAAGTGTGGCCTTTTTGTTACTGCCGCTATCTCTGACGCTGGACTCCTGCAGGACTTTTAAAACCCAGAATAAAACAAAAATTTTCCCGGTGCTCGGACAGATTTCGTCTTTCCTCACGTTTTCCCTTTAGGTTTTTCATCCGTTTTGTGAATAAGAAGTCTCAGGTGGCTAGGTCGAACGAAAAATGGGGTTGCGAAACCGTTGTTACGCCGTTTTTTTGCCAAGAACCGTTTGATTTTGGACAGTGTCGGCAGGTGCGTTGTCATGATGAAACCGCTGGGTCCCCGATCGACACGGTTCAGGTGTCGCTTCAGCACTTGTAGATAATAATGCTGATTCACTGCCGTACCACGAGGAAAAAATTCAAAGCGCACATTTACACACAGTGTCTTTCGTACTAAGACCCGAATAGTTTATTGCTGCACCTTGCTCGGCCCAGATATGCATAAAAAAGTTCGGCCTGCTCCAAAAAATCCTAGAACATACTAACTTACTCCAAGTTATAAATAAATTACTAAAGTAAATTAAAAGGCTACAATCAAAATAGGCTGTTATGAATACATTTTGTACCATATCAATAAGAGTAAATATCTCTTACGTTGCAGTATAAAGTTACTAAGTTTGCTGTTTATGCGGCTTCGTGATGTTCGCTTCCGCCAAGAAAATAGGCAACTTGAGCACACTTTCAAATGTCTTAATTTCGAGTTAGATGTGCTTAACATCGGCTAAACAATCATAGTTCAAGGAAATTACTATGGTGAACCTACTGTAGCAAACTATCATTTCCGAGATCGATACCCCAATGCAGAGGTCTGCCTAGCTGCAGCCATGGAAGCATGAATTCAAGTGCAGTGGTATATTGCCGTTTAGCCAGTTATGCCACACAGACCTGCTCAGCAGTCAACTTCTGCTACATGCAAGCTGGACAGTGCTGGCCAATGCCGGGAAAACGTTCTCGACCTAGAACTACCGCATAACATTCAGTCTATTAACTTCAAATGTTTTCTTCTTCACCATTTCGCAACATTACCACTGGGAAAAAAGCAGCATCTATAAGTATTTAACGACACAGATGGGTTGAAGAAAAGAGTTTAATGAGGCAATAAAATAGTACAGCAGAAGCAAGTATACCTGCATCATTTAAGTAGCTTCTTAAATGCCGATGCAATGGTCTGTCATAAACACAGTCTGTAAATACCCTTCACCCAGATTCACCGTTTGCCTTAGGGGAGTGCTCATTTTCGTCTGTGAGTTATAAACTGGAAACTAGGGCATAGCGGGAACATTTTTTCCGGTACATAAACCGTCGGATGATAGCATGACTCAACATCCCACAGCGTTTGCTTACGGTCAATGAAAGTCCCTGCCATTAAGCCGGTTGCAATTTCCCAGAGATATCATTGGCCTTTACATGTTTTACCTCCCTGAACATTTATTAATCTCCCGAAGCCCTTTGAAATTTTTCCCGTCTAAAAGGAAACCCTCCCTGAGATAGCCTTTCATGAGCTCAAGAAAACACGTGTTGACTGCTGTTAACTATCTGCGGTATATTTTTGCCATTTATAGCGGAAATTCTCTTCTGTGCCGCGCTACCATGCGTGTTTTTACGCAGGCAAGGACCGGGAGAGAGAGAAGAAGAGAGAGAGAGAGAGAGAGAGAGGGTAGAGATGTACGTGCTGTCACTGGAATCCTTAATAATTATGGTTTTTAAGAACCGTTTTTCCTGTAATCACTATCATTTTCGTGTCCTGGGCACAAAAAATAGGATCAAATACCAAGTAACTGTTTTGGATTCACGTTTTGCAGGGAAATATGAATTTGTAGGGAGGAAGAGGAGGAGGAGGAGGAGGAGGAGGAGGAGGAGGAGGAGGAGGAGGAGGAGGAGGAGGAGGGGAGGAGGAGGAAGAGGAGGAGGACTTTTCGATTGCTGGAACTACTCCTTTATCCATCTGGGCTTTCGAACTCGGACAGGAGTCCATCGTCAGAGATAAGAACAACAGCAGGACAAGTAACAGTTATAGGAGCCAAGCAAACGCGGCTGCCCACATAAATGACACAGGCTACCGGGGTAACTTCACAGCCACAAAGATAATCGCTCACACCAGAATCAAGACAGGCCGCGAATCGATTTAAGCCTGGGAATCCGATACGAACTCATTCACCCGATTTATCGATCTGTCGTCGACATACAGAGCCCTGGGCAGTCACTTCCTGAGTGGCGTTATCGCTGTTTGATTGGCTCCTACCTCTTTTAACTGTTGCTTCTTTTGTTGCCGCTTATATCTCTTATGATGGATTCCTGTCCGATTCCTGTCCGAAGGCCAAAATAAATAAATAAAGTTGTTCTGGCGATCGGGTAGTCTTCTTCCTTAACTACACATACACCTTGAATGTAAAAATTTGCTTCTATTCGGGAAATAAGCATTATGCAAACTCTAAATTGTAGCCATGAGAGTCTTTTAAAGGAAATGAAGGAATCTACTGTAGGAAATTTCCGCAGATAGCTGAAAGTGCCAAAACTGTCAACGCAAATGTACCACAAACGTGGCGTAAAATACATCGTAAAGAGCAAAAACATTTATTGATTATTCCTATCACAGAGATGCAAAAACTAATTGCTGCCCGGGAGACCGAGAGATTTGCATTGAAAATTTTCTGCCCCTAGAAATAAACTAAAGGTCAGATCACAGCTGGGACTCGTCGTTTACGTTAGACGAACCGCTGGATGGTATCATGACTCAACACCGCTGGTCAATAAAGGTTCATATTACCAAGCGTTGTGCAAATGTAGTAAGGTCTCATTAATCAAGGGAGTTCATCATCTCCTTGAGCAATAAAGAAGCATTAATGTTCCGAATACTTAAAAATTCCGCTGAGATGTACGTACAGCAGAGGTGTTATCTCACGAATTGTTGAACGAAATTCTGAAAGGTGTTTTCGTTTCGGAAAGATTACTTGCGTAAAGTTGTAAGATTAATAATCATGCAACATAATCCGAAGATATTTCAGTCACAGTAGGATACCGGCTGTTGAATGAGCTTCTTTCTGACCGTATACGAAAAGTATACTCTGTAAAAATGGCTACTAAGTAGTATGCAATTTTTATCAAGAATTTTGACTGTAATTATCAATTCAAATATATTTTACAGAAAACATGTACAACAATATTCCTTCTTATACTTATGTGGTAGAAAATTGTGTCTTTTTCAAATTTTCTACTTGAAGAAAGTGCAACTTAGTGCCTTAAAAGGTTTCTAAATTACCTAATAATTTTGAACTCTACCGGCCGTTACAATTGCATTCAAGGTTTCCAAACTACATGCTGTATAAATTCTGTGCAAGGAAAATCACGCACTTCTGTACGATATGAGGAAGAGGTCACATATTTCTCATGAAATTTGCCTCATTTCAAGATATTTCTGTCACAGTAGGATGAGCTTCTTTCCGGCCGCCTGCCAAAACCACACTTTGCAAAAACTAACTACCTTATAAATACGCATTTTTCACATTGATTTTGTATGCCCATATACTTCAAATATATTTTATAGTAAATATGCACAGTAATATTTTGTATACGCTTTCGACAGCATATAGTGTTTAGTTAAAATTTACTACTTGTACAAAGAGTATCTTCCGTTTTTAAAACACTTTACAATTCCTGACAAGATTTTTACCACTTTCACCGTTACACTTTTATTCAGTTTCCATACTACAAGCTGACTACGTTCCATATAAGGAAAATCACGCATTTCTCTACTTTATTAGGGAGATGTCCCCTGTTGCTCATAAAATTTGTAATACATGCGGATTTGGTTATGTACTTTATAAGAAACATCAATAAATAGACAGATGATATGCTTTATGAATGGGCATTTCATCTTCTTAAAAATATAATAATAAGAAAGTTTTATGACCGAAAGTTAACCTTTCTTCGATAAGTAAATTTGAATAAAACGAAATTCACCACTATCTGAACACAAGAGAGAATATTTTGTGAATGTTTTCTATAAAATATTTTGCTATTTACACGGGCATCGAAACTCGATGGGAAAAATCGTGTTATTTCAGTAGTCGTTTTTACAGTGTGTAGTTTTTTCAAAACCTCCGGAAAGAGGCTCGTTCAAAAGCGAGCATTCTGACGTGACTGATACATCATGGGATTATGCAGCACGATAATTAATATAACAGTACAACTTAAGAACCATTTTCAAATCGAGAGAAAAATCTTCCGTATTTCCCGAGATCGGTTTTTTCCGTGATAACAATGAAACTCGAAGCGAACTCGACTCCAGATCGGAAAGAACTCGACAATTTGGCAGGTTGAACTCGGTCCGAACGCGGAAGTGACCACTTTCTCGAGCTGTTTTCGAGCTCGCCTGCTCGAACCCCATTCGAACTTGGAATAGCAGTAAATTTTGAACGCATGCAAGATGTCTGCGGGACAGACTGTTGGATAACGATCTGAAGAAATCCTCCAAACCATCACTTCATAGATTGTCTCAGCCGAAAACGTGCGCGTGCAATCCGTGCCCAACAGAAGATGGACACCAAAAGTGCTCTCGTACCAACCCAAGTGTCTATCGACCATTCACAGCAGGCCCACTCTTCTCCCACAGGTAGCTCCGGAGGCCAAGGACAACAATTGATCAATAGTACTCCAGCGCTGAAATAAACGAGCTAGTCAAACTTAGACTCGAGTTTCATTGTTATTAGGACGGCAGAGTGTCTGTTGAATTCAATTAACTGACTGGAGAGGATTTTAGCTTTTTCTTTTTTATGGAAAAATCACTTCCGTTTTGACGAAATGACCCCAAGTAAAAATTCCATACTTTGGATTTGTGTTTTATAGATAAATGTATTGTATGTTACCCAAGAAGTGAAACTAGGACAAGGTCAAAAAGAAGAATTTTTCCTGACGTCGGTTTTTTGAGGAATGTTTTTCTAGAAGCAGAAAGCTGCTAGCGCAACGTAACCAAAAAAACTATGCCATCAATGTAATGGGAAATATGGGGTGAAACTAAGGACGTGGAGCATGTACCGTTATTTCCTTCCACCGAAATTCAAAAGGCAAAACTGAACCCTACAGGGCTATTGAGGGCGATAAAAGGAGTTCAATGTGTCGGTTCAAGTTTTCTTGTACCTAGATTGACTTTCTTACTCACATAGGGTGGATCCAGACGGGGAAGAACTTGCAAACTCGAAAACACTAACAAATCGCTTTGAATCGTCCTGATTCTAGAAAAACTGATTGATTAATGAACGAAGGCGTGCCTTTTAATTTTTTCAAAATTCTGTGGAAGGCTTCTGTTAGACCGACTTAAGGATACATGCCTCTCAACTTCGGTACTTTAGAGTAAAATGGCTGCAACTGTGCATGTAACTTTGTGTATAACTCTGAAATGTGAGATCATCTGATTCAAGTAACATCTCTGCCCCATCGTACTTGAGGAATACCTAAACAAACGAACCCTTTAGATCATCACGTAGATCCTAAGCCAATGACTGAAAATTCTCCCTGAAGTCGTTTTTCAACTGCTACAGGTCAAATGGGCGGGAGGGCTACCCCCGTAAATCATTAACCCGAATAAGCAGTGATGTCATTACAATTTTCGCACTTCAACCTAGTGCCAGAGATTGGAGAGTTGGATACTGGAAAATTAAATAATGCGATTATTTATTAGAGTAAAGCTCAAACGCGCCGATCACAAGAATGAACCATTAACATCTAGCTTGGATGTGACTATAAATCAAAGGGAAAAAACCTGTTTGCTTTTGTCATCCTCAAAAACCTCGTTCGCTGGGGGACGTAAAAACTTGCAGGAGTTCTTGATACAGGAAGCTGCCTTCTGAACGGAGGAAGGTATTCTGGCTGACGGGAAAGAAAACCGTGTGGTCAACTCTTCCAGACGGTTTTATAAAAACCCGTATTGCACAATAAGGCCCACTTTCGACTTTAAGCGCCACCGAAATTATGGACATGTAGCAGAATTTGGCTCAAAATCACTAAAAGTGTTTTGCTTGTAAAGTGCCTTTCATGGGCCGAGAATGGCAAAATAATTCTGGATCGTTAGCTTTTTGAATAATTAGAAGTACATCAGTCGCACGTGAACATTTGTGCTGGGAGGGAGAAAATATTATGCCTAGAAAAAGGCTACATTCCCTCGGTGGTCATCATTTTCATTAAAATGAAACTGCAGACGGTCAGTTGATATCCTTGACGAAGAAATAGGGTAGCATTATGAAGTTACAAAACTTAAACCTCCTTTGCGGCCAATTGACCGTGACAACCAAAATTTTTACTTTGTCCTTTTATAATTCTTCCTGATCAATTTCTCACCGTCTGTCGATGGAATACAGTTTATTCAATTAACCATTAAGTATGAGTCCTATTTATTCCTATAAGCTCATGTAAATTTATCCCGACTAGCGCACCTTCCCACCCTTGAGTTTGAAGTAAACCTGGGTGAACGAGGGGGTCATCCGGCTGATGAATATTGTTGTGACAGACAAGGGAGACTGGAGTGGCCAGTTCGCGCTTATTTGTCGTCGTCAGCCAGTCAAACCCGACCCCAGGTGGCGCTAAAACCCGAGGAGCTTACCCACGACTCGTTGATCAGAAGTCCGCCACTCTTACCATTGAGCCACGGGGTCTTTGTCTTGCCAACTTAGATTGGGAATATTGAAGTTCTTTGCTGAACGATCAGCGATCTCTAACGTAAATCACTCGTTCGCTCTACCTTGAGGCTCATTAGCAAGTCCCGCCAGCAGCCGCACAGCAGCTAGCAGTAGAATAGGCAGATAGCTGTGCGGCTGCTGGCGGGGCTCAAGAGTGATCCTCGACGCAGAGAGTGCCGAGTGAGTTCCGTTAGATATCGGTGAGCGTTCGTAAGAGAATTTGGTCGTTCGTCTTTTATTTTCAACACAACTGATTGTCAATACTGCTGGTTTTCTTTTCTGTACAGATAGCATGGTGACGTTCCTTGCATAGATCAATATATATAAATAATTGTTTAAGGAAACTGCTTTCCGAAAGTTATTCTGAAGTTCTGTTGTAATCCCACCCATTTGACCCCGGCAGTCCATTGCAACACGGCTGAGCAACGACTGGGATTCAAATAGATGGCCCAGTTCATCCCAGTTCTTCAAAATTATCAGGACGTTGCTTACTTATATAATTTTTATGCATATTTCGATCTACGCAAAGACCACCTTCACAATATACAAACTGCAAAAACTTGTAGTATCAGAAAGCAGTTGTTTCAAAAGAAGAAAAAAACTAGACTGGGCATAGCCCCATCTATTCCAGTTTAGCCGTGCTTTTGGGACGATGGCACGTGCTACCAGATATATAGCTCACATACGGTTCTGTTATACCCTTGGGGTTAGCTTACCTTAACTTACCGCTATGACGCTGCATTATGATTTGTCATCTCGCAAAATCGTTTCGGACAAACTCTTCTGGAGCTTCCCTAGCACGTTCGTAGAGAGCTAGGTTACAGTGATTTTACCTTTGTCATCCAAATCCTATGCCCTTGAGGATTTTAGGCACTATGCAGTGCAGTATTTTTGAAGAAACTTTACTTAAATATGCAAGAAAATGCGCAAGAGAAGGCATGTAAGGTGAGCGAATGCTTCATTTACTTGATATTTGCACTGCTTTGTCTATGCTTTGCGACAATTACAAAATTAACAACCAGAAAAAGGTGAAAGGTGAATTTCAGTGATCTTCCTAGAAAGTACAGTATGTGCGGTTGCTGTGTGGGAAGTGCTTTTCACCCAATGACCAACATTTGAACGGTTCACAAACTTGCCTTGTATATGCTCATGTTGCCTTTATTCTTACGAGCTTTTTGTTTTCCTTGAACCCCTGTCCCCGTGAACTGTTCATATTGCATTCGCACAAGTTGTTCCTATCTTTCAAGGCACAGTGTCTCAGTTTCCTCGTGATTTCCTTAGGTGTGTTGGGTACAGTTATGCCTAATTTACAGATAAACACTTTTTGTCTGAACAGATCTTCTATTATGCTTATAAATATGCTGAGGAATCATAATTCGCAAAAATCAAAATCGGGTTAAAAATAGAGAATGAAGGCTGTCATAAATTTTGTGAGAACATATAAACTCTGCCTGTACTGCCCATTCAAGGATCTAAACAAATGTTCACTTCTGCTTTTGTGGCAAACGCGTGTTCTTTATTCATCGAAATTTAATCATCACAATTTTATATTTTGTGTGGCAGGGTGTGAGACGATAAGGCAAAGAAACTATCGATATGGGAATCAATCGCCGTATGCAGGAAGATTAAAGCACATACAATTGCAGCTAGAAACATTGCAAAGCAGTAAACTTTTCCGGTTGAGTCAAGATGCCTTTTACCCAAACAAAAGCAAAAAGGTTAAAGGTTTTTTATCATCAATATCCAAACGATGATGTAGGAAATCTCCCCAATTTATTGTACACTTTTCTTAAGACAGTCTAGAAGTGTTGTGCATTTCGGACCACAACGACCGTTTCTGCAGATGAGCGCACGTACAACAGACATGGTGATATCTCCATACAAAGATATAACTGAATAATTTTTCGTATGGTCAATTCTGAGACAGAGACGTTCTCGATATACATTGCTATGCAGTAACCGACTACACAGTTTTTGAAGAAAGAAATCTTTTACTAGCAATAAGCGTTCTGAGATTATGCAAGGCTTTGTAACTATCAAATGAAATGCTTTATCAAAACTTGTTGCCAACCAATAAAAACTATATTAAACAACCAGCTTTTCCAGCAGCATCCAAATCATAGTGTTTTGCGAAAGATGAAATTAAAAGCAACACGAAATAGGATGTTGCGGTGTGTGGTGTTCTAAAGGCCAGTAGTTATGCCAAAAGAGACAGGGTAAGATTAAGTTCCGACAGTACATTTTATTCTACTGATGTGGATGAATAAAAATTTGAATCACCATGTGGTTATTCCAATCGGAAGATAACGTAATACCTTTTATTTTAACCAGTCCATCATTATCGTGAAAGAAAGGTTCCCAATTCAAGGGCTCTAATGCGGGCACTCTGGTGAGCAATATGTAGATATCTTCAGAATGATATAAGGTAAGTCCTAAAATAATATGCCCTTGCAGAAAATCATACTGGACGGAAACTATTTATCCTAAACGGCCTTATCGACTTCAAATAGTAAACTTTGCATAAGATTTACCTCCTATACCAGGTTTACATGCTCAATTAATAAAAATGCAGAGAGGTAAAAATCACAATTTTGGCTAATGTAGGACTTCATACATCTGCGTAACTAGTACAATTAATATATTTTTGCAAACTTTGCAAATGCATAAAATATCTCGCGGTGAAAAAGATAAATAAGGACTTGCAGAAACACTGTTGCATTAAGATTCATGCTTTTTTTACAGAAGGTATCATGAGTAAGGGAATACTAAAAAATAAAAACCAGCAAGAGAAACGACAATGCTCCATGCATTTATTGTAATTTTAATTCACTGGGTATAAATAAACCGGATTTATAAGAGGTTTATGAATTTAAAAAATAAACTTATTTTCTTATCTGCATGTGGGTAACTTACATTCCTCCGGCAGTGGTTGTATGCATGTTGGTGAGGGCTTCGTAGCGTCTCTCACGCCTGACCAAGGTCTGATGGGAACTGGTTCACGAAATCTCAAATCCTTTACAGGAGGTTCAGCAAAAGGTACACCGAGAAAGGTAACGACGTGTTTCTTTAAAACGATTGAATCAAATCCACGAAGCGTCCCCTCAGAAGTTTTTACAAAAACTGAGCCACCAGAAGCGATTGCAATAGGATAAATAAAAAAAAGACAGCAAAAACCGCACACTGAAAGTCTGAAACTCATTCCTTTAACTGCCGCCGCGTTGTCTACTAGGAGCCAATCCCTGCCAGCATCTTTTAGCCTAGCATCAGCGCGACTAAATTTGTCAAAATGTTTTTGCAATTCGCTTTAACTATGAAAAAAAATAATAACTCTAAATTTTGACTTAGTTATCATTCATAATGTAATATACAACTGTAAACACAATTAAATTCTGTTTTGTTTTAGTCGTTAAACCATTCTGTGGCACAGTTAAAACTGAAGATGGTACGTTGTCACGCGTTTTAGATTCTGCGGTAAATAAAAACGATAGTTTCATCTACGCATGGATGCCATCCAGAATTGAAATTAAACTTATTTACCAAATAATTTGGTGATATCCTGTGTTCCAATGTTTTGATCAGTGCCATATTTTCAGGCGAGTTATCTGTCGGCACGTGGTAATATTAGGTAAACTTCGAGTATAAATTAAATTCTTTGGGTACTTTTGTAGTTTTCTGAAGCTTCTTTTATGTTTTTAGTTCATACCGCATCAAGCTTATTTGCTTGAACGTGTGATCAGTAGGAAATGATTTCATTTCCTTCAAAGCTCTTCTATAATTCACACTTAATATTTACTTGGGGCCCTCGTGATCTCCCGTTTGCTGCCCATTTTAGAGGCCAATTTGCCTTCGTGGCCATGAACGCGCCATGACGCGTGTTCTTTTTAACAAGGAAGGTGACCTGGTGTTTACGGCTGCAAAGAACGCCTCACCAAACGTCTGGTTCAGTCAGAACGGCGAACGCTTGGGCACTTTTGAGGGTCATCAGGGTGTCGTCTGGTGCATTGATGTTGATTACACCTCTTCTCACCTTATTTCCGGTTCTGGTGACTCTACCCTTAAGCTATGGGATGTCTCTTGTGGTTTGAACATCCTTCCTTTCTTACTTTTTTGCAGGAAAGGTGTTAAACTCTTTGCCCACCACAACACCCGTTAGAGCCTGTGGTTTCTCCTACTCTGGAAACCTTGTCTTTTTAGCCACGGATGATGTGATGAAAACCCCATGTCAGGTCATGCTTCTTGATACTCGTGTTCCCAGTCATGTACGTATAATTATATTGTACGCTTATCAACTCATCTAGATGGCTGGCAAAGACTCCGTAATGAATACTCGAGGTTGTTCCGTGTCAACTAAAATAACAGCAGCTATATGGGGAGATCTTGAGGATTCAATAATAGTTGGTTGTGAATCGGGTGAGATCAACATGCTTGACAGTCGGACCGGAGACACAATCAAGAGCGTAAAAGCACATGGGGAACAAATTACTGATCTGCAAGCTCACCCAGATGGCACTATGTTCATAAGTGCCTCCAAGGATCATACAGCACAGGTAATCTCTCAACCTTTATTTAGCCCTCTTGGTAGTACTTGTTTGTATCATTTTTTAACCCAGA
Source organism: Schistocephalus solidus (assembly GCA_017591395.1). NCBI lineage: Eukaryota > Metazoa > Platyhelminthes > Cestoda > Diphyllobothriidea > Diphyllobothriidae > Schistocephalus > Schistocephalus solidus. Next base: position 620,525 of record WEDG01002568.1, read on the forward strand.
TACTCGTGGTATACTTCAGTTTGGCCTGCTTCTGCGCTGCCTGCTATGTATTTAAATGAGCGTAGTGGTTTTCACTACTTGTTCGCATCGTTTGTCCTGAATTTATCGAGTCGAACATCTTGACTTACTCCTGTGTCCTCTGTTTTCTTACTTTCTTTCACTACCGAAAATCAACCTTCCTTATATATTTACGTTTTTCTTCCAGCTGCACAGTACCTATGAATTGGACACCATAAAAACTTACCAGTCAGAACGACCTGTTAACTCAGCAGCGATCTCTCCGAACAGAAATCACGTGCGTTTTCTTTATTCCCCTTCAGATTTTGTATTGCATGATGCATTCACTATTAGTTTATTTTAATTTAACATCTGTTTCACTAATGCAGTCCAAAAATCGATTCTTTTCCCAATTTTTAGTAGCGCGCTTTTAAGGAATTTGACTAGGTACTGCCTTTTTGACTTTGTCCATCCCATTATCCCACTTGATTTGTATTAAAACTTTGCCGTAGATAGTTTTTGACACTCTTAATAAGACGTGGAGTTCAATACTATTCAATTTCAGCTATCATAGGGCCTTGAGGATGGTGGATGACCCAGCTTACTTGGCTCCTGGGAACACATAAGGGAGAGTGGTAGGCCTGGAAGCGTAAGAACATAATTTGATGTTAGAATTAGGTAGTAGGTCCATAGTTGTGAAATTACAATGTTTCCATGTTCGAGTAAGACGCGCCTGGTTATCCAGTACGTCATGAAATAATAGGAGTTAGCTACATGCATAGAGTAAAACTTTGTTTATATTACTGCACGCGTCAGAATTACATGCCTCTCGTCTTTGTTCTTCTGTTATCTTCTATGCTGTTTCGAATAAGACCGCTGCGACCACATTGTGAGAATGTCTCATGTCATCTAAAAATATGGCTGAGGTGGTTTGGCACATTTCTCGTCGCCCGTCTCATGAGCTCGGTGTTTCGACCCCTATCCGATGGCATCGACCATTTGAAGGTGTTTCGGAGGGGGGTAGGGGGTAGACTTAAACTTTGGCCTCATACAGTCCAGGAAAACATGAAGGTGGTTCTTGAACCGTCGATATCTGCTGTCATTTGCTGGATGAAAGAATTGGTCGAGCTTTTTAGGTCTGCTGCCGCAGATCGTCACGCTTGGAGAGGTACGATTCCTGACATCGTTGAAGCCGGTCGGATCAGGCATCGTCACCACCGTAGACGGTAAAAGCACGTTCTTCGATGTTGCGTTCTGTATTCAGTCACTGCTGCTTATAAAATCGGTGTGGCTCTTATAAAAGAAGTCAATAACGGTGATGCTGCGGATTAGACTTCCTTATGCGTGACCATCTGCGGCAAAGGACCCGAAGAGCTCGATCCATTCTCTTTCAGCGACGGAGACCGGATGCCACCTCCGTATCTTGATGCGCTCGATGAAAAACGTGTCCAAACCATCACAGTAGTCTTTCTTAGATAGCCTGGGATATTCTCGCGTTGCTGTCACAAGAAGTGATGACTGTCCTATTCAAAGTTAATTTGATAATCTTCACTCAAAGGATAATTATCGGGCAAATATAGTCAAACAGCCCATTTTGAGCACAACCTGAACGGATGCCCGGCATACTCGGATCTTTGTGAGTATCCATAGAAACTTTGTGAGAATTGCGAAAACCCTTCGAGCACAATCTATTCGGGATACGATTTCCTTACTCTAACCGTTATACATCAGCTTTACTCCGTTGTATTTGAGACTGCAGTTCTCCAAGTCGGCAACCACTAGGGATGCAGCTCAAAGGCACTTCAGCCCTCACAGCGTTTATGAATTTACTGCCTAATTTAGCAACCTCATTCACTTGTTATTCAATAATATGTAGGTTGTCGAAGCTGAACGCTAACAGAATCACGCAATCCGTGTTGTACAGATCAATCAATCAGCACCTGTACGCAACTTCAACGCCGCCTAATTTGCGTAGATCCCTCCCGAGAATTCATTCACTGGCTTCGTTTAAGATAAAGAGTTATGAAATGCAACTTAGTCGAATACCGACTGAGTATCAAACGCGTGGGAGGGATAATTGTGGGTCAGAGCTACCGCGGTGGTGGAGCGGAGGTAGGTCCTGATAGAAATGCATTGGTCGGCCTACCGTCCAGATCCATTATTCGCCACAGGGACTCGTGATCGATGAAATCAAACGCTGCGGTGAAGTCAACAAAGGAGACGATTGTCCGTTGCTTTTGGCCGTAGCAGAATTCAAGAATACGCCGCAGTTTGAATATCTGATTTGCGCGTCCACCCCAGCTAGGAACCCGGTTTGGTTGGACGTCATCTTCGGTTCAAGTGCACTGAAATCGCCTAAGGATGACAGTGGCAAGGATCTTTGCAGCAACTTCAGACTGGTTGTTTGCTTATCTGACCAGGGCATCGGAGTATCGACAGCACTTGTAGATTTCAATATTAAAAACGTCCTCTGTGGACGCTTTGTTCTGTTGGCTCCTTGTTGCATCGACGATTTATCCCCAAGGAAAGGTGTTTCATGATGCTCTATAGGCTGGAGAGGGACATAAATCTGCTTCAGAGGAGAGTAAGGGCCTGGTGGATTGACCAGTGCTCCTCATTGACCAAGTTTTTAGTACTAAGGCCGTAATTCACACCGGGAACAAAACTGCTCAATGCAGAGGGCCTTATGTGCTAACTGGAGAAATAAGTTGGTGAAGTTTTCAAGTGTCGCTGACATTTGAGGCCTGGTCCGTGGAGTTCACAGATTCAGCTAAATAATTTTTTGTCAGCCATAGTTGACTTTAACGCCATTTTTAGGGATTGGCAGATGGAACTCTTTTTTGGGGCGGCCTGTGCTTGCAGGTAATTTTAAGGTCCATGAGCTGGTCCAGCCCTTACAGGCCGCTTGGTGAATCCAAGAACTGCCTCTGAAACTGAAAACTTCAATGAGGATCATTTGCTATCACCTCATCCCGCTCAGGTTGTAAAGACCGATTTTATTTCTCTGCTCATAGTCTCGGTTATGTTGGGTTGTTGTATTTTTCTCATAAAGTCGTCTTGCAAGTGGAAATTTCAGTACGGATGAGAGCTGAGCTTTAAGGCGTGTGCGAACAAGACCCAGGAACTTTACCAGTTGCGGCATCACCCACCGCTCTGCTTCCATTACCCCAACTATTGAAGTTCGAGCTAACTAGTTTAGCCACGCTGGCTGACTGTACGGTCATAGTTAGAATACCAGGCCAGTAGGTGCTGAAAGCACGTGTTTGTGACAAACAGCCGGGTTTTTCCAGCAAAATTAATCTTTGTTGCTTTGAGAGGTGACCCCAAAGTTGCCAATAGAATAACTTTGTAAGGTCACCTTTTCCAATCCCAGACAATAATCAGCAGATCTCGACGAGTCATTAATCTAATTCTCACAGCTGCGACTCGACGGTTTCTTTATAGCGCTGGTTGAGGCTTAATTTAATGCGCGCGTGTAGACAACAAGTGTGTTGCTAAAGTGACCCCTGAGTTGTACGTAAGCCAACCAGCCGTTGACTAGTTCCCACACAGGTATTGTACGGTTCGCATGGCCCACGGTGGTCTAGAGTGAGGAGGGAAGTAATCACCGAGATCTTGATTTCCCTTGAGCCCGAGTCAGAGATTCGGGCCTCAGCCAAACAACAATCGCTCTAATTATAACTGCGTATCTTCTCAGACTAGATCACACTCCAACCCTTCCCCCATTGGATTCGGCTGCGAAGCCGAAAATTCCTGTTTCTGTTTTCCATTGTCTTTGTTGGTTCTCTTTCTGCAGATTTGTCTTTGTCAACGCATCACTTTTAATCTATTGACTGTACTTTATCTAGGTTCCACCTTATTCGAATGTATGGGGACTGTGTACTTTATAGTCCATAAACTTTGCTTTCGTTGTTAGCGCTTGGGTAGCTGGAATAATTAGGATACGTCTCATGAGTCTCCTAGCGGCCGAATTTATATTGGGACCCCCTCTTCTTCCCTATTTAGATTCTTCTTGGAGGTGGTCAGGAGGCGCGCGACGTCACAACCACTGCAACTACATTGGGTCAGTTTGATGCTAAGTTCTACCACATGATCTACAGTGAACCTTTTGGTACGGTCAAAGGTCACTTCGGTCCCATCAATAGTGTTTGCTTCCGCCCTGATGGCTCCGGGTGCGTCTTCTGCCAACATTTATATTTTGCATATTTATTATTTTTTTGCGTTGATCTGCGTGTCACAGAATCGCTACTCCACTTGCCCCCCCTTCCACGCCAGCTTATCTGTGAACACTATCCATTTCTTATTCTGAACTGAATCCGAATCTTTTCTCTGAGTTAAGTTAAGTTTTATTAAGCGAAAGATAGGCGAACGCCTTTGAACTCCATATTAGCTACAAGCTGTTTTAGCAAAAGCACCTATACATAAAGGAACTTGAAAAAGAGGTTATTTGCATAGTTGCATTGTACACACAACCAGCCGTCTACTTATTGCAAAAGTGTAAACATTAACATCTACTCACTTATTGCAAGTAGTATACGCACGCGACAATTTAGGTAACGTGTCATGTGGGTGTGGCTGGTAAGTGAGAGAAGCTTGATGTGTCTCAAGTTTGTGCTTAAATTAATCCATACGTGAGAAGAGAACAGCATCGGTGGGCAGTTTTCCACTCCTTAACCACTCTGTTACTGAAGAAAAACTTGCGTTCCTCGATGCTAGTGCAATATTAGGGGATGATCGCGCAAATTGGGTGTGTTAACCAGCATGAACGGTAGTGTGAAGGTTAGAAATGACAGTTTAGTTTTGCTTTGGAGTTTTGAACTTACAAGCTCCAGGCGATTGTTCAGTAATGAAGGAGCGTTACTGATAAAAGGGAAAAATATTAGAAGAGCCACTTTGGGATTATTTACCACTTATTGGGGATTCCAGTGGCTATCACCGGTCAACCGGGTGGCGCAACAGATTAAAGCTCTAGTATAAAAATTGTTTACGAAAGTGCTGAGGCGTTTGCATGATAATCCGTCGGAATGAAACGGCATTTCTCTGATTTCCTAATTTAACCTGACTTTACGGAGCGGAGACCTGGACCGTCTAGTTGAACCAAGCCATGAAGGTGAATCACTTCCATCTCAGCTACCTCCGCAGAATACTGAAGCTCAGTTGGCAAGACAGGATCCAGAACACGGAAGCCCTGGAGTGGACCGAAAATCCTCAGCATCTAAGCCATGGATAGGCAAGTGCAACTGCGATGGAGTGGCCACCTGGTGAGAATGGACGACGAGCGACTACCCAAACGACTTTTCTTCAGAAATGTCGCTACGGGTGCTCGCTGGCAGGGAGGTCAAAAACGACGCTACAAGGACACTTTGAAGAAATCTCTGCAGTAACTGCAAATCAACCCGGAAACCTTGGAGGACCTCACCTGGATAGACCGGCATGGAGAAGATCCGTGAAGACTGGTGCAGCAATCTATGAGGCCAAGCGGATCGCCGCTGCTAAGGCCAAAAAGGCTGCCCACGCTGTCAACGCACATTCTGTGCGCGAATCGGTCTGTTCGGACATCTTTGAACTCGATGCAACATTAACCTCTGCTACACCTGCCTCAGATCCCGCGACGACGATGACGATCACCCAAACCACTGATAACAACTTCATCGATGCCCACCGCCCACGATCACCGACACCATCCTCTCTGTTCCACCCCGTGCGCCGATCACGGTGAGGAACACCATCTGCCCCACTTCCACCCCCTCAATAGCCACCTCCGACTACCTGCCACCTGTTATCTCAAACACCACCGCCGCCCTCAGTACCAGCGGTGGGTGACTCGGTACTAACCTGTCCTCATTGCGATCGCACATTCGCCTTACACATCGGCCTGGTCGGTCACCTGCGAATCAATCGCACAGAGACTGGCAAACTAGTGCCTGGAGCACCAACATACACCCGCCGCACCCGACCCAACTGTCTGCACTGCCCACGTACGCATGGGCCCATTAGGTCGCATGCGTCTCCATGCAAACCTGCGGTTGAACACCGCCGGCTATACCACAACTACATCTCTCTTCATCAGCCTCTGCACCTCACATGATCACACGCAACACCGCAAAAAAAACATGCTCTCAGTCTGCATAGCTAAATAAGAGGCAAATATGATCCTCGGCTCTTTCTCCATGTGACTCCTCTGTTGCATGTGTGGTCTGAGCCTGAAAATATCACGGGGCGATATGCGCCGTGGGTTAGAAGTTTGCCAAATGACAATTACACTCAGACCTCCCTTCTCCCCTTCTCACACTTCCCTCCTCCCCCACTGTCGAAAAAATCCTACGGTGAGGGCGACATGCAATCACGTAGGCGGCCCAGGCGAATCGGCCGTTCTCTCACTAACCCAAATCGTGACCAATAGTAGAGTTCGGTAGCCGCCTGGCATGACTAAGCAGCCCTATTAAGGGACAGCACTGATTACCCCCTCGTGGAGAAGGGGGTTAGAAAAGGTGCCCTAAACAAATGCTGGGTCTCACGACAGCTGCAGCAGACCGTGGCTATCAGACTGCAATTACATGCGGTCGAAAAACTAAACAATATCCACAACAACTCTCCCACAACCCCCACCCACCATGCCTCTTGGGGAACCCCCCGGACTGCTCGAGTGAGCTTGCGGTCTGATTGTGGGGGTGGGGGAGAGAGTGAGGTCAACAGCTTAGCGCATTTTCCTCGCTAAACAATCTGACGCACTTGAAACTATCACGGTGCGCTAAAAACCGTGGCTTGGAAGGTTGCCAACTGACGGGATAACTCGAACCACGTGGTCGGCCCAGTGCGTGCGTTTGTGTGCCATGGACGACTGGCGGACTAAGAGTCAGGCTGCAATGACTCCTTCTTAATGTGGCCTTTAGGGCACTCCCACTCCGTGGGATCCGAGCCAGGTTTGGTAGTACGCCAGGGGCTGCTACGGCCGTGCCAGCTACCTGCGCCCTCTCCCATCTCCGGTCTTTTTGACTGTCATGACACCGGGCTCAGGTGGTGGTGGAGGAGAGAGTGTGGTAGATGCAGCGCAAGTCTAATATCACTTTAAACTACAGCCCGCGCAAGTCACCGTACCTGCACCACCCTGCTGTGGAGTGTATGATGGGCGTCGTCGAAATCGACGTGTATGGGTGTGCTTAATTTTATTCAAAGTATCTCAATTTAATTTGTAAATGAGGGTATTTTTTCTATACATTCCCGATACTGGTTTCAAGTTTTTCGTCACTTATCTTTTGACCATACATAAGTTTACAATTGACTAGTGTATGCCAATGTGCGTTCGTCCAATCACTTTATCAGAATTGGGACTCTTCTCTCCACTCCTTCTTCAGAAGCTTATATTCAACACCCAGATCAACGTACCTATTGACGCTTGTGTCGTCCAAGTTTATCGTCTTACGAACTCGCTGCCTTTTTTGTTACGTAGCCGCAAAATGCCAGTTTGCGTGCAATATGTTACACGACTAATTAGGATAAACGATTTGGTTTTTTCAACGCTATTTGGATTCGTTTGTGCAGTTAGAGTGAATTTCCCTGCATTTATATCGTACAATTTTCAATGAAAACTAATTTTCCAATCGCCTCCGTGAGTGGGCAGTTGTCCCTGTAAGGGCACTTCGCTGCTTTACTCAGATCGTCTCCGTCTACGCCTCTGGCCGGATTTACCCACTGGATTGCTCTGTTAGCTGCCTTCTGCCGTCGACATTTTAACCGTAATCTAACACTTGCAAGCGATTGAGCGAATACCTTGCCCTTGCTGCAATCTTGTCCTCCGAGTAAAGCGTCAACCAAACTTCTGCGGGTTTCTGAGTAACTTATTAGTGACCGATAAACACAATTGTATTATTAAACGTCCCTACTTACCAAACATAAGTAGTTTGGATTTATTAATATTCATTCATTTTTCAGCTTCGCTACTGGTGGTGAGGACGGTTATGTCCGGTTGCACGTTTTCGACGATGACTACGCAGATGTTGACCAACGGATTTTCAATGTACCTCCATAATTTTCTTTTTCATAAAAAGCGTAAACTGAGGCCCTTGTCCATTGTTTACATCTTACCCTGGAGCATAAATGCTACTACTTCCAAATATGCAGGTAGCAAAATTGGTTCGTAAGTCCTGGCTAGTATCGCTGTGGCCATTTTCGATTGTCGCTCTACTCCTTCGAAGGTCAAGTATGATGGTTGTGTGGTCGAATTTAAATTTCAAAAAAACAATGTCCTGTACTTAGTGCTCTTTTCCTAGTGGGTTTGATCGGGAATATTAGCAATGGTAGGAAGGCGCTCACCGATCCGTTACAGGACTCACTTGTTCCGTTGTGCCTTGGGGGTCATTCTCGAGCTCCGCCAGCAGCCGCGCAGTGGATAGTATTGTAGGCAAAATGACATAGCAGACAAACACAAGGGGACTGAAATTACCATTTATGGCTTATTACCCGTCCTCAACCAGCCAAACCCAAACCCAGGTGGTGTCCCACCCAAGGTTAGAGCGTTGAACTTCTGGATCAGCAGGTCACGGGTTCAAGCTTCGGGTGAGGCACCACCTGGGATTTGGTATGGCTGACTGAAGACAACCAGCCCTGTCAGGTGTCTTGGCTTCCCTCTCGTTCACCTTTTTTTAAATTAGCCTTGTCCAGGTCAGCTGAGGCTAACACTAAAGCGCCCGAAGTTCTGGCCAGAAGAGACAGAAGTTGCAAGTCCTTCATAGGAATTAGAGATGGAGAACTTTTGTTAATTCAGAGCATGCTTCACATTAGGGTTTCCACCAGCTATAGGGCACGTCATGTCTCCTCACATGGCACTCGTATTGTTTAAACCCGACTTTTTGTAATTCGCTGTCCGAGAACGTCGCGACGCTCATCTGTTCGTACAAGGGGCCAAGAAAGATTCCTTGGACTGTGGTGCGCTTGATTTTGCTATTAACCGCAACCACTGATCGGTGTGTGACATCGGTACTTAGACCTCGGCGGTATGTTCTGCGGGAGTCATTATAGAAGGCGGTAGATGTCACGTTCGATGGTCTGTTTCGTCGCTATCAATACATCTTATAAAATTGTGTACGCATGCAGTGGCCTTACGCCTTTAAGGTGATCCCGTTTATTGCGGACTTCGTCAAGTTTTGCTTCCGAAGGGCTGCCGTGCGAAAATATTGCTTTGTGCGGGGTCTGCGCAATAGCGTGCGATTACTGTAAAAACGGGCTGAATTAACAGGGTCTAGCAGTCTGCCTTGGTTGTCCTCCATCTCAATGCTACAACTAGCCTGCATAGGAAGCTTTTTTAGTGATTTTTTTGGCCGTAGTGTGACCTTGAGAGCTGCGCAAGGCACTAGGTACACGCAACAAAGGCATTGGTCCAGTTTCCTACCGACTTCCGAAAAATTTTCAGTCCAGAGCAGGCAAACCCTCTGCAGACAGTCCTCTTGAACCGAGGTGGTGACTGAATTTGCAGTGATTGTTCCCCGGTATGTCCTAACCCCGACCTTAGCACAAACACCAAGTTTAGTGCAAGGATCCGGACTAGGTGGAGGGTTTCTACGCTCTGAAATTAATGCGACGCTCACTGAACTCTTTAGATATTGAGGGGATTACTTTACTATGGTAGTAGTACTAATTTTCCGAAGATAACTAATGCATTTCCAGAGGACCTGAAGAAGCACTTTGTACGGACGCGCGTTTTAAAATACACAGGAGCTGGAACACTAAAATATGCTCTTCAGATGAAAAGACTCAAGGAGGCGTAGTTGTTTCTGCAAAACAAACCTTTTAGGAAATATGCTATGCTTACTTTATTTCAAAAGTAGGCTGATAGCAAACATAGTAAGTCCGAGCGCAACCCGCACAGACGAAAGGCTGCCCAATCTGGAGCCAGCAACCTGTCATGTGTGAAATAGCCTTGGATTATGTTCCATGTAAATCAACACTGGAACCTCACCTGAGTAATAATTTGTGTTTGCGAAAAGTTCCGTCAGTGTTTGGTGCGTTTCGGTGTCTGGTGTGACAGTGCTTATCTGTGTATGCAGTTTCGCTTCCGTTTGGGGTAGAAAGGCTGACTAATCTAGCATGCGCCAAGCGAGTGAATGTCATGATGAGCTACTTAGAGCTGGTGCCGAAACTCGTGAGTAGTGAAAGCATCTTTGATTGGCTCTCAACCAGAAAAGTATTATTTTGTGCATGAAAGAATGAAAAGTGAGTGAGAATGACACCGGGAACCTCATTTGCACGGTAAAGCAGCGCCATCCTAAGTATACTTTAATCTGACGCGCCTACCTCTCTTGCGACACGCCGAGTCGCGGCCTGGCAGTTTGCCGGCTGACGGGATAACTCGGTTCCTCACAGTACTGCGAAACCGACTGCATTGGCTCTCTCGGTGACATTCATCGATGTGACAGCCGAGTCGCGTGGTTCATGTACTGAGGGTCGGCTCGTGTGTCGCACGCGTAGATGAGCCCTGCGGCTTTGCTAGCCACTGCGTCTAAGCCCATGTGCGCTCGTCTTGATATTGTCCTGCCAGCAGACGATGGTGGCAGAGGCAGGGGTTTGTGCGTTAGATGCCGTGCAAGCCTACCATCCATTTAAGTAAATGTACACCCAACTCACTGGTGCTTCTGCCAAAACATGCACATATTCGATTGCGATGGTTGAACTATCATTACTTGGATTAAAGTTTTACTCGCAGGGTACGTAATTTCAATTCAGTTCCTACACCGCGTCGTGCCATCGTTTGATTCGATATCTGGGTGAATTGCATTCGTCAGCAGGGTAATTTTTTCATTTATTTTCGTTCTTTGGAGAAGCTCTGTCCTATATTATGCAAACTGTGTGACCGACGAGGACAGGGTTGGAACAAGCCGTTGTGAAAGGCCGGCCAACTTAAACACACCGCCTGGTTGCGGGGGTGGCGATGGCGATACGGACGGGTCTGACAGCTAGACAGCCGGTGTACCAGGCACAAAGCGAAGAGTGGCATATAATGAGAGCAGTGAGCATAACTCTCCAGTCTGTGAAGATGGATAGACGAAACAACTACCCGAAACCTCAGACGCCTTATAGACATCTCCCGGTGAACGCCTCTTCTTCCCTTTACATACCACCTGGGAATTGCATTTTCACCATTATTAATGTGATTTATATTTTAGTTCGTTCTTTGGTAGAGTAATCGCTTTGAAAAGTTGGACTTGAAGAAGAGCAAGAGTTGGTCTTTTGAACACGTTTACGATTGAATGAATTTCTGACGTCTGTAGAAGTATTCAAGTATAGTGACAGAGTATACGGTCCACTCCAGGTTTTCCATGAGAGTCAGCTAGTTTTATTGCAGAAACATGTAGTTGGTTTGGGAATCCAGATCCGAAAACATGCATAGCGTAGCGTTTGGGGTTCCGGAGAGCAAATGAAGACGCAGGTTAATTTTGAAAGCAAACCAGTATTAGGAAACGTTTAAAACGAAAAGTTTGAAGCATTTTCTCCCGGGTATGAATTTAAAGCAGGCGTAAACAGCAGGATTTATTGGTACCAAGAAATTTCGTGACGGCTTATCAACTGCAACCCGTCTTTGCATAACACAAGTAACAAATGAAAATGGACAGCAGTTTGAATTAACAGAAAATCAATACATAACAGCAAGGTCCAATGGACAACGTAAATAACTTCAAGAAAGAAAATGTGAGGGAGAAGCTGTTTTGAGGTCTACATAATGACCACTGTCTAGTATATGTTTAGTAATACTATCAAGCGACGATTATGCTGCACCATTGGGAAGAACATACAATGCAGCTCAGCTCTTCTTTATCAATCGTACTAGAAGCCTGCCAATCAACCATCCAAAGGATGCCTTGCCGTTGCACGCCACCCCAAATTGTGTTTATGAATTCACGTGCACTTGTGGATGCAAGTACATTGGGCGAACGCAAAGGCAATTAGCAACCAGAGCCGCTGAACATTTACCTAATTGGTTGTTTAAACAAGAAAATAAATTACCACGTTCTTCGATTACTAAACATATACTAGACAGTGGTCATTATGTAGACCTCAAAACAGCTTTCCGAGTACTTGTTCGGGCACGAACAACTCGGACATTGCGCTACTTGGAAGCAGCGTACATACGGAGGGAGAAACCCAATCTTTGTAAGCAACTAGACCACGGGATCAATCTACAATTGCCCTGGTGATTTTTCACCCTAGATGCTTCATGGTTTTAGTTGTATAAGCTTCTCCCTCACATTTTCTTTCTTGAAGTTATTTACGTTGTCCATTGGACCTTGCTGTTATGTATTGATTTTCTGTTAATTCAAACTGCTGTCCATTTTCATTCGTTACTTGTGTTATGCAAAGACGGGTTGCAGTTGATAAGCCGTCACGAAATTTCTTGGTTCCAATAAATCCTGCTGTTTACGCCTGCTTTAAATAAAAACGAAAAGTCTCCGTTATTTCTAATATCATATTTACTGGAGGTGTCGTTATTATTCTTTCTAGAAATATTACCGAATGTATGCATACAATGAAATTCAGTGAGCAAACCCTCTCGCATTAGGCAGAAACTTTTCCGAGTACAGTTCATATGGGTAGATGCAAGGATGTAGTGTGCGACCTGAACTGACTTCACGTACCCTACCAATCGTTTCTACAACAACTTTAAAACTACCAATAACTATCGGTATATGCTGCGACAATATTTCACTATTTTCGGCACGTCCTGTAAGTCAGCTCGAACAAGTTTGCGAACTGAATTACAATGAGGCTTTTGAATGAAAGGATGCGTAATCAGCCGTCGCTGTAATCCAGTTTGTAATTAAGTCATCTTCAGTGAGAATTATTGTCTTATCTTATTTTTAACGCATGCCAAGGCTTCTTCGAGGGGAGATGGTCGCATTTTTTTTTGTTTCATAGGACAAATGCATCAGGGTTTAATAGTTTCAGAGGGAATTAATACTCCGCTGGTGGGTGAGGAAGGGGAGGGTGTACTTATTTTTCCGCCTCCGCAATCCACAAAGGCAGCTGCTGTCTTCGGCTCTGTCCCACCTCCCTCTAGGCCCATCGATAAACCTAGAGGCTTGTGGTTACCGACTGTCTTTACGGGTGGTTGAAGTGTTGTTTCTGCATAGGCCCTCTGGCTACTGTGACGTCGTCACGGATTCTTTAAGATGCCTCCTATGCACATCCCCGCTCGCTCGGTCGCTAAGGTGTAGGTTACACAAGTCAGAAATCGCCCATTCACGGCATGCAAACAAACTGGGCCGATCCTGTGTTATCGAACTGTTTGCCTCTAGCCCAGCGTCGCTCTCATACAGTAAAGGTTTACAGCGGATAGTGACTCATCATTTAGTGTCCGTGCCTCAGGCATGGGCATTCATTCATGGGGCAACTTTGCAAAAAAAAAATAAACATGTCTACCACCCTTCTGAATCTGTAGCTTCACGAATTTGTTTACATTTTGCCGTTAAAAGTTGCGGCTCCAGCAGATGCAATCTGGGGATTGTTCCTTGATTGCTAAGTTTCAGATATAATTTTTAGCTTACTGAGTTCAATAAGAATGCATGCATTATTATTATCATCATTATCATATGTCTAAATTATTGAAAACGAACGGCTTACTACTGAATTTCTAATATTTTTATTGTTGTACTGTAATACAGTACATTTATAATTTAAACTTAGATTCAGCAAAGTGTATGGGTGACGAATGGATGCCTGGCCGTTACTTGTGTTCGTTACTTATGACATACCTACGTCTATCATTCGGGTAGGGATGCTGGTGTAGGTTTTGCGCCACGATAGGCCACAAGGTTGCGTTTATGGGGCTTTGGAGTTACGGTTAGAAGTTAAGTATTTATGTTTAGAGTTGGAGATTAGATTTATATTTAGCGGCTCAAATTGGGGATTTAGGGCTGGAATAAGGAGTTTAGAGTTCCACTTTAGAGTTATTCTCTGTGATTAGAGTTTAGGGTTTGGGGTAGGGTAGGGGTTAGAGTGTTTATTTAAATAAACCTATTTTTAAATTTATCGGTGTTTTTGTTGTATCAAATTGATTTTGGTTTGTCGGCGGCCTTCAATTAGGCTAATAAGCCAACTCGGCTTTTTCCATATTTTTAAAAAGTAAACGCTTGTGGTTTCACTGGCTGTTAGTGTACCTGATCAAGATAATAGCATAAATGCATGATTTTGGCTTTTTCTGCCTCGCGGAGTACGCTTTCCACCGCTTCCTTTATCCCTATCCATGAAATCCCCAGTACCACCATTCCCGTATTACAGGGGTCCTTGCTTCTTTTTCGGAGTGGGACCATGTATCCATTCGTCGCCAAAATACACAATTATGTTTTCCTTCGTTAATAGACGAAACAGGTTCCATACGAGATCAGCTCATTGTGTGCGTAAAATTTTTAACAATGCGGTGCGTAATAGAGTACAGTATAACTGACTAGTTTTTATAAACTATTTTACGAGTAACGCAGAAATGAAGCCATATTAACGGCAATATAATACTGTAAATTACTATATTTTAGTCCTATCCTAGAGGAAACACTAAGGCTCCTCATAATGAGCATGTTTGCGAAGATGAAGTGTGCTCTTTTTAATATAGCCAATCAGAACGCAGCTTAAATCTTTCTTTGCGTCTTATTGACCACGGTCCTGTGATGCCTTTGTTAAAGTGTGAATCTGGGTCCTAGCTCGGATAGTCGATCTGTAACGTGCCCGAAACGTGTTTGCCACAACCCAGGAGGGAAGAAAGACCTTGATATGTACAGTTTACTAATAACCGAAGTACAGTAAAAAACTAAGGATAAGGGAAAAACCTAGGTACAAAAATAATCTAAATCCAGAGGATGGCTGTCCAGCTGAGATCCGGGAGGAGCGAGGGACGGGCTGCAACGAGAATTCCTGATCGTCAGGCTCGGCCGAAACCGGGGGTCCAGGATTTCATTCCTCGCCCGTATTTATAACATCTCCATTGACAAGGTCGGATCCCATCGGTGATGATTGGTTGAAATGCATTGAGGTAGTGAAATTAAACAAACCTAAGCTAGGTATTTTTTCCTTTCATTAACATTTAACCTATATTGTTATGTTATAAAACTTTATAAGAAACCTGAATCATTTTTAAGTGCTAGACGTATACATAGGATGAAGAATCGGGCGCGCGCCCCTTAAGGGGCGCGTTTTCTAGAAGTTTCTACGGACGTGCGTGGAACACGTGGTTATAACTTTCTACAGATCGCGCCCCACAATCTTGCTAGTTATGTCAAGTGTGTCGTACAATATCCTATTGTAAGCAAAGAAAACGTACTATAGCACTCAGTGGCTCGTAGAAAATGTGTTCACGGGTGTTCAGCGTCTCAGAAAATCGCGCGGGTGAGAAGAGGGTGGCGAAAAGTAGATATTCATGCATAGTATGTACGGTATCCTACTGTCTCTACTTTATATTACAGTACTGCTCATGGTTTTGTTTGCGTGTATAACTTTGAAGGGTAATGTAAATGATAATTTCATTTAGGAAATGAATCTGAAGAGGTTTGAAGACGTATTTAGCATTGAACCTATAGAGATAAGTATTTATTAGCCGTTTTTTTCAATTCCCTGTCCAAATTTCATGCATTTTCAAAAGTCGGGGGAGGGGTCCAGGAACGCATCCTCCACTAATTTAGGGATATTTCCGTATTTCCGATCGTCCCCACAGGTAGTTCTCGCAACTGCGCACTAAGCGCCTTTTTAATGCTTGCAGATTCCCTTTTTTGACCTGAGAGTGTTGGAGGAAAAAGAAGGACAAAATTACCCAATTATCAGTTAGCAGTGCTATCAAGTTATTCTTGCCTGTCTGCAAAATATTAAAATGCAGTGGGTCATTAAGCTCATTTCCGTAAACGTTTGGAAGATCAAAGTGTTTTCAAGCTGCATCTCTGACCAGAAGAGAGCACCTCGCGAGGTTGACGGCTGTGAACTTAAGGAAGTAGACAACCTCAAATACCTCCGAACGAGGCTGACACCCAGATGAACAGAGTAAGGACGAAATTATCTCCCGAAGCGATGCTGCTCACCGGGTTTTATCCTGCCTTAGAGAGGGTCTATGGATCTGACGCAACGGCTCCATCGCCGCGAAAATTCGCCGGTACCGTGCATTCGTCCGGTCTGTCCTTCTCTATGGTTGCATGTCAGGGGTATTTGACCACCACTGTTTGAAGACCATCCTTCGAGTGAAATTTACCAATTTTATCTCCAACGAGACAATCCGCACTCGCTGCGACGACATCGCACAGATATCCCGGGCCATCCAAGAAAGGAATACTGAGGTGGCTTGGGTACGTTCTTCGTCGTTCTCCTCACGAGCTCAGTGTTACTGCTCTCCATCCGGAACCGCTGGCAAATTGGAGACGCCGAAGAGGGGGTCAGCTCAAAACTTGGCTTGGCACAGTTCATCAGGACATGGAAGTGGTTCTTGTACCTTTGGTTTTCAGACCTCGTCTTTGGCGAAGAGACTGTGTTTAACTGTCTAGCTCTGCTACCACGGATCGTCACGTGTGGAGTGGCAATCCCTGACATCATTGCGCCTGGCTAGATCAGGCCTGATCACAGCCCTACCAAGTACAAGGGCATTTTTCTCTTATGTAGGGCCATTCGATCATCGCGAGCGAACACTTCCGCCGTTTGACCCACGGAGTGGACGCAGCATCGGTGACTTATGCGTTTATGATTTTATAGCGAGGCTGACTTGCGCAGAAATCCACGGTGAAGTTTTCTTCCTCAGCCATCTTGCTCCAATGGCAAGAACATGTCAAGGCGACCGGAAGTGATCTCGGGTGCATTGGTTGACAAATTAAACATCCTGCCTATGTGTGCTTCACACAAGACCAGGTCCCGCGGAGTGCATCAGGCTCGGATCTCAAAAGGCAATATCAAGAGCCAGTGAACGTGACTGTCAGCCTTTCAGTCAGTTGCCTCACATTTAAAATCCACGTTAGAACTCTTGGTGCATCGTGATAAACTGATGAAGCGCGTCAAATTTATTAGAGTAAGGAATGCGTCGATGTGCCGTGGGTATGGACTCTCCAACTTCGACCTTACTCTCTCTCTCTCTCTCTCTCTCTCTCTCTCTCTCTCTCTCTCTCTCTCTCTCTCTCTCTCTCTCTCTCTCTCTCTCTCTCTCATGTACTTATGACATTTATCGGTTCCCCCTTCATCGATAAGGGCTGTACTTCCGTGCGATCATCACGCCACCATCCAACACAATTGATAAACGTTCAGCTGTTAGCCACTCAAATGTCGACCATCAAGCGATTATCTACCCAAGTGTAACGATCCTCGATGAGGGTACAGCCATTAATTTTCATTGGTCTGCGGCAGCATAGCCTGTGTATGAATTACCCGTATCTGATACCGTCTCTGATGATGTGTTCAAGTTGGAATCCGAAACGTCAGACGAAGTAAGTTCTTCTTCCAGCGATCGCGTCTACACTCGCTGATGAAAGCTCACCGATTGCTAACGGAACTAAGTCGTCCCGTTCTGCCTTGGGACTCAGTCTGGAGCCCCGTCAGCAGCTGCAGAAGAACGGGAAAGTTCTATAATACTAGTCGAGTTGCGGCTGCTGGCGGGGCTCGAGAGTGATGCCCAAGGTGGAACTGAACGTAGGAGTTCCGGTGGTGATAGTTGAACATTCAACAACAAAGGCAAGTCAATACTCCTGATGTAAACCGGCAAGACAACGAGCCCGTGACCCAATGGTTAGAGCGTTGGACTTCTGACCAACAGGTCACGGGTTTCAGCCTCGAATGGTATGCCACGTGGGGTTGGGTATGACCGACTGGTGACGGTAATGTTCTCTGTCTATGATACTAGCCACTGTGCGGGTGCTGGCGGGGCTCGAGAGTGAGCCCAAAAGCCGAACGGGATGAGTGGGTTCCGTTAGCGATCGGTGAGTGTTCGTCAGCGAATCTCGACCGAACTGTCAGGTTGCCTGTGGATTCGAAATCGGGCAAGGTAAGGAAATGGGCACACAGACGGCTCCTACTGCGTCCGAATTTCCACCACCTTCACTGATAGAATCTGCAGTACGTTCTGCATTTACAAACAACCTGCAGAACTGTCGATTCCCTTGCAAACAACAACAACGGCCTACTTTTGCACAAAGCTTAGTCATACGATGCAAACGCCCAGCGAGCAACTGCCTCTTTCCCTCGTTGCAGAACGGCACTACCTGAACGGTGATAAAGACCATTTGTAATTATCACATCAGCCAACCATAACTCCCATTCTCTCTCTCTCTCTTGGCAAAAGTTTGCGTGACCAGACGTGGAAATCGAGGACTGAAATCGCATCATGGCTTGCCAGCCTACTTCTGCTCTATCTTCAACCGTTTTTTTCATTTATAACAGCTGACAAAGCATTTGTTTACTTAGATGGCGCATTTTCATAACTCGGTCAGAAGGATGAAAGCCACTCATACGCGTTAGGTGATGTTTTCCGTTGTGGGATCCGCTCTTATTTTTAAAGCCCTCCATGCTTATGATTTCAGTAGGTCGGCTCGACTTTCACTTGCACTTGACTCCACCCCACTTTGGTTCCCCAAGCCTGTAGCACAACCCGCTGTAGGAGTCACGCAGACACACACGAACACAGGAAAAATGCACAATAGATGCAATCAAATTGCCAGACCCGCGACGCCTTGTCAGTGAACCACCCAGCCCTCAGCCTTTGGCTAGGGGTAAAGCGCATATTTTTATCGCACAGGAATGGATTCGTAATGCTTCCATTTTCGCTCTTTATTTTTTTCATAAATCAATCGCAAACTAGGCATAAACCAGCTTCGACTACGATCTTTCAGCGCAGGCCGTAGGTTGACATGAATATTTGAACTGAAAATCTATCAGCCACAACGAGATAACTACAGACTACTCATTAAAATGTCAATGGGCAGCTAGTAGTATATATTGGGGTTTCGCGATACACAATCCTGACAGCACAGGAAGTCAAGAGCTTTCGGCGTGGGGCCAAATGCATGTGAAGCCCAAATGTCCTAACAGAGGCCCAGCATGCGTTGGGGAAACATGGCGTGTATGGCACGCGTAGATTAACTTTCAAGCCCTGTCAGCGACAGCGAGCGAACTCACCCCGGTCGTCTTAACGCTCTTGCGAGGAGAGCCAAATGAGCCTAAGGCTGCGTACGTCTGCTTCCCGCATGTAGGTTAAATATACTACTTAGAACTGAACAGAAAAGAGACCATCGGCAGGCAACTCAGCCCGAACACACGTTACACGGCAGGTGGATTCCACAGAAGCTGACCAACTGTTTGGTAAGCTGACCATGAGAGGTTCGTTTCAAACTGAGGCCTTTCACACGAATCGTATCATGGGACTAAAAATGGGTTCCTTAGAAACCTTATTTCAGTAAGGCTGCCTGCTGCCCGCATCATCCATCTGAAGTTTCACTCACCAGAGCAGGAGATAGTCATTTTGACCATTGCAAACCACGATGTTCACTGTATACCCCAAAACAGGGTGGGCACTTTGCAGCAGCTTAAGTTCCTAGGGAAGAATCTAGTTGCTACGACCTTCTGGTCGTATGAGAAGAGAAGAATTCGGACGCCAGTTAAGAGGATAGTGTATTCTGCACATAACTATAGGAGAAGGGTGTTTAGAAAAAGTTGACAGCCGGACGATGGAACGTCCGAAAACCGCGAGTGGCGTCCCAAGTATTAGACAGTGGCGATGCCATGCCTAAATCAGCCTAGAGTCTGATCAGCCGGTTTAGGCAACCGGATTGATGAGGGCCAGGCATCCCCTGGTGCGCAAGTGCTTGTAGATGCGAGCGTCTCAGTGTTCAACGTGCGCGCAGCGTTGGGTCACCACAGAGTCCCCGGAGTCGGCCTCATGGTTCTCTTCCTCGCCCGTGAACCAATAGATTTTCCGAACCGGTCAACCAACTGATTGGGCTCAAGTGGCTGACAAAGGAAATCGACCCAGGTACGCATGCAACACAGGACCGACCCCTGCATTACACACCCGGTTTTCAAACAACGGTGGTGCGTGGGGCAGTTTTCATAGCCATGAGAGTGCCACAGGGATTGGGGGGGAGCATTGAGAAAGGAACGAAGAACACGCATTCCACTAACGTAGACAGCGCTTATTCAGTGCCTGTTGTGGATGCTGTAAAAGGGGCTTGTGTTTGGTAAATGGCCTGACGGAGATGTTTGTGGGGGCTGTATGGTGATGGGGTTTGTTCTGTGGCAATTTACTGCAGGTTGTTCTGGAGGCGCAAGTAACCTAAAAGGCCTATGCGGTGACTGAACTTGCGTGGACATGGCGGGCAGATGAAGTAGGGGTGATGGCTGTATGCCGGTGATCCTGATTCACTGTGGCGGATCCGTAAGGGACCGACAAGGACAATGCGTGATGTGCAGGTGCGGTGACAATAAAGGCCGGGTAGATTAATAGCTGCGACGGTGCTGTTAATGAGGGAGCCACTGACCGAGGAGGAGTCAGTAGTGCTGGAGATGTGGTAGCAGTCGTCAGACGTGCGGTGTGAATTTGGCAGTCCACTGTGATGGATGCGCATGCAACACCCTCTAAAAGACGATCGTGCCTCTTGAATCTTCTCAAAACAGCGGAAATCTCTGACAAGAGGTCATTTACTGGCACTTCAGTCAAATTATCGACAAAATCACCGACTGACTACTTATATAAATGTTTTATCGGGACTGTCTATCGGGAAACGTAGTAAGAGGTTCGAAGAATGCAGGACATCCCGTGTATAACCTATCTCATGTAAGTTGCCGAAGTTTTTGAATGATAGATAATCGGTCACAAACCGGCACCCACGCATGCACGAAAGCTTTGAAATAATAATGAACAACCCTTTCGAATTTAGAACTTGAAGGAAATAGTAAAAGTAATATTAACTCGCCAGCATATCGAGATACTATTTTTTTGATACCACAACTAGCATTTACAAATAGGGAATTCAAAGGTGACTCACCTACATCTCCCTCAAATATACTGATACTGATAAATAGCAAGGTTTTTAACATTAGACGGCATATTACAAAAACGTGCTTAATCGCTGTAACTGTGACTAATAAATCTGAATAGAACATTCATTTGAAATCAAAAACATACAATTTTGTGTAGATTAAGAGAACTTTCATTTCGCAAATTTCTTTGTTGATATTTTTCATATTGGATTAGAATAAGTGTCAGATAATCCTAAATACTGGTGAATACTTCCCGATTTTCAGGGTTTTTATGCGATTGGGCGCCAATTCTGATTCCATTCTATATGTTTAGCAAAACCTTTAAAATAATATATTTCTTAAAAGTATTTACAGCAGTAGCGAGCTTTTGGATATTCCTTCTAATGGAGATGGCTGTTTGCGTCATATTTGTAGATTCGCCCCAACATAAAAACTCATTGCAGAAAAAAATGAACGTCCACAATCAAAGTTGGCAATTTACAGTAAGGAACATCATAAAATAGCACTTTTATTGCATATTAAACTAACAAATGTATGCGCAGTTTACCTTTTTCCAAGTTTGCCCGATTTGGTCTAACCTGAAAATAAGTGATACATTTTCTGTTGCAAATTAAGGACTCACATTTTGCTTTATATTGAAGCGCTTTGTGCCAGGAAACAAAAGACAGCAGTACATTGTGAAGATTGTGTCGATGATGGGGTTTTATTTAACTTTTAACTTGTGCACTTCCTTCGTAGTATGTGGCTAAACGAAGGCTTGAACAGGTCCAAAGCGGAGGCGACGAAGCTTCTGCGCCCTTACGATGGGGATCTATTTTTGGCGACGTAGTCATACGTGCCAGAAGTGAGATCATGCCCAAATGCTGTCCAAGCCGCCGGTGCACACTGGCTCGGTAGATGCGTACTCCACAGCACGGTAACAACCTGGCTGCCTTAAATAGTAAACCAGGTATGCAAAAGTTATAAACTAAGCATTTTTTGCATTTACCGTCAACTAAACTCTACAGTAAACGTGCTACCTCATGAACCGTCAGCCGAAAGTCTGAAATGCGTATTCGCTTAGAAAATATTATCTACAATAAAACTTTAGGCTATTTGGGTCATTTCAGGATACCGGCCTTTTTGGCCGCCTGTAAAAAGTGGTGGAATGAACAGGCCTTCTCAGAATTTACGCTCAGCTGAGACAACTGCAACTGCACTGGAGTGGCCACCTTGGGAGAATGGACGACGAAAGATTACTCAAACGACTCTTCTATGGAGATGTCGCCACGGGTTCTCGTCGACAAGGGGGTCAAGTACGACACTACAAGGACACTCTGAAGACCTCCCTGAAGCAACTGTAGGTCAACCCGGTAACCTGGAGCCCAGCGCCCAGAACCGACCAGCCTGGAGGAGGACAGTGAAGAAAGGGGCAGCAATCTACGAAGCCAACCGGATCGCTGCCGCCAAGGCCAAAAGAATGGCATGAAAGTCCCCAGTGCCCCGGACCAACACCGCCAATGCCCGGGCCCTTCCAACATGACCACGCTGTCGACGCACCCTCCACGCGTGAATCGGCCCAGATGGACATCATTGGACGCAATGCACCCACAATCCGACAATTCCATCTCTACATCAAATTCTGCCAACCCTCCTTCGTACTCCCCCACCCTCCCCACTGGCATCAATTCCCTTACTCTCACCATCACAGATACCACACTCCAATACTCATCACCTGTTACCTCCACCATCACCACTATCACCACCGCAATCAGCGATGGGGACTCTCTCCTAAATGTCCTCGTTGCGACCGCACATTCAACTCACGAATCGGCCTGGTCGGTCACTTTCGAATCCATCGTACAGAGACTGGTGAACCAGTGCCTGGAGCTCCAACACACAGCAGAGATCGCCACCTCCACTGCCTTCACGGTCCTCGTGCACTCACTCCCCCTGATCGGTCACCTGCGAATCCATCGCACGGAGGCTGGTGAACCAGTGCCTGGGGCTCCGACATACAGTCGCCGCACCCGCCTCCACTGCCCTCCCTGCTCCCGCCCATTTACGCACCGCATGGGCCTATTAGGACACATGCACCTCCATAAAAACCTTTGTAAACCCCCGGAGGATAAGCCACATTAGCGCACACTACCTCCACTAATACATACACAACTTCTTCACAATCATCACGTACCTGAAAATATCACGGTTTACTAGAAAACTTGATTTGGAAGGCTATCAATCTGACGCTTGCACCAGACCACCCCATCGGCCCAGTGTATGTGTTGTGTGTTTCGAGTGGCTGACCAGTGTACTAGGGAGTCAGACGGCGATGGCTCCTCCATATCCCCTGATTAAGTTAATCCTGGTGTGTGCGTTATGGGGGCCAGGTCGTGCTGTGGCGCGCGAAGATGGGTACGCCGATCCGTCAGCCAATGCACCCACTCCCACATCAGACAACTGACTGGCTCGGATGGCGGTCTGATTTTTGGGGGTTGGGGAGAGAGTGAGGTCGAAAGCTCAGCGCATTTTCTTCACTAGAAACAATCTGACGCGCTTGAAACTATCACGGTGCGCTAAAAGCCGTGGCTTCGAAGGTTGCCAACTGACGGTATATCTCGGACTGCATTGTCAGCCCAGTGTGTGTTTTGTGTGGAGTGGCTGACTGGCGGACTGAGAGTCAGGCTGCAATGGCTCCTTCTTAATGTGGCCTTTATGCCACTCCCACTCCGTGGGATCCGAGCCAGGTGTGTTGGTACGCCCAGGGGTGGCTCCGGCCGCGCCAGCCACCTGCGCCATCTACCATCTCCAGTCTTCCTGATACTGTCATGACACCGGACTCAGGTGGGGGAGAAAGGGAGAGTGCGGTAGCTGCTGCGCAAGTCTACTAACACTTTAAACTAAATTACGCGCAATTCAGAGAGAGAGATAGAGATAGAGAGAGAGAGAGAGAGAGAGAGAGAGAGAGAGAGAGAGAGAGAGAGAGAGAGAGAGAGAGAGAGAGAGAGAGAGAGAGAGAGAGAGAGAGAGAGAGAGAGAGAGAGAGAGAGAGAGAGAGAGAGAGAGAGAGAGAGAGAGAGAGAGAGAGAGAGAGAGAAGAATACGCTTTATTTTGAAGTATCATTCAAAATTTTCAGCAAAAATATAAATGGCTCCATTCACTAAGATAATAGGATAAGTAAACATAATATGCAAGAATCAAAGATTCAAAAATGGACATATAGTGGGGAGACAGTTCTAGTCTCAGCTTTTTTATTTCAGTCTTTTCACACGTAAGGTAGCGTGCTAGAAATGGCAAAACGGAGCGCTGGTATGCCGTTGTACGGCAGGCTATATGACGAACGCCTCGGCGCATCGGAAAGCAAGACTTCACAGCGATCAGCTCAAAGTGGAGGGGATGGGTTACATCATCAAGGATTCGCCCAGCGAATTGTTTGACTGTCGTAAAGTGCCGTTTTGCGATCAAATCCAGTAAAACAGTATAAGAAACACCAGCAGCAGAAAAGAGCATTCGGAGAATACGTTTTAAAATCAAAAATACTTTTTAAGCAAAGCTGGAAAAATAACGGGAGAGCAATAAAAGATAAGGGGAAGAATACATGCTTCTATAAATCGCCAGATAAGGGCCTGAGGTGTGTGATAGGAACGTAAACGGCGAATATAATATATAAGTTTACGAATTTTCGTAAAAAGAGTATCGATATGTTGAGAGAATGAAAGATGTGATGTCAGAGTAACACCAAGGTGCCGAAAAAAGGATACTTCATTGGGGAGGACGGCTGAGAATTGAGAACTAGGGGATGGTCGCAGGTGAAAAACACATTGGACAGACTTCTCATGGTTGAGTTGAAGACCATTATCTGACGAACAGGCTGAAACATGGTTAAGGCCATCCTTCAGACACTGGAGATGTGTATAATTTTTAAGAGGAGGACCAACAACCATGTCGTCGGCATATTTTATGTACAGACAGTCGTTTGGTGATCTCAAATCATTAGTATGAAGGGAGAAGAGGTAAGGGGATAAGATGGCACCTTGAAGAACACCGCAGTTGTTTGGAAGGACAGTAGATTTCCGCTTGCCGGATTGTACGAATTGAGTGCCGGAAGTAAAATAATCTTAGAGCCAAGAGACAACCCAGCCGGGAGAGACAGACGTGGATGTTTTATTAAGGAGGAGATGGTGCGGGATGGTGTTGAAGGCGGAGGAGTAGTCAAGAAATGTGCATGCGTACGCACGGCAGCCCTTATCTAAATCTCATAGAGCCGAATGTACTACAATGTACCGTCTCTTGACCACCCTTCCGTGGAGCCTCGTCGTGATCGACGGTCCAACTGTCGGTGGGCCTGCACCACCTTTTTCGGCGTCGTTTGAGTACGTCTTGCTTATTTTATCTCCCCCCGTGTTTACTTAAAACCTACAAGTGCGCTTGCTTGACATGCTTTAAATAGGTTTGGTGTGTGTTACGGTGCAGGTAAACCTTAATACGTGGTCAGGGCACGGCAACCTTTTTTCTTTCGTTCATTCTCGCCCGACGCTTGACACATGTGCGTACGCCGCGCGTTCACTCGCGCCAATCAGGTGCCTCGTCTGCGCCTCTCGCGCCTCGCATCCCGGCTGGCGCAACGCCCTCCTCTGCGGTTTTAGGATCGTCTCCGCTGCTCATCTCCACCACATGAGGTAAGCTGCCGTTAATGCTGCCAATGGATGCGGCTGACGTGGACTAGACACGGTCAACACCCGGTCCAGTGCACATGACCGTGCATGGGAGGCACAGCTCTTTTTGGCCCAATCACACGTCTGAAAATACTGCCTTCACACCAGGGATCCTCCCCCTTTTCCCCCAGCCACCGTGCCGAGTGAGTCACCACTGAGGGTTGCGCAAGAAATGTCAGGCCACCGGTTTGCGTCCATGGTCTGTGGGGCCGACCACGTGTTTTTCTGTGCGTGTGGAACCGGCCCGCCCTGGCCTGATCTGGGCAAAGTGGAATTCGAATTCCGGCATTTGCACACCACCTTAAGAGATAGTCCGACCGCCGTTCAGAGTTGATCCTAGAATACGCGCGTTAGACCGCTCTGCAGTGACGATGACCTGATAGCTGGCGTGTCTATTCGTGTCTGAGTCGTCGCTAAACCGGCCACGCGGGAGCCGCGCTGGACCAAAAGAGAGCGCAGATTGGGGCACGGTAGGCGGTCTTGGGGACTTGAAACCTCACAAATTCCACATATGGGGGCAGAGATGGCACGCCTGTGCGCAGGCTCATGTTGCTCCAGTCACATGCAGCCTATACAGTCTCCGGTCCTCTTAACTGTGTCATGAAATCGGGCCCCAAGTGGTGAGGGAAGAGAGGTTGCCGTACATACAGCACAAGACTACTATCAACATACAGTAGATTCCCTAGCTCAGGAAATTTTGACCAAAATTCTGAAATGTGTTTTTTGTTTCGAACAAACTACTTGAGTAGGGTTGTTATACTGATTACCTAAGAGCCTAATCCCAAGATATTACAGTCACAGTAGGATGTCAGCTTTTTGAATGAGCCTCTTTCTGACCACCTGCGAAAAATTACACTCTGTAAAATATGGCTACTTAAGTAGTATGCATGTTATCAATGATTTTGACTGTCATAATCAATTCAAATATATTTTACAGAAAACATGTACAAAAATATTCCTTCTTATACTTCTGTGGTAGAAAAGTGTGCCTTCTTCAAATTTCCTGCTTGAAGAAAGTTCAACTTTCGGCCTTAAGA
Source organism: Schistocephalus solidus (assembly GCA_017591395.1). Taxonomy (NCBI): domain Eukaryota; kingdom Metazoa; phylum Platyhelminthes; class Cestoda; order Diphyllobothriidea; family Diphyllobothriidae; genus Schistocephalus; species Schistocephalus solidus. Next base: position 647,230 of record WEDG01002568.1, read on the forward strand.
GGTTGCTAAATTGCTGAATAATTTTTAACTCTACCGGCCGTTACAATTGCATTCAAGGTTTCCAAACTACATGCTGTATACATTCTGTGTAAGAAAAATCACGCATTTCTGTACGATATGAGGAAGAGGTCACACATTTCTCAGAATATTTTGCAATATATGTGGATCGTGTTGTATACCTTATAGGCAACATGAATAACTTGAGGGATACGAGGTATTATGAATGAACATTTCACTGTATTAAAGAATCTCGCAATTAGACACTTTGTAAAACAAAAAAGACCCTTTCATAAGTATAATATTTGGAGGAAACGCAATTTTCTACCAAACGAGGTGAGCGACCGCAAATTTCGGAATAGCCATTTCGCCAGATGAAATGTTGGTGCACCGCGCAACGACACGATTGGCCGGAGGGGAATACCGGCCTTGTATACCTTCGGTAGTCCGTAGAACTTTGCGGCGGCCACGTCTATTGGTTTAATGGCCAGTCATACCGACTTAGTAAGTGCCTTGTTCTTTTGCATGTCGACAAGTGTCTTGTCGAGTTCCGTCACAAGCTTCTTCATCGGTTCATCGTCACACGGCAGGTACGCCTGTCAGTCCTCCAGTAAGGCGTTGGCCTTCTGGAAGTAGTCGGTCTTATTCACCACTACTGTGGAACGTCCTTTGTCTGCTGGCAGACTCACGATGCTGGTGTCAGCCCTCAATGTCTTGAGAGCACTGTGTTCCGCTCTGGAAATGATTGCGCGTAGTTTGTGTGCCATCACCAATGAGGTTATCTGCTGCCGAATAAGGGGCTTTGTTTCGTTTGCTTCCCGGTTTATTTGAGAATTGACTGGACAGTGGCTACGAGATTGATCGGATCGGCGTCTGTGATGTTAAGCAAGCTTCATTACTCAGCACTTTCAATTGTGCAGGCAACAACTGTTTGGAGGGCATATTGTGCACCAGCACTTCATTCTCTTCTTGAGATGAATGTGTTATATTTCGCAGCTTATCCGCCAGCTCCGCATCTCTCGTACGAGCAGGTTAAGCGAACGCTAATGGGATCGCCTCTCTCGGGCTTCATCGCAGAGGCAGTAATCCAAAAAGTGGACACCCTGATTCTCGCAACCTACAAGCCGAAATTGTGTACTCGGTATGTTGACGATACCTTCGTCATCATCGAGCGGGAAATGGTCAAATAATTTCATGATAGCCTGAATTATGTTTTCCCAGATATCTGGTTTTCAATTGAGGCGGAAGTCGACAACCAACTACCGTTCCTAGACGTTCTCATCCATCGAAAACCCAATGCGGACCTAAAAACGGCGGTGTAAAGGAAGGCCACCAGTACCCGCCAAATCCTGAGCTACCACAACAAAAACCCGTTGTGCGAAAAACGCAGTTGTTTTCGAACACTATGCAAAAGGGCTGAAACACACTTTAGCAGGCCAGCCGAAAGAAAGGCAGAACTGCGATACCTCAAACGCCTCTTCATGGCCAACGTGTATTCCCGCAACTTCATCGAACGCAGCAGACAGTCCAGGTTAAGCCGAAGGCCAGCAACCGAACAGCCAAAGATATGGCGAACGTTGCCATACATTGATAGCGTTTCGGAGGCGGTCTCCCATCTCCTAAGACCACTGGGGATCGGCATCGCCCACCAGCAGGAGTCAACCATTCGACTTATGGTTATGAGACCTAAGGCCCCCCTGCCACGAGGTGAAACAGCAAACGTAATCAACCGGGTTCACTGTTATTTCTGCGCAGTTAGTTATATTAAGAGAGACCACGAAACGGCTACAAACCCGATTCGGAGAATACATGAGTAAAGTAGGAAGGATGGACCCATTGTCTTTTTGTGGTGGAACACTGTACAGACTCTGAACACACGTTTACCTTCCAGAATGCCGAAATTCTGGGTCGAGGAATTGACCGCGTGACAAGGGAAACAACCGAGGCCTGGCGCACGTGAGTCACATCCTTCAATCGTTGTGTGATGCTTCCTGCGGCCTACCAAGCCCTCCGGACGTAGCTCAATGAACAAAAGAGCCAACGCGAACATGGGCCTAACGTGCATCCGAACATGGGTGAGTCCATGGCGGACACGCACGCAATCGCAACACAACCCAGACCCAACGAAGGAACAGTTATCGCCTCGGCCAGCTCAACCACTTATCCGGCAGGTGCGAATACACACAGAGGTGCGATCGCAACCAAGATTAACAGCCTGGGTTGGCAGCTTCGGTCGATGAGGGTACTGACGACTACTGCCAACGTGCGAACGCCGGCCCCCGACCAGATTGAGAACAAGCCATCACCCGCCCTCCCCCAGTCCACCACGGACTCAGTGAACAGGCAAAGGATGATCGCCAAGACTGAAACACCACCCTGCTCATCAAGCAGCATGATGACTGAGGATCTCCACCCCCAATCCGGCCCCTTCTCCCCACAAATTCAAAAGCCTTAGTAATCCCCTATGAACCTTAATGTTACCACCTATAAATACTGTGAGGTGTTGTACAATACTTACCTCCGACGATGAAATCTTAATTGATTTTGAAACGTCAGGAAAATATAACCATGGTTCCCGTGATCGCCTATTCTTCGCATTTATGTCCGGGAACGCGCATCTTCACCACTATCTGCAGGATAAATTAAAACTCTGGACGCCTATTGCTCAAACTTTAGCCAACCATAGAATCTTGTGTTAGGCCTTGTTTAAGGTTAACTGTTTTCTGTACATTCACATCTGTCTGACGACGAAACTGAGGGCACCAGATTCGAAAATTTACATAGTAAAGTCATTTTGTTCCCAAAGAACTCAGAATAAGTTAATAAAATTTCTTGGTATGCCATTATTTCAGTACATTAATATATATACAGCAGCTGTCCTATTTCAGGAAATCTGATGAATTTCGTGAGTTACAGCCCGTTACGCGAATTCAGCGCACGCTGCATGCACTAACGTTTAACATCAATAAAGAACCGATCGTTAGGAAAAATAAGGCTTGTTGTGGTTTACAAATTAATATTATATTGTCTAGAAATACTAATTTTTTAGAAGAGGTACGGATTACGAAAATTTGAAAAATGGACCTAGTTGAGTAAGCTGAAATTGTCAATGTATAGGAAGCCTCTCCGTGCAAGTAAACGAGTGGCACTATATCTCTATTAGAAACAAGGGTCTTCCCGGCTATAAAATTTACACCCGAGGCTGCAACAAGAGATAAACTCCCATTACTAGACGTGAATATAAAAAGACTCTGTGATGGTGGACTCGCAACGAGCATCCACCGAAAGGACGCCACTGCGGAAATCCTGCTTAAATATGCAAGTAACCAATCTTGCCAAATGGCTATACAGGAAACTAAAGCACCTCAGTGATGGATCACAATACAACTTAAGAAACTCGCAGGCATTCCTACAGAAAATTCAAGGAGTTCAAGTAAGTCCTGACGAATGTATCGTATGGTTCGACGCTGTTTGTCTGTTTTCCTCTATACCGCATGACTTGACCATTGACAGCATAAATCGATGTCTAGATGAAAATCCTATCAGCAATCCAAAGCAGCACGTTTCAGACATGCTTAACCTCTGCCTTAAGAACTATTGTCAATTCGATGGCAAATACTATCACCAAGTTAAGGGCACCCCAATGGGCTCTCCAATATCGGGGCTACTTGCCGAATTAGTCTTACAGCGACTAGAAGAAGGCGTCTTACAACGTTTCAAACCAAAGATGTGGCTCCGCTACGTAGATGAGACATTCGTTATCATAAAGACTTGTGACGTTGAGCAATTGCACCAGAGTCTGAATGGGGTCTTCCCGACTATACAATTTACACGTGAAGCTGCAACAAGAGATACACTACCATTCCTAGACGTGAACATACAACGACTCAGTGATGGTGGACTCGCAACAAGCGTCCACCGAAAGGACTCTACGGCAGAAATCGTGCTTAACTATGCAAGTAACCACCCTGCGGCCCACAAAAGAAGCTGTATCCGCACCCTTTTCCATCGGGCCTTCTGCTATTGCAATAGCCCTGACCTTCTTAAGATAGAACTATCGTATTTATATAAGTTCTTCCGGTCCAATTGATACCCAAAGAGCTTCGTGAAAAATTGTCTTCGACGCCAGAGACAAACGCAGAACCGTTATTCTAATTGAGATATAGTGCCACGGAAATTTTATTCCTTACTTTACATGCTAGGTTTTTCCGAAAAAATCTCTCGACAATTAAGTCATTTTGACATCTCTGTCGCCCACAAGCCTGCAGCCTCCATACGCACAACCCTATGGCGAGTAGAGGACCCCCTACACGAAGAACAATTAAGCAATGTAATTTCCCGCATACCGTACACCAACTGCCTTTCTGTTTACGTTGGCCATACAGGCCGATGTCTTTGAACTCGCATCAACGAACATAAGCTAGTCGTTCGCCGACGTGACCCCTTATCACTCGTGTTTGCGCATTCCCCTTGAGTGCGACCACCGCTTCAATTGGGACGGTACCGAAGTGATCACCATGGCCAACACCAAACAAGCTAGAGAATTCCTCGACGCTTGGCACTCTAGCACACCTAGCATTAACCGCCACGTCGATCTAGAGGGTCATTACGAAGAGTTACGTGCACGACTAACTAACGAGCGCCCACACCCTAGCAACGACTGCTAATCCTTGAGCATTTCGAATCTCAATTTTCGCCACCCCAACCTCACACATGGCGAACCGCAATTAAACGTTCCGACACCTCCGACCGACACAGTGGCCCCTACATCCAACCCGGATCAATGATCGATAATCTAGCCGAATGTGGTTACTCGCCACCCACCTCCCTCTCCAAAACAAGCAAACGCAATTGTTCTCTCCTCACCTCCCTCGTTCAAAAACATACTCCAATTAAGTGTCCATCCACCACCCCACTCACACAAGCTGTTTATTTGCCACTATCTGTCCTGTCGCGCCAACGGATCTAGTTCTTACACCTCACTTTCTCCTCTGTTCATTTCGTCTGTAGACGGGTTGGTGTCACCAACTGGAAAATTTACGAGTACAACTCAATTTCCCGAAGTGCATGGCGTTTGAAATTTGGCCGCCATCTTTTCTGCTCTCCCTTCGCATGTGAATCCTCTTATATGTACGTCGATTGGCATAGTTCACCCATTATATACGGTATTTTAACCCTATTTGTTTATTCGAACAACCAAATAAAGTCATCAGCGCACGACGCTGGCACCATTTTGAAGGAAGTCCAAATTGATAGATATTTTGAGACACATTCCAGGACGATTCTTCACGGTGAATGGAGGACCTTTTTGCTGAAATTTTTGGAATTTTACTTTCAAAATAAAGCGTAGCTCTCTCTCTCTTCTTTTCATATATATGAATAACTGAGGTAGTATGCATTTTTAGGTGATATAATGAAAGAAGAGAGCTCATCGGAAAAGAGAGTTTCACTGGTAAATTTTCAAGCTGGTTACACAAACCCGTCGTCAGACGAAATGAAAAATAAGAGGTGGGATTGTCGTATAGAAGGATAGACAGACGATCTTGTGAGGGAGGAGAGGTTGTGCCGTGTTTTGATGGTTTGCGGAGGTGAGTAAAGGTGTGCTTAGTCTCAGTTGTGGCTCACCTTTTCGTGGGGGGTGAAATTAGCCTGTTGGCATGTCCGGGCATGCATAAGCAGCTGTTTTTTTCAAGGTGGGCGCCCGGCGGTGCACCGTGATCGGAAACTCTCATAGTGGACATCTAGGTCAACTTAGCGGTTGATGCTGTCCGCATGTGAGTACCAAGCCTCGAGGAATTCCCGTGCCTGCTTAGTGTTGGCCATGGGCGTCACTAGAGTGGGTATTGTATTCTGTGCAGAATGATTGGAGAATTGGTTGGAAGAAGATGGAAGTCGGACGAGGGCACACGCCCAGCAGCTTGAGAGCAGGTATCCTGAGCTTGGGGCATTCGTGATAGCGTCTTGAGCGATGGCATGCCTGAGTCAGCCTTGAAGTCGATTGATTGGTTTGGCTGGAAACCAGACCGCTAGTGGTAGCAGCGCTTTGAAACGCGCCCTCAGTGGGGGACACTAAAACGTGATAGCGTCAGTACACGCCCTGGCTTCGTCACCGGCCACCGGCGCCCAAGATGGCGACTCGGACTTCTGCGCAAAAGAAACCCCTGGTATCGTCGTCTTGCTCTGTCCACTGAGCTTTGACCGGATCCTTGTGGGTTTCATGGCGCACGCATAACACATAATGCCAACAAGATAACTCGGTTCCCCCTATAAAGATGGAGAGTCAAGATGCATGTGCTCATCCTTAATGTGACCTCGATGGCACTCCCAGTCAACTTGGATCGAAGCCGTCCCCTGCTCCTCGTTTTTTGGTGCAATCCTGGTCGATTGAGTGTGTATCAGGCGTGTGACGAACTCATAGAGGTGAGAAGTGGTGTTCCAGCGAGCTACAGATCCGGGCTACTCCAGCCACCGGTGCCTGCTCTCACATGCGGCCTTCTTGACTCTGTCTTGAAAACGGTCCGAGGTTTGTAAGTCCACTATCGTTATAAACTAATTTACGTGCAAGTCATCGTCCCCGCGCCAAGTCCGTTGTAGGACTCCGGTGCACAGACTCGGAAGCGAATTTTAAGTTGTTACTCGAGCTGTTACCGTTCTTCTAACAGAGAGGCTTTGTTGGGCGTCACAAGAAACTGTCAGTTGATAGAGATAAAGATAGATATAGAGAGAGAGAGAGGTAACCTCGCTACCGCCTTTATGTCTTTTATGTCCTTTAAGAGGAAGGAATTGAGGGTCGTGAGAAAGGGGTCTAGCATGCGCACCATCCCACCTCCAAAGGTCTCTTAGCCTCCTCAATGTTTAGTAAAGTAACGTCACTGAACTGCCTGTACATACATACACACGTCAATATGGCCATGCCACTGGCATACGCTTACACGACAGGGGATCGTATCCTTCTTCACTGCACTGGCAGATGTTGGGCTATGCATTTCTTTGAATTTCGAGCTCTCAAGAGAAGGGTGCAAGTCATGTTCAGTCTTTCACTGTTAAAAAAGTCTATTTATTGCATTTTCTCACTGGATTAGGATTGAAAAACCTTACAAGTCAATGAACACTTTCTGGGAGGAATGATGCATGTACTTCTGACCGTTTTGTATAAGAAAGCTAGCACCAGGCTCATGAGTCTTGTTGATCATCATCTGCGGACAGGGCTCTCGAGCCAATTAAAGTAGTTAGATAACTGCGGTGTTCAAAGCGTCCGGTCAGATGTACACCTATCCTAGCAAACACCTTTAAACTTCGCGCTGGAGTACCTGAATATCCTAATGTCACATTGGCGTGAGAGAGGAAGAGAGAGGCAGAGGATTTACTTAAGGGCGCAGTTTCAAAATCAAACAAGATTTCATCGTCGGAGGTAAGTATTGTACCGCGCCTAACAGTATTTATAGGTGGTAACATTTCGGGAAATACGGGATTACTAAGGTTTTTGAATTTGCGTGGAGGAGGGGCCGGGTTGGGGGTGAAGATCCTCAGTCATCATGCTGCTTGATGAGGAGGGTGGTGTTTCACCCTTGGCGATCATCCTTTGCCTGTACACCGGGTCTGTGGTGTACGGGGGGACGGCGGATGATGGCTTGTTCTCAATCTGGTCAGGGGCCAGCGTTCGCACTTTGGCAGTAGTCGTCAGAACCCCCATCGACCGAAGCTGCCGCCCCAGGCTGTTAACCTTGGTTGCGATCGCACCACCGTGTGTATTCGCACCTGCCGGATAAGTGGTTGAGCTGGCGGAGGCGATAACTGTTCCTTCGTCGGGTCTGGGTTGTGTTGCGATTGCGTGCGTGTCCGCCATGGACTCACCCATGTTAGGATGCACGTTAGGCCCATGTTCACGTTGGCTTTTTTCGATCATATATATATATATATATATATATATATATATATATATATATATATATATATATATATATATATATATATATATATATATATATATATATATATATATATATATATATATATATATGCATGATTATCTGTATGATTTGGAAAAATGGGCATCCCAAAAATATAACTCAATTATCAAAGATCACGGGTTGGAATCCCAGGTACGTGACACTTAGGATTGGGTATGACTGGCTGATGACGACATATAAGTCAGAAATGGACATTCCAGTCTCTTTTTCCCTGGTCTGTAACGACTTTCCACCTAGCATATATCTTAGCCTTCCCTGAAATTTGGCGCAATACGGCAGGAAGGGGGCTCCATATTCTCGTGCCCTTCTGAAGGGTCTAATCCTAGTTTCCGTTCTTCATTCTGTCTGCACGTGAGAACTCGTGACAAACATGGTACAGCCGAACAATGACGTAAGCTGCAGGAGTGGGGGACGAATCCACGCCGCGTTGGGCGGAATGACGTAAAAGCAGTTAAATGGGAGTCCGTGGTTGGGCACCCTAATAGAGACTGTTGGCAAATGCCGCTGATCTCTGGTAACGACAAGGCAAGGCCATAAGAGACGCCACCAGCGAGGGAGAGTATGTGTAGGGCAGATCCTATTTGGTAAATATTGATTTTTACTAAGACCAAAAAAATGACAGGAGCCGAGCAGCGAATAAGAGTGGAAGATGGTACATTCGTAAACCCCCACAAATTTCGGATGGATAACCAAAAGAGGCCTACAAATACCTATCTTCAGTCAATAAGGGCTAAGTTCTCTTCATTTGCATTCCAAGCTTCTGTTAGGCTCTTAACGACTGAGCTGCCGATATGTAAAAATGAGACGCTTTTGCAGTTAGCTTTGTTGATGATGACTCGGCTGGTACCGATGCTAGTTTCATCCACTGCAGGTTCAACGATATCGTTTGTGACTGTTCAGGATGATCCACGGAAGTATTGCACGAGAGAGATTTGTCGCCCGCCTTGCCCACAGGGCTAGGACCCAGTTCTGAGAGAGCAGTGGTGGCCGAATCCTTACTCTATATATCGGGCTGCCTTCGAAATGTACTACCACTTACATTTCTGAACTTGTTTTAGGTAATTAAGCAGCCGGCTCAGTGCCCGGCTGTGCCGATCCGAGTGCCTTTGCTGATACTCTCGATAAGGGTCAATCAGCATTGCGCGAACAAAGGGCTCTAGAGGGTTGCAGTGAGGATTTTGGGGCACCATAGTCGACAAGCAGAAGGCAGGGAAAGCTGTTGGATGAGTATACGCGCATTTTAGCAGGCAGCTGTGACCCGTGTGTTCAGCAGTCAAGTGTCCGCCGAAGTGAATCTGCCTGAACTTAGTCCGGCTGCGGCCAATCGGTAAAGAGACGAATATCAAGCAGCTTCTGGATGTCGAAATGGGATGATTGTCACGTGCGTACGCAGTGCTTGTCAGACGGGCTAAATAAACCGAAGGCGACAGGAGGTAAGAGGCGGTGCTCGCAGCTAAAAGCACGCCATTTGCAGCTCACTTTTTCATGTTTGTCGCCGCAAAGTCCTCCTAGGTGGATCCATTGTCCAGCACGCTACGGTAAAGCACTCTGGTCATTACCAGAGGCCTTGTAGCACACCCGAATTTCTTTATTAATTTAGAGAGACTGTCTTCGTCCGTTGTTTTAAAGGCCACTTAGGGATCTGGGAGACTGATCCCTATTTATTGACATGTGTCCTTTAGTTGACAGACGGTAACAAAACGTATAGTTGTCTTCTCAGATTTTTCGGAATCCACAGCGATTCCTTGGAAGATGCGACTGTTTCAAGCATGGGTCCGGATGACCGAGAACTACTTGGGCAAACCTCGGTCGGAATTTTCTATATGCCCTTCCCCCTCCTCCGGAAGGAATAGGCTCGCCCAGAAATTCAGAACCCCCAGGCTCATCTTTTGCTTTATGCACGACTATGGAAAAGTGTGCAATTCGCGTATGTTTCAAGCCAGAACAATTATCCTTTAAAAACAACATGATCCTACCGAAGTCTGTGCGGGTAAAACCGGCAATGAAGTCATCGCAGGGCTTTCAAGCCAGCATCCGCTATGGCTATCAAATACCTGGAGCTTTTATAACAGATGCGCCTTATCGGCTTCGTAAAATCAAAGAGAAGAAAGAACAACCCATGCAATTTTACAATTTTTACAACTTTTTACTTTATATTACGCACTGTACTGCCCCACCCGTAAACTCCCTATAACCCCCGGTCCCGTATTACACAAGCCTGCGGTTTCTGACTTTCTGGGTGCTGTCAGTCGATGAATTCATCCGTAGGGGCAGATTGTTTTTCTTTCTGAGGAGACTAATTTACCCTCGAGAGTTCTATCTTTATAAAATTTGCCATAATGGAAAATTGGTTTTTTTTGTCCGTTGTAAGTAGATTGCGAACCAACAGATTATTGAGAAGAAGTAGACGCGGTCACCAGGACAAGGACTTTATTCGCTCGACGTTTTGGATTCCAGCTCGAGTCCATCTTCAGAGGCAGCCTCAAATAGGCTAATTTGTACACAGGGCGTAGCAGTATTTATAGGTTGCGGTTGCTATGCTACTGCATACCAAGTAACGACTCCCCTTACTCGAGGATGTTTGCACTCTAGTGCGCTAACGGCTTGATGCCTGGCATGCCTGGCACCCTCGGTGGAGATTGGCGAGATGATGGTGCGGCCACCCGGCTCACCGGTATTGACGTTAGAAAATACGTTCGCCTGAGCACTCGCCACGTGGTTGATTGCTTTGGCCAAACGGCGTCTTAACACCAAATATGGGTAATCTTCCCCAAGAAAGGGGGAGCCGTTAATTGTACTAGGTATGCATTAGCATAGTGACTGCATCCGTTAAATACTGCTACGCCCTGTGTATGAATTACCATAGTTAATGCTGTCTCTGAAGATTGGTTCTAGCTGGAATCCAAAAGGTCAGGTGAATAAAGTCCTTGTCCTGGCGATCGCATCGACTTCTTCTCAATTACTTCCTGGTACTCGCATTTTTGCGTGTATCAGAAACATAGTATTTTTAGAAAACCATTAAAAAATTTAAAGTAAAAGCCATCAACAGAATACCGTTTTCTAAACTGTAGTTTAACAGTAGTCCATTTATTAAAAAAGGTTTTTCAGTAGATCAAAACCAAATTCGTAGTTGACTTTCGTTGCGGGCATTCATTTTTTAGACATACTGGTTTGGGTTTGCGTGCATAACGATGCATCATAGAATCGTTCTTGAGATCTTGTAATAGCTGCCCATTTCGCCGTATCTCCTTAACAGTTCGGCGAGCATCTTCATAAATTGATGGTAGTGAATGTCGGCTCTAGCTGAGTCGGCGACCTGATGCGTTCTACTGACCGTTACCTGCATTGCTTCGGCTGTTTTCTTCAGGGCGCCCGGGTTCAACGTTGGTGTGCACTTGAGGAAGTCAGTTAAGGCAGCATCTAAGTTGCTGGGCCCAACGCTGTAGGAACTGCGAACAGTTAGTTTGTGGCAGGAATTGCTGGGCCCAACGCTGTAGGAACTGCGAACAGTTAGTTTGTGGCAGGAATTGCTGGGCCCAACGCTGTAGGAATTATAGTTAGCACTCAGATTGCGTAATTGTCGGCATTCGTTTGAGCTCCCTTTTCCAAGCAGTTTCTTCGAGAGGGTAAGTGTTTTCCTTCTCTAATGAGGACTTCATACACATCCCAGGTGGCCGATAAGTTCCATCACGAAGTGCGAGTTTGGTCAAATGGAAGCCCGATCCAAATTAAACCGGGTAACCGACAAGATCGCTGTTAGTCTCTTCTTCGCAGCACTTTCAGGGTTGAGGTGTGGGTGTCGGGAAGGTGAACATGTAGACCTAAAGAGACCTGTTTACGCGTGCCACACCAAAGCTCGTACAACCTTCAGGATTAGACCAGACTTCACAAATAGGGACTTTTCAAGTGGACGAACCTCGCCGACCATCCGCAATGGGTTTTAGCATGCCGGTTGACGCGGTTACGAGAGGAAGTATGATCACTGTGTGCAACACAACTTCCTTAGGCTGCAGCTGAGAGCTGGGTGCCAGACATGAATCGCCCGAAGCAACCAAGGCGTGCACCAGGTCTCCTGGATAGACTTATCACTCCATCGAGGTATACCCCTCTGGCTGACCAGCGCGTATATCCCTTCAAACAGAAATGCACACGCTTTGCGATGAACGTGGATAAGAGGACCGGCAACAACCGCCACCGCTCTACCGTCCCACTGGTACTGCGCGAGCAGAGGCGGCAACCCCCAGTAACACATGCAAGCAGGTTGATCGTAGCCTGGACGCGTCATAATCGTTTTCAAGTCATGGTCTGCAGGGAGCCGAGGCCATCGATCTGCAGGATTGACGCATGCACCGTAGCGTAGCCGAAGTGCGTAATTAGTTGAGGCGCAGAGACGAGGCCGCGCACGCGTACGCCTTCGCATTCGCCGTTCGCTTCTGATTGGTTGAACCGAGGGCAAGGTGGTGCCTGCCTTTCCCGACGCGGTCAGCAGCCAGTACGCGATCTGCCCTGTTTCCGTCAACTGTTGTGTGCACGTTTTGGTGTGCGTGTGTGTGCTAGTGCAGACGAGCGAGACGGCATACACACACTGCGGAGGGCAGGCTCTAAGCTACGCACGCGCACACAGAGATTGGGAGAGGGCCTGCAGACAGCAGGTTTTTTTCCGGACCACCTCCTCCCAATTTTTCTCCACGGTCACCGTCTCTCTGTAGCAGAGAAATGATCCTGTGGAGACACCGTCTCCTTCTGCACAAATTACGCACGTGCAGAATATCGTCGCTAATTAAATCACACAGAGATAACTGGCGATCAACTGAGGCAAACGAAGCTCGGTGACCTGAGCGGTTTCGCGCCGACACCACCCACTCATCATCACCGCCACCCCCACCACCCTCATCACCGCGTCATCAACACCAGTAGCATCCCCACCTTTCTGCCTGACCATCGACTGGACGGTCACGTAAGGACGAGCCAACGAACAGGTACTTCACCTGACCTCAACGCATACCTCCGACCAAAAGACCAATATGCTCGAAGGCACAGGCGGAAGACGGTCTTCTTTGCCTACGAGCACCACCACCACCAGCGTCGGTGGCAGCCTGCAGGAGACGGGAAGCAAGGTGAAACGCGAATGCTTCACTTTCGAACCTCAACAGTGGCGCAAAAGCGTCTGTAAGAACTGCTTTCGTACTCAGCCAGAACATCTATGCCGCGTGGGCGGCAATAACGGTGCCGGCGAGGGTAGTCAGTCCGGGCCTGAGATCGCAGCCACTGGCACCACCTCTGCTCCTAACGAACCCCTCCCCGTGAAGACGCCCGCCTGGGCATCAAACCCCGCAACCCGCAAGACTGAACAATCGACGCCGTCTCAAGGACGAACCAGGATGGCGACGCCACAGTACACTCCAGCAAACATTCCGCCGAAGGAGAACAAGACGCCCTCACCGCTAGAGGAGCGCCTCAGCAACCCCAGTGGCCCTTCTACCGTCGCCGGTGCAGGCGCCCGTGTGATGTCGCGAAAGGCTCCCGCGGTTTCTCAACGGTAAGTCAACAATAAACCCTATTCAGACCTTGTACGGTGGCAGAAGGAATGCGCAGGGAAACGATGACATTTTCTCTCCCATAAGCAGGGAGCGTAGCTGGTCCACGACCCAACTCGCATAGGTCAGATACCCTTGTCAAAACTGTATGTGCCCTACCTAGGCAGTGACTGGGTTGACTCCGGTCATGTTTCTGTCCTTCAAAATCACTTATTTATCTTTGAATTCTCTCCTAGTCCGAAAATTAATTGTTGCCATACAGCGTCTGATGCCTTTCCCCAGAGGACAGTTAGAGTACAGCCTAAGAAAGGAATGTCAAACCTTGGGGTTATTTAGAGCTCAGGCATTTTTCTTTCCCTTCCGAATCCTCCGCAATTTGGACACCTACAGAATGGCCAGTGGTCTGGCAAATATCACGAGTTAGGCGATATTTCTCAACAGCTGGTCGTGCAGTGCTACTGAGCAGGACAGTGACTTTGGAAAAGGCGCTTTTGACTTACTTGGCTTCATCAGCACACCAGGGATTCCCAAAACCCCAGATAGTACGTAAGTGGACGATATATCAGGAACTCAGAAGTGGAACTGAAATGCTCATTTCCGCATGTTTTTGTTTACCGTGCAACAAAGCCAACAGTAATTGCTGTTTTTTCTCAAGTCCACTGAAGTAGGCAGTTAGAAGCGGTTTTAGGGAAGCTAGAGTCTCTTCGTAAGTTATGGAGTTTTTACTTGACTTTTCGAGTTGACAGGTGAAATATCTGGGGAGGGGAGGGCTAAGATCGAAAAAATAGATTTGATATCTCAGAAAATCTGCGAAAAGAGGTCGCATCTACTGTAGATGAAACGGCAATACACGGACAGTTGATACACTCTCTGCTAAAGGTATTCAGAAATGTTTATATAAGAGTCGCCGAAACGGTAGCAGATAGCTCCTTAACCGAGTAAGTAGATAAGGACAAGACGACAGAGTGGAAGCACCCATTGAGGGCATTGCAAGCAAGGCTAACTGTCTTACGGGAACCGTGGTAAAGAGGGTTTTATGGTTAGGGTAGAAGAGGAAGCAGAAAAACTGGGAAAAACAAACGAAGAAGTTGAGGTTCATAGCAACCTATTTGCCGACTTTAAATAGGCTGCTAAGTTGAACCTGTGTGATTAAGTGGAAATGGAAATGCTATCCCATGGGCGAAGGGTAGGTGAATCGGCCTGCCAGGATCGGTGTAAGGGAAAGCAAACCTGAATCAGTGTCAAACAAAGCTAAATGGGAACACAGGTGACTAAAGGACAACAATTAAATACGTGGAAATAAGATCAGGGACTGGTGATGCGGAGCCAATGTTCTCAGTGGGTTCGGCTGCTGTGCTTCTGCCGACGAAAAGAGACACCCAACCCCACCCGTCCCGTCCCCCGCCAAAATTTTCAAACAGCACACCTTCAAGCCCTAGATTGGATCTGTCGGAGATCTTCCGACCTATCGAACCGTCAACATTACGAATGCACCCACCGTCTAGTCAAACACCGGTCGGAATTTCTTTAAATGGCTACCCCCAAGATAACACAAGATTGTCAACGCCCCCACATAAAAGAGGTGATCTTTCAATAAATTCCTGCATCCGCTCAGCAAGGTGTATTTTCCCCCTATGTTCGACAAATGGAGTTCACTTGGAAACCCAGACACTTCTTACCTCTTACTGAGGCTCCAAGGAGGGGTACTCCGGTTATATGAGTGTTTCTCTGAGCCTCAATAATAATGGCCATAGTTCGGAGGAAGAGGCACACGGGCATATATGTCACACAACTATTATTTCTGTGATTGGTATACCCAGCGCCTAATCTGTCAAGTTACTACTGGTCGAGCTGTAGACACAAAGCTGAGCGGCATTTTTGAAAAAGGGAATTTCAGCAATAAATGGCCGCACCCTCAGTTTTGGAAGGGCTGTCAAGTGGTCTATAGTAGCGCTTACTATAACATCACTGCGACAGCAGTTATCAAGAAGAAAAGGAGAACGAAGGTCAAAAACAAAATGAATGCTTTTGATCTGTAAGGATTATTTTATAGAGCTAGTTTATTTGCTCCTCCACCATCCCTCCTGGGTAGGACAGAGGAATAAGAAGGCCTCAGTAGCACACTTGGGTCTGCGGTAAATTCCAGAGAAATTTGGTTTAAAATTAGGGTTAGGTTTAAAGGTAAGCTTTGGGTTATGCTTACTGGAATAGGTACCCTTCCTTAAGTCTAACGCGATGCCACACGTGGTACAAGGACGTTCCTATATCCCATTCCTCCTGACGGAGGGGGTGGGGGGGCGTGCAAACAACCGGTACACAGCGCTTATTCTTACAGTGATCCTATTATGCGACAAATGCTTACTTTCTAACAGGATGCCCCCCTGCGATCTTGAGTCGCTGCAGCGTGTTTTATGGACAGTTGGAGTATAATGTGACTCACTGTTTTTTAATCGTGGCCCCAAATAGGACCAGCTTAGGTAATACACTTACCCCGCTTCGGGATCATAGTCAAGTGGGGATTAAATTCGCCCACCGTGGTCTTCGGGCAGGCTTCCAATTGTGGGAAACAGACACGCAGAATTTTTGGTTCGTTTGCGGAGGAACCGGCAAGCGTAGCGCGCGTCCATGGGCTATTGACATAACTTCGTCATTAGCTGTGCATGAGCTAGTCTCAAAGCCTCATTGATGTTTGCTCGCCTTTGGACTACCCTGGGTGTGGGGTGAACGGAATAATTTCAATCAAATGGAGTGATACAAATGTTGTACAAACCAGCACCGTCTCTCGGGGACAGTGGTGGTCTTGGCCGTTTGCGACATACAAATTATCATGCGTTTGGTACTACAGACATGACTCGAAAAAGCTGTGCTCATTTGATGATCAGATTGTATTTGTCTCCAAAATCGTAAACAGACGAAAAAAACAAATTTTCCTAACTGTATGACAGGCGAGGAACCGAATTAAAACCTCGAGTGTTATCCGGACTGGAATCCTGCCGCTGCAACCGAACCCCAGTTTTGCCCCGATGTCTGCCCATCTCATCATGACCAATCAAATTGTCGAAACCCGACCAGGAGGAAGGATACTATCACGCCTTTTCTTTGCCCGCATGCTATGATTACGAAGCGCAGGGTGGGGGCGGATGAATGTGAACTTCATCTTTGGCTTTAGTCGGAAGGTATGATGGGAGTAGATGGAACTCATCGGTTTGCCAGAGGCTTAACAACTTCAGCCAGCGGCCCGATGTCTTTCAATCCTGCTAAGTACTAGATCCAATCCGCCCACATTCTTTCATTTCAAACAGAAACGGGCTGGTACCAAAAGTGGCTCGTGGCTGGACTAGTACTGTTTACTTTTCAGACGCCGCGTACATGACGAAAGTCGGCCTGTCTTGTCAGCCGGGGCTGGCGGAGGCGGGGATACGGTGTGAGTGATATCTGGTAACCAGGCGGAGGGCACAAGACTGTCATTAGGGGGGTTGGGGCGGTGTGCGGTCACCGTCTGGAGTCGGCCAGGGAAGGCGGATTGGTGGTATCTACGTCTTCTTACAGCAGAGTGCTGGATTCGCTACCCGAATAGCCACTGCCTTGGCTGATGCCAGCACCCGTCGGCTTAGTAGTTTACTGGTGTCCGGTAGACAATCTGAAGTGCTTCTTTGACTTCGAGTCGGCGGTTGGTATCGATTAGATGTGCGAGGATTAAATTTGACCTCAACTGACCTTCCCCCTCCCCAGCTGGACAGGAACGTGTTCGCGTACTGTCTTTTCCAGGCGCCTCCCTGTACCGCTACTGTATCCCGCCTCATAGCAGCAGGTAGATGACTAAATACACATCAAGGTGGCCTGCAACGGTAGTCTGTCTTTACCCCCCTCCTTCCAACTGTATTTATGGACAAACTACGAGGAAGGTACAGACGCTGTTTTCAGCTCTGTTAATTAACCACAAAACTGATGTTCAAACACACCTTTTTTTCTTGCAGACATAGCTTTCAACATCCTGACCTGGCTATTGGACGGGGCACGCCTGTTCCTGCTTTCAATGGGACTGAGTTCGAATCGCCGGGCGGGTTAGCATAACAATTTTCAATCGATAAGACGTGGAAGGGGAGGGCGGTGAATGCGGTTAGAGAGGAACGGTAAGTCGTAAAAATTGTCGAAAGTTGGAAGCGCAGAAAGAAGCAGCGAAAAAAGACGAAAATGGGAAAGTAAGAGCAGGGAGGAGAATGGTTATATAGAAAGCGGTATGGAAGACTGCGTTAAGTGGGTGCATGACTTCGGTGGTCATCAGGGGAATTTTTGTAAAAAAACGAAAATAGGAAGGCTCCCCCCGGTAATACAGGTGGCTTTCCGCAAAATTTCAGGAAGCGTAAAGATTTCGGCCTCCTAACCGCCTGGAACTTAACGCAGGACCCATGGGATAGAGGGTTCCTGTTCTCGTGTTTTGCCAATTTTTTTACTGACCTTCGACAAAGGGCAGAAATTATAGTAAGGAGGCCTTGTGTGGCCACCTAAACAGGACACGGGAATAGGAAATGTCCCGCTCACTTCACATAGGTGGCCCATCGATAAATTTCAGGAAGGGTAAATATTTCCGTGTCTTAGCGTTAACACTAACCCTAACATGAAACTAAAGGGTCAAATTCATTTTAATCCCTAGCCCTACCCATAAACCTAAACCCTACAATTAACACGAACCCAAACTTTAACCCTTAGTCTTATTCTGAACCTAACCCTAACTGTGACCTTAACTCTAACCATGAACCTAACCCTTAACTCAGCCCTAACTCTCACCTTAATCCTAAGTCTAATTTAACCGGAATTTGGTGCAAAGCCACATGCATTGTGGGGGTTCCTATTTTCATCCGCTGTTTAGGCAACCGTACAAGCCATCCTTACCAAAATTATAAACAGGACACTATGCTAAATTGGAAAGGAAGTCTATAAATTTCGGGCTGGAGGCATCCCGACGGAAATTTTTTTTCAGTTCCGTTCAGTTTTATTAAGGTTAATGTAGGTGACGCCTTTGAAAGCCCTATTGATTTCAATGACATTACAAATTAAAAGATCCACCATATAATGGACGTTGGACAAAGGGTTATCTCCCCGTCACACTACAGGGCATTGGGCACAACAATTATAAAATAATATTACTCAAAAATGGGGAGTATTATGTTCGATAACGCGAAAATTGTGGATGGGAATAGGTTTCAGGAAATGCGTTAATTTCTGGTGTCGCGGTGGTACTTATGGCTGTACTGGTCAAAATTCCGCTCTGTCCGCCGGCAGAGGATTCCAGGACTTAATCACTCTGTTGGAGAATAAGACCCTTATTGTGTCCAGTCTTTCACCAGTCACACGTAGTTTAATAGGATTTCCTCGCAGAGTAGTGGTAGTGGCCAGCTCAAAGAAGTCGCCAGATGCAAGGCAACAATCCGGACCCCGCAACATGCTTCTCATAAAGGGAAGAGACGGTTTAATATGCGCATTGCTGAGGTAGACAAGTGTGTTTGCCGGGCTTCACTTGCTCCAAAGTCCATTTTCATTCCGCTTGGTCACTCAAGTGAGTTTTTTGAAAAGGACCTGGAGAGGGGAAAATCGATCGATTTTAAGTTCGAGCCTCGCGCCTCTCCTCGATACGAACCACCAAGTAGACGCCAGAGAAGCCTAGCCACCACGACCTTCGCGCCCGGTCTCTTATAGGGTGAGTAGAAGTTGGACGCTAGTTAAGAGGTTATTCTCTTCTGTTCAAAATGATTTAAGAACAGGGTGGAACAATTTGTAAGCCGGACGGAACACACCATCTGGGACCACAACAACATTCGCCGAGGCCTGAATGAGTCGGCCTTGAAGTTGACTGGCCGGTTTAAATAGCTGTGAGTTGCCGGGACCCAAGTGCGCGCGAGGGGCACAGCGCTGCATCAGGTGCCCCAAGTAGGGCCACAAAAAACGCTCCACAGTTAGTGGGCAAAGAATTCTTGCTGATATGGGAGGACGGGACGAACAGAAACAGACAATCAGTACTTCGGCTGCAGTCTATTCCACTGTGGGATATTGGCAGGGAAATACTAGCTTGGATAGTTAATACCCCTTAAGCAGGGCTATTGGAAAGCCCCTTAAAATAGGTGGCTTTGCGCTTACTCCAAGGCTAATTAGAGTTAGGGGTTCAGGTTACGGGGAAGGTTTGGGTTAGGGTTGGTGTTAGACGTAAGACACAGAAATTGACAACCTTCCTGAAATTTAGCATAATACTACGGGGAAGGTCTGGTAGGGATGCTTATGTGACCGTAATACAAGAAGTTTTGTTCTAAATTGCAGGGAAATTTAGGTTCGGTATAAGTTAAGGTTAGGGTTAAGTTTTGGGTTAGGGATACATTTTGGATCCGACCTATTTTTTTAGGTTAGAACATAGAAATCTTTACCCTTTCTGTACTTTGGCGCAAAGCCATCTCTATTACGTGTGTGGGGAGGGGGCGAGTGGTAAGATTCCCGTGTCATGTCGGGTGGGGGGCCTATAGATACCGGGCTCAGGTGGGGGAATGGAACAGAAAATGGGCAGATGCAGCGCAAGTCTGCTCTCACTATAGTCTAGCTCACGTCACTGTCGATGAATAATGCCCCCAAAGACAAAGGAGACTGGAATGGTCATTTCTGGCACATTAGTCATCATCATCCAGTCCTACCCAAGCTCATCCGACCCTAGTCTCCCTGGCCTTTTTCGGCATGTTGCATCTGCCTTTGCTATTAATAACCACTGTGCGGTTGGTGGCGGGGCTCGAGAGTGGGACCCAAAGCAGAACGGGAGGGGGTACAGGGCAAACAAACGATTCTCACCAAATATTCTAGCAAATCGGAGCATAGAGCCACTGCAGGGTCGATGACGTGTGAGCCAGATTAATACCTTTAAAACCATTTGTGAGCACTAGAATCAGTGTACGCCTATAGTGCGGTCTGGAAAACCTTAAACGCTGAAGCTATAGGCTGAATCAGGTTGAAACCTACGTCCAATGTTACTAATTTAATAAATGTTTCTTCTTCTTCTTCTTCTTCTTCTTCTTCTTCTTCTTCTACTACTACTGCTAATACTACCACCACTACTATAACTACTACTACTTATACTACTACTACTATTAATACTACTATTACAACGACTACTACTAATAATACTACTGCCAATACTATTACTACTACTACTGCTACTATTACTACTTCTACTACTACTACTACCACCAATAATATTACTACTACTATTAATCCTACTACTACTACGATTACTAATACTCATACTACTACTATGATTATTATTACTACTGCTACTATTACTACTTCTACTACTACTACTACTACTACTACTACTACTACTTCTCCTACTACTACGACAACTACTAATACTACTAATATCAATACGACGTATTATAACCTTTGCTGATCCAGAACTGGTGACTTGATGATGATTGGGCATCTTATCGTCGTTCTGTTGGCATAGGGCAGGGAGCGGAAGTGAACTTTTCCTAACCAGTGAAACGGGCTCCCTGTGTGAATTTTGCGTAGGCATCTGTGGTCACGCGGACAGGGCATCAGTTAGCGGCGGTAGCGGTGGCATTAAGTGTTGAAGTGCGCAATGGTCTGGCTTTCCTACAGTAGCATGTCAAGATTAATGATTTACATATTCTCTCATTAGGGTTTGCGGGCTGGTTTGCGGGATATGTTTCCGCTTTTTCAATCATTTTCTCCACCCACCAGCAGCACCTTCATAAGGTCTGGCTGACCCTCTGAACACATCCCACCTCATAAGGTCCCAAGAGAGACTTCCAAGTCATACTGACGATTGCCTATGGGTATCTTTACCTTCCAAAGGCTTTCAATGAGGCTGCCCTTTGTCTGATCGTAGTCTTCAAGAAGCCTTAGTGGGTTTGGGCCATAGGCAGTAAAAGAGGGTCGTACAGTATAATCTTATCTAGCAATTTTACGAAGTCCTTGGAATTGGCAGATTAATTCACGATTGCTGCGAAATATGTTCATCTCAAGAGATGGCTGATGCTTACTCCCCGGGTCGAAAAATCTGTCTTATTTGGTCCTGTGAATTTCCGAGGATGTCCTCAAGAACCCGCCAGGAACAATTACCTCCAAAAATTGGCTCATCTTCTTTAACTCTAGCCGAATCCCAGTATTCAATTTTTTCCTCAGAACCTTTTTGAAAAAATGGTCAGTTTACTCGTCGTACGCGTTAAAACTGCTGCTGTTGTGGACTATTCGCAAACTATTAAAGCCTTTGAATCTGGAGGTGGGGGAAGAGAAGTGAGATTTGAAGTGGAGGGGTCGCAGACGACCTAGTCTGACTTGGTAGATAAGAGGTACCGAGTGCAAATTGTCGGATCAGAGTGAGCTTTACTCAAGTTGGCACCGCCAACGATGCTACGGCTTGCCGTATTTTTCCTCCAAAACGCTGTGAAAAGTGTGATGGGAAGTCGACAAAGGTATAAAGACGACGACGAGGAGGAGGAGGAGGAGGAGGCGGCAGCGGTGCTGAGGTTTATTCTTGAAAATGAAATACTCAAGTCATCCCTCCTCCCCTGCCCACTGGTCACAGTTACCCATGGCGTTTTGTATACCGCAATAATTTTTCATCTCTGGTACCCGCCACTCATGGCGCGTCGCACTCGCCGCACTCCGGTAAGGTACTGTACCGACCAATCAGCTTCGATCGCCTACGCTGATTGGTTGTGACTACTTCTGCCTTGACGACCAGCTGCCACCGACTGATGCACGCTTACCTTTCTTGTCTGGAAGTGCGAGCTGCGGCTGCGCGTGCCTCCACGCCCAATTCATCGTGATTTATAGAGCCGTCTCCACAGCGCAAGCCGACCACGGGATGACGATGATTACCATAAAGAAATGAGGCCTGGCTTTTGACCTAGATACTGGCTACCTGGCGCACGCATTGGGGCAGGGACAAGGACCATAATTTCCGGCACAATGACTATCCAAGTAAAGGTTACGGCGTCTCGTAAGGGCCATGGCACATGGTGGTCATGCAGCAAAGTTGAAACGGTTCTATTTTCCTTGCTTCCTTCCGGCTGGATATCTATTGAAAAAATTAAGAACATTTAAGTTAGGCTATCTAACATTTGTGATTCTGCAATTGCCTCAAAGGACACCGGATTACAAAAGGAGTTTAAAATTAATTGCAAGAGTTGCTTTAAAGTAGAGGTAGCTTGCATACGAACAGGAAAGTTCGACCGTTTTAAGTTACGTAGTGGGCTCAGCAGCGGCAAGAATAAAATTATAATACCACTGCATTTTCTCTTTTCCAACCCACGTTTCCCCGAGGGCAAGCAAATATCAAAGAAAGCGGAGATCGGTGCGAACGCAATGACCCACAAAGCTAATCAACACATCTACGCGTGCCACACACGGACTAGACCGCACTGCATTCAGCAGACATTATTAAAGACGGTTAGATCAACACGTTTTTGGGAGTGCCGTGAAGGCCACATTGAGAAGAGCCACGACAGCCTGGCTTTCAGTTTAAAAGGAATTATCCCATTAGTTGGCGGCCAGCTTTGCTATAGCAAGGAATGCGCTGATATGTCAATAAACCTGTAATCCCTCATACTCTCTTGCCTCTCTCAGGTACCAACGCAGCCTAAAAACGCGTGTCACGAGCATAACCCACCGTGGAATTTGATGGCTTGACTACCTGAAATTTTGAAAAGGTGATAAAGAAGCACTAAGAGTGAAGGTAATTTTTCGTAGATCAGAAAAAAAGTAACTTTAAGCAAATTCGGTCACTTAACTGTGAGAAAAATTGTTCATAAAGCAGACATGTTGGATCCCATTTGGCCAACTCAGACAGACACTGGGGGGGAGGGGTTGGTCAGTTTCACGAGGTGGTTCGTTTTCACGTCCCATGTGTCTGGACTATCATATTTCGTGTCAAAGTCGATAACGTGCAACTGACCATGACAGTCCTACCGTCGATTTCGAAGAGGTTCACTGTGCGCCCCACAGCAAGGTAGCGCAAGAACGGTGACTTGTGGATGAATTAGATTATAGTGAGATTAGTTGCGCTGCATATACAAAACTCTGCCCCCACCAGGGCTTGATATCATGATTAAATCAAGAAGCCAGACGGCCGAAGAGGGTGCAGGTGGCCGCGCGGCTGGAGCTTCCCCTAAGCATGCCGCCACAACTGGCTCGGATCCCATTGAATGGGAATGCAACAAAGGCCTCATTTAGAATAAGCCATTGCAGTCTGACTCTCAGCCCACCAGTCGGCTATTCAACAAAGAGCACACATTGGACGGGCCGTGCAGTCCGAGTTACCCCGTCAGCTGGCAGCCTTCTAAGCCACGGCTTTTAGTGCACCGTGATAGCTTCAAGTGCTTCGGATTATTTCTAGCGAGAGAAATTCGTCAACCTCACTCTCCATTCGCATACTGGTCTGGGCTAGTCAGCACGCATAGAAAACAGACTCTTGAAGCCTGGATATATGGATGGGCGTATGGTCACTATAATTTCCCATCCCAATTGCATTTTAATATATTTCTGCTCGTAATAAATAGACGTCAGGTCCACGGCTGAGTGTTGGAGTAGTGAACTAAAAATCTACCCGTTCTCATTTCAGCAACTGAGCAACTGTGGATAGCATATGGTTGCCTGAAGGCGTTAAATGGCCGATGACAGTCTTTCTTTGATTGTATACTGGTTTCTAGGCCACAGCATTTGCGGGTTACATAACCAGAGCCCCAAAGCACAGCGGAACACATATATTCCATCCTGAGCAGAAGAGACCCGGAGAACGGAACTCGAATTTCCTAGAACAATTTGCTTTCAGAATTTTCTGCTGCACACAAGGCTTGACGGTTTGATAGTAGCGGTATTGCTGCCCGGGTTTCCAAGGGTTATCGCGGCAGTTTGAGACGAAGGGAGGCACTAGCCCCTATTACCTTTTTGCCCGGTCCCGAATACGGCAGTAGAAGATTACCATACTCTTCACAGACTGAGTGAATAATAATTTTGTAGAAGCCCACAACCCGACGAGAACACAGGTCCGGCTTCGCGAGCGTGGCATCCCGAGCGATAATGGAGGAGTCTTCGTATCGCTTTGAGCGAGAAAATGTCCATGTTGGTCTTGAAATTGATTGGCCAGTTTGAATAGCTGTGATTGGCCGTGAACTGGACTGCCATTGATATGCGCGTGCAAGTACTCACGAGAGGAGCAACTTTGTAATAGGTGCTCGAAGTTAGGCAACTACAAGGAAAGGTTGCACAAGAGTGTGGAAGAATAGTTTCAAAATATTTAAAAATAATGGTGCCTTTTACTGCATGAATACTAACAGCAGTGTCGTTGACGCCGCTGAAAAAATCACAGTTTCTGATGTGACTAAAGCTGACTTCGGTCCAACTGTTCTCAGTGCGAGAGCAATCAGGGGCAGGACTGCTGCCACGCACACAAATCACGTGGCAATCTAAAATCAATTTCAATCGATTTTCTGCTATCGTCCTAGTGGAGGCGTCTTCAGAGTAGCTTAGTTCCATATTCTGTACTTTGCTTTACAGTTCCTGTTATCAGATGTTGAAAGAAAAACGTATCCCGTTGGGAAGGCATCAATATCTGCACTTTTTTAAAATCTAGATCTATAATCAGCCGTGCCAGCCGTATATATTTTTCCAAAGTGCTGAGGTACGTAAGCATTCACATTAAAGAAGTTGCAGCCCGAAGGTGGATTATTAGTTAAACGCCTACTTACTGTTTCTACTCGCAGAAGTGCCGAAGATCCACGCGGGTTTGTGGGTCAGCGCTCAGGCCCGACGTCCGCGGCGGGGGGTACCTCGCCTCAACTGATTACCACTGCGAGCGCAACGGGCGTCTACTCCTCCGCCTCCTCCATTGACGCCCGTTACGTGGAGGAGTTGGAGAATGACTTCTTCGATCTGGAGGACAAGTACGACTCCCTGTTACGCGAACGAAATGAACTCAGCATCGAACTCTGACTCCAAAATGAGAAGCATTGAGGAACTGCAGAGCTTGGTGGAGCAGTACAAGGAGAAAGCCACCACGCTTGGAGCCCGATGCACACACCTTGAGGAGGAAATTAAAACATACAGGTGAGGCATCAGTGTGCATAACTGCATTACATGGGCTATCTCACTGAATGCTAATCGAAATTTCGTAAGTATTTTGTATATTACTTATTGTATTATAGTCAAGTTAGGATTTCGGCTCCTGAAATTTTTTCCTTATGGCCACATTTTAAAATGGAATATTCTGTCAAAATGACTACTTAAGTAGTATGAACTTCTTCTATTAATGTTCACTGACCTCACAAATTCTAATATAGTTAGTTCATGGTAAATATGCACGAATAGATTTCTCTCTTATACTCATTTGATATAAAATGCCGTCTTCTCCAGCGTTTATGCTTAAAGAACGGGTATCCTTCGGTTTTAGAATAGCTTATGGATCTCGGAAACGTTTGAACCCAAACTGTTGTTACACCCGCACTCAGGGTCTCCAAAGTGCAAGTCGTCTAGTTTTCGTGTACGGAAAGCCTTGCATTTATATATGCTATAACAAAGAGGTACTATAGGACTCGTAAAATTTTGCAATAGATAGGGAACATGTAGTATACTTAATAGAAACATTACTATAAGGTAAGTAAGATGTTTTTTGAATGGGTATTTCACAGTCTTAAAAATCTCCCAATTAGAAACTTTGTTTAAGGCCGAAAGATACCCAATCTTCTAGTATAAAACTTGAAGATGTAATTTTCTACCACATAATTAGCGAAAGTATATTTGTAGGTATGTTTTCTGTAAAATATGTAGGGGCAGTGAAAATCGATGGAACAACATCATACTACTTAAGTGGTCATTTTTACAGAGTTGGCAGCACCCGAGGGCATCGCGGATAATTGCACGTGATGTGATAATCATCTAACCGGCCCCCTAAGCGTACCGCATGGTAAATGCGCTGAGCCAACATGGGGGGCAAATCAGCGGTCCTAAAACATGGGGGGGATGCACGTGCGGGATGCATTGGGGGGGATGCATGGGGTGGATGCATGGGGGATAGGGGGGTTGGGGGTTGCATGGGGGATGCATGGGGGGATGCACGTGCTCAACATGGACAGGCATGGGTTCAGGCTCCTGCCGGACCCCGCTGTCCCACTCCGTGGGAGATTTCTCATCTGCGCCCGACCCCACCTCCGGTCTTCTTGACTATGTCCTGACACGGGGCACAGGCCAGTAAGGGAAGAGAGAGAGTGCGCACAAGTCACCATCCCTGCACCACCCTTCTGTGGAGCATACGATGGACATGATCGGACTACGACGGTTGAATCTGACCGGCCAGATGTTGCAGTATGTAGTTGCCATGCCGTCGCCGTGCCCCAGCGCGCCTGTCAAAATGATCGCTTCTCACGCTTATCCCATATAGTTGCACGTAGTGTGATCGCGTCTCCCTCTTTGCGACTACTTCCTGTAATTCACCTCTTAGCTTCTAGTATCAACTTGGTGAAACCCAATAACTTAATTAGAGCGTTAATTTTTAAAATGCTTTTTGATGTGTAAGTTAATTAAAACAAAGGAGATCAATAAAATGCTGCCCTACAACAGGCGCCGTATAGAACGAAACGCTAATTGCAATTCGGAAATATAAGTTCCACTCGAAAGGATTACATAGGAGATTTGCAGTAATGATCGTTAGGAGGACTAATGTCATGGTATTTCAGCCACGTCAAGAGACCGGCTTTTGAATGCGCGTCTTCCCCCCGTCTGCGGAAACCAAACTCGCTAAAAAAGACTGTTTACTTGAAATGATTATTTTATTATATTTTTAATACTCTTATAAATTCTAACCTAGTTTAGGAAAAGTATACACGAACGTATATCATTTAAGGCAGAATGCCTGCATTGGCAATGAGCAGTGAGACTGAAATGATTGTTTCCTGATTATTAAACTTCATTAGCCAGCTATCTACAACCGTCAGTGTTACAACGCTATCTCCTAACGCCTTACCAGGATGGGTGCGCGCCCCATTACTATCATATAACATCTTGTCCGGAGTTCGTGGTAAATTACGTCCTCACCAAATATTTTACTCGAAGAGACGGAATATTCGGGTTCAAATATTTTTTTAATTTTGACCGTTTAAGGTCTGTTCAAATTCATCGTATCCGCTCGTTGATTTATTTTTATTTTTATCTATGCAACGTGGTCCTTCTATATTGCAAAAATTGCATGCCCCTTTTTAATGGAATATGGGAATAGAGGATTTTTCTTAAATTGAAAGTGCACAGCTTGAGTTTGGAAACTCTAAACGCACGTACGACAGCAGGTGGGGTTCAAGTGTTTTTTTTGGAAATTAAAAAATCTTTTAAATCGTACTTTCCTAAAAATAGCGTGCGGGAAAATAATTTTCAGCATATTTTTTACAAAAGGCACCATAAGTGCATGAAAAGAGGCCTTCTAGTTACTTACTCACTTGGATGCGTGCGGCTTTGAAGGCGGCCTCAAGCGAGCATTCAAAGGCGACATGCTGGCACACCAGAAGTGCTTCAAATTATGCGGTGTGACAATCCAGTGACCTCTAAATGGCCAAGTGAGGGATGCGCTGGACCAGTAGGGAGGGGGTCAAATCAGGGCACGGCAGGCGTTATGCAGACTGCGCACCCATGGCACATGCCAAATCTGAGGTGAGAGGGCGTGGTGGCACGCGTAGGTACAGGCTCACGCCGCACCAGCCATTTGTGGTACTCCAACTTCATGGGATCTGAGTCAGGCGTTGTGGTATGGGAAGGGCCGCACCAGCCACCCACGCCCGACCCCGTCTCTGGTCTTCTTGACTCTGTTTTGACACCGGGCAGAGACGGGGGAGGGAAGAGAGAGAGTGTGGCAACTGCTGCACAAGTATATTATCACTTGAAACGAAGCCATGCGCAAGTCATCGTCCCTGCATCCCATACTGTGTAGCACACTGTGTCGACCATCGAACTACGACGGTCGGACTGTCCAGCTACTCCATATAACAACTCCACTTAAGTAATCCTACCTAATTCCTTTGACCCAGTTGTAAAAAACTCGGCGGTCTCGGTGGGATTCGAAACCAATGTTCTAGCTACGAGCTACGAGGCCCCGCCATGGCCGCCGACTTTTTCAAAACTGGGTCAAATGAATTATACGAATTTGCCAGAACCCCCATTAATTAATTAATTGCGCCTGGTAGTCAGCTGGTGGATTCTAGATTTATTACTTAGGAAATCCTGCTTGGGCAGTCAGCGTACTGTATCAGAATTGGTGGATTCCGTTCGTTGCACTAGACTGGGCGGGTAACTTGAACCAAATGTGATTGGGCTCATGGCTCCCGGTGGGGTGTGCGGTCGCATCTTCTACTTCCAACTTGCTTCCTGGAACTCGCACTTTCGCTTCTGACGCGGAAATATTTTCTTCATCTGGAATTTTACACAAAGCTACCTATTTTACCGGGGGACGAGAGGTTCCTATTCCCCAATCTTACTGAATTCCCCTATTCCGTAATAACCTTGGGAAAGATGGAATTCAATTAATAGCAAATAGATTTGCGATCACAATCAAAATGAGTTCAAGTCGTAAACTACCTTTGAGGTTGGTCGGCCCCCTGTTTATGGGAGCGAGATGGAGGAGGAGGAGGAGGAGGAAGAGGAGGAGGAGAACGAGAGAAAGCGAAAGATATGGAGAAAATTTGCATGATTTTATTTTTAAGCGACAAAAGATTTTAGAAAAACTCGTCCACATACTACGGTTAAAAAACAGGTGAAATTTAATCGCTCCTGGCTACTGCGATCATAGAAAAGTGTCCATGGTTGAAGTGAAGGGAGAGCTTTATAACCGAGATTAAAAAAGCCATTTCTTTTCCGTTGTGTTGAATGCTTGCCTCCACTGATGTGCTACGATAGCCGTGAGAGTGGCTTAATTCTGTAGTCAGCCAGCACGTGCAAAGAGGATGGCAGAGATTGTGCGTCGGGTTCCGCGTTGGGTGAAGTGATTCTCGTCCAGACTCTCGTTGACCTCGGTATTCACAGAAATAAGGCTTTAGGGCCTGGTTAACCAGTGAGGTCTGTACGTCAATTGAATAAACTGGCACCTGATATTAATGTCTCTACTGTGAGGAGGGACGACCTCAAACCGCTTCGGTCCGGACTACTTTCCCTTCAGAAGTCGGTGTGGCGGGTCTCTCCGATAGGCTTCGAGCTGATGGCCAGATTGCGGTTCTTGCTGCTTCCTCCGGACAACTTTATAATTATTTCCTTTGAAGCAATTCACAACTTAGTGAATACCAGCCTCTGTTTGGCTCAAGGGTTTGCAGCGATTGCGAGGCCACCTGAAACACAGCCTTGCTTTGTTGGAGATCAGCCCACTTTTAGGGCTGTTGCTCACTGAGCATCGTTCTTCTGTCCTTTGGTTGCTTTGCTTGACAAAGCCCATGAGCCTCCGTTAGTGTTGAGGAGATGACGCACGTAGAATCCTTCAGTAGTCTGCAGACTAGTAAGGCGCAAAGTATTTCAACTTTCTCGAAAGTGTGCGGTCATCCCTGCGTTAATGAGACTGGGGTGTCTGCTCGAAGGTGATGGCTTATCAGAAAAGTACAGATTACACTTCAGAAATAATAACCACACCAGGTAGAAGGTGGAAACTGACCCTCCAAAGAACTGACTAGAAGGGTCAACTGACAACGAAAACCCCACATCAAGCACGAACTGTCCATTCTTCAAGAAGGTAATTGATCCGAAGACTAGGAGCAAAGGCATGGGAAATCGTTTTGGTACCCGCTTATCCGTAAACGCAAATTCGAAATCGCACCTACTGAAAAACGACAGTTCGACCGTCGTAGTCGGACGATGTCCACCGTGTGCTCCATGGGAAAGTGGAGCAGGGACGGTGACTTGCGCGTGATTTAGTTTAAAGTGATAGTAGACTTGTGCTGCATCTACCGCACTCTCTCCTCCTCCCCCACCTGAGCCCGGTGTCAAGAAAGAGTCAAGAAGACCGGAGGCGGGAGAGGACGCAGGTGGCTGGCGTGGCTGGGTCCCCTAAGTCCTAGCCGCTCCTAGGTGTGCCACCACACCTCCATGTTCGGCATTTGATATGGGAGCGCAACCCGAATAACGCCTGCCGTGCCCTAATGTGGCCCCCGTGTTGGTCCAACGCATCTACCACGTTGCCCGTTTAGGGGGCACTACTGAAAAACAGTAGCTAAGGCGAACACACAAAAACGTAGTGAAGCCGGGGTAGATGAGTGTTCACTGACCGCGTTACGGTACCTGCTCTGTTCGATGTGCGATGGGGCTCCCTCCATTGCCCCACCAGCAGCCGCACAGCGACTAGCGGAAGAGCATTATCTACAAAGACAAGGGAGACTGCAATGGCCATTTCTGCCTTATTAGCCGTCATCGGCCAGTCATAGTCAACCCCAAGCGTAGCGACACGTGAGGCTGGAACCCACGACCTGGTAATTAGAATTTGAACGCCCAAATAACTGAGTCAAGGGCTCGCTTTCCTGTCGGTTGTGATCGGGTTAATTAACAGTGATAGTGGAGCGCTCAGTGATCGCTTTGCTGAACATAGCCGTCACGTCGTACGTTGGGGCTGACGCTCGAGCCCCGTCAGCAGCCGCACAGCGAAGGGAGTGCACAAGCTGAGGCTGCGTATGACTGGTTGATGAAGGCAAATAAGCGCGAAATGGCAATTACAGTGTCCCTTGTCTTTTTTGGCAACGTGCAGCAAATAAACTGTGCTCAAAGATATAAGAGGTTTTTTACGAAACTACGAGTTCGCTACCTAATACCACGGAACTGTTGACGGCAATACTGATTCGTACTTTTTGTTCTATAATACGTGTAGTTGACAAGATATACGACGCGCCGAAAATCGTGAACTACCGGGTGACATTTTTAAACGTCTTAAAGTAAAAAAACATCCCTCATTCGATATTTCAAAACTGATTGTAGTTGCACACCCTTATAGTTAAACTAACACAGGAGAGCATGCTGACATTTTGAACATTTTTTTTCATAATTTTTATAAAATCGGAAAATTCCTTGCTTACGTTGAGTATTTTGGGGATGCAGTTTTAGTTTCCAAGGAGAGTGCGCGCAAACTTCCCCCCTCTACGCAGTTAATGGTTGCTACTTATTTATAGAAGAGGCAGATAGTTAAATGAAGTCTTTCTGTTGTAAACATAAGCATTTTTGCGATTACAAAATACTTCGTGTAGCTCATTAGCCCAACTTTATGGATACTGTTCCTATAGTGATTCATGCGTAAGGAAACACTTCAAGAGCGTCATATGGTCTCTTCGGGGAAGGAAAAAGTAATAGATGAATAATCGTTTGATTAAGTATCTAAACAAAAGTCGACAAAAGACTGTTTAAAAATACGCTGCTATTATTTGTTTTGTTATCCGAAATACATGCTTTAAGATACGTATTCAATGTGGAGTTCCTTATTATGATTGGAAGTTGACGAACGTCAAAATGCCTTTAGAAATATCCACTACCTAAACAATGGTTTCCACATATATTTTGCACAGAAGGCCACAAAGTCGGTCGAGCAAAGGTCATTTCGTCACCATGTTTAATTTTACCTAGGGTTATCTCGCATACCAGTTGATTTACCAACCTTGCTTATGTAAGCTCTTCCATTTAACCTGAGTAAGATCACTGTTAATAAAGTTTACTCAAGTCTCGGTGCGTAATACGTCACTTTCATCTTAAGTCACTTTATTGAGGGAATCAGGCTTTCGCCCTTGAGCTCCCTATGTACATCAAATTTTACAAAAAATAAGTCCGGTAAGTCTAGATTTGAAGTCATTGGTAGGTGTGAGCGAGACGAAAACCCCTGCCGCTTTTAGTGGCAGGGGTTTTAAATTTAAAATTAAAATTTTCCGTCTATGTATAAATGCGATTTGTTCTTTCTTTTTCAGAGAACGCCTCCGGCTGCCAGAAAGCGATCAGGTCGAGGTCGGAGATCTGGGTTCGGCAAAACCGGCTCCCACAATAAGCGCCCTCGAAAGCGATGGAGGTGGTGATTTGCGACAGCGTTTGAACGAGGTTGAGCAGCTGTGCCAGGACGTGATGGAGGAGAATGAGGTCCTGAAAGAGGAGCTTGAGGAGATGCAGAGGGAGATTGAGGAAATGCATGATCATTTTCAGGTTAGCTCAAATTGCCGTGCTTGATGCCAGCACCACCGCAGCTGACGATAGTTATCCCATCGCCAGTGCTAAGGAGTGGAGCGGATATGCACTGCGTCAGCCACATGCCTTCATCCTATCATTACCGGCTTCTGATAGGAAAACAAAGTCAAATCGACAAGAGGTGGACGCAGTAGCACTCTGACGAAACCAAACAGCTACGCACACGAACCCTAGGTTTATCAAGATTCATTTAGTAACTTTACGAAGCACCTCTTAGCGCGAGTGCCGCACTGATTGTGCTAATAAGGAACCGCTGTAGTCTGGTCCTCGATTCCAAGTAGGACCCATTTTTCGTGCCTCTTGAAATTCTTACAATGCAAAGCGCGTTCTTTTGTTTCAAGCGATGAAACTAATCAGTTGACCTTGAAAGTGACCGAAATCACTATCATTTCCCTCGCCTATATCACAATGACATGTCGGGATCACACTGACCAGAGGTTGGACTCAAACGTTAACGCGTCTTAAACCACAACCTAAAATGCTCTGTTCCACAGACCTGCGGGATGCCATTGTAGTTCGTCCATCGTTCTCGGGAAAACCGAGTTGGTCCTTCAGATGGCAGCCTTCCGAGCCACGCTTCGTGGGAGTTCCAGGTGGTCTCTCACCCTTCCCAGTTTTCTCCCCTGGCGGTCTGTCCTGGTCAAGCCGACTGTTTAGGAAACTGGACGAAGTGGCTAACTTGACGTGAGGCTCCGTCTAGTGTGCTACAGGCCTACAGTCAGTGACTGTTCACGTAAAATGTTAACCTGACATGTGTTTTCAATTAGAAAAGATTGCGTAAGTGGGGTTGTAATATCCAGAATCATGTGGACAGGCCAGGATGCCGACATTTGAAGGAGCCTCTTTCAGGCCACCTACAAAAATCACTGACTACTTAAGTAGTGTGCATTGTTTTTCTTAACTTTCCATGCTCTAGTGCATTGAAAGATATTATATAGAAATCATGTTTAAAAATATCGCCTCTCACGCTCAGTTGATAAATAATCTCATTTTGAAAAAACTGGGTGTTCGAAGAAAGCAGATCTTTTGGTTTAAAATTTTTGCGGCAAGAAAGTAATATTCGACCCAACTCAGGAAACAGAGCATAGATCAGCGTGTCATACGCAACCGTATTACATTCCAACGTAACCCTAACTATATCCAGTGTGCTCGTTACGGTTAGCATGCGTTGCCGGGACAATGGATTCGCAAAATATTTCTTCGTTGATAGGAGGAACGAGGCATTGGATTGAATGGCAACCTTAACAGTGGTGACAATAAGGACGCCATGGTAGTTTCAAAACGCATCCATTTTACTTTGATAATGAAAGATCGCACAGAGCGGGCCTCATTCTTGCTCCCGTCAAGAGTCCTAATAAAAGTGGATCAGATCAGCTAGAAAAGGGTCTAGCGCATAGTGGTTAGCATGAGGTAAAGCCATCGGATCTCGCAATCCACACACACGTCGGGGCAACAAACTATTGTGCAACACTACTAACGCGGTAACGAATGCTCACAATAATGAACACAATAGGGGTAGTTTTACGCTCTCCTTTTCTTCATTTGGCCATCAAGCTCCATCAAGCTCCTAGTAACACCGCTCCCACAGTATTCGCTAACCTATCCTGTGTTCCTTGATTTGGGTCAAATATTAGATTCTTACCAAATGTTTTAGTTATGAGATTTTACAGAAAATTCAAGTTCAATATAAATAGCATCGTACCCGTCTGTTTATTAATGTTGCTGATGATGTGTACAGCATAATTCACATCCATTGCAAAATTTCCTGAGCAGCATATAGTACATTCTTAATGGACTAGAAGAATGTATGCTTTTATAAACAAAGTAATCAGACTGTAAACACGAGTGCAGCTGCAAATCGACTCAAAACTTTTTGAGAATTGGAAAGCTTTTTGAAAAGCTAAATGCTTTCTTTCCTTGAGTCTAAAATTTGAAGAAGACATGCTTTCCTACAAAATAAGTATACGAAACGATACTATTGAACATGCTTATATATATATATATATATATATATATATATATATATATATATATATATATATATATATGAAATGGAACCGACAAAGACAAGGGAAACCGGAATGGCCATTTTTGGCTTATTAGCCGTCATCAGCCAGTCATACCCAATCCCAAGTGTAGCACACCTGGGATTCGAACCCGCGACCTTTGGTATTTGATTCGAACGCTCTACCATTGAGCCACGGGTATGACTGGCTGATGACGGCTAATAAGCCAGAAATGGCCACTCCGGTCTCTCTTGTCTTTGTCGGTTCCACCTTATCAACATATGCTACACGTCGCTATGCGACCGCCTGCGAGGGCTCTAGTCTGAGCTCCAGGGCACAACGGAACATGCATGTTCCTTAAGCAGATCGGTGAGCCCCACACTATCATATATATATATATATAAGGGCACTGCAAATCAACAAAAATGCATAATACTTCAGCAGGCATTTTTTACCGACGGCTGTTTACATAGAGAGCCTACATGGAGGTCATTCAAACGCCAGCTTCCTCTTGTGTTTGAGGTATCTTGCATCTTGCTGCACGCTAATTCATATTACAGCCAAACGTAAGCAATCCTTCCTAATCGTAAAGGCCTTTCAGAATTTTGGGTACTTCGCATGAGATTGATCACTGACTGTAAATGTCCATGGTTAAGGACTCAAACCGACTAAATGCAGCTTGACTTACACACGCTGGGACCCACTGCGATCCCTGTTCTGAGCTAACTCGAGAGAGATGCAGCTGGTCTCAGCTTAACCGAAATAGGTGGGCGTGTTTCATGGGAAATACAGCTAATGATAACCGCGGTTGTATTCATCTGTTTGTCCGACGTTACGCACACTTCCAGTCGGGGATGGGGTGGGGGTGGGGGCGGGCGTTTTAGCCCAAATCTGACCCAATGTTACAAGCGTGATGATTGGTCCTCTGGCCCAAATTGGTTTTCCTGTTTACTCAATGTCAACAACACGTACGTACGCTTTCATAGAAAACTCGACTACTTCTGGCAGCAACCATCTGCCTGCCATATCAATTCATTCGCATGTCCTAATTGAAAGAAGAATGAGCGGAGCTGTCAGTTTCCCGGGAAAATAGGTCTACCTGCCTAACGCTTCGATCTCTTGCTCGATGTCAAAAGTAGAAAACGATGGTTGAATGTGTGCTCTGATTTGATCGATTGTAGATTCATATGAATCAGCGTTGGATCGATACATCGGTGTCACATTCACTTACCTGAGCAGGGTGCAGTGGTGGATACAGAACTAAATCGACCAATTGGCGTCCGCCTTACGATGAGGTCCGGGCAGTGATGGCCATTACCACGTGACATCGAAGGGGCAAATATTTGGCCGGAATCTCAACATAGCCACAGCCCAACTATGAAATGTGTTTATTTTCGCAAAACATCGTTCGAGTCACAGACTACTTTACAAGGTTTGTTGACGCAGCGTGGCTTATGCTTTACGCATTCACGAATGGGAGCAGCCTAAATTCTGGATAAGCTTCATAGTCACGGTACCCTGGTCGAAACTCCTAAACGCCCCTACAAGCCGGTTGCATCAGGCTCCTAAAGTAAGTAAGTTTATGCGAGTAGCAGGTTGGCTCCGTACCTTTTGTACGTCCGAAGGAATAACATGCGGATGGACTCCTTGTCTTATGCAGACTAAGATTATCCACAAATCTTTCTGTTTACGCAATAACCTGACCGTAGATACCTTCCAAAAAGCTCAGTTGTCCTAGCAATAAGTCAGACTCCAAATCCTCCTCATTTTTCAGGTCATTAATTCCCCTGTTGTGAGTAGTGCTCTCATAGGTCTATCTTGAAACCGGGTCCAGGTGAGGGAGTGAAACAGAGAGTGAGGGAGATTCTGTGCAAGTCTGCTCTCACTGTAATCAAGCGCAAGTCACCGTCCATCCACCACCATGTTGTGGAGCATACGATGGATATCGTTGGATTGCAACGGTTGATCTGACATTGCACATAGTGTGCTGCAAGTTTCGGTGTATGAACTAAATTGAGTTATCTTGATGTGTGAACTCTATAATTTTCTTTGAAATACTGCTGTCTTGAAAATCTAGGAGGAAGATCGGGATAGCATGCGTGAGATGCAGCGTGACCTTGACACCGCCAATAAGACCGTACGGATATTCCAATTCAAACTGCGTAAGGCTGAACGGCGGCTTGAGCAATGCGAGAACGAGCGGGCTAATCTTGAGGAACGTCTGGCTCGTCTGGAATCTGAACTCTACAGCGAAACTGACGTTGCGCATATCCGAAATCTTGAGGTTTGTCTTTCGGCTTTATTCTGCCTCTTCCCCCGTTATTACTACTACTACTACTACTACTACTACTACTACTACTACTACTACTACTACTACTACTACTACTACTACTACTACTACTACTACTACTACTACTACTACTACTACTACTACTACTACTACTACTACTAATACTACTACTACTACTACTACTACTACTACTACTACTACTACTACTACTACTACTACTTCTACTACTACTACTACTACTACTACTACTACTACTACTACTACCACATATATTACTGATGCTCTTACTACTACTACTACTACCACCACCACTGCTGCTACTACTACGGTTACGACTTCTAACACTACTAGTACTAATATTTTTACTAAATGTAACAATACTACTGCTTCTAATACTAGTAAAACAGCAAATACTACCAATGTTACTACTATTACTCCAAATACTACTACTACTGGCACTACTATCATCCCACTGACTACTACGAGTTTTACTGTTGCTACTAGTACTACTAATAATGCTGTTTCTGCTACTGCTAGCAATAATACTACTAATTCATCTCCCATGACCACAACTACTTATACTGTCACTTCTACAATTACTTCTACTAATATTACCCTTATTTCCAATACTTTTATTAACATTAATAATACAACTACTTTTACAACAAAGAGTACTATTTCCACTCCTAGTACTACTGATGTTGCTACTGTGAATACCACTAGCACTAATAATATTGTTGCTATTACTACTACTGCTAGAACTACTGTTATTATTATTATAACAACGATAACTACATAGTTCTGCCTTCCTACACTTGTCAGGACGAGCTTCGTGTCGCCAAAGAAGTGGGCGTACGTCTCAACAACGAGCTAGATGCTCTGGAGGAGAAGAGACATTTTTATGAGAGTGAGAATCAGCAGCTCAAGGATGAACTTCAGGTCTGCCAAAATCGCCGCATCACGTCTGAGAATGAACTCGACCGACTTCGATTAGAGGTGAACAACTTTGTTCAGCCAAGCATAAACATAAGTGGTACCTCGAATGCCTAGTTTATGATTACCCTAGCATTTGGATTCCTTTCCTAGGACATGTTTTCAAAAATATTCCCGGGTAACCAGTTAGAACTGACATGTGCTCACAGACGCGAGCAATGACTTGGCGCGGTTGGATCATTCCTAATGTAGCGGTAAACCTGGAAACAGGCAGTGCCTTTGGACAGCTGGTGATGGTCCTTACGCCTTCTGTGGAGGCGATCGCAACCATCGGTTGCCCTGGCCTTTTCGAGAAACGCTTCCAAACGGCCTGCAACGTGTTTTGGCTGCGAGAAGGCATTGTCTTTTAGAAACCCGACTCTTCCATCTCCTACATCTACCTTCCTATAGGGTGCATCCTAAAATGACGATTAAAATAACAGCGAAGATTTCAGTTCGAGATTCGTATCTAAAAAAAGGCTTCATTCGATGGAATCGGAAATGGTTAATTGACTTCGTTTTATGGAACAACGCACATAAGTCAAGTTGATCAAAACAGTAGGAAGTTACTGACCTTTCGTAGCCACAATACGTCCTTTGCGATGAATGGCAGCACGTCATGTACAATTGTGTGATAAACATTTGATAGGCTAAAGGCAGGTCGGAATGCCACTTCGCTAACAGAAATCCAGACCTCAAATACGACTTTGCGTTCTAGAGATCGATTCCGTGACTCATCTCTGGGCCACATCGGACAGCAGCTTACTCCCTGTCCTCGTGGTTGACCAATGCTCGTCTATTCGTGAGTTCAGCGCCCTTGCTGTTTGATCAAAGTACTTGTTCGGATCTGTAATTCATATCCTCTGTGAGAGTCTAGAGAGACATCTGTTAATGAAGGCTCAATTCTGGTCGATCCCTGTCAAATGCTAGCAGAAATACCAGCTTCCTGAACTTGATCATCCCATCCACAGCGGTACGGTTTTATCCTTAGAACGGGGATTCTCACATTCTTCCGCTTATTTACCAACACCCCTTTGCGCATAGAATGCAATATCTGTGCTTTGGTGACAACTTTCCTGTGTACAGCAGTGATTTATCTAGAATTCAGTGTTTGCACCTGGTGAAGAGCTAAACGGGAGACGGTTTTGGTTATTTCTCTTTCTGCGGAATGAAGTGGAAACATTCGAAAAATAATTGAAACGTCTGTATTTTCCTGAAACTGCTTTCTGAATTCTAAGCGAATACGAACTCGTTTTACTTGCAACTAGCGTGTCACTAGCGTAGGTTGGATAAGATCTTTTAGGGGTCATGAAGAATGATCAATCAGGTGTATGGGAGAGTGAAGTGGCTAGATTTAAAACCTCGATAACCAAGAGACCTTATGGAATTCATTTACCGACTGCAAGTTCATTGGAAACTGGAAGACTAGTATTCGCGATTTGGTCGTTTAAGTCAATTAACTAGCAATTTACTGGATTTGGAGAGCTTGGGACTGCTCTTAAAACCAGTGATCCGGATGGAATATAATTGAGTTTTTACAAACTGGTTCATGTGCGAAACATCCTTGTTGGGTCAGCTGATGCGTAACTCAACAAGAAAGGTAGTTCTAGGAGAACAACACATTCCTCTACAAATCTACAGGGTCGCAGACTCCTGGCAACTTCGCGACCACAGGTCTGGAGGTAGGCTCGTGTGGGCTCTCACCACGTCCATTGCCCAGTCAATTCGTGGCCTTGAAACAGTTGCCAGCTAGGACCGGATGCGCAGGGTAGTTCTGTATTCATACAACGAAATCGAACTAGCCGCATTGATATATAAGGATGATGTAATTAACTGGTTCTGCCGTCCTCTACTACCTTCCCTGAAGACAGGAAAGACCTCGAATCGGAAGATGACTTCCTGACGAGTTCATGGCTGAAAGGACGAAGGTGAGTTGCAAAATAAACTGCCACCTACATGGGGTAGCTGAAATCTCCCCAACAGCGGTGACTGGAAGTTCCACGCGCTCTGAAATTTTATTCCAACCCTGTGCTATGGAAGTTTTGATCCGCCATGAGGATGAACACTTGCCCGAGGGCCAGACTGAAGCTTAGAGGAACCGAACATTGTCACCGGCGGAATATAGGTGAGCTTAATTGCAGGCCCTGCAATTCACCGACAAGGAAGTGTACTTGCTTTGTGGCATAACTGGCAACGAGCGGAGGATAGAGGAGGTGCATTATTTTTATATTATATGAATATCATACTATTTTTAAAGAGGCCCAAACAAGATTTCCTAATGGTAAGCATAACCTGCTAACAATGCATTATTTGAGTTTAGTCTTATTCGACGACAAGCGCGTCCACTAAAAGAATTAATGAAGCCATATTAAAGGTCTGGCGGAAATATGATGTCACGCGATCGGTTGATATATAAATTTAAAACATCAGCTTAAAAGCCAGCTCTACCTGGATCCGTTTTAAGAATGAAAGCGAGGATTTCAAAGACAGTCGGTTATTTATGCATGTAAAGCTCTCCATGCTTTGTCCATTTAAAAACCTGGCACAATGCAAGCAACATCACACTTAATTTTATTAAATATGGGAATTACTTTATTGTGCTCCTAAACTTATTGACCGGCAATTCAAATCCACGTTCCATTTAAGTATACCGAAGTTAAATTTCAAGAAGATAGTCTGATTTAATTCAGCGCTTTCCGAGAGAACGCTAGAGAGTTTACTACACCGAGTTAACATATTGGGGGTGCTTTAAACCAGGTTTTGCCGACAGACAGGGGTTGGGGGAGCTTTTTTGAAGCCACAGATTAATTATCCGTAGTGCATATTTTATCCATCCACCCCACCCTCTAGTCTGGCTTCTGTAGCTTGCACTAATTCGTCACCCAGCTTTTCAGCAGTTGTCGAACGGATACCAACAAAACTGCATAAGGTTGATCGAAGAGTGTTTATTTTCCAGGGTACAGTGGCGAATCATCTGGGTCATGACCTGCGATGTAGGCCTCCGATACAGCGCAAACGCCCTGCAAGACTAACGCATTTCCGTACTCGAATATCTGGGGAATACACAATGGGACGTGTTAGGATTCACGCTGTCTTCGCCACTACGGCTGATCTCATTGTCAGCCTTGTCAGCCACTGCATCGACCTCCACTCCCGTCATCGTGCACTGAAAGACAGTGGGAGGACTCAAAGTGGCCGTTGCTACGAGAGAAGATAGAGCCTGGTCGGTCGATCAAAATGCTTGGTTTTCTCATTATAAACAGCCAAACGCATGATGCGCTAACAGACGTGGCTTGGAGGGACGCCAAGAAACGAGTTCATTCGGTCCTGTCAAAAGTCTAATATCAGACTGTAGCTACGTCTCCACAAGGAGGCATTTTCAATGAACGCATTCAACTGAGATCAGGCATCCCCTTAGCAGCACCTAGTAAGTGTGCAGTTAGGAACCAGTTCATGTGTAGTACGTTAAGACGTGGCCTCTGCCTTGTCAGCCACTGCGTCAACTTCCACTCCCGTCATCCCGCACTAAAAGACAGTGGATGTGCACTGCGTGGTTATTTATTTAAAACCTACTCTACGTGCCCCCGGGGCGGAGCTACTTTTCGTGACTTGAGGCGGACAAACTGGCGCGACGGCAGGAGAAAAGTGCACGTAACAGCCAAACGTTAATGAGCTACTGAATGCTGCTCAGTAAAGGTTGGGGTCGAGTTTTCGGTGTCTGTACAGCTTGGGAAATGTTAACCAACTCGAAAAAATTTCATTTACGTGAGCCAAAGGAACATGAAGGGAACATTTATTGATATTTTTAAAATATTAAGTTTTTTTTATTCCAGCTTGAAAAGGTGAAGACTGAGACCGGTTTTTCTGAACGCGGGCCACTCCAAGTGACGGATAAGAAAGCTGTAAGCTGGTTGATTTTCATTTGCTGATAATAAGTTTCTTTATTTTAACACATGGGAAAGGTTGGTAATAACCTGTCAGTGCCACACCTTCAGAAACACTTAAGGGATTATTATAACAATGTACGCGATTGTTAAAGTGGTGGTTACTGTTCTTCTTAGCTGAATGCCCTAAAAGTCGTCAGATGGAATTTTATCCTGAAGTAACATAACAGTCGTCTTGTGTAGCACGATGCTGAACCGTTTTGGAAGTGATGATGAGCTGATTTCAACACCACTTCCACCACCACCACCACCACCACCACCACGCCCTGTTGACGTGCAGAGAAAGGCACTTAAAGTCAATTCTTTAGCACGTCCTCATTACATGCGCTCTGAGTCTCAAAACGGTAAAATTCACCCACACTCAGTGGAAAATTTGTCACAAAAACTTTAGCGTATGGGTGAATTCTGCCAGCTGGCCGACATCAGTCGACCCACGCCCGGCAGACACACTCCTGCAGGCAAGTGTTGGATCTGCATCTTTTTATAACCGGAGGCGCTTGAAAAGCATGCTCAAGAGCCATCTACGGGGAGACAGAGGGCAGTGAAGTCATGTTGATTTGTGTCTCTAGCAGTGTTCAAAGATAAGCCCGATTGAAAAGTACACAGATGGGTGCGGTCTAGGAATGAAACCCTTTCCTCTGTGTTACGTGTGGCCCTGCACCGAATTCTGGAAGGACGGAAATTAATGTGTCATAATCTGAACGCTAGGCTTGACCCTAATCCAAATATTAACCATAATCCTAGCCTTAACATTAACCCTAATCTACATGAGAATTTGTGCAAGACCCCGGGAGATGGGGGTTCTTATTACCGTGTCTTGTCCACAACTGACGAGAAGCAAGGCATTTTTGGTTCTATTTATGTTCTGGTTTCATTATTGGGCTCGATTCTTGCTAGATGATCGTCTGACAGCAGTCACCCTAATCAACATCTTTAGGCTCCTCAGTCTGTCTTGATCTTCTTATAATTAATTTTGGTGCCGCTGTTTTTGTTTTTCAACAGAATCGTGCAGTCGCTTCTACCTGCCCGAGCCTATCTCGCGAACCCTCACTTGAGGAACACGAACTGCAGCGAGAACTTCAATCGACAAAGGAGCGCGAAGCTGATCTGTCGGAACAGTTGCGCTTCGCGGAAGAAGAGATCAGAAAACTCACCCGTCGCATAACTGAGGCTCAGGCGGAGAGCGATGTCCTTTCGCGACAAGTTGAAAGACTCAATGCGGCACAGGTATGAGGGCGCATTGTCATTCCGATGCTTTTTAGTTCAGTATATTTAAGGGCAGCGGCCAAATGCAATACAGGTTATCAGATGCGTACGTAGTAAAATGCATTATATAAGTGTTAATAGCAGTTTATTAGTAAGCATTTTGTTCTAAAACGAAGTAAATTCGGTCACGCACATGGCCACTAGCCCGAGCGGAATTCGTAGTTTACTTTCCATGCAAAAGCATGGTTTGATGTTCATATCATCCCATGTTTTACTACAGGGCTCCGGCTCGCGTGGCAGTAGTCCTCGGTCCTCCACCGCCTTCGGAAAGAAAGGTTCCGAATTCCAAACTCCCGTCCAGACAGGCCTCAAGGACCAATCAGGCAGCGAAAGTGAAATCCTGAAAGACGTACGTTTTGGAGCTTTGTAAAAAGGCCAGTTTAAAAAATTCTGAATAATTAGGAGTTAATGTCAAGTATACACTGATTTTCTGAACTGTACGCCTAGCAGGCAGGTAACAAATATTCCGTATATTTCCGACTTCAGAGTCAGGATATCAAATAAGCCTTTACGTGTGAATGCATCACCAAGATGCGCAGAAATACTCGAAAATCTGATTTAACATTTGTCAAGCTGCCTAAAAACTGAGATTATATATGCAAAGTACCAGAATAAAATAGTGCATAAGTAAAGTTCGAGTTATTTCATTAGAACTGATATTGCAGCTTTTGAATGAACCTCGTTACAGTAAACAATTTGAATTACATCGGAAAAAAACCCTGCTTAAATAGTGTCTGTTTCATCAATACACTGTCGGCGCTTACATATATCTAATCAGATTTCTCAGGAAAAATTAAGGGTGATTGCTTCTTCCTAGGCCGTTTACGGAGAAAAACATTCCGATAATATGTTTTCGAGTACGTTTCTTTTGAAGCTAGGAACAGCATACCAGGTATTTTCTTGAAAACACACCCGTAGACCGTCTCCACGAGTACTCACCATATAACAGCAAATGTTGATCAGTTTGTATACTTTGTGCTTAGCAGTATTAATTTTCGAGACAGATTAAAGCATATTAATATATTGAAAAACTGACGAACTTGGCATTCCGAGATGGTACACTGAAAAGAAAGGACGCTCATCGGAAAATTGGGTTGTATTCATACATTTTCAAGTTGGTACAACCACCCCGTCCTCAGACGAAATAAGTAGAGGAGGAAGTGAGGCGATCGGTGCGACGGAACAGACAGCGACGGACAGATAACTGGTGCCCAAGGGGTGAGGGGAGGGGAGAGCAGTTTGGGCTCCCTGTGTTGGAGGGGGAGGCGGATGGCGTCTCAGTGGGACTGGCGTTTGCCGATGCGGTTAAGGGGCAGGGTTTAGTGCGCAGGTTAAGCGGTCCGGTTGCGGTTCGCCATGTCTGAGGCTGGGGGTGGTGAGACAGGAGATTTTAATGGCCGATTAATCATTCATCGCTGTTACTAGGCTGTGGGTGCAAGTTATTCGTGCACGTAGTCGTTCGAAATGAGCGTCCAAATCGAAATGGCGGTCGTGCTGGAATGCCAAGTTTTGAAGAATTCTCGCGCCTGTTTTGTGTTGGCCATGGCGATCAATTCAGTACCGGCCCAGTTGAAGCGGTGGTCACACTCAAGGGATTGCGGAAACATGAGTGATAAGGGATCACGTCGGCGAACGGCAACCTAATGTTCGTTGATGCGAGCCCCAAGACGTAAACACAAGGGTAGTTGACCCGTGCGATGCGGTAAATAACACTGCTTAGTGGTGCTTTGGGTTGGGCGTCCTTTACTCGGCGAAG
This sequence comes from Schistocephalus solidus, assembly GCA_017591395.1. Taxonomy (NCBI): domain Eukaryota; kingdom Metazoa; phylum Platyhelminthes; class Cestoda; order Diphyllobothriidea; family Diphyllobothriidae; genus Schistocephalus; species Schistocephalus solidus. The sequence goes on from WEDG01002568.1 coordinate 692,198, forward strand.
GGTTGCGCGTAATGAGGATTCAGGCTTGTGGGCGATAGAGATACCGAAGCAACTTTATTGTCGGGATTTCCGTGGCAATATATGTCCATTAGAAACTAGATTTTATGTGTGTACCTGGCGTCTGAGACATATGTGCCTAGTCAGCGTCGGAAAGACATTAACGGCTCCAGTTCCACTGTGGAATATGTGTGCCAAGCCTTCTTAACAGTGTAACAATCGTATATTGACCGGTAATAATGAATGTTTTATACCGACAAAGTCAGACAGGAGGCCGTTTCAGGCTTATCAGCTGTCATCAGTAAGTCGCACCCCAGCCACAGGTTTGGATAACCCGGGAATTGAACCATGATCCTTTGATTTGTGCGTTCTAAATGGGAGACGGTTTGCGAGCCGGCGTTAATGGACTTGAAGTTGTGTCTCATGACCATCCCTCTGGCACTTTCACCCAATTAATCTCCTCCCACTGCTGGCCTCTGTATCACGTGCCGTACTTTGTGCACAGTGTAGCGCTTACGTATCGATCAAAGGAAACAGATAACCCGGAAATTATGGTAAAGACAAAAACCATCCTCATTTGCTTGGTTTGGAACAAAGCCCTCTCGTGAACCTGTGAATGCCCCAACTGCGATGTGCAGAAGCCCAGACCGGCTTTCCGCCACAGGTTTGCTGAAAGCTAATACGATTGCCAGGGAGAGATTCCGATTAACGTCACCCCGTCACGCGGTATGGGCTATCTTATCAATTCATCCGTAACAAGGGTTACAATTGCCTCGGAGCGCCTGCAATTAACAATTAGGTTGGGCACGCACGGCAATTACTTTAGTCTTTATTCTCACAACCACCAGTTTTTTAGCAGCAAAATAACGCAAGAACTCAGACATCGCTGTAGATTCAGTGGCTCACCAGGCTGCAGTCTCGTCTACGTGTACCACACGTGAGTGGCCACTAAAACTACGTGTACTTGTCTTAAAATAAGAATTGGTTGATTTCTTACGTGAGAGAGTTATCGCACGATCCTAAGGCAGAAGAAGTCATCATATTCGAACCCTGTTTCCAGAGGGAAGCCTATTAGATGTTAGGTGATGACCTTCCTCCCATCAAATTTTTGGTCGTTTATGATGGTATCAAGCGCGTGTAAATAGTAATTATACAGCACTCGGAGGCTGAATTCTAATTGGAATGATCTCACTATCGCTTCCCTCGCCAAGCGCCAGGGAACCGTCTGAGCCTGGTGGCCTACAGGTGATGACAGTGGAGGCGGTGTCTATTGTGAGCAAACTGCTGTCTAGCTTAGCTTAATATGTGAGAACTCGTGGAGTCTGACCGCAGTACGCTTCATATTGACGAACTGCGACCGGTTACTTATCGCAGGGGTAGGGAATCCAAGAGCGCTGTGACGAACGAGAACCGAAGGCTAGAGTATAGGCGTTCCCAGACAAGACCACTTCTGAGATTTATCAACCCGAAGATCTTCCTCAAACGTTAACTGCCACTACTGCCTGTAATATAAACAAACATCGGATCACTTAACATTGTAGAAGGCAGGAATCAGAAAGTTAATCCAACCTTTCCACTCTACCCAGTAGGCTTGTGTGCCAGCCTCCAGGAGCCAGAACCTTTGACTACAGTGATACCAGGCGGAGGACGCTGACTCTCACAAGACAAAAGAAAAACCAGTATGATAGAGCAAGTAGTTAAAAGCAAGGAATTAAACAAAAATATGATTCAAGGGTATGTCAGAAGTCCATGAACGAGGGCATCTAAATGGTTATTGCCTTGCCTCCTGGCTAATCTACTACTTGCACCCCTTTTGCCGCGAGTCAAACGCTCTCATTCACTTATAAATACCTAGCAGGGGTAGCCAAAGCATGCTGGATTATGCGTGATCTAAGCTGCGCTAGCAGAGCACCTGTCGGGTAGTTCAAGCACCTACAACGGTGGACTTTAGCACTCACCGAGCGATTGGAAACCGGTTTTACACCTCAAACCGGGCAGCTACTTGGGTTTGGATGTTCATTCATAGATGACAGCGGATGAGTCAGAATTCCTCTTGCCAAGGATCGAATCACCAGTTCCTCCGCACTGATGATGCGAGAGTGAAAAAAAAACCTCTCCATCTCTCTGACAAGTTAATATCGACAGACCCCCCAAAATACGGTATATTTTGGGGAACCTTCTGTCATACATTCATCTTACCAAACCTCCTGCACACACGCATTTTCTGAAGCTCAAATCTGTAGAAGCATGTAACTTTCTGTTAAATTTGAAAGGTTGCACAAGCGTCCAGGAGACGTTTGTCGTGCCTGGGTCCCACTCGGCGGTCAAAGACGAGGAGGAGCTCAAGGTAAAACAGGAGTTTCTCGCGGAGTCCATGAAACGACTACATAGACTGTCTCGTGATTTTATGGTTTTGAGTTCCGAGTCCAAATGTCATGAGTGGTTCTCAAAGTACAAGGATGCTATGGAGCGGCTGAAAGACTACGAATCGCAGGTCAGTAACCATGATGTTAATTTATAACTGTTTACTGAATAAGTAACCAGTAGTGAGATTTTAACAGATTATATTTCCTGCTCCATAGGTTGGCCAACTGAAAAAGAAGCTGTTAGACAGCCCATTCGGGTCACCCATGCCGCCTCGACAACCACGTCAAGTAAAGTCAAGCGAATCAAGGTCCGAAATGAACAAAGACGAGCTTATAAAAGAGCTGGAGTCCGTTGAACGCGAACTGGGTGAGATTAAGGCCACAATGCTTTCCGTTCATTAGTCACGAACCCTATAGCCATGAGGTTTTTGGTTTAAATGTCAAACCAATGCATAAAGCTTTGCGAACGTAGTTTTTCCATGAAAGACATCTAAAATGCGGCTGACATTAGGTTTTCCTGACATGTCACTCTATTATGTGTAGGTTCATATAAAGGCAGCCCATTGGAAACGACCGACGGAGATTCCATGCGACAGAAACATTATTAAGAGTTACTTTTCAATGAATAAAGGACACGTAAGAAGCCAAAGTGAGTAACGTGAAAGCGGATCCCAACAATGCGCAAAAATGCTCTGCTTTTTGTTCAAAAAAAGTAAATTTGAAGCTTAACAATTTATTTAATCATACTTTCGGCACACATATTAGTCAAAAGCCTGAATGCGTGCCTAATAAATTCTCCACCCATGACTATTGCAGCTACTGGGAATCTGAGCTGTCAGTGATTCCTCCAGCAAGCCCTTGGATCAGAAGGCCTACTTTGTGCAAATTATGTTAAAAATGTGCCATAACCATTGAAGTTCATGAAATAAAACTCAGTTATGCATTTCAACGCCAAGGTCCAAATTGAAGAGGAGCCTACGGCAACGTTTCGTATTAATTTTCAACCGCCACACTGGTTAAAGTACACGTTGGGCACGTACTTTTAAATTTTCAGCCGAAATTATTTTTAAAAAAATATTTCGTTTAGCTTAATATCTCATGTGGGAACCCCTGTTTTTGTAAATGACAGTTTGCTATGGCTAGAGCAAATAATTAGGTAGGCCTATGAACATAAAATTTGGAGGATTTGCGCAGAATATCGAAAGTAGCAAATTGATTGGTATTCAAGCATAAGGTTACTTCTCAGAAAGTAGTTTAAATATATAGAGAAACAAGGAGCACACACGCAGACTTTCAGTGGCATTGAATACATCACGGCTTCATGAAGTCCCCTCAACGACATAACAGTGAAGAAACAAGATCTGGGACTAAACTTGGTCTGCGCACGCATGTTTTTTTTGATTGCCCACTGAAAAGGAGAGCAAGGAAAAATCAATAACACAGGAAAAACGGAGTTCGTTTTCAAGATGACGAAGTCTCTGGTAAACCTGAATTGGATTACCTACGTGCTGCCTTGAAGACGACAATGCCAGCACACTTTCCCAGGGTCATAATGATAACGATGAACATGAAGCTGAAGAAAGATTTTTTCAAGTGCGTAGGAAGAAAAGTAATAAGTTATTTGGCCTTTTTATCTACCTTCCTCGGCGTCAGTTATCTTCTTCGCTTTATTTGGGTCATTAGGAATAACTCGAGGTTTACATTTTTATTTTGCAAACTACGTCTACTTTAACTATGAAAGTAGGTAATTTAATTTGCCTCCATATCCTGTTCGTGCTTTTAGATTCGGTGGATGAGGAGTTGGCCGCCGTAAAGGCCAGCGCCAAAGCCCTCCGTACGCAAGTCCGGACCACAAGTGACGAGTTTTCAGACTACCGCACAGAAGCTGAAGACAGGGAACGTGAACTGCGCAGCTATGTGGAGTACATGGAAGAAAAGGATAGCCTCTCTGCTGCCATCCTCGAACTTTTGCTACAGAGGACAGACGTGCTTCAGTATGAAGTTGACAGGTACGCTGACAAATGAGTGCGTCAGGTAAAACATTGAGGGCCAGTTTGGAAGAAGACTCAAAGGGGTGGAGGATGCAGTTGGAGGTATCGCAATATCACATGAAGCGTATAATGTTGGGCCAAAGTTAACCCTTAAATGTTACTTCAGCCAAGTTTGCCATAAAGATGGTTTGCATCTTTTTACCCTGCAAAACGGTTCATGGAGGCATTAAACCACTGCAATTCAAAGCTCTTAAAAAAATTCACTTATATTTAGAGAAAATATTGACCTGTTCTCCCAAATAAAACGTTTCAACAGGTCTCAAATGGCATTACCTTGATTTCTGATGAATGAACGCGTTGTCTTGGAATTTATTGGACCACTTTCATAAACTCCATAGGAATTGGTCGCAATAATTTTCTTTAGAGTGGTTGCTACTAAACCACCTTACGTGAATACTCGCACGCTAGCACCTTAAGTTTTGTTTCGAAGTGCGTTTTAAATGCACTGAAAAAAGCAACTCCGGATGAGGAATGGTGGTTACAAATCGCGTCTGGCCATATACGTTGTCCACAGATTACGGCTATCAGTACAGTAAAAGAAGAAATTTTCAACTAGACCTGTGTTGCATTTTACGACATAGAGTTTACTAGGTTTATAAAGTAGCATTTTTAAAGCTGAAGACGACCTTTCTTTCATGAATAAAATGTAGTTTTCGGCACCTTGCCTTACCTTATTGGAGCGAGCAAGATGTTACTTTTCAGGTCCATAGAGGCTAGCTTGCGCAGGCTTGTACCGTTCAACCTGCAAGCGTTTACAAAAGAATGCGCACGGAACTTCGGATCTGGCTTAGCGTGTAAAGTCACCCAAATGAAAAGGAAAGTCTATTATCATACAAAAATCCTAAATTAATTAAAAAACTCAGAATCAGTTCGTTAAGCAAGTGAGTAT